>OZ012735.1:853139212-853851712 GCA_963859935.3 Lathyrus sativus | reverse complement strand
ACTGTCAAATGTGATAGTTAAAGTGCAATACACCTGTCAAAGTATTCAACCTATCATGAACGAATCAAGCATATCGTTGTAAGGCTACATTTCGTCAGAGATAATCGAGTGTGAAGAAGACCAAATTTTGAAGGTTTTGGCTGATGACAGTGTTGCTTATATGACCACCAAGTCATTATCAGGTAACAAGTTCTTCCACTGTACGTAGTTGATAAAGCTGCATGATGAAAGCTAGTTTGTTCTCTTGTTAGTGTAGAATTTGTATTAAGGTGGAGATTTGTGATATTTGGATCGAACTCTAGCATTAACAAGGTTAACTTCATGGTTCGACAGTAGTCGAAGATGTGCATGTCGTAGTCGAAATTCGTTTTTGCATGCAGAAATACGTTAGCTTGTTGTTTAAGTTAGCATGTTTAATTGAGTCAGTTTGTTAGGTCAAATTGTTTAGTACTTCATGTTAGTTGAAAGCTAGGATTTTAGTTTATTTTTTTATTTTTATAAATAGAATACTAGTTCTTACTTCTCCATTAATCTCTAATAATCCTAATCATAGGGAGAAAATGTTGTGGTTGAGATTCAATTGTAAATATTGTTCCTTAATGTGTAATTGAATAAAAAATTTAAGCGTTTAAGCCACTTTGATTTGTTTTCTTCTTTCGTCTCTTCTTTTTTCTTTATTTTATGGTTTTCTTTCTAATCAAAAAATCGACTATACTCTGTTTTTTTGGGTATCTCTTTCACAATAATGTTGACCAATGTTTATGAGATATTGAGTAATGTTTGACAATGTTGATAAAATATATACTTTTTTCTGTTTTTGTAGCACTAAATTGACGATGAAGAGCACAAAAGTTGATTCTTTTTTCAATAGAAAAGAAAGAGTTGAAGAAAATATAACTTCTATTTTTCAATCTCAAAGAGTATTTTTTTTCAAGACAAAATTGAAAAGCAAAATAAAAGTTGATTTTCTAAGAGATAACATAAATATTAACATTAAAAGTGAAATTGTTGTCAATATTAATTCTTAAAATATTGTTCATGATTTCACCTTAGAATATTATTTTAATGCATTTTTAAGTAATACTCATTCATGAACTTTCTGTTTAATACATTTTAAATATTTTATATACATTATGATCTATAAACTATACTTTAATTTGTCCCATACTTTGTAGTAGGGTGGATAATCGATCGGTTACGAGCGGTTTCGGGCCCAAAATTTAAATTCAGCAAAACCACAGTTTCATTTTTATGGCCCAGTTTTGATCGATAAAATTTTTATTTTCGTCGGATTCGGTTAAGTCGGTTTAATATTTATTATAACAAACTTATAAAATTAACTTTTTTAAAAAAAAAAATTATAAAAAATATTAAATTTTTAGAATAAAACTATTTTTTATTATTAAAAAAAATTATTATTACGAGATAATATTTTTTTAATATTATTTAACATTAATTTTAACCATTATCATACTTTAAACTATAAACTAAATAATATTTAAAATTTTATATTACATATCTTGTATTTTTAAAGACACAATACAATTATTAAATTTTAAAAATAATATTATCCTACAATATTATAAATCTCATTTTTACAGAGTCATTCATATAATAATAAAAATAAATAAAATATATATTATTAAGTTCAAGTGAATTTCAATTTTCGTCAGTACAGACAAAAACAAGCCGGACGTGCAACCAAAAGAAACAAATGTCTTTATCGGTGTCACTCATTTGTCCTCAACTTTCCGTTAATCTTTTTCACCACTTTTTTCGACCCAGTGTTTTACTTTCATTCTACCACTAGAGTGTCTCTTGGTGCAGCAATTTAACCCCTTTTCAATTTTAAGTATGAATTTGAAGACTATTATTAAAAATAAATGATTATTTGATTGAATTTGAAGATTGTTATTAATTGTTTGATTGTGATTAATTTTTTTGCAGTAATTTTAAGATTCCATTTTAGGGATGAGAAATTTTGCAATTTTAAATTGTAATTTTAAGATTGTTATATTTCAGTTTTAAGATTTCATTAGGTTTTTAAAATTTTAAGCTTTCTGTATTTGAAGCTTTTAAATTCGATTACAGCATAAACAACACTAAGTTGAGTCGGTTGACAACAAAACTATTTCGAGAATTGCATCTTTCACGTTTTAGCACTAGCAAGTAAAACAAACGTTAATGGCAAAATTGAAACAACCATTAAAATTTATAGAACCTTAAAATTACTTCTTTCTTTTTTATTACATTATCAAATTGACTTCAAAAATTAATTACAGCACCATTAAACAGTTTAGTTTCAAACAAATAATCTTTAAGCTGAAAAGAAGAGAGATGTCGGCACAGAGAGACAAGGGAAGAGGAAGATGAAAGACCAAAGTTTCGATGCAGAAGAGAGAAGAGGGAAGTTGAATCGTATTTTAGTTTTCTCGAATTAAAACTTGATTCATAGATTTAAAATCTCAACCATTAAAATGTCTTTTGGCCAAGTGTCGCACATCGCTTTAAGAAACTGGAAGGCAAGAAATGGAGCAGATCCAAACTCAGCCTGGATGGAATTTTTTTACAATGTCACCTATCGAAAAAACAAATACCAAATTGCCACTGTTTGAAAAAAAAATTCAAAAAATATCACTATTTTATTAGGGTTCGTCCATTGGAAGGACGATCTATTGAAGAATCATTTTCTTTAGTTGGAAGGACGATCTATTGAAGAATCATTTTCTTTAGTTGGGATTCGGCCATCCATTGGCCGACCCTACACTACGTCTTTTTTTTTTTTTAATTTCAGAAATTAATATATATTATATAATACTTTTTCATATTTTAAATTGTTTTTTATATATTAAAATTATTTAAATAATAATTTTTATTAATAAATAAATGAGTGGTATTAATGATATTTAAATGATATTAAATTGTTTTTTATGAGAAGTTAATGGTGTGGATTCATGAAAATAAAAAGAGAGATGATATTAAATATTTAACTATTTAATTAATTAATTAATAGAATATAAAATTTACGAGAAATTAATGGAATGAGTTATGAATTTATGATGATGACGTGGATTTGTAAAAATAAAGGGTTTGAGAAATTAATGAGATGAATCATGAATTTATGATAGTGTGAAAATGTGAGAATATTAAAAATGTTAAACCAATAATAAATATTAAATCTTGTTAAAATAAAAATGTAAATTTTTTTGATTTCTTATAATATTCATTTTGTGTATTTTTAACTATCTATCACCATTTACATTTAAAACATAAAAAATTTGCTAATTTAAACATGGAGACATTATAATTTTTAGAAAAATCTACTAAAAATATATTAATAATTTTATAATGTGGCATGCGGTGCACATGTATAATAATTTTAAAATAATAATAAGCATTAAATATTATTAAAATAAAAATATAAAATCTTTACTATAACCTTATATATTCTATTAATAAAGGGGTTATTATATGAAATTATTTTTTATATATTTAACTTCTCTTACCCCTTTATTTTTACAACTCCTTCACAATACTATAACCACATATGTTCTATTAATTAAATTAAATTAATAAATATTTAATTTATAGACAATAATTTTTAACCATTAATGATATAAATTATTAGTGTCTGGATTGTTTTTAATATTTTATTTATAACGTTTTATAAGATTTATTATTTCATTTAAAATATTTTTGTTTATAAAAGGAATAGTTTTAATCTTAAATATTCATGAATTAATATATTAATTAAGAGTACACAAAAAAGCTTATTATAAAAAGACAATGAATTTAAACTATTATATTTTCTAACATATATGACATCAAATCCACGTCATCATCATAAATTCATAACTCATTCCATTAATTTCTCTAAATTTTATATTCTATTAATTAATTAATTAAATAGTTAAATATTTAATATCATCTCTCTTTTTATTTTCATGAATCCACACCATTAACTTCTCATAAAAAATAATTTAATATTATTTAAATATCATTAATACCACTCATTTATTTATTAAAAAAAGTTATTATTTAAATAATTTTAATATATAAAAAACAATTTAAAATATGAAAAAAGTATTATATAATATATATTAATTTCTGAAATTAAAAAAAAAAAAAAAAAAAAAAAAAAGACGTAGTGTTAGGGTCGGCCAATGGATGGCCGAACCCCAACTAAAGAAAATGATCCTTCAATGGATCGTTTCTTCCAATGGACGAACCCTAATAAAATAGTGGTATTTTTTGAATTTTTTTTCAAATAGTGGCAATTTGGTATTTGTTTTTTTCAATAGGTGGCATTCATGTAAAAAATTCGCCTGGATCCCCTCATTCTAAGCATGATTAAAAACGTATCTCATAAACATATATACTCCAAAAACCTTCGGCAACCAAATCATGTTTATTTTAAGGCCTATCTTCAAAATTAAACACTCCTTACCTGTTTTTTTGACAAAATCAATGATTATTTTAATCGTCATCATATCATCGACCAACTTAGACAAACAGCCAAGCAAAGAAGTAGTAGGCCTGTAGTTCCCCAGAGCTTGAGACGACCTCATCTATAGAATTAAAGTGAGGATGTAGGTCATCAAACTGTTTGGAAGCCGGACATTACTGTAAAACAGATAAAAAAAATATCATCGCCTCTGCTTTCATGATGTCCCAAAACGAAGGGAAATTAACATATGTTCAACAACATAGACTGCGCTATTTGGAGCTTGCAATAATTGGTATTTGAGCATACTCATCACTTGAGACTTCAGATTTATAAGGAGGGAATCTTATTTAAAATTTTTAATGCCAATTATGTGAACTGTGTGGTGCAGATCGAAAATTCTCAAACCTGCAAGGTAAAATCCAATTTATGAAGCCACCAAATAAGTTTTGGGTATTGACCCCAATTGCTACAAAAATCTGATCTATCGAATTATCATCCTATCCACACAAAAACGTAGATAAGAAAAATCACGACAGTCAGTTTTTGCCCGGTCCGCAACTTAAGAAACACATCTTGAATACTAACACTATAGATGAAAATGAAATCTGCACTCAGGATTAGTGAAAAAATAATAAGTCAAATAAAATAATGATATCACAAATCATGTTCAATAATGAATATAAAATACAGTTTTAACTCATTTCGTGTTCAATCATCAACAATCAATTAAGACAGTTAACAAACAGTATATTGTATACACGAGAAATCTGAATGTCCAAAAAATGGGGACAATGGATCTCCCAGCACCATGGAGAACCCTCGCACACTATCTCTTTACTCGCCTGAATGATCGCAATAAATACAAGCTTTTATGTCAATGATGCTCTCCTTTTCCTCATACACGCCCAGTTGAGACAAGATAGTTTAATTAATATCATTTACATTTACATTGCATGGAATCTCAACTTTATTTCCTCATTAAAAATGCTATAATGCACCCCAATAAGCCACCAGCAACAACCTGTGCAAAAGAAAACAGCAGTTGGTAATTCTTGAATAATAATTACAATAGTAGGGAACATTCAGAAACAGAGGGCTCAAGCTTGAGAAAAAGTAATATTTCTTAAAATGCAATTCACTTATCCGAATCCCAAGACTTGAGAGATTAAGGTCCTGATAGGCTAAAAGTGTGTGGCAACTTATTCATGTAAACAATTATGTTGGGAACTGGACTTTGAAAGATAAGGCCTGCAATTATGGGGTTTGGGCACATATAGTATATGCCATTGCGAGAGAGTAGTAGATATCTATCTGAACAAGAGCTGAAGAAACTCTGTTCATTCAGATGATATCCAAACAACCGTATTCCTTGTTAATGAAAATTGAAAAGGAATTGTTGGTCACAAAACAAAACAAAGAGAGTAGTAGATATCTATCTGAACAAGAGTTGGAACAGCAATAAGCTCAGAAAAAGCACACCACACCTGAAATGGAGTATGACCAAGTGAATCGCGCAGTGGTCTGACACTGGAAAGAGGATGTTCTTGAGGTAACTCACACACAATTTGATTAAGCAACTGCAATGAGATAGAAAGAAAACATATGAAATGGGTGTATAAAGCAATGGAAAAAATGTAAAACGAGTCAATGGCAGTAACACTACCATCAAGTATAAGAACTTACTTCTGCTTGCCGACCTGCATGAAGTCTAACTCCTGAGGCATCATACATTACCTATAAAAGTAACCAAAAATAAATAATTTTGTCGCTCTATTATATTAAGCAATTAAAATTCAACCCAATAAAACAACAATACCAGCAGAAACATTTACATTTTCCAGGCTCTATAACAAATACTACCTCCGTTCCTTTATATAGGAGAATTCATTTTTTAGGTTCATTGAATAACCAATGTATTTGGTCGGTTTATAGACTAGATATACTGATTATTCAATGAACCCAAAAAGTAAGTTGTCTCTTATATAAAAGAACGGATGTAGTACCATCTTAACGAGATAATAACACCAAAAATAAGGAAGTATGAATCATTAATCAAACGCTTTCCATCAATTTCTATTGAAGAAATAAACATAAAGAAAATGATAATTAATACACAATAGCATCTTCTGATGTGTATGTGGTTTACATGACACAAAAGTGTCACTTAGATACAAACTCAACATTTGTAGCCTATAAACTATGAATATAAAAGAAATCTTTAATTACAAACATATACAGTGCAATTTCTATATTCTAATACTCCATCAATGGAAGCACAGTGGCAATCATCATGGGAATGCTGAAAATGCTACTGGAGTTGTTTTCGGCAGGCATGAAATATTTAGGATCATTATAGCATCCAAGGTCATAAAAAAGCGTAGATTAACTGTGCACCAGGTAAAACGTAAATAAAGATCAAAGAAGCTCACAAAAATGTAATACTTTTTTCGCTTTCAAATCCCAACTTTATGCAGTTCATTGTTATTTCTTGACCCAAATACACTTCTTAAAATATAATATAATACAGATTTACTAAAAAAAACACATATAAACAGACATATAAACCAGAAAAATGAAAACCATGAATGAAATTCTGTGTACGTGAAAGAAGTGGCAGGCCAAAGTTAATCAAGAAAAGAGCTCTATATTTTATTATAAATGAATGAATGGATGAAATACATACAATACATGCCAAGATGACGGCAATAGCAAAGGCAGACGATGCAGTCCCTTCTTGGAAACCTATAGCCACAGCCAAAGCCGACACAGTCGCAGAATGTGATGAAGGCATTCCACCCGAATCAAGCAACCTTTTAGAGTCCCATCTCCTTTCCTTATACCTGAGTATCTAGGAGAAAATTTTTGGAAAAAGATTAAGCTCACATTTCCAAATTCCATACCCATTCAGCAGTCCATAACAATTTGCAGTTCTAGAGACGATACACAGTTTTAAAGCATGTTTGGATCTCATTTTCTGATTCCATTCTTTCTTAGTTTAAATCACAAAAATAGCACATTGCTTTCACCTCTTTACTCTGTTTTAATATATCTGTGAAGAATCTCACATTTGACAATATAGTCTAAGTATATGTTTATAAGTTGGGGGTATTACCTTAAACACGGGTTTTGCAGGGATGAGTTAGACCCAACCCAAATTTTAAGAATATCGATACACTATAATATAAAGGAAACTCAAAGTAATTATCAATTTTGGTTGACATTTTTCTGTGCAAATCTAAACAAAGCCAAATTTAAATTCAAAAACACACAACATGAATATTAAAACTGAAATTTAGATAAGTTGATATAACATTGATATTATCAAAACTAAGACAAGCAACTTAAACAAAAATGAATATTATACAATACAACACAATAAAATACATGCAACAAAATACAATAGAAAAGCACGTAATCAGGCATTTAAGTCGGCTAGTGCTCCTGTATTTCTGCTTGTAAGAAATACTGAAAACAATAAAAGGATACTCTTACTTATTTCTAAACAAAATTTTGATGACGGTAAATAAAGTGATTATGTGTTTCTTACGCAAATTTGAAAACAGGATTGTAAATAATTTAAAACAATGTTACAATTCTGTAACTAAAACAGAAGACAAAAAATTAAAAGATGCCTGCAGTAGTATATAAAACACCACACAATCGATTGCACTCAGCTCATGATATCAACAAACACCTTTAAATTGAGTAAACCATAGAAGGCTCTCACTCTCGCTCTCAAATAGATTGTCGAGATTATGAACGTGTCAAAAAGGTTCCTAACTATTAAAGTGTCAAGTTGGTTCCTATGTTTGACCACATACTATCAATTTGTTCATTACATCTAACAGCTTCTCATCAATTTACTCATTAACACTCTCATATGAGTAAAATTTAACAAAGACCTTAAAATCCTCATAATCTCGTAGAGCTAGTCGAAATCACATTACAATGTAAAACGAATTTTGTATTTTAATCTATTAAAATTGCATATAAATCCTACAATACTAAAGCAAATAAATATTCCGAATCCTAAAACGAAGAACCCTAACCGATAGAGAAAAGAACTCATAAACCGCAAAATCTCCCAAATACTCTCCAAATTAACCTAATCAAGCATGTCCATACGCAAACGCATAATCGAGATCTACTCTATCCTCAATCCTCAACCCTCAATTCACCGCAAAATCGCATGATTAAGAAAATCGAAAACACAAAAACCGAAACCGAGAGTGAAATTCGAAATCCGAAATCCGAAAAGGAGAAAGTAAAACGCACCAGGTGGTGAAGATCTTGAGAAACTGAGCGAGTGCGAAAGAGAGAAAAGCGGAGATGAGAGGGAGGTTGGAGGGAACTACCGAAGGGGATAACGATGAAGCCGTGCTTGCCGTTACATCTGCGGCTGTGAGAACTTCGGCCATGAATGAATGAATGAGAAAACGTTAACTTGTTGAACTTGCCTACACTCTACCTTCTTCTTTTCTTCTTCTCTTTCTCTCTCTCTTTCTCAGGCAAGTTGTTGTAATAAATGTTTCTTTTCATTTTTAGGTTTTTTAATTCAATGATTCAAAGCCCAAACAGTTTTTGCATTGTGGGATACATACATAACTATTCTTTGCCACTCTTTAAATTTCTATGTAATTTTTATTTTGATTTGGGTTTAATGAATATGAAAAAAAAAATCCATTACGTCATTAAAAGAATATATATATATATATATATATATATATATATATATATATATATATATATATATATATATATATATATATAATATGGCGAGATACATGATTATCGTTGGTTGAGAGTATAAAAATAATTTATATATATTTTTATTTTATTTTAAAATGAGAAATTTATTTTATTAAAATTTGGTTTAATTTATTATTACAAAATCAATTTATAAAGTTGGGGTGTCGCTTTATATAAAATTTTTTAAACGATTTTATCTCTAATCAATATGGAATTTAAGATTTTTTTAATACGTTGTCTCACGCCCAACACTCATTTTAGGTTTATTGTGTGAATATAAATTGTGAGCGGTCCATGATCTAACTGATAGCTATGATACCATATTAGAGTTTGTCAAAGTTAATCTTTATAAAATTGGTTTATAAGATGAGGGGTGTCACTTCATATAAACTTTTTCAAGGGTATAATACTATATTAGAATTTGATATAATTCATCCTTACAAAATCAGCTTGTGAAGTGAAGGGTATCACTATATATAAATTCTTTTAAGGTTTTATCTATAACTAATGTAGGAGTTGTGATCCCTCATGGTTTATGCCTCATGTCTCACCTAATACTAAACTTACTCTTAGGAAAATTCTACATGTTCCTAACATTACTAGAAACTTGCTATTTGTTTCCAATTTTGCAAAAGATATTGGGTCATCTTTAAATTCCTTGATAACAAATGCTTTGTGAAACCTTAAGTTTCTAATCAAGTTGTCCTTGAAGGGTTTCTTGTTGGGAGTGGCTTGTATTGCTTTCCTCACGTTCGTTTTCTTCATCCACATGACTATACATTTTATGAGGAATTATCCATGTGAAACTATAGACTAGGGCATGTAAACTTCCCAATTGTGAGACATGTATTCAACTTGTGTGATATTAATTTTTAGAATAAAGGAACACCACAAATTTGATTTTTTGTTGCTTAGGTAAAGCTCATAATGGTCCTAATTCCTTGAATGTATATAATGCTCTCTTTGATCTAGTGTACGTCGATCTTTGGGGTCTTGCACCTTTTGTGTCTAAAACTGGTTTTTGTTATTGATATGTTGCATAACAAAAAATGGAGAAGATTGTAGAAGCTACAGTGAGACGGAATTTCGTAAGTGATTTTACGATGCAACACCATGATCGAAAATTACGATCATGGTGCTTCTTGGATCAGGATACTTGACATTAAATTAACGTTGTTGATCTGCGTCCGTCATACCCCCATATTTTGCTTTGGCTCTTTTAGGCCATTCATTTCATGCATCACCGTTAATCCTACATTATTCATAAAATAGTGTGGTTCAAGGGTGACAAAGTTCAAAATGAATTATGACGGTATAGTTTTTTATGTGGTTGGTTTTCTAATCTAAGTACCATTTATTTTTTCTTTCTTAAAGTTTGGATTTCACAATTACATTTTAAGGTCCCAAATTGAGGGTCATTTGGTTGATTCATCATATATTGATATCTTTCATCCTATGAATTCATTCATCTATGGTGTTATTTTCATTGTATTTAGGACATTACATTTAGAGTCAAATAAAGTACATCTCTTTTATGGGATCATGAGAGGTTCATTTTCTCCCAATTACAAGTCTTCACTCTTACTTCTATTAACTTATGCATTCATGAAGTCACATGATTCATTTTAATTACTTTTTCAACATTTAGGTGCATTACAAAATTAATACCTCATTGTCCATTTAGTCATGCCAAACATCTTTGTTCATGTTAATTGGTTTACCATTTCATGCCATTTGCATTGCAATTTCACCTTCATCCAAACATTTCCAACAATTCATCATACAAATGATATCCTAATCTCATACATTCATGTGATCACATTCTAACTTCATTCAATCCTTTTCTAATTCCATTCACGTTTCTATCAACATCATTTTCACAATTCCATTTTGAAATAGAAAAGAAAACAAAATTTGAGTCAATTGTTTCTTTTTTAACTTGCTTTCATATTGCAGTAAGAAACTTCAGACTTGATTAATGAAAAAACAAACGAAATTTGAACAAGATTTTAATTTGAATTTCATTAAGATTTTAAGTTACAAAATTGTTACAAACGGATTTTATGGCAATGAATACAAAGAATTACAAAATAAAATCTGCATGTGGCCACAATAGCTCCCTCGGGTCGCATTTTTTTCACTCACTTGAATCCCATAAAATTAGGGATTGATAATTCCACTCAAACATAATTTCATTCCTAACTCAATTCACTCAATTTCTTTCACATGATTACATCAACAATTATGGAAATATTTTCTTCTCACACACGTATTTCACTCACTCACTCAACCTATATAATATATCCTAATCTTTACACACACAAAAAAGAAGAAAAAAAGAACCCTAAGATCTATGCATCACTTTCATACCCAAAATTTTGCCCTACCTAAAGTCATTCATCTGCATTTCAGTTATCTGCATTCATCCATTGTCATAAGTTTGTCTGTATGATTCACCTCATTCATCTGCATCTACCCATTTACATTCATCTGAAGCTAAGTCATTCGTTCTCATACATCCATATACAATCATTTCATTCATATATATCCCATTATTTGATTTGTCTTCTTATAACCATTTCATTTGGTCGTAGAAGTCTGAATCAGGTCTAAAGTTAATAACTAATTTGTTACACCGTTTTGTCTAAGTCAATTCATATATTCATGTCATGTACCTTTAGAGGTAACTGGAGTAAGAAACTTTCTTAGTTCATCTGAATTATTTTGATTCTTTTTTTGTTTATAAGCTAAGAACTATTTGCTTTGGAGTTCTCAAGAAATGGATTATCATTTAGCCAATTTGAATCTTGTATGATTTCTTTATCCTCATGTATTGCATACATCTATCATCAACATTTTCTTTGTATTACATTAAGTATTTGTTAATATGATTGTTTATAAATTTGTTTTTTGCATTAAAGGTCTAAGTTTAGTTACTTAAAGTCATGTCTTTGCATTCTTATTGAATTTAAGTTATTGTTGTCTTGGTATTATTCTTAGGTGGTTGCAAGAGTCTTTTTATGTCATTTAGAAGTGTTAATAATAATTGAAACTTGTTTTTACAATTTTGAAAAGTCAAAAATTAAAAAATATAAATGAAGAATTTTGAAACTTATTCTTAAGTTACTATAAGGCATTTTTTTACCGCAATAATTTACAAATGAAGAATTTTTCCAAAATAAGGGAGGCCCCTTAAGCTTGTCTTGCAGGTTATGTCCTTGTTAAGGAGAATTGTGTCCTGTCATAAAAAGAAAACAACAGGAATTAACATAGTTTTAGAAAAAAAAAATACAAAAGTAAAGAAAGTGAGAAAACAGGTTGTCTTATTTGAAACAAAACAAAACTCCACTGTCCGCCCCCTTTCCCATGTGCTTTTTTGTTTTTTTATTTGATTATTTATTTTATTTTTTAGATTAAATTTTAATAAGACTTTTGTCTTATTTAGTTGGGGTCAAATTGCAATATTTTGACTCAAGTCCACTTAGCTCTTTCTGTCCATACCACGCTTTCTTATATTGACACCCCTCATAACTTTATTTTATTTTCTTTGATCAAATTAATTTAATAATTATAATGGATGATTTAATTTAGTAGTTGATTAGTATTTGATTAATTTGTTAATTATTTTTTTAACAAGTTATTTGCTAATTATTATTAGGTACTTTGCTTGTTTTTTTATTTTGACATTTGCAATTTGCTCAGTCGATTTCCACATCTATGTCCATTTCATACATGTAAATAATCTCACTAACATTTCATCTTGATTTTTAATCGAATAATTTTCAAACCTTTCCTAAATCAAAAACATTGTTAAAAACATTTCAAAAACACGAAAGAAGAGGACTCTTAGAATCCAGCATTCTAGCAGAATCCTTGAATGACCAGTCTCGAGCCTCGCGCATTAGGGTAGTTTTTTATTCTCCTCTTTCGTCTTTGAAACACTTAATCTCAACTTGGACGAATATGAGCCGTTAAGATCTAGCATCTTGATACAACTCTTTAAACAATTGATTACAATCAAGTGCTCGTTGTCCATCAAACAATTTTCAGTTTTAACTTGGATGAATAGGAGCCGTCGAGATCTAGCGTCTTGACATAACTCCTTTGAGTAATTGATTATCATCAAAAGCTCGTCGTCCATTAAACAATTTTCATCAACTTGGATGAATAAGAGTTGTTAAGATCTAGCATCTTGGCACAACTCTTTGAACAATTGATTGTTATCAAATGTTCGTTATCCATCAAACTTTTTTCTCAATTAACATCTTGGATGAATAGAAGCCGTCGAGATCTAGCATCTTGGAATAAATCCTTTGAGTAATTTATTATCATCAAAAGCCCATCGTCCATTAAACAATTCTCACTAACTTGTATGAATAAGAGTCGTTAAGATCTAGCATCTTGGCACAAATCTTTGAACAATTGATTGTTATCAAATGCTCGTTGTCCATCAAACTTTTTTCTCAATTAGCATCTTGGGAGAATAAGAGCCATCAAGATCTAACATCTTGTCATAACTCTTTTAGTTCTCGATTATCATCAAGAGCTCGCTGTTCATTAAATAATTTAATCTCAACTTGGACGAATAAGAGTCGTCAAGATCTAGTATCTTGGCACAACTCTTTGAACATTTGATCAAATGTTCATTATTCACTTAATATACCTCAACCATCAAACTCTATTTCTCTCGTCGTCGTGCGATTAAAATTTTTCTCAAAAGAATGATGTTTAGTTCCTTCTAATACGCATGTAAACTAAATGCTTAAGCCTTTGTTGAGAGTAGAAAGGCTAATGTTTCACTCTTAGATCGCGACCTAAACATCTGTTCGATGTAACAAATTAACAACCTGTAGCCCAGAACTACAGACGCTCTGATTTCTCATTTATCAATGAGAATACGTAGGCACAAGGATCCTAATCATTGGCGAGCCACCTCCTACCTTTTTCTTTTCCACCTTTTTTCTTTTTCACGGTAGTGCTCTCTCAAACTTTGGCCCTTTTTCAAGTCCCATCTTAAGACTTCCTTCCTTCTTTAAGGATTACTAAAATACTTTAAAGTATATCAATACTCTTTTGAAATGAACTTGAAAGAAAATGATTGTTGGAATCTAGCATTCTAGCAAAACCCTTGAAAGACTGGTCTCAAGTCTTGCACATTGAGGTATCCAATTATTTAACTCTTTCATCCTTAAAACACTTAATAAATAACTTGGACCAAGAGATGTTAGAGTCTAGCACTCTAGCGCAACTCTTTGAACCATTTATCACTATCAATGTTCATGGTTTACAAACAAATTCCTAATCAATCTTGAATGATAGAGAGTGTTGGAATTTAACACTCCAACATAAACTCTTTGAGCATTTGATCATTATCAAATTCTCGTATTTCTTAAAATATATCCAAGCAACACTCAATATCTCCATTTTCATGGATAAACCTTGATTATCATCAAGAGACCAAAATACCTTCATAAGATTATGAGCAAACCTTGATCGTCATAAAGTGTATTTTTCTTAAACAAAACTTTAAAACATCTAATAAGATCTAAAGAACTTTTCAAAGTGAGAGATATGTTGTCTTAATAAACACTAGGGCAATGTTTTGCCTACAGTCATTGAGTTGAGATAAGTGGCGTGAACAAGATTTGTAAATTCGTTTAATATGGTGAAAACATTCACTCCTCACTTGTTTTGGGTAAAAAAAATTCTTAAGTTGATTAATACAATTTAGCTTTCGCTAATATTAACCAACAAAGTTTACCCGAACTACGATTAGTCTGAGCTATCCTTGTAAGGATATGTAGGCACAATACTGCGAAGTCTTGGTGAGCACCCTAATAGTAAAAACCTCTTTAGGTTCCCTTTCTCTTAATAAGAATATAAAAACAATTCTATCTCTCCCTTTTCCCATTCATATGAGTAGAAGATTAGAAATAAACCTTAAATCTAACATACAATTGACCCTAACTAAAGGGTTCCCATTGAGTACAACGGACGTGAGGGGGTGCTAATACCTTTCCCTTGCGTAACCGACTCCCAAACTCAAATATTGGTTGCGATGACCATATCCTTTCCTTTCTTTTAGAGATTTTGTTTGATATTTTCCCTTTCCCTCTATATGAACAAATAAAGATCGGTGACGACTCTATTAAGTCCATCCCGCAGGTATGCGATTACGCTTTGTGATGTCGTTCTTACTTTTCGAGGTACCCCAGATGGCGATTCTGTTGGGGATTTTCCAATCCCTAAGTGAGTCAAGCCTAGTTTATTTATATGTTTTTATGTGTGTTAGCTTTGTTTATTTCCATTATTCTTTGATTATATGTTTATCTTTGCTTTATGGCATTTAGATGTCTATATACATTTTGTGTGGGTTTTGGGGATCTGATATCATTTTTCGAGGTATGACAAGTACCAATAACTTTTAATAGCAAACTCAATCCTTTTCAATCTCCCACAGCCCAACACCACAGCTTTGTTATTAAATCAATTAGAGTTTTATATTGAAACTCTAACTTGATTGAGCTTTGCCTCCATTAATCATCACAACACACAGAAGCAGAAGAAGAAGTCAGATTCATAAGGGAAGAAAAAAAAGGAGAAGAAGAAAAACGAGTTGAGAAAGAGTAGAAGGAAAAATAGCAAACAAGGTTACCTGTTAGAATCATCATCTGCAGAGCTTCACAGGAGAAATTGGTTTCTTCGATTTGGTAGATATTCACACTTTTCATGCATTTTTATTTGTGTTTATTGTTGTTGAGCATGCCTAGTTTTATTTCCCCATGATAATTTGTATCAATAGCTTGTTATTGCGGTGATAATAGGATATCAAATTATTAATTAATTTGAATCGTAAATCTTTAATTCACAACCGATATTTGATTTATCCAAAGGAAAAGGTCAAATGAAGGAAAACCTATTTTTGCATCGTAAACAATGCGGGGAGAGATCTAGGTAAGGGGTCGGTTAAGCTTAGGGAAGGTATTAGCATCCTAAACTTTTGTAGTACTCTACAGGAACCTTTTGTTTATTGCTTACTATTTTTGTTTTAATTATTTGCTTTAGGGTATATACTGAGCTAAGGGTTGAGAGTGACTGAAAGACCTAAGGGGTTAATCCTAAGTTTACTCACCAAGATTTGCATCGTGTGCCTACGTATCCTGGGTAGGGAATGAAATCAGAGTAGTCGTAGTTCCCCTCGAATGGGAGGTTAAAAACTTCTTAATTGTGGTTAAGGTTTCAATGGGGAATAAGCATTTCTTAAGGAAGCGCTTACGTGGAGTGCGGCGACTCCTATTTCTATGTTGAAATAGTTTGAATTGAAATTAGGGTTAACTAAACATTCCACGGCGGGAAACTCTAAAACCGAGTGCGGCGACTCCTTAACATAATGCTAGGGTAAAGGGTATTTTTGTCCGCGGCGGGACACCTAAGCAAATTAGGGTTTTGAAACATTCAAAGGTTAGGGCTATTGACTCGGCGGTCAAACGGCTAGACCTAATCCTTCGGAAGGACGTTAACGGTAAAAATGATGCAAACGGCAAATTACTACAACGATGATAATTGAAATACGGGGAAATAACGAAAGCAGTAAAACAGAGGTGCAAAGCGACGATCACTCGCATAAATTACAACCATGAAAAAATGCAAAAAATAAAATAAAATAAAGACGGAATAAAAACGATGATAGCCTCACATATTTACAACCGAAAAAGGAAAATACAGTAAAAATGTGAAATTAGTAACCAAGTACAACCAAGAGATATGAAAGTCAGATAATAATTAGCGGGAATGTAAGTGCTCTTGATTGGCTGCATTTTGTGGCAAAATATAAGTACATATATGAATGTCATGTTTGATGTTATTACATTCATAATATGGACTGTGCTGGGTAAGTTAACTAAGCTAACTATAAGTTAAGTTGGATGTCATACTCAATGTTATGACATAGGTCGTATGACATCAAGCGGAAGTTTATTTTTCTGGTAGCTATAACTCAGGAAACAACTCAGAAGCTCATGCTGGAATGCAGGAGACATTTTAGACGCCCTAGGGGAACTAAAATGTACCTGATTAAAGAGGCAAAGGTGCAGAATACATAAGTGAGGTTTTATGATGGATAAAACCTAATGTATGCGCCCAGACCCAAGAACTGATTTGCTGCTACAAATACCAGGAGAGGCAATCCTAGAAGGCAGCTGTTGAAGATAGAGAAGCAGAGAAATCACCATAGTGGTTTAGAAGTGAAGAGATTGTTCTTCACGTTTGTGTCTTATGAATACTTGTAACCCAAACAACTGTTGAGTGCATTGGTTAGGTAGTTTCTAGGTTGTGTTACACTCGAAGCTGTTAAGTAAGAGTGTGGTCCTTGATCAAAGCTTTGAAGCAAAGATAAAGGTGTGTGTGTGTAGTTGAAGTGTCTCTTCAAAATACAGTTTAAATTGTAACTTGTTGTTATCACTGGTGAGTGATTGAAGGGAGTGAGTGGGTATACTCAGGTCTAGAGTGTCTCTAGGTTAAATTATCATTGGGTAGTGATTAAGTGAGGAGTGCAAACTAGAGGTTTGACTCTGAATTGATACTGCTGATAGTGAAATTTCTCCCTGGCTTGGTAGCCCCCAGATGTAAGTGTGTTGCACTGAACTTGGTCAACAACTATCTGTGTTATTTACTGCTTTGTTATTGCTGCATAATAGTTGATATGTAGTGAATGTTGTCACAGTGGATGTTATAACTTATGTTAGAACATCCATCGTGGGCAGGCCAAAATTTTCGATTGGCATCAGAGCAGACACCTTGCCTGTTTATTACTGGGTAAGATCTAGGGAAACAAAATTCTGGTAATATGGATAAAGATATTTGTTTCACCAATAGACCTCCAATTCTGGATGGTTCTAATTATGACTATTGGAAGCTGTTGCGGTGAAAATTTGATATCAAGCTATTAATTAACTTGAATCGTATTTCTTTTACAACCGGTCTTTAATTTATCCAAAGGATAGGTCTAAAGAAAGAAAGAACCTTTTGCGCGATGTGACAACAACGCTTTAAGAGATTCGGGGAT
This sequence comes from Lathyrus sativus, assembly GCA_963859935.3. Lineage (NCBI taxonomy): Eukaryota > Viridiplantae > Streptophyta > Magnoliopsida > Fabales > Fabaceae > Lathyrus > Lathyrus sativus. The sequence continues at coordinate 853,833,452 of OZ012735.1, read as the reverse complement.
TCGGGGGTTGTTTATATCTAGGGAAGGTATTAGCACCCTAAATATCTGTAGTACTCTACAGGAACCTTTTGTTTAATTAATTGCTAAGTTTGTGGATTGTGCACTATGGTTTAAGTTGGGAATAAAAGTAAAATAAAGGCCTAAGTGGTTTTCTAAGTTTGCTCGCAAAGACATCGCATCTTCTGCCTACGTATCCTGACTAGGATAGAATCAGAGCAATCGTAGTTCACCTCACGAGGGGAAAGAACTTTTGATGATGATCAAAGTTCAAAGGGGAACAAACATGACAATGTTTGTGTGGAGTTTGCCAAAACTCCCTAGACTAAATTGAAAAGGGAAAGTAAGAAAATCATGACGATGATTCTTACATAGAGTTGACGAACTCTTTCTTAGGGTTCTAGTTGAAGAACACTCCTAGTATGGGTGGGTTTCTTAGACTTCAAGCAAAGTCTAGAGGCTTCTAAACTAGGGTTAGAGTGACTTAACAAAGTCAAAGGGAAAACAGAGATTTTGGTCCAAGACATTGACAGTCAAGTGGACAGACCTTCCTTTGGAGGAACAGTATTGTCGGCAACTGGACGAGAGCTAACGAGCTTCGTCGCTTAGGGATAAAATAAAATACAAACATTATTCAAACATTCATGGTGACAACCAATACAAAGATTAAAGATGGAAAGCAATGATGACAATCAGAGCAATTGTTTTGGTACGAGAACCGTGACGACAGTTCGCACCTGGAATACCGTTAACAGACAAATGAGATAAACATAAAAATAATTCGAGGTAAAAATTCTAACATGTTGACAAACATATATAGACATGATAACAATCAATTTTCCTGAGAAAACACAAGAGGAAACCTTTTAAATTTCATCTGCAACCAAATAGGGTTAGTACCGTTGACGCGCGGATCGCGCACAATCAAACGTGTGAAAAAATAATCAAATATGGAAAATAAAATTATGACATGAAAGTACACATTAAAATAAACACAATGAAAAAATGAGAAAAAGTGGCAGCAAGGGTTATCACAAGGGATCGAACCCATGCCAAGACTGATACACGCGCGAGTCTCTACCGCTAGGGCGGCTGTAACATCCATTAATCAAATGGAAACCATAAATATACATGCCTTGTTTGGTTCCATGGCTGGGCAAAAATACATAATCAACACAAATACGATTCATACCGTATCTCACTAACCGCTTATCGGATCGAGGCAAATTTTATATGGATCTTGGGTAGAAAAATGAGAGGAAGAGGATGGTGGTGTTAGTTTTTCCAAATTGTTTACCTAGTGAAAAAAACGATAGCTGGTGTGTGTGTGTGCTTTGAATGCATAATGACATGGAAACATAATCGAAACCAAATACGTTTTATACCGTATCTCACTAACCGCTCATCGGATCGAGGCAAATTTTATATGGATCTTGGGTAGAAAAATGAGAGGAAGAGGATGGTGGTGTTAGTTTTCTCAAATTGTTTGTCTATTAAAAAAAACGATAGCTGGTATGTGTTATGGTTCATGATTTGCAAAATGCTATGCACAACTTGATTCCAACATGTTTAATGCCAAGTAAATTCACATACACATCCAATATATGATATATATACAGAAGGAAACAAGTTTAAGACCAGGACATGTAGATATTGGAATGTCATATTCAACTTGCAAGTAAACATAAGCATAGATGCATGACAATGTAGTTTTTGAGTTTGAGGTATTCATGAGTCATACCAATCATTGAAACATCTTTAATGTGTGATTTAGAGTGTGTGTATGTGAAAAGATCAGATCTGGAACAAGTGTGTGAGAATTTAGCATTCAATTTGCATTTGGTATACATTATGTGTGTGTAATGCATGAAGGGATGTAACTCAATGTACAGGTTATTTCCAATGTTTTAGCTCATTCAAACATGTCACATATGGTCATATTGATCTGTTATAACACAAAGATATCAAGAAGAATTCAGCATTTTAAAACTGATGTGTGGTGGTATGGTAATTTGCAGAAGGATGACCAATGATGCATGATGATAAGCAGATGCAATTCAGGACCAATTCAGGTTATTCTAACCATTTACACAGCATATATACATGATAATAAGATGATTTAAGCATTAAGATCTCAAGGACATCACCTGTGATAAAGAATGACATGTTACATGCAAATTGTCCAAGTAAGGATGCATAATGGTACTCAAATTTCATTTTACACATAAACTGGTTGGTTTGAATGTGTAGACATCTCATACATGTGATGTTGGTTATGTTTGATCAAGTGAGACAATTCAAAACAACTTGGTTCAAAATGTGGTATGTATGATGCAAGTGTGATGTGTGAAAAGTGAAAACTTGCAATTTTGAGTTACAACCCAATTTAAACCAGACCAATCATTGATACATGTCATAAATGATCATATTGGTCTATCCTATCACAAAAATCTTAAAGAAAGACAATGGTTCACAAGTTGGTGTAGCATATGCAAGCATGTTAACAATAAAAGCAACTTGTGAGTGAAATCTTGATGCAGTTCTTTCCTTCATCAAATCAATGCTCTAACATATTACATATGGACCATATAAGGTGTATGTGGTGTTTGTTCTGGTGAAAAACAAGTGGAGGCAAAAAACCACATTTTGAGGCTTGGTGTATTTTGAAGCATTTGGTGTCAATATGTGAAATAATGATGCTATGCTCAAAACATCCAGATGAACGCACTAACATGTTATGAATGACCATAGAATCATGTTGGAAAGGAGAAAATAAGTTTATCATGCTCTATGCCAAAAGTGACAAAGTGAGTGGTTAGTGTGTTTTTGTGAAGAAATGCATTTGAAGAGGTGAATTTTGATGCAGTGGTTTTTTGTGTAAGATGGGCATACCAACACATTTTAAATGGTCATTATAAAATGTGTGTGAAGTGAGTTTTGGTGGAAAACATGTTCTATGCAAAAACCACATTGTGATTGACTTGTGATGTTGCGTGTTTATAGTATGCAAGTCAAGATGAAAAGATCATTTTGTGTGCTAACAGTAGGAAATGATTATGCATACAACATTTAAACACTCTTTAAAACATGTTCAAGGGATGAAGATGATGTTTCAAATGTTTATGCAAAAAGTCATTTTAACTGTTTGAAGATTCATGACAGCAAGCTAATAAAACTAAACCAGCTAGTACAATCATCATAACTGCCAAGTCCAATTTAATTCCTTCAGTCTCAAATACCTAGGCTAATAGTAACAGGACATCAAGGTGAACTAAACTCTACTATAAGGTCCACTGAGGGCAGAGCTGTGTACATGCTACACAAAGTCTCATTTAAAGAATGTTTGTCATACTAATAGGCAAAATCAAAACCAAAGGCTGAAGCAGAGGTAAGCTGATACCAGTAAAATGCAAGTAACATAAAGGTTTCAATCTTACTATTGAGATCAAACACAGTTGAGGCTCATGGTACAAATCCTGGTTTTGATGGGTATGATTATGCAAATGAGACTTTGTCATGAAGACCAATGGGTTACATTAGCACAGTATTGCTACTCAATCCAAATATAGGTTTGTTAGCAGTCATAATGTCACAAGCAGAATGCAGGGCAAGATAGTTATGTGCATGCTTAAACAAATAAAAACTGTCATACCAGCAGCAGGAAGAAATGCTCTACAGCCACATTAACTTTTCTCAAACAGATTTGAGGTAAAACCTGTTATGGATACCCCTTTTTTGAAGACCAAACACATTCCTCTCATGAATTTGCAAGCATATTGTTAATTTACATCAGACCAGACAATAGTACACCAACATTAGACCTTTGATTTTCAGATCAGGACAATATTGATACCATAAATCCAATAACTTAGCAACCAATCAATTCAAGGATGCCACATAACAATTTTGACATTAAATCTTTCATGACAGCCAGCTTATGGTGTTGGTCTCAATCATTTAAATTCAACACACATGACATATAGTATATTGGTATGACAAAGACAAGATGCTTACCAAACACTAACAAACATCATGGAAAGCAACACTCATTCATAACTCAAAAATTCACAAAAAGCACTCAAAATACATAAGTCATGGAAAGATAATGCAAGAGGTGATAGAGAGGCTACATACCTGTTGGAGATCCTATTTAGCAAGCCAAAAGATGTTGAGAAAACCAGAGGTGATTGAATCCAAGTTTTTGTGTTGTGCTTTACTTGAAACTTAAGGAACAAGCCACTTGTGATGCCAAAATGAGATTTATGAGTTTTTGATGATAGATGAAGGTTTGGACAGTTGAGGTATATGATATGTGAGGTGTATGAGTGGTCACAACCTCAAGAAAATGTTTAGAGATCAGTTTGGTGTTTTTTATGGACTTTGGTCAAAGTAAGCCAAGTGAAATGTTGACTTTTTGATTTTTTGTGATTTTTGGTGGTTCAATGGTTTGTACACCTTCTATATGTTATTTAGAAGGTGTATGGATGATAGTTTGGGTGCTGGAACATGTAGAGCTTGATATGGTAGAGAAATTGCAAATGCTGAATTTTGGCTATTTTGGACACTTTGGTGGATTTTGCAAAATGCAAGTATGAGAGAGATGTGATGAGGGAGCTTGGTTTAGCAGGTTTTTAGAATGAAGTTGATGTCTTGAATGAGGGGTATGAGGTCCCTATTTATAGCAAAAAGCAAGGAGGTGCTTGCTTGAGAACCTTACTTACAAATGAAGTTATCCTTGATATTTCCATCCATTTGCCAACTTGCTTTGCTTTTTCTGATCTTTGGCTGTCTCCTTAACCCAATGGGCAAGTTTAAATGATGTTTCTACTGATAAATTGCAGCCTAGATGCTTGGTAGAGTGGCTGGAGCAGAATCACTTTCCACCTCATGCTTGGAAAAGTCAAAAATGGCAACTTAGGCAATGAACTTCCAATCTTTAATTCTATGCTATCTCCATGCAATTTCTTTGCTTCAACCTGCTTGAGATGTTCAATATATCAGATAGTATGAGTTTGACAAGTTAGAATTGGCCCACTTGAGTGATAGAGGTGCTTTTGCAAAATTTGTCAATGTGGGACTAGAATGACAAAATACCAACTTTGAACACATGTATCTCTCAGCTCATAAATCACCTTGAGATGTATTTGTACTTTTTAGAAAGCCCTCACATAGTACTAAAACTTTCATGTTTGCCAGAAGTCTTGATTCTATTTGAAACTAGTTGAAAAATTCCCTTGAAGTTGGCTGCACACAAGTTTTAAAAGTGAAAATAACTTAGAAATTTTCTGTTATTTTCCCTTCTAGGAATGTTTTTGCTTCTATCTCCAAAAGTATGCATTTTCTGGTTGTGGACTAGTATGGGACTTTTGTAGGACTTGTCAAGAGCTTTCAAATGAGACTAGAACCAACTCAATTGGATGTGTGGTTAAGGAGATACGGTTTAGCCCTTTTCAAAACCCTAATTTCCCGATTTCTCGATTACTCTCTCATCCTTGATCCAATGATCATGAAAATTGATATGAAAGTCCATTATGACATAAGGAACAACTTTGATTCACAACTTGGATTCCAATTCTCAAAATTTGAGGAGTTGACTTTTCGGTCAACCGTACGATCGATCGGTGCCGATTGAGTTGCCTGTTGACATTCTGGACATCCTGAGACTTTGATACTTCTTGAATAGTCTTTAATAGTCTATATGAACTTCATGGACCTCAATCCCACCATTAAAACCTCTTCCAATATCAAAGTCAAACCACAGTTGACTTTTCATTAGTTGAAAACCCTAATCGGGGCCTCCTGACTGCACTGTTCTTGATTCTGAAATGATTTCTTCAAATTGACTTCTCTTTTGACTTTGATATTATCTTTGATTTCATTCAATGATTAAATTGGCCCAAATCATTGGTTGATCATTCCTTGATTGTTTTGAATTTGTCGGTGCGAGAACCCTGATTCATCTGTAACTTGACAATAATAAACTTGCACTTGATTTAGGGTTAGATAATGCATGATCATGCTTCTAAAAATGATAATGAGAATCTAAGGGGTCAAAATTTGGGGTACAACAGTTGCCCCTATTTAAATATCTTCACTAGATGGGGAACGAGAGATGACAATCTTCGTTAAATCGCAGTGAAAGGTATTTAAATATAGATAACCGAAAATTTTGTCCCTTAGATCCGATGCCATGCTAAAGGACAAGTTATGATATGCCATGCACTCTAAATGATGTTTTATGATGCTTGAATGCAAACAACATAGACGCAACGATAATGATAAAAGAAACAGTAAACAAACAGTGACAAATACAAGGACTCGATACTGGGGACTCGTACTGAAAAACTAAATGAACAGTTCAGACATGACTGATAATGTAAGAAGTAAAACTTCACATGGGGAAGAGACAAATCCAATAAAGATGACAATCTTATTGGAACAGAGGTACTCCACCGGGGGGAAGAATAGACTTCTACTGGGGAAATGAAAAATTAATTCCATCGGGAAAAGAGAATCAGGATTCATTGGGGAAGCGAAAGACTGGATACAACCTCACTGGGGATGATCAGATGAGGAACTTCCTATAGTGAAGAGTTCAAACGGGATCTTCAGGAATGGACTAGAAATAAGACTTAATCACACGTGGAGGATACTAGTGACGACTAGATCTCCGAGACTTGACTGGGAACATGGATCACTGGGGATACATCCTCAGCTTCTGCAAATAGTTCACACAGTGCTGGTAATCAATAGACTTCCTGGGGAATTGGTAACGACCAGAATTCCAAGCGATGCCAGTGACGACTGGTCTTTTAACGGTGATTGGTGACGACCAAATCAGGGTACCAATAACGATTGGTTTTAAACAATGCCAATTACGACCGGATTTTTTAATGAAGATGGTGACGACCATACTGGGGAATACCAATGACAATTGGTTATAAAAAAATGCTAGGGATCACCAGATCTTCTAGCTGGAGATTGGTGACAACCAAACTGAAATAGACTCCAAGTAACGATTGGACTCTAGACGATGATACCAGTTACGACTGGGTTTCAGAGGGAAAGATCGGTTAAAACCTCAAGATACCAATGACAATTGGATTTCATGGGGAGAGTTAGTGGCAACTAACAAGATACCAATAATAATTGAAACAATACCAGTGACGACTGGATTTCCCGGGGAAAGGTTGGTAACAACCAGACCAAGAGGCGCCAATGACAATTGGACTTTTATTTAGTGCCAGTGACGACTGGACTTATACGTGGATTGGTTAGTGACAACTAACGAGACACCAATGACAATTGGATTTAGACAATGCCAGTGACGACTGGGCTTTAAAAGGGCATGGATGGTGACGACCAAATGAATATCAACAACAATTGGTTTGAACAAAATGCCAGTTACGACTGGACTTATACTTGGAAACGAAGTGAGTAATAACTTAGACTTCGCGGGGGTTGATAGATGTCACCGACTCGGGGAACAAACGAATCACACTGATCCCATGATGAGGGGTGTACGTAGACTTGGGAAATAAACCCGAAGACCTACTGGGGAATAAAGCCTGTAGGTAGATTTTGCTGAGGTGAATTCAAACAGATGTCCAAAAATACTTTGCTGGGGGAGGAACCTTCATATCATCACAAGAAATCCTGAGGGATAGTCTTCAATCTTTGATAACCATACATGGCCAAAGGACTCTTCGTTGCCCAATTTGCTAGCATTTCATTGGGGAATGTAAATTCTGACTGTGTATCAAGACTCCTGCTACCCTGAAGTTTCGGGGAATGTATGATTTCCCTCGAGTTTTTCCACAAGTTAAAACATTTTGTAAACTATTTCCAAGTTATTATTTTTTTCAAAAATCTGGATTTTAATGTTTTCAAAAATAATCGTTGATTAACGAATGGTATTTTGCATAACAAAGAAAATAAGGAACTGATAATTTGCACAAGAAAGAGAGGCTCAAAAGGCTGATTTTATTTAAAGGACGAAATCTTGCCAATGACAATATTCCATGGAAATTTTTACAAGTAAAATGGCAAAAGTGGATAAGGTTACATTGAATCCTGTGACCTAACTATCCCTAAAGACTAGAATTCTCCAAGATCCTTGCTTCTGACGAGAGCTGTTGAGATGAATTTTTGTTGAATCTGTAGTGTTGATGCCTTCGTCTGATGCAGCGAAACACCTTTGTCCCTAATTTTTGCCTGGATTGCCCTTTCGGGTTTTCAATCCACCGGGACGCTCATTTTTGCCTAAGTCGCCCTTTCGGGTTTTCAACTTAGCGAGCTTTTTGATTTCTTTTCTCTTTTTCCTTTCCTTCTCTTTTTTCTTTTCTACCCTAACTTTTGCATAAACCGTTCTTTTGGATTTTCCGGTTTATCGGGTACTTTTTAGGCGTAATATTTCTGAACTGCGTCAGAGTTTATCGGGTGTGTAAGTTGTTCTCCGTCCATGGTAGTAAGGATCAGTGAACCTCCGGAGAATACTGTCTTCACAATAAAGGGGCCATCATAATTAGGCATCCACTTCCCTCTTGCGTCTTTGTGAACTGGTAAGATCTTCTTGAGCACAAGTTCTCCTTCGCGGAATTCTCTGATACGGACCTTTTTATCGAACGCCCTCTTGATTCTTTTTTGATACAACTGGCCGTGACACATCGCAGACATGCGTTTTTCATCGATGAGATTCAGCTGATCAAATCTTTCTTTAATCCATTCTGCCTCTTCTAACTTGGTTTCCATGATAACTCTGAGGGATGGTATCTCGACCTCGATGGGAAGAAATGTGTCCATTCCATATACCAGAGAAAAGGGGGTTGCCCCTGTGGAAGTGCGGACGGAGGTTCTGTATCCGTGCAGGGCAAATGGTAACATTTCATGCCAATCTTTGTAGGTTTTAACCATTTTCTGCAAGATCTTCTTGATGTTTTTATTTGCAGCTTCCACAGCTCCATTCATCTTTGGACGGTAAGGGGAAGAGTTGTGGTGTTCGATTTTGAAGTCATCACATAATTCTTTCATAACTTTGTTGTTCAGATTGGTTCCGTTGTCTGTTATAATTCTGCTTGGGATCCCGTAGCGACAGATGATCTCCTTTTTAATGAAACGAGCCACCACTTGACGTGTAACATTGGTGTAGGATGTAGCTTCAACCCATTTGGTGAAATAGTCGATGGCAACCAGAATGAAACGGTGTCCATTTGAAGCTTTTGGCTCAATTGCCCCAATCATGTCAATCCCCCACATAGAGAAAGGCCATGGCGACGACAATACATTCAACAGTGTTGGAGGCACATGCATTTTGTCCACGTAGATCTGACATTTGTGACATTTTCTGGCGTACTGAATGCAGTCGGTTTCTAAAGTTAACCAATAGTAACCAGCTCTCAAGATCTTTCTGGACATGGCGTATCCGTTGGCGTGAGTACCAAACATTCCTTCATGAACATCTTTCATTAACAAGTCCGCTTCTCTTTTGTCAACACATCTGAGTAAGACCATATCATGATTTCTTTTGTAAAGTACACCATTGCTGAGGAAGAATTTGGATGCTAATCGTCTTAGTGTTTTCTTGTCAAGTGTCGTAGCATCTGTGGGATATTCTTGCTTCAACAGATAATTCTTTATATCATGATACCAGGGCTTGCCATCGGTTTCTTCTTCAATCATTTGACAGTAAGCAGGCTCTGTCTTGCGTTCAATTTTGATAAGTGTGTCATCGTTGACATCTCTAGTTTTCCACATTGAGGCCAGCATGGCTAAGGCGTCGGCGATGTGATTCTCTGCTCTTGGAACATGTTTAAAGGTGATTTCGTCAAAATACTTGATCATTTCAACGATATAAGTTCTGTAAGGGATCAGGTTTTCATGTCTTGTCTCCCATTCACCCGTGACTTGGTAGATAACCAAAGCTGAGTCTCCACTGACTTCGAGATTTTTGATTTGGAGATCAATGGCTGCTTCGAGACCAAGGATACATGCTTCGTATTCAGCAATGTTGTTTGTACAATCAAAGTCTAATCTGGCTGTAAACGGAGTGTAACCACCTTCAGGATTTATTAAAACTGCACCTACGCCATGTCCGCTATAATTGGAGGAACCGTCAAACATCATTTTCCACCAATTCTCTGTCTGTTGACCTTTGTCAGAACTTGTTTCTTCATAATCTTTTACTAACATGATATCTTCATCCGGAAAATCAAACTTCAGAGGTTCATAATCTTCGACAGGTTGATCTGCGAGATATTCTGATAACACACTGCCTTTGATAGATTTCTGAGCCACATATTGAATATCATATTCTGATAGTAACATATGCCACCGGGCGAGTCTTCCGGTTTGTGCAGGTTTCTCAAAGATGTACTTTATTGGATCCATTTTCGAGATCAATAAAGTGGTGTGACAAATCATATACTGCCTCAAACGCTTAGCGGCCCATGCTAAAGCACAACAAGTCTTTTCTAGGAGTGAGTATCTGCTTTCGCAATCAGTAAACTTCTTGCTCAGATAATAAATGGCATGTTCTTTCCGCCCAGATTTGTCTTGTTGACCCAGAACGCAACCCATTGAGTTTTCAAGCACTGTCAAATACATAAAGAGAGGCTTTCCCGGAACGGGTGGTATCAAAATTGGAGGTTCTTGGAGATAACCTTTGATTTTATCGAACGCTGTTTGACAATCAGAATTCCATACGACCATTTGATCCTTTCGTAACAACTTGAAGATCGGTTCACAGGTGGGGGTCATATTGGAAATGAACCTGGATATGTAATTCAACCTTCCAAGGAAGCTTCTAACCTGATTTTCAGTCCGCGGAGCTGGCATGTCTTGGATGGCACGGACTTTGTCTGGATCCACCTCAATCCCCTTGTGGCTGACAATAAAACCGAGTAATTTTCCTGATCTGACCCCGAAAGTGCATTTTGCGGGATTCAACCTCAACTGATATTTCCGGAGTCTTTTGAATAACTTCAACAAATGTTCTAGATGGTCTTCTTCATTTTGAGACTTGGCGATCATGTCATCCACATATACTTCTATTTCTTTGTGCATCATGTCGTGGAACAAAGCCACCATAGCTCTTTGATAAGTTGCGCCTGCGTTTCTCAAACCGAATGGCATAACCTTATGACAATAGGTGCCCCATGGAGTGATGAAGGTTGTCTTTTCCATGTCGTCAGGATCCATTTTGATTTGATTGTAACCAGAGAACCCGTCCATAAAGGAAAACACTGCAAACCGAGCTGTATTATCTACCAGAGTATCAATATGTGGTAGAGGGAAGTCGTCCTTTGGACTGGCTTTGTTTAAATCTCGATAATCCACACACATCCTTACCTTTCCATCTTTCTTTGGTACAGGAACAATGTTGGCTACCCATTCTGGATACTTGGCCACTGCAAGGAAGCCTGCATCAATCTGCTTTTTTACCTCATCTCTGATTTTGAGAGCCATGTCAGGTCTGGTTCTTCTGAGTTTTTGTTTAACCGGTGGGCATTCAGGTCGGAGTGGTAACTTGTGAACCACTATGTCTGTATCCAAACCAGGCATATCCTGATAAGACCAAGCAAACACATCTACATATTCTCTTAAGAGTTCCTTTAACTGCTGTTTTACCTCTGCCCCTAGGGCTGTCCCAATTTTGACTTCTTTTTTATCTTCTTCGGTACCAAGGTTGATAACTTCTACCTGTTCCTTATGGGGTTGAAGCTCTGCATCCTCTTTTTGGGCCAGTCTTACCAGTTCATCGGGAATTTCACAGTCTTCATCCTCGTCTTCAGCTTGGTAAATTGGTGAATCAAGGTCAGGAGGAGATGCATGGTCACAGGATTCAACGGGGTTATGGTCATCACTGCATGTTTGAAGGGTTTACTTTATCAAAACACACAATCAACAAAATGCAACACACACAGAGAAAGAGAAAATTGTTTTTGTTTTGGTTTTCTTTGTATTGCCATTTTTCTTTCAAAGTAAAAGCAAAAGACGGTAAAGAAACAACACGAGGATTTTTAACAAAATAGTCCATTCTCATTGATATTTCTTTGAAAGCATGAGGCCCTTACAAAACATTCCTATAGCCTTGGGCACGGCTATGGAGATTTTAAAAATAACAAAGAAAAATAACAAATTACTTTAACTCGGGAAAAACTACAGGAACTTCGATAGCCTCCCAGTTGTTCAGAGTAGCTTCGTCATGATACACTAGTGCTTCTATGTCTTCACTTTCAAGATTTCCTTCCACGGCGTTAATTTGAAAACCGCCACTGATAAATATTTCTTGAATAGCCTTTGGCCGGTTGTTGTCATGCCTTGGTTTTTCGCTTTGAGTTGGTTTGTAACCCAACCCCTGGCGGTTCATCTTCAGCTTTACCTCAATGACTTCTCCCCATCCTGCGGGAGTGCCTTCTTCCATTGTAGCTTTGGCGCCTTGAGCAGATGTGAAAGTTGGACTACTTTTTGCCACCGTCTCCTCTATCATCACTGCGTTTGCTATTTCTAGTGCTTGGAATGATGTCTCTAGTGCATTCTCTTCTGCTTCAATGTACCGGAATGATGAAAGATTACTGACCATTAATTCTTCTTCACCATGAACAATCACCAGCTTATCATTTACCACAAACTTCATTCTTTGGTGTAGGGTAGAAGTTACTGCCCCTGCTTCATGGATCCAGGGACGTCCCAGTAAGCAGCTATAAGCTGGATTTATGTCCATCACCTGAAATACAATGTTAAACTCATGGGGTCCCACCAATTGGTAATGTCTACTTCTCCGATGACCGTTCTCCTCGAACCATCAAAGGCTTTTACAATTAACGAGGTGTGTTTCAATCTCTGCCCCTGGCATAGGCTAGTCTGGCCAGTGATCTTGCGGGTAACACGTTTAACGAGGATCCTGTGTCGACCAGTACTCGGTGCCAAAGTATCTTCCTGGCATTTGATGGATATGTGTAGTGCACGATTGTGATCACGTTTTTCTTTGGGTAACTCGGCGTCGCTGAAGCTTAAAGTATTGCATGCCGTGATGTTAGCCACTACTGAATCAAACTGCCCAAGTGAAATGTCCTTAGTTACATGTGCTTGTCTCAATACTTTCTGTAATGCTTCCCTGTGAGCTGGAGAATTTATCAAGAGTGACAAGATTGATATTTTTGATGGCGTCTGATGAAGCTGATCTATTACCTTGTAATCACTTCTTCGGATAATCCTCAAAAATTCATCATTTTCTTCTTCTGTGCTCGGAGCTTCTTTTTCTTTGATTACCACAGCAGGAATAACTTCTTTTGGAATAGCTACTGATTTCTTTTGGCTGATAGATCCGACCGCTGCGGGTCATCTTGCTAGTGCCGGCAATATTGGTCACATCTTTCTGATTATCTGTCTGAACAATCTTTCCCGTTTCTTGGTCTACCACGGTCACATCGTATTTCCACGGAACAGCTTTTGTATTGTCATAATGGAACGGTCTTGGTTTCTGAACTACGATTGGTCGTGGTTGACCTATAGCAGCTCTGTTGAAAACTGGCCTTGCACCCCTGTTAAACACTGGAACTTTCTCTTTTTCCTGGATAGGTCGAAAACTGGCTCTATTACAGAAACCTCTTCTTTCCTTTCCTTACCACATACTTGTAACATCCCCTCATTTATCAATCTTTGTATATCTTCCCGTATCCCATTACATTCACTGGAACTAACGGTACGTTTTTCACATTGGTTATGAACATCTCCTAACAACCCTGCTTTGGTCAGCTTATCATGCAATGTCTTCAATGGCGTTCTGATTTTTGACACATAATTAATTATCTCTTCATCTGACTTTTCAATGGCATTGACCCCTCCATGGTTTGGCAGTGGGTTACTTTTGACGTTAGGTGGTACATCATCAAAGGACAATATTTTCTTCTCCATCAACTCTCTTACCAGACGTTTTAAGGCAAAGCAACCTTCTAAGTCATGGCCGGCAGCACCTTCATGGAAAGCACAATGAGCATTTGGGTTATAATGTGGAGATGTGGTATCTGGATTAAGTGGTCTTGTCGTGATCAACCCCTGTTGGACCAAAGATGGATATAACTCAGTGTACGTCATTGGTATTTGTGGAAGTGGAGGTTTTGTTGTTGGCCTCCGGTTCTGGTATTGTTGCCTGGGCTGTGGTACCCTCTGCTGCTGATTTTGTTGAAAGGGCGGAGCGTTGGGCGCTCGTTGATGCCCTTGCTGGTTTTGCTGATACATGGGCGCTGGTCACCCTGGTTGATAGTTTGAAGTGGAATGGTTGAATGCTGGGGTCACAGCTGCCACATATTGCTGAGGGGCATACTGTACCGGGTACATGGGTCTTTGTTGATGAAACTGTTGAACATAGTTAGGCTGGATTGGCTGGAAGAAACTTTGTTGAGGCGGTTGATATTGCTGATATGGAGGTCTCATGGTACGGATTCTTCTCCCCATTATGGCATTTGTCTCACCTTCTTTCTTCTTATGAAACCCACTGTTGACCTTCTTAATACTGCTGTTGTTAGAACTGCCGGAGCCGCTGGCTACCTTTCCACTTTTCATCCCCAATTCTACCCTTACTCCCACGGCTACAATGTCTGAAAAACTTGCAGACACACTGCTGATCATTTTCTCATAGAATTCTGGTCTTACTGTGTCAACAAACCAGTCTGTCAGTTCCTTCTCACTTAGGGGTGGCTCTACCTGGGATGCTGTTTCTCTCCACCGCTGAGCGTATTCTTTGAATGACTCTGTGCTTTTCTGGGACATGTTCAACAACTGCCTTCGGTCAGGTACCATATCTATATTATATTTGTAATGTTTCATGAATGCATCTGCCAAATCTTGAAAACTGTGGATTCTGGACTGATCTAGACTTAGATACCATTTTGCTGGAGCTCTTTTCAGACTGTCTTGGAAGCAATGGATCATTAACTTGTCGTCTTCGACGTGTGCTGCCATTCTTCTATAGTACATGATTAAGTGAGTTCGTGGGCAAGTAGCTCCTGAGTACTGATCAAAATTTGGGATTTTGAACTTTGGTGGTATTACTAGTCCAGATACCAAACACATTTCTCTGGCGTCAGTGCCAAAGGTATCATTTCCTTCCATTGCTCGAATCTTTCTCCCTATCGTTTCAACACTCTCCCTCAACCTCTCATGTGATTCATTTTCCTCTTCATACCCTTCGGGTCCTTCGTATACCGGTGGTGGATTATGAAAGATGGGGCGTGCTTGAACCTGAACTGTAGCTGGAGTGTAGGTGGGAATAACTTGTGGAATCTCACCACCCAAGGGAATTGTCTGTTGAGTGACTCTCGGCGGTGGCACAAAGCCTGGAGGCAACCCATAGGTTGGCACATTGGCAATAGTAACAGCTGTCGGGATTGGTTCTGCAGTGATTTCAGAGACAACGGTGGCTTGAGTGTCCAACATTGCCCGGATGACTTGCAAGGCTTCTTTGATCTGTCCCATGCCTCCTCGGAGCTCTCCGAGTTCATTGTCGATTCTGTTTACATCCAAGTTCTGCTCTTCCATCCTTAAGCGAGCTTGGGCTCGTGTGTTGTACTGATGGCGTGGTCTCAGTGTGATTCTGTTAACAAGACAGAGGGATGAGACTTGACTCAGGAACATGTATATGCAATGTTTATGAAATGCGGACATGCAAAATGCAGATTTTAAACATTCAAGGGAATAAAAGCTTTATTTGCGAATATTATAACAATAAATAGGAAAAACAGCCAAATCTTCATTGATAATATCTGGAGAGTTTACAACATCAAACGGGAAATGAAAATACAAGCTTCTACAAAATACGAAAATCAACAACAATAGATTCTAGATTCTTCTGCTGGATGGTCCTTCATCTTCAGACTGATTCTTTCTTCCACCTTGACGTACCAATTCTTGAAGTTCTTCTTTCTCTTGCATAGCCTTAAAATACTTATCTCTCCACATTTTCCCTTCTTTCTCAGCTTTTGCCAAGGCGGCCTTCAACTCTTCTACGAGGGTAGGCTTGGGCGAGTCAGGCTCAAAGCGGGTATAGAACATCTTCATTGCCGCTTCTCTTACCCATGATAGGTAAGATTCTGAAACAGTAGCATTGTGGGGGCATAGGGCAGTTACTCCCCTTGTGTGGACATAACGCCAAGCATACGCAATTCGAGCCCTATAAGCGGGGTTCTTCCTTTCCTCCAAGTAAAATTTCCTCAAATAGTCTGGATCTGGTTCATCTTCCATGGGGTGCCCCAACTGTCGACGGGCCAGAATAGGATTATAGCTGATGCACCCATTGACGTTGATGAGCGGTACATTCGGGAAATCTCCACAGCTTTGGATCATGGAAATTCCTCCATACATAGGATCAAACCATTTAATGTCTGAGTGTTTGAGCAACAGCAGCTTTTCCGTCCATGAGAGTCCATTTTGCTTATCCCAAATGGCGGGAATTTCTGACAAGTGTGAAATAAACCATTTGTGCAGGAGAACGGTGCAACATTCAATTCGTCCAACCCCATAGCGGTTCCTTCGGTGGAGGGTAAAATAAGTGTCGGCCAGCAAGGTGGGTATAGGATTTTTGATCAAGAAAAGATTGATCGCATCTGCGTCCACAAAATCACTAGTAGTTGGGAACAGGAATAGTCCGTAAATAAGCAACACCAGGATGGCTTCAAATGCTTCAGTATTTTGTGACAAGGCATAGCTCTGAGCTTTTTCATATAGGAACATAGTTGCAATTCCGTACAACCCTCCCTTAGCACCCATATGAGATCGCACTTCGTCCAATTCCAAATACGCGGCCTCTGCAACTGCTCTTTCATTAGGAGTCCCCTCCCTTCCAGAAAAGGGACTGGGGGTAACGCCCACCCCCATTAGGGCGGAATACTCCTCCAAGGTTGGTAGCAACTTGTTGCGGTCGAAATAGGATATCAAACTATTAATGAGTTTGAATCGCAATTCAATTCACAACCGCTCTTTGATTTATCCGAAGGAAAAGGTCAAAAGAGGGAAAACCTATTTTGCATCGTAAACACAATGCGGGGAAAGATCTAGGGTTCGGGGGTTGGTTAAATTTAGGGAAGGTATTAGCACCCTAAACTTCTGTAGTACTCTACAGGAACCTTTTGTTCAAATGTTTACTATTTGCTTTATTCATTTGCTTAAGGTATATGTACAAGGGATTAAAAGTGAGAAAAGAGACCTAAGGGGTTAATTCTAAGTTTACTCGGCAAGACATCGCATCTTGTGCCTACGTATCCTTACAGGAGTGGAATCAGAGTAATCGTAGTTCCCCTCAAAAGGGAGGTTAGAGACTTCTTGACTGTGGTCAAGGTCTCACGGGGAGTAAACATGTCTTAAGGACACGCTTACGTGGAGTGTAGAAACTCCAAATCTCTATGTTGAATTGTTAAGCTGTAATTAGGGTTAAATTAGGTTAGGTTAGGGATTCCGCAGCGGGAAACCCTAAAATGAGCACGACGGCTCTTTGACCTAATGCTAGGGGTAAAATTGTAATTTTGTCTGCGGCGAGACATTTATGGAAATTAGGGTTTGTAGTTTGTAAGGTTTTGGAGTTGAGGACTATTGACACGGCGGTCAAATGCTAGACCTAATTCCTTCGGATGTGTGTAGTGTGACTGGAATATTGATAAGTGAGGGAGAGATTGAATTGTGCAAACGGGAAATAAGACAGAAGTTAAAGCCATACAAACAGAAATTTAAAGGCAGAAACTTAAAGCGCGATTATTAGGATTCGCGAGGTTACATATGAGAAGCAGTTACAATATAGTAATGAAATAAAATGAGATAAGTAATGGCAAATGTAATGAGCTGCAAAATGAACAAATGGCGTTAGTGGGCAGAGTTAGGCGGTGATCAAATGAGTTAAGAAAAAGATGCAAATTTGAGATTTTATTATTGTTTTATTTAAAAGATTTAATGATTTAATGTTAGCTTACAAAAGAATTAAAAAAAAGGTTTTATTTTTATATTCTTTTAAAAAAAGTTTTCCTTATTTTATTTTAAAAAAAAAGTTTTTCATTTTTATATTTACAAAAGTTTTAATCTTATATTAAAAAAAAAGTTTTAATTTTTATTTTAAAA
This sequence comes from Lathyrus sativus, assembly GCA_963859935.3. NCBI lineage: Eukaryota > Viridiplantae > Streptophyta > Magnoliopsida > Fabales > Fabaceae > Lathyrus > Lathyrus sativus. Next base: position 853,815,353 of record OZ012735.1, on the reverse strand, counting down.
AGGGTTTTCTTATTTTATTTAAAAAAATTTTCACTTATTCTTAATAACTATATTTTAAAAAGATTTCTTATAATTACAAAATTAAATGTTATATTTTTTTATGAAATTAAAATGTTAAAAAATGGGTTTTTTAAAAACATAAAACAAATTAAATTTAAGAAAATATAAGATAAAGAAAAAAAGGAGGAGGGGGTTGGGCCGGACATCATTCCCGGACCCAACCCACACATTGTAAACGGAGGCATGGGAGATTAGGGTTTGAGATCCCAACTCTCTTTTGAGCGGCACCATTCTCTTCCCTTCATCCGCCGTTTCGCCCATGAGGTCCTTGCTCTCATTCTCTCTTTGTTGAAAACCTGAAAACATTCAAACTTAAGCCGTTAAATGGACAACACGATGATCTCATAGCTTACGTTTTGTGGTTGCGGCCGATGATGAGTTCTCTGAGGCTGGGAGGTTCGATTGCCCGCCGTTTGTATTGAACGGCGAAGGTGATCTCCTCGTCGGTGTTTCGTTCGTGATTCTATGGGGTTTGTTCGTCGATGACGGAGACGATGATGAAGGCTCCGGTCTTTCTGAGTCTCGGCCGCCTGGGGTTTTCTGCATGCGACTTCTTCGCTGGGGTTTCTCCTCTCACGGCTACCTGTTAGGGTTTTCTCACAGGTGAAATTGCTCCTTTTATATCTTTTCGGTTTCTGTGATTTCGTGGGCCTTTTGATTCTTTTTGATCCAAGTTTGTGATAAGATTTGATTTACGTTTCTTTCTGATTGAGATATAACTTGGATTGGATTCTGATGGATTCGATTTGATTTTGTTGGGGTTTTTAACACTAGCTTCTGATGTGATCTGATCTCATCTGATACTGATTCGCACTTTCCTTTTTGTTGACAGATATGATTTGGATTTCATTCGATCTGTTTGATATCTGATTTGGTTTTGTTTGATCATGATACCCTGATTGAATTCATTTGGCTATCTGTCTAATATCGAATTTGGATGTCCATCTTCACGACTTTTCTTCTTCTTTTTTCAGAGAGGGCTGGTAGTTCAGATACGGTCGGATTGGTGTCGCCGAGGATGGTATACGGTGATGATGATGACATTCTGAGCCTATGACACTGCTGTTGCCTTTGATAATTTCTGCGGGGTTCTTGGCTTGTGTGAACTGGGTTTTTGAACAGATGTGGTTTTGTGAATTTGTTTCACTTCTGAACTGATATGTTTTAGTTTTGTTCTGAACTTGCTTCGTTCAGTTTGGTTATCAGTTGGAATTCACTTATGCTTTTCTATTCTTTTTTCCAGGATAGGTACTACGCTTTGGTTGAGTTAAACGCCGCCGAGGATGGTACGTGGCGATGATGACAGCTTGTCTGAGCCTGATGAGGAAACCTCTTCGATGAGGCCGCGGTTGCCATGAGTTCGGTTGCTTGATTGTTGGGCAATGATGTTTGCTGAGCCCGGTTTCCCGCACATGTGCTGGCTCGGATTTCAATTGCGGCAAGCTTATCCTTGTGTCTGTTGTTCCAATGACATGAATTCCATGATGCCTTGTGAGCTGAGTTCACGTTTGGTTCAACTGCTGTTGTGATTTTGATGGTGCTGTTACGAATGCCGTGATTTGTGTTGTTGCCTGATGCCACTTCGGTGAGGTTATTCACATTTTTTGTGACTCCTTTAACTGATGCTTTCTGGACTTTCGGTACACTGTTTGGATGCAGCTTGATGCAACCTGTTTTTGTACTTCATTTTCTTGTTCTGTTTGAACCTGCTGTTACCTCTTTCTTTGGATCCTGTTGGGCATGATTTACAGGATGTTTGCTGATGGTCTTTTGCGTATGAATTTGCCTTCTGAAATGTTATTTTGGTGCAGTTTGTTTGGAATTGATGCAGCTCTGGCTTGCATTTCAATTCTCTTGTCCTGTTTGGACTTGGCTTTCATTCTGTTTGGACCATTGGTCTCCATTCTGTTTGGTAACGGATTTGTTCTTTGGTGGCTTTTCATACTTGTATGGGCACGAGTTCCTTTTTGCTTATGCTTTGAGTTCTGATGATGCTTGTGGCTTTTCAGGTGTTGGAAGTTTTGAAACCAAGGGGGCTCAGACCTGCCGGCATCCGGGTCTGAGTCAGAACTTGCCTATGTTGCCTTATTCTCGTATCAGTTTGGAAATCCAATCGCGGCAAAACGAATCAGTCCCGCTTCTTTTATTACTTCTGTCTCTCGGATGTCCCGTAACGATAAGAACAGGTGTTACCTGATCTGACGCCCACGGCGCGGATCGGTAACGGGGGTAGGACGCAGCTTCGGTTGTGCCACTCCCGGCACTCGATGATGACGATGTTCTGAGAGTGTCAAAAACAACTTCTAACCTATATTGTTTGTTTTGCTTTGATGTGCAGGTTAGTCGAGATTCTGCGGCGAAGCTTAAAGACAGCATGAAGACCCTTAGAAACTTTTAGGATTTAGGATAGATGCTTATTGACTTAATGTAATTCCTTAGAACTTTAATGTGATTCCTTGTAACAGTGCGTATAAAATGTGAATCACTCCATTTCTTGTATGATGAGATTTTTTATGAAATAAAATTCCCACAATTTGAATTCATTTATATTTTATTCTTAGTTAAAAATATAAACATTTGTGAATAAATCCACAAGTATTTAAATTCCTTAACATAGGCATAAAACATAAATATTCCCAAGTGGTATTCTTATTGGTGCACTCGTCTCATTTGTAATCCTAATCTCATCATCCGATTAAAATGTTAACCAACCATTTCATAACCAAACACATATGGGCACTGTAATCACAACATTTTCAGCATCAACAGTAACACTACTCGTAAGTAAATTCCAATGACCAAATGCCAAAATCTTAATATGATCAGAACTGGTGACAGATAAATGCCTCAAAACCATAACGTATCAAATGCCTCAGAATTTTAATAACAGCCCATCTTCAAGGAATTGGTAGAATTTGTGTGAAATGACCAAAATACCCTTGGAACCAAATCTGCAAAACAAACACCTCCATAACTTGTTAGCGGTTAGCAAATGTACATATGAGATGCTATGCGAAATGACCGATTAAATATAAGGGTAAAATTTAGGGTATTACAGTTGCCCCTATTTAAATAGCTACACCGGACGATTTGAGTGACAGAGACTCGAGGAATCGTGGTGGAGAGATTTAAATATAGATAACCGAAAATTTTGCCCTTATATGCGATGATATGCAATGCTATGGACAAAACTGGAACGACTTAATGCAGATGATGCCATGAATATGATATGATGCGTATGCTGGAATAATGAATGCGAAAATGCTGACGAATACTACGACACCGGGACAGACGCCACGAGAAGAACACACTGGGGAAAACGACGCGCTGGGACACAGTACAACACTGGGGAATTCTAAAAATGATAGTCAACTGGTGCGAACACGACCAATTGTCTTTTTTAGAAAAGGAACGAGATCCTCAAATGGAGATGGTACCTATGAGACGGCCTCCACTGGGGAATCTAAAAATAAAACTGGATCACGCACGATTGTAAGATCGATTACAGAATGATGGAGCATTGAGCAAAGAATAACATCCAAGCTTCTGCAAACTATCCCTCGTGACGGGATCAAACGGACTTTTCGGAAATCCGTATCAAACATATAGGGTAAAGACCGGCTGTATGCCAAAATAAATGGACTTTTAAGAATAAGATCCTTAAATGGAGATGGCACCTATGAGGTGACCTCCATTTGGGAATGTTTAATAATAAAATTGGATCTACACGGTTGTAAGATCGATTATAGAATGCTGGAGCATTGAGCAAAGAATAACATCCAAGCTTCTATAAACTATCCTTCGTGATGGGATCGAACGGACTTTTCGGAAATCCGTAGCAAATATACAGGGTAAAGACCGGCTGTATGCCAAAATAAGTGGACTTTAATGGGAAATGTCCTGATAAGCTTCTCGAGGGAGAACTGTCACTTATCGTTGGAAGGGACTTATGTGCAAAAAAAAATGGATAAGCACTCAAATAAAGAGGCTGTTGCTTATCTGATAAATAAATCGTCTCGCATTTTAAGGTCGGCGCCTGGAATACGATTCTGATTCTTCTCTTACTGAAGGATAAATAAACTTCTTCATGCTTCAAGATCATGCTCTCCTGAACATGAAAAGGGTAAACTGAGCTTCCTCATACTTCAGAATCGTGCTCTCCTGAATATGAAACTGGCTGACTGAATATACTCATACTTCAGAATCGTGCTCTCCTGAATATGAAACTGGCTGACTGAATTTTCTCATACTTCAGAATCGTGCTCTCCTGAATATGAAACTGGATGACTGAACTTTCTCATACTTCAGAATCGTGCTCTCCTGAATATGAAACTGGATGACTGAACTTTCTCATACTTCAGAATCGTGCTCTCCTGAATATGAAACTGGATGACTGAATATACTCATACTTCAGAATCGTGCTCTCTTGAATATGAAACTGGATGACTGAACTTTCTCATACTTCAGAATCGTGCTCTCCTAAATATGAAACTGGATGACTGAACTTTCTCATACTTCAGAATCGTGCTCTCCTGAATATGAAACTGGATAATTGAACTTCCTCATAACTCAGAATCGTGCTCTCCTGAATATGATTTGGTTCAAACCTCTCTATACTTCAAGACGACAGGTAAATGGCAGCCCAACTGCCCCATGGAGATGGCCATTTGCTGCGAGTCATAACGAAGATAGGATTTGGCTTCTCAGGCGAGAAATGTCGCATACTGATGCTGTAAGATGTAAGATTGCAAAGTGTTGTAAAGTGTTGTAACATGTAGGATTATAAAGTGTTGTACTGGTAGATTTTCCAGGCATGAACTGGCGTATATCTGTAAATGATTGTAGTTGATTTTCTTGAAAGATAGTGCAAAATAAATGCACGTCCGGGTACAGTGATAAACTTCTCAAGCGAGATAGTCGCGTATTTGTCATGGTATGGCGAAAACCTCTAGATGGTGCAAAATAACTGCACGTCCAGTTGGGATTGACGACCGATAAGACTGAGATTCAATCTAGGATCGAGCTAGAAAGAAGACTGGTAATCAAAACTCCATCGAGGGAATGATCTCGGAGGGTAAATATCTTATCCTGGTGAGGAAAGATAGCTGAAGTAACCGTCATCCACGAGGATCGAGCTCTGTGGGGAAACTGGAAACAAGTAAATATTTTACGCTTAGGGCTGACAATCTATTTGAAGAGAATGGACAAACCCAATTACTCGGCGATAACAGCCAAATGATGGTGAAACACAATGAACCCGTGAATGCTAATGCATATGTTAACGCATATGTTAATGTGAATGTATGTTAATGTCTATGTATGCAAGATGTTATGAAATGAGTATGTAATGAATATGTAATGAGTATGTAATGAAATAGGCATGTGATGCTTATGTCCCTGTGTATGCTGACGAAACAGACTAGAGACGGGACGAGAGATGAAATAAACATCTCGACGGAAATACCCTGCGTTCTCTGCAACCAATACGTCAATCATGGGTAAGAAAGATCAATGGTAGAACCGAATCTGGTTTTAAAGTTCTGAATTCTCTGGGGAGAAGATAATCTGCTTGGGTGTACAGTATCACGTCTTCACATGGGGAGGAGAAAACCTGAGGGACGCTCTCGAGTTACCCACGAAAAAGTTGTCAGCTTATCGTCTCTCTGGGGACTATCACTGGGAGCATGTCGGTGAAATCTTTGATGTCTTAGGGACCACCGGCTCCATCCAAAGTATTGTCAGCTTAAAGTCTCGCTGGGGACTATGATGAGGCAATAGTTTGAGAGCCTGTTGCAACACTGAGATTTACTGGGGATGAAGGCCGCTGCGAGTAAAATCCATTGGGTGTATGAGGAAAAGTTGTGAAACCACATAGTTTTGATCTTGAAGGATCTTGTAGTAGTCGCCATTTGTTTCCTTTAAAAACATGGTGCCCCAGGATACTTGCGTCGTGAGGTAGGGTCATCTCAAGAGGATTTTATAGAGAACAATGGAGTCCGGTTGCCCCATTGTTCTCAAACTCTTTGAGAGATTTGTCAGGTCTCGACGTAACTGGCACAAATTAATCGTGTTACGACGAAATCTTTGGGAAATAGCTCTTTAAGAATGTCAGACTCGCGTTGGTAAGCGAATTGGGAAACTGCCTGCCCCTGTTCAGCAGGATCATCAAGTTCCACGGGTTATGTTTATATGTAAATCTCTAAGATATCAAGCAAAGTTGTCATGCCTGAAATGCCTATCCTGAGCTTGTCAATGTACACATATATTTGTCCTGAATTTTTGTTTTGAAAAAAAAAAAAAAAAAAAAAAAAAAAAAAAAAGATATCGCGATAACTTGTGACCGAAATCACTAGTCCGGATATAAGTTTTAATTATAATGCCAACATGAATTTTTTCTGAGCATAGCTCGTAGGAGTCAGGAAACGTGATCTTGTCAAGTATGCTTTCAACCGAAGTCCTACTTCAATTAGGTCTTTTAAAGGTTGTATTGTGGCTCGGTTCACGGTTTAAGAAACAAAGGATAAAGGCTCAAAGTTATATTTGTACCCACCCATTCTTCGTGATGTTCTCCAATCCTAATTCAGTTAACCGGATACGAACGCTCATATCTCAAGCGGATTTGCTATGGTCGAGAACTTATCAAGGCTTTGGTCATGGCAGTCACTCACCTATTTCTTTTGGCAATTGGTCACACGACCTTGTTCTTTATAGGGGTTCTAGAAACTACTGGTTTGTTGTTCTTATTCCCTAACTTTTGCCTGGACAACGTCTTTTGATCTGACTTTGGAGTCCAGCGGGATGCCCCAGTTTTGCCTAAGTCTCCTTCATAGGTTTTGACTTAGCGGGCTCTTATTTTTTTGAATATTCTTTTATGCACAAGTCGTGTAAATCTTTTGAAAGGCTCGTGACTGCCCCATTCCTTAGGTAACCGAGGGATAGTCATTGTATTGGACTTCTTAAGATGCTAAGGATAAATTCTCGAAGGTTTGCTATTCCTTTTTGAGGATCTAAGCGCTCGATCGGTTCAACTGAAACCTACCCTGCCCCAGGTTAAGATGAAGGTTCTTAAAAAGAAAGAAAAACTCCTACTTCAAGGCTCAAAGGGTTGACTAGGGATTAACATCCTTATATCTCCAGTGTTTGGGATTTGAAACAATGCCTTACATCATCAGCGGGTTTCAATCGAAAGCCTATGACAAGAAATCTGACGTTTTGGGTTCGTCATCCTCCTCCCAATTCTCCATCAGAACAAGAGATCGGGTAAAGTTGGCATTATAATTTATGAAAAACGTTTTTTGAATGAGTGAAACGAATGGATTTATTCAAGACAAACATATGCGTTGCATTAATTAATCAAAGATAAACAAGTTCGTACATGCTAAATATGCTTAATCAAAGAGAAATGCATATAAATAAACAAATGAACTGTAGGAAAAATCCTTCTAAATGTTTATGAAATCTAAGAGCAACAGTTTCCTTTGGCGGAGCCTCAATGGAAAGGACGTCTGGTTTATGATCACTGTGAGTCGTCATGTCTTGCCCCAGTTATGCTGGTCACATCTTCAACAGTTTTCAGTCGTTGCTTCAAAATAACTTTCCCAAATTCTTTATTGATCCCGGTCATATCATCTTGAGGGTTACTGAAATGAAACGAGCTAGGCCTTCGAATAATTACTGGATCCGGCTGATTTGCCACAGGAGTAGCATGCTTTGCAGAATTCGAACTTGCCAAGTGAGGGACCCCGAGAGGAGTCTCGATCTTCATCTGAGCATTGCTAAAAGACAACTTCTTCGTTTCTAGCAAAATTCTGACAACTTTCTTAAGAGCATAGCAATTCTCTAGATCATGGCCGGGCGCACCCTCATGAAATAAACAATGAGCGGTAGCGTTGTGACTTGCAGGTAATGGATTAGGTGGAGGACCCAAAGCACGGGTGGTAACCAGTCCTTGTTGTACCAGATGGCGGTATAACTCAGTGAAAGTCATCGGAATTGGAGGACAAGGCTTATACTGACTCTTACGGGGATAAGGAACCTGATCCTGTGATTGCTGGTGAGCAGGAGCGTTGGGCACTCGTTGACTGTTGACAGGAACTTGCATAGGCGAATAACCGGAAGGTTGTTGATAAACTGGTGCCTGATATACCGGAGCTAACCGTACAGGCTGGCATGTAGGAAACTGCTGATCGAAAGGAGGTGCAACAGTAGCTACATAGGGTTGTTGAACATATAGAAATGGATAACCTTGAACATAACTCTGCTGATATTGTAAAGGTTGAGGAGTAGCCTTTTTGCGGTTCCGTGTAGGTCCTTTACCATGGTCGGAGTTAGGAGTTTTGCACTTTGGAGGGGTAGCTCGTCGAACTGGTTGAGCACTGGGAGGCACCAAACCGGATTGAAGACCGTGAGGAGGTACATTCTCGACATTAACAGCTGGTTGAGGTTCCATAACGGTATTAGTCTCAGAAACAACAGTAGACCGAGCATCCACCTTCACACTAAGAGCTCATAACATCTCCAAAATCTGCCCTACACTTCCTCGAAGATCTTCGAGTTCATGGCTGACACGGTTGATCTCTTGGTTTTGATCTTCCATTCTTCTGAAGGGTCGTATTGATGCAGAGAACTCAGGGTGACAAAACTGGAGGGTAAGAGAACCGAGTATGAGAGATTGGGAGACACATGCAATGCAAAAAGTATGATGCTAAAATGTGAATGCAAAATGAAGATTTCATGGAATTCAAATATCTACGAATATTGCGGAATACCAAAGAAACTTTTAATTCATTGAAGACAAATTACAAATAATATTCTTGCAACCGAAACGAGCTAAATAAAGCCTAAAAAGTCCTAGAGAAGCATCTTCCACAACTTCAGTGAGCAGACGGAGATCCGGAGGAAAATAAATATTCGTAGAGCCTTCTCTTCTTGTAGGATTGTATCTCATCATCCTTTGACTGAATCTGCCTTTGAAGTTCTTCGTACTCGCTGACCATCACATGGTACTTGTTCTTCCATGATTCTGCTTCGAGTTGTGATTTCTTCAAAGTAATCTTCAAAGTCTCGGCTTCAGTCATGAAATACTGGACAGGTTCCTCTCTTTGAGGTACAAGATTTTGGCGAGAGTAGGGCATCTTCAACTCAATGGCTCTTCCTCGGACCCATTGAAGGTATGGTTCCATGGACACACAATTAGGTCTTCCCAAACTTTCTTTGTCCTTCCTATGCAGATGGTTCCAAGAGGATAGAATCTGATCTAGAAGCTTTTTGTCTTCTTTGAAAAAGATTTTCTCCATATGAATACCTTTAGGCGGTTCCTTCAAGGGGTATCCCAACTGTCGGCGAGCTAAGGCTGGATTGTAGCTAATTCCTCCATTGAAACTGAGCAAAGGCACATTGTTGAAGCTTCCACAACTATCAATGATCGATATCCCATCGTACATGCGATTATACCAATCGATGTCAGAGTGAGTTAAAGCCATAACTTTTTGCGACCAACGTTCTTGATTAGCTCTCCAAAACGGACCGGACTTGGGTAAGTGAGAAATAAACCACTTGTATAGTAATGGCACACAACATGTAATCATTCCTCCACCATGAAAGTTCCGAAGATGTACTGAATGATAAGTATTACCCAATAGTGTTGGAACTGGATTTCTTCTCATGAAGGTCTTGATTGCATTAAGGTCCACAAACCCCTCAAAACTAGGAAAAAGCAGCAACCCATAAATGAGCAAAGCAAATATTGTCTCAAAGGCAAACATGTCTTTATGATCGGCATAAAATTGGGCTTTCTTAATTAGGAAGTCCCTGGGAAAACCGGAGGTCCCCCCTTTGGTGATCATATTGTTTTTGACATCGGATATCCTTAGACAAATGGCTTTAGCAATATCTCGTTCTTTAGGGTCTTCCTCCAAGAAAGGGAATGGAGACTTATCCAAGATCGGCAATCCCATCAACTGAGAGTACTCTTCTAAGGTAGGTAAAAGCTGATAATCTGGAAAGGTGAAGCAGTGATAATCTGGATCATAAAACTGGAGCAAAGTCGCAAGAAGTCCTTCGTTTACTTGAACCTTCAACAAAGACAATAGCCTTCCATATCTGTTTTGGAACTCTTCTTGATCTTGAACCAAATCTCTTAGCTTCTCTAGGACTTCCAAATTAAAACCCTTAAAAGTAAATTTCAAAGTATGCCTTCTAGAGTGATCCATGGTATCCTGCAATGTTCATAAATAGAATTTGAATTCCATGAAGTCTTAATGTAATATGATGCTTTATGGATGCAATGCATGAAAACACACAAAGTCCTAGGTTAAAGGAACGTGAGCGGAGCCAAGGTCTACCCATCCCAAAAGGAGTGTACTATAGGTTAGTTGTACCTGCAGAACAAGGTTCTAAAAAGTGCCCAAAGTCATCAGCCCATCTTTCGGATATTATCAACCTTCCGATTGACTCGGGGGTTAATAATATTCTCAAGAGAACCTCTTTTGAGTGTAGTATCGCGTAGCAGCCATTGTAGGATTACTCCCACATAGCTCCCGCACTACGTCCTAAATAAGGCCAAGGAGGTGTTAAGGTACTACGGTTCCCAGTATCACAGACTCCAATCGACCATGGAAAAAGTTTTCAACGATTACTCGTTCAACCGAACCATTTTCGAAAGGTCTCAACTGAGCGGTGATTCTCGAATCAGCTTGGTCGGGATTCACTCCCTATAAGCCTCATCGAATATATCCCCATCCTATAATAATGTCACTAGTCCGGGCGTAGGACTTATCTCACAGCACAAAGAACAGTCCCCAAATCAGAGTACAATATATACATGTAAATGAATAGTAAAACAAATGGTAATAAATATGAACAAATTAGGGATAACCCTCAAAAGTTAAGACATCCCCAGTGAAGTCGCCATTTTCTGTTGCGGTGGAAATAGGATATCAAACTATTAATGAGTTTGAATCGCAATTCAATTCACAACCGCTCTTTGATTTATCCGAAGGAAAAGGTCAAAAGAGGGAAAACCTATTTTGCATCGTAAACACAATGCGGGGAAAGATCTAGGGTTCGGGGGTTGGTTAAATTTAGGGAAGGTATTAACACCCTAAACTTCTGTAGTACTCTACAGGAACCTTTTGTTCAAATGTTTACTATTTGCTTTATTCATTTGCTTAAGGTATATGTACAAGGGATTAAAAGTGAGAAAAGAGACCTAAGGGGTTAATTCTAAGTTTACTCGGCAAGACATCGCATCTTGTGCCTACGTATCCTTACGGGAGTGGAATCAGAGTAATCGTAGTTCCCCTCAAAAGGGAGGTTAGAGACTTCTTGACTGTGGTCAAGGTCTCACGGGGAGTAAACATGTCTTAAGGACACGCTTACGTGGAGTGTAGAAACTCCAAATCTCTATGTTGAATTGTTAAGCTGTAATTAGGGTTAAATTAGGTTAGGTTAGGGATTCCGCAGCGGGAAACCCTAAAATGAGCACGGCGGCTCTTTGACCTAATGCTAGGGGTAAAATTGTAATTTTGTCTGCGGCGAGACATTTATGGAAATTAGGGTTTGTAGTTTGTAAGGTTTTGGAGTTGAGGACTATTGACACGGCGGTCAAATGCTAGACCTAATTCCTTCGGATGTGTGTAGTGTGACTGGAATATTGATAAGTGAGGGAGAGATTGAATTGTGCAAACGGGAAATAAGACAGAAGTTAAAGCCATACAAACAGAAATTTAAAGGCAGAAACTTAAAGCGCGATTATTAGGATTCGCGAGGTTACATATGAGAAGCAGTTACAATATAGTAATGAAATAAAATGAGATAAGTAATGGCAAATGTAATGAGCTGCAAAATGAACAAATGGCGTTAGTGGGCAGAGTTAGGCGGTGATCAAATGAGTTAAGAAAAAGATGCAAATTTGAGATTTTATTATTGTTTTATTTAAAAGATTTAATGATTTAATGTTAGCTTACAAAAGAATTAAAAAAAAGGTTTTATTTTTATATTCTTTTAAAAAAAGTTTTCCTTATTTTATTTAAAAAAAAAAGTTTTTCATTTTTATATTTACAAAAGTTTTAATCTTATATTAAAAAAAAAAGTTTTAATTTTTATTTTAAAAAGGGTTTTCTTATTTTATTTAAAAAAGTTTTCACTTATTCTTAATAACTATATTTTAAAAAGATTTCTTATAATTACAAAATTAAATGTTATATTTTTTTATGAAATTAAAATGTTAAAAAATGGGTTTTTTAAAAACATAAAACAAATTAAATTTAAGAAAATATAAGATAAAGAAAAAAAGGAGGAGGGGGTTGGGTCGGACATCATTCCCGGACCCAACCCACACATTGTAAACGGAGGCATGGGAGATTAGGGTTTGAGATCCCAACTCTCTTTTGAGCGGCACCATTCTCTTCCCTTCATCCGCCGTTTCGCCCATGAGGTCCTTGCTCTCATTCTCTCTTTGTTGAAAACCTGAAAACATTCAAACTTAAGTCGTTAAATGGACAACACGATGATCTCATAGCTTACGTTTTGTGGTTGCGGCCGATGATGAGTTCTCTGAGGCTGGGAGGTTCGATTGCCCGCCGTTTGTATTGAACGACGAAGGTGATCTCCTCGTCGGTGTTTCGTTCGTGATTCTATGGGGTTTGTTCGTCGATGACGGAGACGATGATGAAGGCTCCGGTCTTTCTGAGTCTCGGCCGCCTGGGGTTTTCTGCATGCGACTTCTTCGCTGGGGTTTCTCCTCTCACGGCTACCTGTTAGGGTTTTCTCACAGGTGAAATTGCTCCTTTTATATCTTTTCGGTTTCTGTGATTTCGTGGGCCTTTTGATTCTTTTTGATCCAAGTTTGTGATAAGATTTGATTTACGTTTCTTTCTGATTGAGATATAACTTGGATTGGATTCTGATGGATTCGATTTGATTTTGTTGGGGTTTTTAACACTAGCTTCTGATGTGATCTGATCTCATCTGATACTGATTCGCACTTTCCTTTTTGTTGACAGATATGATTTGGATTTCATTCGATCTGTTTGATATCTGATTTGGTTTTGTTTGATCATGATACCCTGATTGAATTCATTTGGCTATCTGTCTAATATCGAATTTGGATGTCCATCTTCACGACTTTTCTTCTTCTTTTTTCAGAGAGGGCTGGTAGTTCAGATACGGTCGGATTGGTGTCGCCGAGGATGGTATACGGCGATGATGATGACATTCTGAGCCTATGACACTGCTGTTGCCTTTGATAATTTCTGCGGGGTTCTTGGCTTGTGTGAACTGGGTTTTTGAACAGATGTGGTTTTGTGAATTTGTTTCACTTCTGAACTGATATGTTTTAGTTTTGTTCTGAACTTGCTTCGTTCAGTTTGGTTATCAGTTGGAATTCACTTATGCTTTTCTATTCTTTTTTCCAGGATAGGTACTACGCTTTGGTTGAGTTAAACGCCGCCGAGGATGGTACGTGGCGATGATGACAGCTTGTCTGAGCCTGATGAGGGAACCTCTTCGATGAGGCCGCGGTTGCCATGAGTTCGGTTGCTTGATTGTTGGGCAATGATGTTTGCTGAGCCCGGTTTCCCGCACATGTGCTGGCTCGGATTTCAATTGCGGCAAGCTTATCCTTATGTCTGTTGTTCCAATGACATGAATTCCATGATGCCTTGTGAGCTGAGTTCACGTTTGGTTCAGCTGCTGTTGTGATTTTGATGGTGCTGTTACGAATGCCGTGATTTGTGTTGTTTCCTGATGCCACTTCGGTGAGGTTATTCACATTTTTTGTGACTCCTTTAACTGATGCTTTCTGGACTTTCGGTACACTGTTTGGATGCAGCTTGATGCAACCTGTTTTTGTACTTCATTTTCTTGTTCTGTTTGAACCTGCTGTTACCTCTTTCTTTGGATCCTGTTGGGCATGATTTACAGGATGTTTGCTGATGGTCTTTTGCGTATGAATTTGCCTTCTGAAATGTTATTTTGGTGCAGTTTGTTTGGAATTGATGCAGCTCTGGCTTGCATTTCAATTCTCTTATCCTGTTTGGACTTGGCTTTCATTCTGTTTGGACCATTGGTCTCCATTCTGTTTGGTAACGGATTTGTTCTTTGGTGGCTTTTCATACTTGTATGGGCACGAGTTCCTTTTTGCTTATGCTTTGAGTTCTGATGATGCTTGTGGCTTTTCAGGTGTTGGAAGTTTTGAAACCAAGGGGGCTCAGACCTGCCGGCATCCGGGTCTGAGTCAGAACTTGCCTATGTTGCCTTATTCTCGTATCAGTTTGGAAATCCAATCGCGGCAAAACGAATCAGTCCCGCTTCTTTTATTACTTCTGTCTCTCGGATGTCCCGTAACGATAAGAACAGGTGTTACCTGATCTGACGCCCACGGCGCGGATCGGTAACGGGGGTAGGACGCAGCTTCGGTTGTGCCACTCCCGGCACTCGATGATGACGATGTTCTGAGAGTGTCAAAAACAACTTCTAACCTATATTGTTTGTTTTGCTTTGATGTGCAGGTTAGTCGAGATTCTGCGGCGAAGCTTAAAGACATCATGAAGACCCTTAGAAACTTTTAGGATTTAGGATAGATGCTTATTGACTTAATGTAATTCCTTAGAACTTTAATGTGATTCCTTGTAACAGTGCGTATAAAATGTGAATCACTCCATTTCTTGTATGATGAGATTTTTTATGAAATAAAATTCCCACAATTTGAATTCATTTATATTTTATTCTTAGTTAAAAATATAAACATTTGTGAATAAATCCACAAGTATTTAAATTCCTTAACATAGGCATAAAACATAAATATTCCCAAGTGGTATTCTTATTGGTGCACTCGTCTCATTTGTAATCCTAATCTCATCATCCGATTAAAATGTTAACCAACCATTTCATAACCAAACACATATGGGCACTGTAATCACAACATTTTCAGCATCAACAGTAACACTACTCGTAAGTAAATTCCAATGACCAAATGCCAAAATCTTAATATGATCAGAACTGGTGACAGATAAATGCCTCAAAACCATAACGTATCAAATGCCTCAGAATTTTAATAACAGCCCATCTTCAAGGAATTGGTAGAATTTGTGTGAAATGACCAAAATACCCTTGGAACCAAATCTGCAAAACAAACACCTCCATAACTTGTTAGCGGTTAGCAAATGTACATATGAGATGCTATGCGAAATGACCGATTAAATATAAGGGTAAAATTTGGGGTATTACACAACTGATAATCTGGAAACGTGAAGCAATGATAGGTTGAATCATAGAATTTCACGAGCACGGATAACATTTCTTCGTATGCTTGAACTTCCAGTAATGACAGCATATTCCCATGTCTTCCTCTGAACGCCTCGGGGTCTTCTACCAAACTTACCAGTTTCTTCAGGTTCTCTAGTCTCGGTCTTCGGAACACAACCTCTTCTTTCTTTCCAGAATCCATCCTATAATATCTGCAAAATAATCTTTTAGTTCCTTGAATGTTTAAAATAACAAGAATGCAACCCTAAATGCAAAAGTTTTATGGAACTCAATTTTACCAAAATATCCTTTCATTTCATTGATTTTTCAAAAAGGGTATTACAAAAAGATTTCAGTACATCTTACAAAAGCCCTAATATTACAACTTAATATGCTTTCAAAGAAAATCCTCTCTCTTCTTGATTCTTCTGAGCTCTTCTTCTACCTGTGCTTTCTCAAGGATGAGTTTGTCTACCATAGCCTTCCAAGGGGTTGATTGATGGTTGGAATAAAATGCATCTTCCTGTGCCTTCCTCTTCTTGCTTGCAACTGCTTCCTCTTCTTTTGACTGAAGTTGTTTGCGGAGTTCCTCGTTTTCTTCCATAGCCACCTGATATTTGTACTTCCAGGATACCTCAGTCTGCTGTGACTTCCTCAGGGCGATCTTCAGCTTCTCTTCCTCAGACATGAAAATCAATGGTTGTTCTTCTATTAATACCATAGGCTTTTGTGGAGGATAAGGCATTTTCAACTGAATGGCCCTCTTTCGTACCCATTGGAGATAAGGTTCAAAAGAGATGCAGTTAGGTCTTCCCAAGTCCTCTTTTCCTTTCCTGTGTATATGCCCCCATGCTTTGAGAATTTCATCTTTTAATTCTGAAACTCCTATGAAGAAAATACCTTCTACGTGAGCACTGCTGGGTTTGTCTTTCAGCGGATAACCAAGTTGTCGACGAGCAAGCACGGGGTTATAGCTGATTCCCCCATTTGTACCAAGGAGAGGTATATTCCCGAAGCTTCCACAACTATCAATAATTTTGACCCCATCATAACTACGGCTGTACCAGTCAATATCGGAGTGAGTAAGAGCCATAATCTTTTCAGACCACCATCCTTTGCTCCAAAAAGTATGGGCTTTGGGTAGATGAGAAACGAACCATTTATACAACAACGGAACACAACAGACGATCATTCCTCCTTTGTGAAGATTTCTTTGATGAACGGAGTGGTAAGCATCAGCTAGTAGAGTAGGTACTGGATTCTTCTTCAAGAATATTTTGATGGCATTGAGATCCACAAAGTTGTCAAAGCTCGGAAAAAGAAAGATCCCATAAATAAGTAAGGCTAGAATAGCCTCAAAAGCATCCATACTCAAGTGATCGGCATAATACTGAGCCTTCCCAATCAAGAATTTTGCAGTCAGCCCAAAGATTCCTCCTTTAGTAACCATGTTCTTCTGAATGTCTACCAACCCGATACTTGTGGCTTTAGCAATTTCTTCCTTTTTAGGGTCCTTCTCCATGACGGGAAAAGGAGATGCATCAAGGATGGGTAACCCAATCAGACATGAATACTCTTCAAGTGTTGGCACTAACTGATAATCCGGAAATGTGAAGCAGTGATAAAGTGGATCATAGAACTGGAGTAATGTGGAAAGGAGTCCCGAATCCATTTTCTTCCTTGTTTTCAGTAGATACAACAAATTCCCGTACCTGCTCTTGAATCCTTCTACATCTGTGATCAGAGTGCTCAACCTTTCAATCTCATCTATATTAGGGCTTTTGTAAGTGTACTTTATAGTTTTCTTTTTTCCGTTGTCCATGATTTTCCTGATATTTTATAAATAAACGACTCTGAGTTCCATAAAACTTTTATGACATGATGTTTATGGATGCATGAATGCACAAACACAGGTAATCACATATTCACAGATTTACACAAGTAAACAGACAAGGTTTCGGGTTTGGAAAATATGAGCAAGGAGTCAAGGTCTACCCTCCCCAAAGGTATGTACTAAGGTTTCCATAACTGCAGAACAAGGTTCTAAAAGAGTTCCTGGAGTCCTCGACCCATCTTTCGGATATTATCAATTTCCCAAATACTTGGTGGTCGATAATATTCTCAAGAGAGTCTCGTCCAAGTGTAGTATCGCGTATCAACTACTTTGGAATTACTTCCTTATAGTCATCGCACTACATCCTAATAAAGCCATAGTGGGGGAAAAGGTATCTAAAGGTCCTCAGTGTCATGGACACCTATGTAGAAAGTAGCATTGTTTTCACGAATACTCGATCAACAATACTAACTCTCAAAAAGGGCCTCTACTGAGTGGTGATTTTCTCAAGACAGCTTGATCGGGAATCTACTCCCTATAAGCCTTCTTGAATATATCACCTTTCTATCATAAGTACGCTTGAGCACGGGTGTAGTGCCGTCTCACCATTTCAAGTTTCCCAAACCATCAGAGCACAAATATATACAAGTATTCACAGATAGCAATTAGTTAAACAAAATAGGTTGAACCCTCAAAATAAAAGCAAAAGCAAAGAATCCCCAGTGAAGTCGCCATTTCTGTTGCGGTGAAAATTTGATATCAAGCTATTAATTAACTTGAATCGTATTTCTTTTACATCCGGTCTTTAATTTATCCAAAGGATAGGTCTAAAGAAAGAAAGAACCTTTTGCGCGATGTGACAACAACGCTTTAAGAGATTCGGGGATTCGGGGGTTGTTTATATCTAGGGAAGGTATTAGCACCCTAAATATCTGTAGTACTCTACAGGAACCTTTTGTTTAATTAATTGCTAAGTTTGTGGATTGTGCACTATGGTTTAAGTTGGGAATAAAAGTAAAATAAAGGCCTAAGTGGTTTTCTAAGTTTGCTCGCAAAGACATCGCATCTTCTGCCTACGTATCCTGACTAGGATAGAATCAGAGCAATCGTAGTTCACCTCACGAGGGGAAAGAACTTTTGATGATGATCAAAGTTCAAAGGGGAACAAACATGACAATGTTTGTGTGGAGTTTGCCAAAACTCCCTAGACTAAATTGAAAAGGGAAAGTAAGAAAATCATGACGATGATTCTTACATAGAGTTGACGAACTCTTTCTTAGGGTTCTAGTTGAAGAACACTCCTAGTATGGGTGGGTTTCTTAGACTTCAAGCAAAGTCTAGAGGCTTCTAAACTAGGGTTAGAGTGACTTAACAAAGTCAAAGGGAAAACAGAGATTTTGGTCCAAGACATTGACAGTCAAGTGGACAGACCTTCCTTTGGAGGAACAGTATTGTCGGCAACTGGACGAGAGCTAACGAGCTTCGTCGCTTAGGGATAAAATAAAATACAAACATTATTCAAACATTCATGGTGACAACCAATACAAAGATTAAAGATGGAAAACAATGATGACAATCAGAGCAATTGTTTTGGTACGAGAACCGTGACGACAGTTCGCACCTGGAATACCGTTAACAGACAAATGAGATAAACATAAAAATAATTCGAGGTAAAAATTCTAACATGTTGACAAACATATATAGACATGATAACAATCAATTTTCCTGAGAAAACACAAGAGGAAACCTTTTAAATTTCATCTGCAACCAAATAGGGTTAGTACCGTTGACGCGCGGATCGCGCACAATCAAACGTGTGAAAAAATAATCAAACATGGAAAATAAAATTATGACATGAAAGTACACATTAAAATAAACACAATGAAAAAAGAACGGGTGAAAAACGATAAAAAATGAGAGAGTTACGAATTTTTGAAGTTTATGTACAAAAAATGAGAAAAAGTGGCAGCAAGGGTTATCACAAGGGATCGAACCCATGCCAAGACTAATACACGCGCGAGTCTCTACCGCTGGGGCGGCTGTTACATCCATTAATCAAATGGAAACCATAAATATACATGCCTTGTTTGGTTCCATGGCTGGGCAAAAATACATAATCAACACAAATACGATTCATACCGTATCTCACTAACCGCTTATCGGATCGAGGCAAATTTTATATGGATCTTGGGTAGAAAAATGAGAGTAAGAGGATGGTGGTGTTAGTTTTTCCAAATTGTTTACCTAGTGAAAAAAACGATAGCTGGTGTGTGTGTGTGCTTTGAATGCATAATGACATGGAAACATAATCGAAACCAAATACGTTTTATACCGTATCTCACTAACCGCTCATCGGATCGAGGCAAATTTTATATGGATCTTGGGTAGAAAAATGAGAGGAAGAGGATGGTGGTGTTAGTTTTCTCAAATTGTTTGTCTAGTAAAAAAAACAATAGCTGGTATGTGTTATGGTTCATGATTTGCAAAATGCTATGCACAGCTTGATTCCAACATGTTTAATGCCAAGTAAATTCACATACACATCCAATATATGATATATATACAGAAGGAAACAAGTTTAAGACCAGGACATGTAGATATTGGAATGTCATATTCAACTTGCAAGTAAACATAAGCATAGATGCATGACAATGTAGTTTTTGAGTTTGAGATATTCATGAGTCATACCAATCATTGAAACATCTTTAATGTGTGATTTAGAGTGTGTGTATGTGAAAAGATCAGATCTGGAACAAGTGTGTGAGAATTTAGCATTCAATTTGCATTTGGTATACATTATGTGTGTGTAATGCATGAAGGGATGTAACTCAATGTACAGGTTATTTCCAATGTTTTAGCTCATTCAAACATGTCACATATGGTCATATTGATCTGTTATAACACAAAGATATCAAGAAGAATTCAGCATTTTAAAACTGATGTGTGGTGGTATGGTAATTTGCAGAAGGATGACCAATGATGCATGATGATAAGCAGATGCAATTCAGGACCAATTCAGGTTATTCTAACCATTTACACAGCATATATACATGATAATAAGATGATTTAAGCATTAAGATCTCAAGGACATCACCTGTGATAAAGAATGACATGTTACATGCAAATTGTCCAAGTAAGGATGCATAATGGTACTCAAATTTCATTTTACACATAAACTGGTTGGTTTGAATGTGTAGACATCTCATACATGTGATGTTGGTTATGTTTGATCAAGTGAGACAATTCAAAACAACTTGGTTCAAAATGTGGTATGTATGATGCAAGTGTGATGTGTGAAAAGTGAAAACTTGCAATTTTGAGTTACAACCCAATTTAAACCAGACCAATCATTGATACATGTCATAAATGATCATATTGGTCTATCCTATCACAAAAATCTTAAAGAAAGACAATGGTTCACAAGTTGGTGTAGCATATGCAAGCATGTTAACAATAAAAGCAACTTGTGAGTGAAATCTTGATGCAGTTCTTTCCTTCATCAAATCAATGCTCTAACATATTACATATGGACCATATAAGGTGTATGTGGTGTTTGTTCTGGTGAAAAACAAGTGGAGGCAAAAAACCACATTTTGAGGCTTGGTGTATTTTGAAGCATTTGGTGTCAATATGTGAAATAATGATGCTATGCTCAAAACATCCAGATGAACGCACTAACATGTTATGAATGACCATAGAATCATGTTGGAAAGGAGAAAATAAGTTTATCATGCTCTATGCCAAAAGTGACAAAGTGAGTGGTTAGTGTGTTTTTGTGAAGAAATGCATTTGAAGAGGTGAATTTTGATGCAGTGGTTTTTTGTGTAAGATGGGCATACCAACACATTTTAAATGGTCATTATAAAATGTGTGTGAAGTGAGTTTTGGTGGAAAACATGTTCTATGCAAAAACCACATTGTGATTGACTTGTGATGTTGCGTGTTCATAGTATGCAAGTCAAGATGAAAAGATCATTTTGTGTGCTAACAGTAGGAAATGATTATGCATACAACATTTAAACACTCTTTAAAACATGTTCAAGGGATGAAGATGATGTTTCAAATGTTTATGCAAAAAGTCATTTTAACTGTTTGAAGATTCATGACAGCAAGCTAATAAAACTAAACCAGCTAGTACAATCATCATAACTGCCAAGTCCAATTTAATTCCTTCAGTCTCAAATACCTAGGCTAATAGTAACAGGACATCAAGGTGAACTAAACTCTACTATAAGGTCCACTGAGGGCAGAGCTGTGTACATGCTACACAAAGTCTCATTTAAAGAATGTTTGTCATACTAATAGGCAAAATCAAAACCAAAGGCTGAAGCAGAGGTAAGCTGATACCAGTAAAATGCAAGTAACATAAAGGTTTCAATCTTACTATTGAGATCAAACACAGTTGAGGCTCATGGTACAAATCCTGGTTTTGATGGGTATGATTATGCAAATGAGACTTTGTCATGAAGACCAATGGGTTACATTAGCACAGTATTGCTACTCAATCCAAATATAGGTTTGTTAGCAGTCATAATGTCACAAGCAGAATGCAGGGAAAGATAGTTATGTGCATGCTTAAACAAATAAAAACTGTCATACCAGCAGCAGGAAGAAATGCTCTACAGCCACATTAACTTTTCTCAAACAGATTTGAGGTAAAACCTGTTATGGATACCCCTTTTTTGAAGACCAAACACATTCCTCTCATGAATTTGCAAGCATATTGTTAATTTACATCAGACCAGACAATAGTACACCAACATTAGACCTTTGATTTTCAGATCAGGACAATATTGATACCATAAATCCAATAACTTAGCAACCAATCAATTCAAGGATGCCACATAACAATTTTGACATTAAATCTTTCATGACAGCCAGCTTATGGTGTTGGTCTCAATCATTTAAATTCAACACACATGACATATAGTATATTGGTATGACAAAGACAAGATGCTTACCAAACACTAACAAACATCATGGAAATCAACACTCATTCATAACTCAAAAATTCACAAAAAGCACTCAAAATGCATAAGTCATGGAAAGATAATGCAAGAGGTGATAGAGAGGCTACATACCTGTTGGAGATCCTATTTAGCAAGCCAAAAGATGTTGAGAAAACCAGAGGTGATTGAATCCAAGTTTTTGTGTTGTGCTTTACTTGAAACTTAAGGAACAAGCCACTTGTGATGCCAAAATGAGATTTATGAGTTTTTGATGATAGATGAAGGTTTGGACAGTTGAGGTATATGATATGTGAGGTGTATGAGTGGTCACAACCTCAAGAAAATGTTTAGAGATCAGTTTGGTGTTTTTTATGGACTTTGGTCAAAGTAAGCCAAGTGAAATGTTGACTTTTTGATTTTTTGTGATTTTTGGTGGTTCAATGGTTTGTACACCTTCTATATGTTATTTAGAAGGTGTATGGATGATAGTTTGGGTGCTGGAACATGTAGAGCTTGATATGGTAGAGAAATTGCAAATGCTGAATTTTGGCTATTTTGGACACTTTGGTGGATTTTGCAAAATGCAAGTATGAGAGAGATGTGATGAGGGAGCTTGGTTTAGCAGGTTTTTAGAATGAAGTTGATGTCTTGAATGAGGGGTATGAGGTCCCTATTTATAGCAAAAAGCAAGGAGGTGCTTGCTTGAGAACCTTACTTACAAATGAAGTTATCCTTGATATTTCCATCCATTTGCCAACTTGCTTTGCTTTTTCTGATCTTTGGCTGTCTCCTTAACCCAATGGGCAAGTTTAAATGATGTTTCTACTGATAAATTGCAGCCTAGATGCTTGGTAGAGTGGCTGGAGCAGAATCACTTTCCACCTCATGCTTGGAAAAGTAAAAAATGGCAACTTAGGCAATGAACTTCCAATCTTTAATTCTATGCTATCTCCATGCAATTTCTTTGCTTCAACCTGCTTGAGATGTTCAATATATCAGATAGTATGAGTTTGACAAGTTAGAATTGGCCCACTTGAGTGATAGAGGTGCTTTTGCAAAATTTGTCAATGTGGGACTAGAATGACAAAATACCAACTTTGAACACATGTATCTCTCAGCTCATAAATCACCTTGAGATGTATTTGTACTTTTTAGAAAGCCCTCACATAGTACTAAAACTTTCATGTTTGCCATAAGTCTTGATTCTATTTGAAACTAGTTGAAAAATTCCCTTGAAGTTGGCTGCACACAAGTTTTAAAAGTGAAAATAACTTAGAAATTTTCTAAGTTATTTTCCCTTCTAGGAATGTTTTTGCTTCTATCTCCAAAAGTATGCATTTTCTGGTTGTGGACTAGTATGGTACTTTTGTAGGAATTGTCAAGAGCTTTCAAATGAGACTAGAACCAACTCAATTGGATGTGTGGTTAAGGAGATACGGTTTAGCCCTTTTCAAAACCCTAATTTCCCGATTTCTCGATTACTCTCTCATCCTTGATCCAATGATCATGAAAATTGATATGCAAGTCCATTATGACATAAGGAACAACTTTGATTCACAACTTGGATTCCAATTCTCAAAATTTGAGGAGTTGACTTTTCGGTCAACCGTACGATCGATCGGTGCCGATTGAGTTGCCTGTTGACATTCTGGACATCCTGAGACTTTGATACTTCTTGAATAGTCTTTAATAGTCTATATGAACTTCATGGACCTCAATCCCACCATTAAAACCTCTTCCAATATCAAAGTCAAACCACAGTTGACTTTTCACTAGTTGAAAACCCTAATCGGGGCCTCCTGACTGCACTGTTCTTGATTCTGAAATGATTTCTTCAAATTGACTTCTCTTTTGACTTTGATATTATCTTTGATTTCATTCAATGATTAAATTGGCCCAAATCATTGGTTGATCATTCCTTGATTGTTTTGAATTTGTCGGTGCGAGAACCCTGATTCATCTGTAACTTGACAATAATAAACTTGCACTTGATTTAGGGTTAGATAATGCATGATCATGCTTCTAAAAATGATAATGAGAATCTAAGGTGTCAAAATTTGGGGTACAACAGAAGCCTAGGATGATTGCCTTCTTAAGGTCCTTAGACAGCAAGGCTTGGAGGGTTGCAAACTCTGGCTGGGAACATCCTGTGAAGACTGACAAGGATGGAGTATCTGTGCAAATTCACAAAGAGTAAGAGGCATTGGCTCTTGGAAACTCTAAAGCTTTGAATGCACTCTTCAATGGTATAGGCAAAAACATCTTTAGACTGGTCCACCACTGTGAACTAGCAAAGGATGTTTGGGATACTCTCAGAACCACTCATGAAGGAACTTCCAAGGTTAAAATGTCAAGACTTCAAATGCTGACCACAAAATTTGAAAGTCTAAGAATGAAGGAAGATAGACCATTCATGACTTCTACATGAATGTTCTTGAACTAGCCAACACCTCAGGAGCTTTGGGAGAAAAAATGGCTGAAGAAAAGCTTGTAAGGAAGATACTAAGGTCACTACCTAAAAGATTTGCAATGAAGGTAACAACCATTGAAGAAGCTCAAGACATATGCCTAATGAAAGTGGATGAACTCATTAGATATCTTCAAACTTTTGAGATGGGGATGTGTGATCAGGCTGTGGAGAAAAAGAGCAAGAGTATAGCACTTGTCTCAAACACTTCTGAGACTTCAGAGCATGAAAGGGAGGAAGATCTATCAGAGGCAATAGCCATGCTTGGAAAATAGTTCAACAAACTGGCCAAAAGGATAGATACTAAGTCTAAGCCCTATTTCAAAATGGTATCTGTTGACAAAAAAAAAACTGAAGATAAAGCCAACCAAAGCAGAGGAGTACAGTGCCATGAGTGTGAAGGATATGGACATGTTAGAAAGGAATGTCCCGCATACCTCAAAAAGAAGGGAAAAGGTCTAACAGTCACTTGGTCTGATGAAGATTCTGACAGTGGATCAAAAGGGGAATCATCCAAACATGTAACTATTCTCAACAGTGTGTGTGTATCTGATGGAGACTCAAGTGAAGAGGAGTTAACTTATGATGAACTAGCTGAATCACATAAGAAGTTATCCATCCAAAGCACAGAACTGTACCAGCAAGGAGAGCATCTGAAGAAGCTCATCAAAGAGCTAGAAGCTGAAAAGAGAGAGCATCTAGATACTATAAACTCACTCCAAGGAGAGGTAAAAGAGTTGAAAGGAGAAAAGGAGCAAATGACTAAATCCATAAGGATGCTCAACTCTGGATCTGACATGCTAGAGGAGATTCTTCAGAGTGGTCAGACTGCTGAAAATAGGTCTGGTCTAGGATTTGTTGAAAAACAAAATCCTGTCTTGAAACTCAAGAGGTTGCAGCTTGACATTCAAAAGCTACAAAAGATGTCACAGCCAAAGTTACAACATCCTCCCCACAGAAATTGGAATCAAGTCAAGAGACAATTCCAAAGGCATAGATGCTACCACTGTGGAAAGCTTGGACACGTTCGTGTTGTGTGCTTCTGGTTGCATGGATTTCCAAGGCAAAGAAGTGATAATAAGGAAAAAAGACAGCATCATGGACAAAGGTATCATCATACCCACCAGAGCTGGAGACAACATCAAGCAAAATCCAGAAAGAAGGAAATGCCTAAGATGCATGAACAATGGGCTGTCAAGACTGTAGCTCTAACAGCTAACATTTCCCTAAGAATGCCAACCAATGAGGACTGGTATTTTGACAGTGGCTGCTCCAGGCATATGACTGGAATTGAGGATTTGTTGATCAAACTCAAGCCTCATTCACCGAGCCATGTAACCTTTGGGGATGGAGCTAGAGGAGAAATCACAGGTGTTGGACAACTTGACAGTCCTAAAGCTCCAAAATTGAGAGATGTCCTGTTAGTTAAAGGACTAACTGTCAATCTAATAAGCATAAGTCAGCTATGTGATCAAGGGTTAAAAGTACATTTCTCCAAAGACAAGTGTGTGGTGAAAAATGAAGAGGGTAAGGAAGAAATGAGGGGATCTAGATCAAAGAACAACTGTTACATATGGGAGCCCAGAAGTAACATAAATGGACTGGTAAATGAAGAAAAGGATCACCTAGGACTAGAGAAAAGAACCAGGCCCAAATCATCAACAAAAGGAGTCTCAAAATATGCTTCAGAAAGAAGGGCTGGGTGTAAGAAAAGTCAGGTAGGAAGACTAGACAACAAGGGATACCCTAAGATTGGCCATCAGGTAAAGCTAGATATGCTATATTGGAACCTAATGGAGTCCATGGAGGACACTCTGCATAAAAGAAGCAATGTCATCACTTTGTTCTGTAACATTAAGAGCACCTCTCTAACAAGATCTGCTGAGGTCAAGAGAGACATACCTGAGGGTAACGTGTGGGAAGGGCACAAAGCATATGTAACACCTAGTGACCATATCCTAAATATTGCGAATGAGAAGTCAAGAAACATCAAGGAACCTCAATGTAAAAAATTAAGTTCCTCTAGTACTGATGAGTTATAGCAATTAAGGGAAATGGGGAATTTCATTTTGATACTAAGTCATTTAATGATAAGTCAAAACGGTACGTTCCCTCCTAGTGGGCAATCCTACATCACTATCACAACACTCTCTCTCTATTCTTGGTGCCTTCACAAATGCTCCAACTTCCATACCATCTCAAACACGAAAAAAGGGGTTCCCTCATCGTCTTCAACAACAACGACTATGGCACAACCAACCTCCAGAATGAACATCAGTCCAGATAAAGCGAACCCTAATGAGGATCTAGAGATTGCTCCACTACGGATGATGACTCCTGAAGGAGTGCTAGTAAAGAAACCTAACAGGAAGCATGAAAAACAAGCAAAAACCCTTGGCTTAAGGCAAGATACTCCCATGACTACTTCTGGTGACCTAAATATTGAAGAAGCAAGACGAACGCACCTTGAAATTGTTGCAATGGTTGCTAGTACCCTCAACATTCCCATTAAGGGGACTAAACCTAAGCAAGGTGATCAAAGTAATGTCCCACACAATGTCAAAGCATTGGAAAACAACCCCCAGAAGAGAAGAATAAGGATGAAGGGTCTGCTAAAAGGGATGATGATTTGCATGAAGCCAAAGATGCGGAGGTTGGCAACTTAGACGAGTACTCAGACAATGACCTTATAGCAATGATCAATCCAAACATTGCCAAAAGATTGATGAAGAGGAAAGGGAAAAAGATAGTCAACCAAAGCTCACCCAAGAAAAGTGACGCTGAAAAGACTACTGAGCAAGGAGATACCACCAAGAAGATTGGAACAAAAAGTACTCCGGTTGGACCCTCCAAAGGTTGGAGCAAGGTGACCATCAAGAAGAGAAAAATTAAATCAAGACCAAAACAAAAAACAGATTCGAATGTTGATATGGATGTCACTGACCTCCCAGCAAAGAGGAAACCAGCTTCAAACAAGCTAGCTGCAAATGTTCCTGAAGTGCCCCTTGACAACATCTCCTTCCACTATCCCTCAGGTGTCATCAGATGAAAGTATGTATACCAAAAGAGGTTGACCCTAGAGAGAGAGCTTGCTCAAAATGCTCTGGATAACAAGGAGATTGTGAACCTTATATGTGAAGCTGGCTTGATGAAAATTATCACTCAGTTCTCCCAATGCTATGAAATTCTGGTCAAAGAATTCATAGTTAACTTATCTGATAAATGCGCTGATAGAAAATCATCTGAGTTTGGGAAAGTTTTTGTCATGGGAAATGGTGTTGTCTTCACTCTCACCATCATCAACAACTTCCTTGAGAGAACAAATGAGGTTGTGCCTAAGTCAACCATCTCTGACAACAGAATATGTCAAGTGATAACTGGAAATCAAGTCAGGAAATGGCCATCAAAAGGGAAGCTTGCTGCCAGTAAGCTGAGCATGAAATATGCCTTGCTTCACAAGATTGGTGTTGCAAACTGGGTGCCAACCAATCACAAATCATCAGTAGCCACCATCCTGAGGAGGGTCATCTATGCTGTGGGAACCAGGACCAAAATGGATTATGGCACATACATCTTTGATCAAACAATGAAGCATGCTGGCAGTTATAGCATCAAAGGGCCTATAGTGTTCCCTTCCCTCGTCTGTGGAATAATGTTAGCACAGTTTCCAAACATCCTCAAGACCAGTGATGTAGCAAGTAAAAGAGAAACTCCCTTAGCCTTTCATCACAAACTGTTTCAAGGAACCCATGTTTCAGACATTGCCATGACATCCACTGAGACATCAAAAAGGGGTTCCAAAGCCAAAAAGGCTGAAGTGATAACCATCATTGAAGAAACATACAAGGAACTAGATGCAAGAAAGCAAAGACTTGAAAAACTGCTGCAATCCCTTGAGCTAGATGAGGATACTGACAACTCAAAGGATGCAACAAGAGATGAAGGTGCCACAAAGGACGATGATGGTACTAGGGAAGTGGAAAGTCAGGAAGTAGACTCGGAAGATGCTGCTGAGGAAGACACTGATGCTGAGGAAGAAGGCTCTGAAGAGACTGAGGAAGACAAGTCCTGCTCAGTTGAAGAAGAAGACTAATGCCTTATTGCTCAAGCCACTGCTGGCTGAGGTGGTGCAGGAAGCTGGATTGCTGATGTGTTGGTGTGATTTGTTTTGTTAGTCTGGTATGAGAACTGTTAAGACAATTTGTTTAGATATGCTCTATCTGAGCAGTTTTGGTGTAACCCCAAACACATGTATTGGTACAATTTATGATCTATGCTAGATGTTAGTTGGATCTAAATTTGTGGCTAAAAAGGGGGAGAGAGTGTTAGATAAATAATAGCAGGTACATCAGATGCAGATGGAAGAATTGGTGGATAACCAATATGAGTACCACAGGTTTTGTGAAGCAGGTGGAAGAACAAGATAGTGCTTAGGCACATAATGATTGTGATTGAGCATATGCAGTGCTTATGATATTAGTGTGCAGGTGATGCTAATGAGATTTGTATGTGATAACAGCTGGTTGGGTTGTTACTGATATGATATGTATGCCATGTATGTTAGAACTAAGATTGACATGCTGTAGGTACTAACATGAGTGATCCTAACAAGATGCTTAGGAATTCTGTGCAAATAACATAATGCATCCCTGCAAGGGGAGTAACACAAATGTGTGATATCAGAAGGTCATGCTAAATGTTATAGCATCCAGTTCAGACTGGATATTGCCCAACTGTTAAGTGCATCAGTTGAGGGGGAGTAACTCTGTTACTCAAACAAGCCAAGAGTGACATCTGTAGTAGAAGTCTACAGAGTGTTAACAAAGTGAGTGCTAACAGGGCTGAAAGGCAACTGTGAGGATTCTGAGAGCTTAAGAAGAAAGTGACTTACCTGCATGACAGGACCATTGTTAAGTCTTCTACTGTGTAGGAAATCTCTGATGTAAGTACAGAGTGTTTTAGCCAAAAATTTGCCAAAGGGGGAGTTTGTAAGTGCTCTTGATTGACTGCATTTTGTGGCAAAATATAAGTATATATATGAATGTCATGTTTGATGTTATTACATTCATAATATGGAATGTGCAAGGTAAGTTAACTAAGCTAACTATAAGTTAAGTTGGATGTCATACTCAATGTTATGACATAGGTCGTATGACATCAAGCGGAAGTTTGTTTTTTTTGGTAGCTATAACTCAGGAAACAACTCAGAAGCTCATGCTGGAATGCAGGAGACATTTTAGACGCCCTAGGGGAACTAAAATGTACCTGATTAAAGAGGCAAACGTACAGAATACATAAGTGAGGTTTTATGATGGATAAAACCTAATGTATGCACACAGGCCTAAGAACTGATCTGCTGCTACAAATACCAGGAGAGGCAATCCTAGAAGGCAGCTATTGAAGATAGAGAAGCAGAGAAATCACCATAGTGGTTTAAAAGTGAAGAGATTGTTCTTCACGTTTGTGTCTTAGGAATACTTGTAACCCAAGCAACTGTTGAGTGCATTGGTTAGGTAGTTTCTAGGTTGTGTTACACTTGAAGCTGTTAAGCAAGAGTGTGGTCCTTGATCAAAGCTTTGAAGCAAAGATCAAGGTGTGTGTGTGTGTGTAGTTGAAGTGTCTCTTCAAACTACAGTTTAAATTGTAACTTGTTATTATCACTGGTGAGTGATTGTAAGGAGTGAGTGGGTATACTCAGGTCTAGAGTGTCTCTAGGTTAAATTGTCATTGGGTAGTGATTAAGTGAGGAGTGCAAACTAGAGGTTTGGCTCTGAATTGATACTGCTGATAGTGAAATTTCTCCCTGGCTTGGTAGCCCCCAGATGTAAGTGTGTTGTACTGAACTGGGTCAACAACTAACTGTGTTATTTACTGCTTTGTTATTGCTGCATAATAGTTGATCTGTAGTGAATGTTGTCACAGTGGATGTTATAAATTCTGTTAGAACATCTATCGTGGGCAGGCCAAAATTTTCAGGGAATACTAAGCCTTTTTATTTTAGCATTTTTTAGTTAGAAAATTAGAAATGAAAGTGTGAAATGTTAGAAATTTAAAAATAAATAATATTAGAAATTTATTAAGAAAAAGTTTGAGTTAAATTAAACATAATGATTTAAAAAAATTTTGTTTTTAAAAGAGGGTTTTAAATTTTAATTTGAAAAGGGTTTAATTTTTATTTAAAAAAGGTTTAACTTTTATTTAGCGTTTTACTAAAAAAGTGATCCAATTTTAATCTTTTAAAAAAATGAGTTTCTAATTCTCATTAATGATTTTAACTTTTGATCTGACCTGATCAGAAGGGGATCACGAGCTGGCCACACGCTGTTGGACTACTACCTGTTCACCGGTGATGAGGAAGAGGAGGGGGGTGTACCTGCAAAACACTCTGATGCCAAAGTAAGGAGTTGGGCAGAGTGAGAGCAAAGCACAGAAAGTGGGTAAGAAGTGAATTACCTGACCCTCTTGAGGAAGAGGGTATTTATAGAGAGACTCCAGCGCTGGGCCAACGGTCACTTGTGTTGGGCTGGATGGTCAGGCCCAACCCAGGTGACTGCTAGGGCTTACGTGGCATAGTGAAGACCAGGACGTGGTCTTCGCCCTAGTCCAACTGTCCCGTGGTCTCTGGAAAGTGGGTTTGACCTACTCTTCCGGAGGTGGGCAGCCGGGGGATGACGTGTCCCTGCAGAGGGGAGCACGTGGAGAACGTGTGAAAGACACGTAGTCCTTCCTGACAGGGGAGCGAGTCCTGCCCGCGGAGGGGAGCAAGTTCCGCCCGAGGAGGGGAGCACGCGGGGACGTGTGAGAGCCATGAGTCTTGCTCGATGGT
The DNA here is from genome assembly GCA_963859935.3 of Lathyrus sativus. Classification (NCBI taxonomy): domain Eukaryota; kingdom Viridiplantae; phylum Streptophyta; class Magnoliopsida; order Fabales; family Fabaceae; genus Lathyrus; species Lathyrus sativus. The sequence goes on along the minus strand of OZ012735.1, from coordinate 853,783,971 downwards.
ATGGGGATACCGCCCGCGGAGGGTGGTGCGTGGTTGTGTGGGCGATTCACTCGCTCGGCGTAGACGGGATGGTAATCTCTCGCGGGAAGATCATTCTAGTGAGTCGGGGATCTTGTGCCCGACGTGGTAGCTCGGACCGGGCAGGGCCTGGTGGAACATTATTGGGCTGGGCCAACATAGTTCATCCCGGAGCCCAGCCCAGAACAGGAGTCCCCCAAGTTGTTGCTCCGAGGATGGGAGTGAGGACTTGATGATGTCGTCCCCGGGAAGCGGTCGGTCTGGGGACGGGCTTCCTCGCGTGAAGGTGCGTGCTAATTATCGACGGTCGGTCGGGGAGAGGCGAAGAGATGCGTCTGTCTACTTCCGCCACGTGTCGCATTCTGGGTGGCTGCTATGGCGGCTACCCTAGGGTACTCAAGTGTCTAGAGATGCTTCGAGTCCCGTGCAGGGGTATAAATGAGCAAGCCTATGCTCATTTCTCACTTTTCACTCTCTGATTCTCAAATCTCCAGTCTGTCGTTCCGCCACCGTCCGATATCTCCGCCGTTGCCGCCACCTCGTTCTCTGTCGCCGATTTTACCATAGTAAGTTTTCCCTTTCCCTTTCTCTTTCTTTTCTTGTTTGTCTGTTGAGCGTGGCCGGGGCCGGTTGAATGCCCCGAGGAGAGGCGAACTCTCTGCCGTTCTCGAGGGTTCGTTAGGATTTTTATTATGAATGACCCGGGGAGAAGCGCTAGACCCGATGAGTGCCCGGGGACGGATGCCTTTCTCCGATGAATGCCCTGGGGGTGGTAGTTTTTTCCGATGAATGCCCCGGGGAGCGCTTCCTTATTCCGGCGAATGTCCCGGGGAGCGTTCTTTTTCTCCGATGGATTCCCCGGGGAGCGACGTCTATTCTGATGGGCGCCTCCGAGGTGGGTCTTCCGTTCGGGTCGCATGGAACAGGGGGGGGGGGGTAGGTTAGCGCAGACTCACCGGGGACGATGCTCGGGGGGTCCTCGTCGCCCTTTCACTTGACTTGCGGTGGAAGGGTGAATTTGATCTCTGTCATCGAATTCACCGTTACCTTCTGCTTTTCAGGTGTTTAATGACTTCGCTCATCCTGGGCACGATGGTCGAGGACAACGAGCCGGACGTTCCCCATTTTGACTAGCGTATCGTTCCGACCGCGGACTGGGTGGCCGAGGAGCCCCTCACCACGCCCTCCTGCTTTGCCGCTGATCCAACGGGGGCTTACGCAACCGTAGAAGACCGGGAAGAGGGGGAACCTCAAAACTGACAGGTCTATCGCCCCCGGCCAGGTCACCGGATTTGCTCGAAATATGGGCGGATGCGCTTTCCAATGTACGAGTTTTACTTCAAAGAGGCTAGGCTTAGGCTGCCTTTCTCGGACTTTCATCTGGGCCTCTTCGACTGGCTGAGGTTGGCCCCGTCACAACTGCACCCCAATGCCCTGGCCTTTATTCGGGCCTTCGAGCTCGTGTGCTAACATCTCCAGGTCGGCGTCACACTGCCATTGTTATTTCGGATTTTTCATCTGCAGCGGCAGTCGGTGGGGGGTCGGCATGACTGGGTGTCATTCAAGCAGCTGGACAGGCTTTTCAGGACGTACATGGATTCCGTTCGAGATTTCTAGAGCCGTTTTTTCGTGGTCAGTCCCATCACGCACGAAGCTGTCTGCTCGTTATATTCGGAAGGGGAGAGGATAGTGGACGGTCGCCGCGAGGCTGTCATGTTGCCCCGGGTGCACGTGGAATGGTCCCTGGATCATTACTCTCGGGGAACAGGCGGGTATGTCGTGCGGGCGGGGACGCTTGACGAGGAGGATATGGCCAACTACATGAAGATAGTTTCCTTCGTGCGAAACCTGCCGCCGTCGAAACTGGTCAGGCCTGACGGCCAGTACATCCTCGACAGTTACGGGAACATTCGGGAGACGACGAGGTTGATCAACACCAAGGCTCTGCTCGAGTGTGCCTCGGAGGAGGACGCTCTGCGTTATCTAGGTGGTGTCCGCTTCGTTCCCTTTCGACTTGATGTTCTTAGCTTTTTACTGACTAGTTTTCTTTTGTTGTGCAGGGAACATGGCCTCCGTCGAGGAACGGGTGAAGAAGTTGCGCATGTCGAGGGCCGCTGCCCCTCCAAAAACGCGGGTGGCTCAGTTGGCCGGGCAGTCCTCCGTCGAGCAGGATGGAAGGGGGTCGTCGGCGTCTCCGACCGGCAGCCAGTCGCCTACCTCCCAAGGGGTTCCGAAGAGAGCGAGGGTCCAGGAGGATACGCCCGTGGTCGATCTGTCGGCCGAGTCTTCCGAGGAGGGTTACCCCATCGCTCCATGTCACCAGCATCCCGGCTACTTCCACGGGGCTAGGTCGCCCAGCATTCCGGCGGGGGAGGTGAAGGCGGTCCTGGGCGCTGACCGTGCAACGAGGAGGCAGACCCTGATTGAGGATTTGGCTGCGTTAATGTGGACTTTTACCACGACGATGGTTCTGAGCGAAGAGAGCTGCTCAGCCGTGGAACTGTCGAAACTGCAAGGAGATCTCGTGTTCGCGTAGTCTCGTCTGAAAAAAGCGGCCGAGGATTTGGAGGCGAGCAGAGGGAAAGTGACCCAGCTGACCGACGAGCTAGAGAAGGCTCGGGGAGAGGTGAACCTCGAGCGCAAAAGGTGCAGTGGCGTTGGGGAGAAGCTGAAGGCTACCGAGGAGGAGCTGCGGGCGTCAAAGGCTCGAGTCGCGGAGCTCGAGGGCGATCTCTTTCCCGGGGATGACGAGACCGACGACGATCGTCTACTGGTTACCCGGGCTGATCTGCTTGCCAGGATGCGCGTGCTGGAAGGGGACTGCCTGGATGGTTTTGCCGCGGGCTTCAACAACGCTGTTGCCCAGCTCAGGGTGGTGAACTCCGGGGTTGCTTTCGTTGAGGACGGGATCGGCCCCTTTCATGAGATAGTTGATGGACGGGTGGTTGACCCCAGCGCCGAGGAGGGTGGCACCATCGTTCTTGGCGTGCAGGTTGAAGCTGATGAGAGGAGGGAGTTTAGATTGAACCCGGGTCTGCGTGCCCGTGTATTTCGGCCTGCGTGCCATGTTTTGCATTTTGTTTTTTGTCGGGCCTGCGCGCCCTTGTTTATGTAATATTGACTACTAGGCTGGTGCCCGCTTTTGATTAATATATATTTTGAAAATTGTCTAAGTGTGCGCCTCGTTTCTGCATGTTTGTTTATGCTCGTTTTATTTATGCACGTATTTGTATGATTAGGTTATATATGTTTGATATGCATGTTAGAATACCTTTGGGTCTGTCTGGGGTAATAGCTCGACAAAACTTGTTACCAGCGGTGATGGGAACTGGCCGGTTTGGCCGGCGTTGTTGCCTAACCGGTTCGGGGGTAGTTCTCCCCGCGGCGTGGACGTCCCATCGCGAGATGGGAGTCTTACCGGTTTTGGTACGGCGGTGGGGAGCTTCGATCGAGTGTTCCCCGCCGAGCAAGGCCTTCTGCCCGCGCACACAAGAGGCAGGGCTTGCTTTTTTCTGGTCGTTAGTAGACGCGAGGGGGTGCGGTGGTACCATGTCGCCCCCCAATGGTCGCGATGATAGGTCGTCGCGGGCAGTGTTCAACTATAGTACCGCTTAAGTTTCACGGCGTTCCATGGTCGAGCTAGTCGTTCCCCGTGCAGGTTTTCGAGGTAATTGGCCCCGTGCTCCGTCTTATCGCGGACACGGTAGGGGCCTTCCCAATTCGCAGCTAGTTTTCCTTCGTGTGAGTCTTTCTGGTTTCTGCGCAGAACTAAGTCGCCGACTTGGAAGTCGCGTGTGAGGACTTTGTTGTCGTGGCGAAGTGCTACTTGTTGTTTCAGTCGGGCTTCTCGGAGGGCAGCTCCTGAGCGAATCTCCTCGATGAGGTCGAGCTCTTCACGTAAGGCGTCGTCGTTGTTGTCGGTGTCGAGGGGAGCCTCGGTTCGTCTGGATGGTTCGCGTATCTCTACCGGTATCACGACTTCGGTTCCATACGTGAGGCGGAATGGGGTTTCCCCCGTGGTCGAGTGGGGAGTGGTGCGGTATGTCCAGAGGACGCTGTGGAGCTCCTCGACCCATGCTCGCTTTACGTCACCGAGTCGTTGCTTGAGTCCCCTGAGGATGACCCTGTTCGCGGATTCTGCCTGGCCGTTTGTCTGAGGGTGCTCGACCGAAGTGAAGTGGTGTTTGGTTCCGAGCTTGGTGACGAAGTTGCAGAAGTTTTTGTCTGTGAACTGTGTGCCGTTGTCGGTGACGATGGCGAGCGGGACCCCGAATCTTGCGAGGATGTTTTGTTTATAGAATTGGAGTATGTTGTGGGCCGTAATTTTGGCCAGGGCTTCGGCTTCGATCCATTTGGTGAAGTAGTCTACGCCCATGATGAGGTACTTGTTCTGGTAGGATCCCAAGGTGAAGGGCCCGAGGATGTCCAACCCCCACCAGGAGAATGGCCACGCGGAGGAGAGGGACTTGAGTTCGGTTGGAGGGGCGAGGTGCATGTCCCCGTGTCTTTGGCATTTGTCGCATTGTTTGACGTGTTCCTTCGCGTCCGTTTGCATCGAGGGCCAATAGTAGCCTGCTCGTAGAGCCTTTCTCGCCAGGGACCGTCCCCCGAGGTGTTACGCGTTGATGCCCTCATGGATTTCTTCTAGGACGGCTGCGCTCTGGGAGTTATCAATGCATTTGAGGAGTGGGATCGTGAAGCCACGGCGATATAGTTTGCCTTCGAGGAGGACGTACGAGCAGGCTCGTCGCTTGGTTGTGCTTGCTTCTTTATAGTCGATTGGTAGATGGCCGGTGCTGAGGTAGGTGTGTAGTGGGGTCATCCAGCAGTCGGTATCTCCGATGGCGTTGATGTCGAGAAGGGCGGTGGTCGCTTTGGTGCTCGGTTGTGATAAGACTTCTTGGATGACCGACTTATGGCCTCCTCGCTTTTTGGTGCTCGCCAACTTGGATAGGATGTCGGCGCGGGATGTGTTGGATCTACGCGGAGTCGAAACTTTGCAGTTTTTCGGTGATGAATGCCAAATACTCGGCGAGGTTGTCATTTTTCCCTTGATATTCTCCGCGTACTTGCGAAGTGACTAGTTGGGAATCTGTGTAGATTCGGATGTCTCTGGCCTCGAGGTCCGATGCCAGGCGAAGTCCGGCCAGGAACGCTTCGTACTCGGTCTGGTTGTTAGTCGTCGGGAAGGCCAGCGTGAGGGAGACCTCGATGATGGTGTCGTCTTCGTTGTCGAGGATGATGCCGGCTCCGCTTCCCGTGGAGTTGGAGGAGCCATCCACGAAAATGGTCTAGATGTGGCTCCTGGTGGTGGGGTCGGGTGGGGAGGTCATCTCGGTGACGAAGTCGGCCAGGGCTTGGGCTTTGATGGCGTTCCGGCCTTCGTAGATAATGTCTAACTCGGATAGTTCTAACGACCATTTCAGCATGCGTCCGGCCATGTCGGGTCGACCGAGGAGCTGGCAGATGGGCTGATCGGTGCGGGGCACGACGGTGTGTGCGAGGAAGTAATGTCGAAGCCGTCGCGCTGCGGTGATGAGGGCTAGGGCGACTTTCTCGATCAGCTGGTATCGGACCTCGGGACCGTGGAGGGCTTTGCTTGTGAAGTAGATGGGTTTTTGGCCCTCCTCGGTTTCTCTGATGAGGACGGCGCTTACGGCTTCGGTAGCCACGGCCAGATAGAGGTATATGGTTTTGCCCATCGTGGGGCGTGTCAGCACTGGTGGTTCGGATAAGACCCGTTTGAGGTGGCGGAGGGCTTGCTCACATTCCTCTGTCCATTCGAACGTGGTCTCCTTCCTAAGTAGTTTGAAGAAGGGGAGGGCGTGCTGGGCGGATTTGGCGATGAACCGGGAAAGTGAGGCGAGCACACCGTTGAGGGATTGGATGGCCTTCTTCGTGGTGGGTGTGGTGATTTCCGAAAAGGCGTGGCATTTGTCTGGATTGGCCTCGATCCCACGCTCGGTCAGGTAGTAGCCGAGGAACTTTCCTGCACGGACACCGAAGGTGCATTTTTTCGGGTTGAAGCGCATTCGGCATGCCCTCGCGGTTGCGAAGACCTTCCTGAGGTGGGCCGTGTGGTCGACTTCCGTGTAGGATTTGACGATCATGTCGTCCATGTATACTTCGAGCATGTCGCCAATTTCTCCTCGGAAAACACTGTTCATCATCCGTTGGTATGTGGCGCCGGCGTTCTTTAGGCCGAAGGGCATTACGTTGTAGTAATAATTGCCTGACGCTGTCATGAAGGCCATGCTCTATTTATCGTGATCAGCCATCGGGATCTGGTTGTACCCCGAGTATGCGTCCATGAAGGACAAGAGCCTGAAGCCCGTGGAGTTGTCGACGAGTTTGTCGATGTTGGGGAGGGGGTAGGCGTCCTTAGGACATGCCATGTTGAGATCGGTATAGTCAACACACATGCGCCATTTCCATTATTCTTTTTAACGAGTACAACATTGGACAGCCAGGTTGAATATCGGGCTTCCGAAATAAAATTTGCCTCTAGGAGGTCTTTTACAGCTTTCTCGGCTGCGGCCAATTTTTCAAGGGACTGTCGACGCCTACGTTGAACTACGGCCTTCGCGGTCGGGCTGATGGACAGCTAGTGGCAGGCGACCTCGGGATCGAGTCCGGGTATTTCTACGGCGCTCCATGCGAAGAGGTCGGCGTTCTCGCGGAGGCAGGCTTGCAGCTGTCTTTTTGCGAGGTCTGGGAGTCCGACGCCGATCTTCACGGTTCTGCTCTTGTCTGCCCCGAGTGTGATGATCTCGAATTCTCCGTCCGGGATGGGGCGCGCCGGGTGGGTGGGCTGTCCGTTGGCTTCGCTGGTCTTTACTTCGTGATCGCGCTCCTCGATGAAGCGACTGTCGAGGTCCACGGATCCGACCAGCTCCTTTGGTTCGCTTTTTGGTGTTGTGATTGGAGTCGCCCTCTTGGTTGCTGAGGTGATGGTGTCCAAGCCTTTAAGCGCGGCCTCGAAACACCTCCGGGCGGCCTCGATGTCTCCGTTGAGGGTCACCACGGCCCCCCGTTTTGTGTAGTATTTCATCTTCAGGTGGACGATAGAAGGTACCACGGTGAGTTCTGCTATCGTTGTTCTGCCCAGGATACAGTTGTAGAGGGACGGACACTCGATGACTAAAAAACAGATGCTGATCTCCTTGGCCGTTTCCTCTTCTCCGAAAGTGACTTTCAGCTCCACGTACCCCAAGGTCTCGTCGTCGTCCCGTTGAACCCCTGAAGTTCGGACCCTACGTAGGGGGAAAGGTTGGATTCGTCGAGTTAGAGGGTTGTGAATAGGTGCGTGTACATGATGTCCACCGAGCTTCCCCCGTCGACGAGGATGCGCCTGACGTCGAAGTTCGCCATTCGTGCCAGTATGAGCAGGGGAATTTTGGAGTTGGGGGATCCCCCGGGGAGTTCCTCGAGGAAGAATGTGATCGGGTTGGATCGACCGCGAAATCTTTCGAGCGTGCTCATTTTTCCGGAGCTGCTCGTGATGAGCTCGTCGAACCTTCTTTTCACTGATCCTACGGACAGGCTCCTTGTGGCGCCCCCCGAGATGACCATGGCTCTGGCGAAGTATTCTCATCGGCTGGTTGGTCGGATTGGCTCGCTGGGTAGGTCGGGGCCTTCGGGGAGGCCGAACTCTCTGTCTGCGAACCAATCCTCGGGACGGCCAACACACAATGCGACCTGGAGTCTGCTGTCGTCATCCAGAGAGGGGAGTTCCTCGATTTTCTTGGCCTCGGGGGCCTCTTGCCTCGGGGTTTCACCCCCCGGGTGTATCTCTTTAGGTGGCCGTCTTTGATCAGAATTTTGATCGCGTCCTTGAGATGGATGCAGTCTTCGGTCACGTGCCCGTGGCTCCTGTGGAATCGGCAGTACTTCGATTTGTCCACGTTGGGTTTGGGGGGTGTCGGGTGAGGGAAGCGGACACCGCCCTTGACAAATTCGGTTTTGGCGCACTCGGCCAGTATGCGCTCGCGGGAAGCGACTAGGGTCGTGTATTCCGTGAATCGACCGGCGGGGCCGCGTTGTTTGCGTTGCTCGCGTGGTTCGCGAGGGCGGTCTTCGTGACGATGGTCAGCTCCCCGTCGACGGCTCGAGGCTCTGTCATCTCGATGTCCGCAAGGGGTCTCCCTGTCTCGGGTGTCTCGTGCGGAGTTGGCTGCTTGGGTTTCCTCGAATTGGATATAATGCGCGGCTCTGTCGAGGAAATCCTGGAGGGAGGTTGGTCAGTGTATGCCTACCGTCTCGTAGAACTTGGAGTCGTGGCGTAGACCCTGCTCCATTAGGTAGCGCTTCATCTCGTTGGATGTTGTTACCTGTACCGCTTCCCGAGTAAATCGTTCGATGTACTTTCGGAGAGGTTCGTCGGGGCCTTGGATTATTGCCCCGAGGACGGCCTCTGTCTTTGGATGGCACTGGGACGCTGTAAAGTGTTTTGAGAACAGGTCCTTCAGGACTCTCCACGACATGACCGATTCGGGCTCCAAACTTTTGTACCATGTCATGGCGCCTTTCCTCAGGGTCGTCGGGAAAAGCCTGCACTTGATAGCTCCTCAGACGTTTCGGTAATCGAGCATGGCCTCAATGTCTTCCAAGTGATCGTCTAGGTCGGATGTGCCGTCGTATGTCGATAGTGTCGGGGGCTTCTCCATCCCGTGGGGGATGGGGGCGGCCATGATTTCCCGGGACAACGGAGTACGGTAGTCGTTCTCGTCGCTAAGGGCGGGCGACTGAGGAGGAGACGAGCCGTTTAGAATAGGCACCTGGTTTCGGGTCCTCGGCCTCCTGACCGGGGGTTCGACGCGCGGATTCCTGGCGGGGATCGCCGAAGTGTTCTGGCGCCTCCCGCGAACTTGTCTCGCTGGGGATCTGGTGCATTCTCGCACCACTTCTGTTCGGGGTCTCTCCAGCCGAGGTCGGCAATTTCTGGGTCAAGGTGAGGGACTCCTCGAGCCTCCATTCTGGTCTTCCCGCGGAGGGGACCTCGGGGGGCCTTCTCGCTCCAGCGCTCCAATTCGTGCGTTCTGCTGAAACAGCAGCTGGTTCGTCTGGTTGACGGCCGCAAAGAGGGCGGCCACCGTTGGGTCCGCTCCCGCTGGGATAGGAATGGGTTGGAACAACGCTGGGCTCGGGGGCCTATGGTCGGCCAGGCGCAACAGTTCTGCGGATGACGGAGAAGCAGTCTGGCCGTCTCTCTCGTCAGTCTCCGCCGGACGTGACATCTTCATCTGCTTGCTCCCGTTAGCGGCGGCGGTGAGCATGAAGTCGTGCATGGTGTCGTCGTGGTATGGGCTAGCCATGATCGTGGAGTGCTGGTGAAACTTTGGTTTTCTGCTCGGAGTAACAGGGAAGTTTCTGTTCCCACAGACGACGCCACTGATCTGACCTGATCAGGAGGGAATCACGGGCTGGACACACACTGTTGGACTGCTACCTGTTCACCGGTGATGAGGAAGAGGAGGGGGGTGTACCTGCAAAACACTCTGATGCCAAAGTAAGGAGTTGGGCAGAGTGAGAGCAAAGCACAGAAAGTGGGTAAGAAGTGAATTACCTGACCCTCTTGAGGAAGAGGGTATTTATAGAGAGACCCCAGCACTGAGCCAATGGTCACTTGTGTTAGGCTGGATGGCCAGGCCCAACCCAGGTGACTGCTAGGGCTTACGTGGCGTAGTGAAGACCAGGACGTGGACTTCGCCCTAGTCCAACTGTCCCGTGGTCTCCGGAAAGTGGGTTTGACCTACTCTTCCGGAGGTGGGCAGCCGGGGGATGACGTGTCCCCGCGGAGGGGAGCACGTGGAGAACGTGTGAAGGACACGTAGTCCTGCCCGACAGGGGAGCGAGTCCTGCCCGTGGAGGAGAGCAAGTTCCGCCCGAGGAGGGGAGAACGCGGGGACGTGTGAGAGCCACGGGTCTTGCTTGATGGTATGGGGATACCGCCCGCGGAGGGTGGTGCGTGGTCGTGTGGGCGATTCACTCGCCCGACGTAGATGGGATGGTGATCTCCCGCGGGAAGATCATTCTAGTGAGTCGGGGATCTTGTGCCCGACGTGGTAGCTCAGACCGGGCAGGGCCTGGTGGAACATTATTGGGTTGGGCCAACATAGTTCATCCCGGGGCCCAGTCCAGAACAACTTTGAAAGAAAGATCTAAATTTTAATAAATTATAATCCTAATGTTTAATTACATTCTATTTTAAATAGTTTAATTAAAACTTTAATTCTCATTATTAATTACCAATAAAAATAAAATAAAATAAAAAAATAACTAAAAGAAAAATAAAATAATAAAAAGAAAGAAAAAAAAACAGTAAAAATAAAGGGGGAGGGGTGGATCGTGTTGCTGTGTTGTTTCTTTAGGGTTTGGGAAAAAACTCTTTCCCTTCGTTAGAGTTTAGGAAAAAACCATTTTCCTTCTTCTTCTTCCCAACCGGCGGCGGCTCCTCCATGACTCCTTTTTGAAACTTTCCTCTTCTCTCCTGCTTCGCCTTCGTCTGTTCATACCTGAAACCAAATAAAACAAAATCAAACCCATTAATGTCATAATCTTACGTTTTGCGTTTTTGATGACGGTGTTTCGACGGCGAGGTGGTGGTGTTCTTAACCGGTGATGAAGTTTCTTCTGAGGCTCTTTGCTTGGTTGTTGTCTGCCGGTGGTAGTGAGACTCTAAAGGATCCACGGGCGCCGTTGGATGATCCTTGTTGGTGGATCTTCTGAGTTTTTCTCAAAACTCTCTTCTTCCTCTTTTTGATGACCTGTTCTTGATTTATGATGTTGATGAAGTTTTCTCCCCCTATTTCTTAAATATCACTTATGTTTATATAGGTATCAAAACTAGGGTTAACTCTAACCTAATGCCCATTTTAAAGCCCAACTTAAATTAATATTAGTTATAACTACAGAATTTAAATAATTAAAATAAAATTAAAATAAAATTGAAATTAGTAATTCTATTTATTTATTTATTCTAACTATTTAGACAAAAAAATAAAAATAACCGAAACTCAAATAAATAAAAGTCGGACGTCCAAGTGCTCGAAAAAATAAACTGAGTACACTAAAATGATCAACGCAAAATATATGACTCGGAAAAATACCATTTGGTCAGATTTTGAAATAAATTTTACTCGATAAAATGACTTAAACTGTCAAAAATGCGTCCGAAAAGTGGTCAAAAAATTTAATTGAACACGTCAGATTAAACTACGACAAATGTAGATTAATATGACTAACGTTTGCAGGCTCGACTTTAAAATTTTCCGTCCGCTGATTTTTCACAAAGTTGACTTTTAGTTTGACCGATTCGGTTGTAATTCTGACAAGTTTATTTCAGCTGATAAATTGGGTATTATGAAAAATGACAGACATGATATGCTATACATGCAATGCAAGAAAAATATGAGGGTAAAATTTGGGGTGCAACACTTGTAATCTGGCCAAAATCAATGGATTGGGGTGTATGATTTTCTGTGGAATTAGGTTTTGATTCGTTTTGTGTGTGTTGTTTTTGTTAATTTTGATGTTTGAGTCGTATTTAGGACAAAGGATTAAGGGGGTTGACATTTGAGTGTTCATGGTTTTGGGTAGTTTACGTTGGAGTGTCATGCATTCTCCCTTTTGGCCTTTGGATTTGGCCTTTGGTGCATCTAACGCCTATGATTGATCACCAATGATCAGATCTAGGTCGTCTGTTTGATCAAAAGGCCACACATTTTCCTTATCTTATATTTTCTTATTTTCTTATTTTTTTAGGGTTTTGGCATAAAGGCGTTTGAGCCTTTCTCGGTTAGGCCCATACGCCTCAGCTGACGCCACCTCTGATTTAGGCCTTGCACCCCCATTTGATTTGTTTATTTATTTTTATTTAATTTTCATTTACTTACTTGTTGGGATCTTTTTAGCCCATCTATTTGCTTCAATTTTTTCCCACCCATTTACATATGTTGTAAACCCCTTTCTCTCATATGTTTTTATTTCTTTATAATTTTTGTTAGGTGATTATTTAATTAGTTATTTCATTAATAATTCAAAAAGGACATAAAAAATCAATAACTCTTTTAATAAAAACATTAAAATAAATCTTTCTAGATCAAAAATGCTTGATCAACATCAAACTATTTTCAAAATCTTTCACCAAGGGGGTTGGAAAGCTGAACTGCTCAGGAGTTCTAAACCTTGATAATGTGTTGCTAGTTAAAGGGTTGACTGCTAACTTGATTAGCATCATTCAACTGTGTGATCAAGGATTCAATGTCAACTTCACTAAATCTAAATGCTTGGTTACTAATGAAAAGAGTGAAGTGATTATAAAGGGAGTCAGATCTAAGGATAATTGTTATCTATGGGTTACTCAAGATTCTAGTTACACCTCCATATGTGCTCTAGCCAAAAAAGATGAAGTGAAATTGTGGCACCAAAAACTTGGTCATTTGCATCTTAAAGGGATGAAGAAGATCATCTCTATGGAAGTTGTCAAAGGAATTTCTAAGCTAAAGATTGAAGAAGGAAAGGTATGTGGTGAATTCCAAATTGGAAAGCAAACTAGGATGTCACACCAGAAGATTAAACATCTCACTACTTCAAAAGTGTTGGAACTCCTTCACACGGACTTGATGGGACCTATGTAGGTGGAGAGTCTTGGTTGGTGATTTTTCCATATATACTTGGGTGGATTTTATAAGAGAAAAATCTTAATTGTTTGATGTGTTCAAAGATCTCTGTCAAAGAATTCAGAGAGAAAAAGAGAGCAATGTTGTTAGAATCAGAAGTGATCATGGGAAGGAATTTGAGAACCAAAAATTTGTTGAATTTTGCTCATCTGAAGGGATTAGCCATAAATTCTCTTCTCCTATTACTCCACAGCAAAATAGAGTTGTGGGACGAAAGAATAGAACTATCTAGAAATCTACTAGAGCTATGATTCATGCAAAGAAACTGCCTTACCATTTATGGGCTGAAGCTATGAACATTGCTTTCTATGTTAATAATAGAGTGACCTTAAGAATAAGAACCATGATTACCTTGTATGAGATATGGAAGGGAAGAAAGCCTACTGTCAAATACTTCCATGTGTTTTGAAGCAAATGCTACATATTGGCAGATCGTGACCAAAGAAGAAAGATGGATCCAAAAAGTGATGAAGGAATATTTTTGGGCTATTCTACTAACAGTAGAGCCTATAGAGTATTCAACTCCAGAACTAAAGCTATGATGGAGTCCATCAATGTTGTTGTTGATGATGTGCATAAGGAGGCTGATGTCCTAGAAGATGTTGGAACATTCCTTGATATCTCAACAGAGTCTATAGACTAAAACACTTATCCCAATCCTACTAATACAAAACCTGAACCTGAACTAGTAAACAAGGGACCCTCTACCAGAATTCAGAAAGACCATCCTATAGATCTTATCATAGGTGATCTAAATGAGGGAGTCACTACTAGATCTAGAGAAGTCATAACAAGCTCTTGTTTTGTGTCTAAAATTGAACCAAAGAATGTCAAGGAAGCCTTAACTGATGAATTATGGATCAATGCCATGCAAGAAGAGCTGGGGAAGTTCAAGAGAAATGAAGTATGGGATCTTGTTCCAAGGCCTGAAGGAACAAATGTGATTGGAACAAAATGGGTATACAAGAACAAGTCTGATGAAAAAGGGGCGGTCACCAGAAATAAATCCAGATTGGTTGCTCAGGGATACACTCAGATTGAAGGGGTTGACTTTAATGAAACTTTTGCTCCTGTAGCTCACCTTGAATCCATTAGATTACTTTTGGGAGTTGCCTGCATTCTGAGATTCAAGCTGTTTCAGATGGATGTTAAAAGTTCCTTCTTAAATGGATACCTAAATGAAGATGTCTATATGGAACAACCTAAGGGATTCATTGATCTAACTTTTCCCAATCATGTTTATAAGTTGAAGAAATCTCTGTATGGACTGAAGCAAGCTCCAAGAGCTTGGTATGAGAGACTTTCATACCCCAAATTTGTCCTACCTTGTTTTGTACATGTGCCCATCAATCATTACTTAGAGAAAAAATCTATAAAAAATAATAATATATATGCATTGCCTTGGCTTATTGTTTAGTCTTCTAAGTTGTTTGAGGCACGGGTTGATTATAATTCAAGTGGTTTGTTGGAGCTTTCAATTAGGTTTTTACCTATTCGAGTCATCTGTGCATGATCCAGACTATTAAGTTATGATAAGTGTCAGAGTGTCATTCCTGAAGATCATGAGAGTTCAGTATATTTGTAATTAGAGCTTTAATATCCTCAAGTCATGTTCTTATTTTTCAAAGATCTATGTGCAGTTCAAAACTCAAGTTCATTCATGGTCAAATTTTGGTTATTAGAGACATTGGCAATTTGGATAATATGATTGTTGGGCTAAATCCACATGGAAATTCAAGCGCCTGTTATAAGCCATCATGTTTGCGGACAAGTTCGAAATTGCATAGTAACTCAAACTGAAACTTGATTTAAAGGTATAAAGCCCATCATGTTTACTTTCTAGATTCAACAAAAATAATGAAGTTACATAAATAGCCCATGTATTTTACAAATTAAGAGGGGGGCTCAAAAGTGATTAACAAAAAAGGGGGTTATTGTTAACAACTACAACATAAAAAGTTTGTCACAGCATCTTCAGCTAAATTGTTTGTAGCTTCAACAGAGATAAAGCCCATTTTGCATCTTTAAATCAGTACAAGGGGTTTTTTTCTGAACGTAATAGTGAAGGAGGTGAGGCAATTCTTAAGGGTCATGATAAAATAGCTATATGCAAGCTGCAACAGGGTCTGTGCACCTCTTTTGTTTTCTGCACGAACTCACGCCACCAAAGTTCGTACCTCCGGCAGTTCCACCTAGAAAAATTCATAACGCAACTGTCAATCCACATAGTAAACTGACACACTCTATCAATCCCCATCACCACTTGCACAACGCGCAATACCGAAAATTCTCACGGCAATCAATTTACGCATTAAACAAGTGCGCTGCAATACAAAAGAAGAAGATGAAAGTAGAAGCGGTTCCGTACCATAATTAGCATACCACTCCCAGGATAATCTGCGGCAACGTTCCTCACAGTGTGCACAGGTCGCAAACCGACAAAAGATACTCTTCTAGCTTGTACGTCTAAGATGATTTCAGTTTCCACACCACCCAAAAGCAACTGCGGGCCTTTGTTTCATTTCATGGCCGCGTCTTGAGGACTACCAACAGCAGCTTATGTCTCGCGTGTCACCTCCATCCAGCTGCTATCATACCTTAACCACACAACATTCTACAATCGCAAGAAATAAAGGAAAATGCAAATCAAATTTAAGATGTAGTACAATGGACCTGCAAAAATTGAGAATCACAATTCAGTGGAATTCATTACAGCTTGGAAGAGGTATGTAAGGACGAATTGAGGAAAGTTTCAGAACCTCACGATAGGGAAAGTGACTACACGGTCGATCCTTAAAACTGATGATAAGAATCACCCGGCCGACATTGCTACGACATAATCTGTAATCATGTTTGTTCATTTAAAATAAAGTAAGGATTAGATTATTGTCAAGTAAGGGTGATGATGGGCATTGAGAAATTTCCAAACCTTACCAAAGAAGCTTTCAAAATTTGGAATATTTTGTCCCAATCCATTAGCTTTCCGCGTCTCAGTTTCACGTACAAAAAGATAAGCTTCAAACATGATACCGAGTTACTCCAAGGGTAGCCCCGTGTATCTATTTGACGCAAGATAAAAGAAAACTGTCCAGAAACTAACCTGAGTGATTCACAAGCCCGTCGTAATTACGTTGCCTGCGATGCTGAGATTGCCATTCCATGACGAGCTGCTCTATCAAGCCAGACATTTTCCTCTCCCATGTACACATGAAACAAAACGCAGTGAAAAACTCAAGAAAACAAAAGCTCATAATTCATTGTAACAAAATTCCAAGAAAGATATCATATTGTACATGAGTCCATATTTCAGAAACGACAAAGGAATTTACAATTCTCTCAGCCGACACTTTATGTGCATGAGATGCCTAGCTTTATGAATAGTCTTTGCGCAATAAATCTACCCACCGTTTTCTCACAGCTGGAGCCAAACGCCTCTTTCGCAGCAGACTTCTTGGTTTGTACGACATCACCACCTACATGAAATGGACAAAAAGTTAGTTTCGTTTATGCACTCAAACCGACGTTCTTGAAGTTGCCAAGTCGTTGCAGACACCTCGTGAAGTTAATGGTTCACAACAACTCACGGTGCCATGTCAACCTGCAGTACAACAAAGCGATAAGTCATGGCAAAACACATTAATATATCTCAGTATACACCAACCTCATGCTCTCACAAAACCATCACGTACCTACCGCAAATTGCCGGGTCACGTAATCACCAACGCATTATGAGTATCACACCAGTAAAACACATCAAAGAGAATGCCACAAAAGGGAGTTGCGTAAAGTGTTTCAGACGATGTCTCTTAACTTATTTAGAGGATACTTCAGATTACCGGTGTTGATCACGAGTCAAAACTTGAGAGATTTGTTGAATTGAGGCCGACATCAAAAGATATGTCTCCCTGTTATATGTATGATGTGAATTGGATCAACAACCATGCTACGTACACTTTCAGCAAAAGATAATTCGTAAAAAAGAGGAAAAACGTCATACCAATGTATATCTGGCCTCATGATACATGCGCGGAATTTTAAGAGACTACCGCATAAAGCAGTGAGCATCAGCTGGCCTCCGAGCTATGTCGCGCACAACATTTGTCCTGTCAGATACTGCATCAACGACATAACATATAATTCGCATTCCTGCACGAAATCAAGCCGTGACGTGAGATACCGCAAATAAAATCAAAATGTAAGAAAAAACTGTGAAAAAGAATGTACAATAAAAACCTGCAAAAGTCTTTCACTCCAAGACAAAACCACAATTACAAAAGTTCTCCACACTACACCAAGCCATTCTACAAGACCTGCAGAATGAAATAAAAGGAAACTGCATCAACTGTGCCATTCTGCACATAACAACAAAATTGGTAAGACCAACAATAGACCCAACTCACACCAGACAACTCTGCTCCCTGCTACACCCAAAACCATTTCTCCATGCCAGACCAAAAATCTGCTACAGCCAACCAACACCTGCAGAAGTTGTACCACAATTGTATTACTGCAACATAAAGACAAAAAATTCACAGCTAACACCACACCACACCAGACAGGATTTGTTGCAAAGCAACCAACACACACAAAGAAAAAAGGATAAAAACGTACAATAGGAGGGGGCTTTTTCTCCTTAAAAGAGAGACACTCTCATCACGCCTAAGGGGGGACTCCTCACCAGAAAACTTGAACAAAATTCTTCTTCCTTCAAACTCGCAACCCTATTCATCTTCATAAACGACCCTTCAAATCACCACATGGAATAACCTCCTTCCATCCACAACTCCACCTTGACCCTCCATCAAACAACCACCTTAAAAGCTTAACTTTCCTCTTCTTTAACAATCACAGACGATGATTATTCCTTTTTCCTTCATCAAACCGACTCACTAACCAACAATCAAACTCAACTACCATCTTACTCCCAACTCATCTCTTCATCATTTTCAAATTTCCAGAAACAATCGAGGATCTCACTCAACATCAGAAAAAATAACCTTCAATCTTATACAACCCAAAACCGTCGAAGCTCTTTTCACCGAAACTTCAACAAAATCTCCAAAACCCCAAACATTTAAACTTCAAACAAAAACTCGTTGTAAATCCAACTTCCAAACTGCAAACCCTTGTTCCTCCAACCATCACCGTTTTTCCTCTTCTCTGCCGCGAACTCCCTCCCTATTTCACTGCTCAAACAAAACCTTAAATAGCTTCCGCTTCCTTCGAACCTCAACCCGACGAAACCCAGAGCAAACCGAAAACCCCAAAACTTCCAAATCTTCAACTTCCGAACCCTTTAACCAAATCAACCCAACTCTTCTTCCTCGCCATCAACAAACCCACGGCTCAACCGCATAT
This sequence comes from Lathyrus sativus, assembly GCA_963859935.3. Classification (NCBI taxonomy): domain Eukaryota; kingdom Viridiplantae; phylum Streptophyta; class Magnoliopsida; order Fabales; family Fabaceae; genus Lathyrus; species Lathyrus sativus. The sequence goes on along the minus strand of OZ012735.1, from coordinate 853,765,915 downwards.
CACAGCTTCAGACCCAAATTCATGTTTTCAACCTCCAACTCGCAAAACCCATCTCCATTCTAACTACACATTAAAACCAGAACGAGATTGAATGGTGAGTGGTCAAGGCGAAGAAACTGAGATGGAACTAGAGAAGGTCGGATATGCGCTATTCACGATTTGTGGTACCGTTGTTGATGAACGCGGTTTCACTCTTTTTTTTGTGGTTGAGATTTGGTTTTTTGTTAGATTGGATCTTGTGTGTATTTTTTTTTTCATTTGACCACTTCAAGTTTTTTTTAATACTAATATTGGATTGTTTTTTTTATATATGCAAATCCGTTCCTTTTTTGTGTTGTTGCTGATGGTAGGCTCGGAGGGCCCATTCCCCTTGCGTTAACACCTCCCCCATGTCTCGTTTGCAGTATGCACTGATGTGGATGATGGGCTTCTCTTTTGAAGCCCACATGATTCTACATCCTTTTGTTTTTAATGTACCCCCTTAGTTTCTTTTTGTTTAGATTTTTTCTAATATAGTATTTATTTTGGTAAAAGATTTTTATTAATAATGTTGGAAAAACTTTATTTTTTTTTGAAAAATATGTTTTTAAACCTTTGTTTTTACTTAATTATCTCAACTTTTTTTTACGGTCGATGACGAAACTTCCACCGTTTAACCGTCACATTAGTGGCGTGAAACAAAGGATCCGAGACCACCTTTGTTCTTTCGATTTTATTTCGGTAAACTAACATTAAATTTAATTTCTGTCAAACTTTATTTGTATTATTTCATATTATCATATTTATTCATATTATCATATTTATTCGTATTATTTATTATCATATCTCATTATTCATATTCATTCACCTATATTCGAAAATACTTAATAAATTATCGAAACTCCTAAAAGCCAAATTGGTGGACTGTTGTATCATTGGTTATTTACAGGTATCTTAATTTTAAGTCGTGCCCGACTTTGCTCAAGGCGTAGTTTAGGACACTAATGCACACACACGGCTTTCTCTTGGGCTACCTGACAATGAGACCCCTTTATTTCGTGCAATCCCGTGTAACTTACATGTACCCCTCTCCCATTCTGATGTATGTTTCGCATTTTTTTGATTATTAGTTTATCTCCTAGGAGCACCCATAGGGACTAGAGTGGATTCAAACTATTTTCAAACTAATTCTCGATTCATCATCGAGCCACTTTCAAACAACCCGTAAGTTGAGTGCTCATACGCATTCACCATCAACCTATTACAACTCGACCCTTGATGCGTAAGTCAAGTCGGTCTCTTTCTCAAACAATTTCATTTTCAACACGCTTTGCACGCGATAACGAGTCAAACCCTTGATCCAACGTCAAGCGGATTTTCGAAACAAAACATCAATCAATTAACAACTATTTAATTCTTTTCAAGGTGTAAAGAATAGGTTCAAGTCTTTGATCTTGCTTTCAGTTGTTTACATGCGAGTTGTCTTATTCGGGTGTGAACAATTGACGCCTCTAAATAACATTAACAACTCGACATCGTTCACCTATTTCTAACTCAAACAACTTTCCTTTCACGATGAAAAAGAGAGTGTACCAAGTCTTTGATCCGCTCTCCCGATTATTTGGAGTTTGAGAAGTCTTTCTTAAGCTTCAATTAATCGTCATCATTTCAACCTCATCCTTTCAAACACAACTTCTCTTATGATGAAAAAGAGAGTGTTCCAAGTCTTTGGTTCGCCCTCCCGATTATTTTGGTCTGAGAAATCTTTCTTAAGCTAAAGTAGTCGTCATCAGTTCAAACACCATTCAAACATGACATTATTCTTCAGGATGAAAAAGAGAGTGTCCCAAGTCTTTGGTTCGCTCTCCCGATTACTTGGGTACGAGAAGTCTTTCTTAAGCTTCGAGTAATCGTCATCCGTACCCACTTCAAATCCAATTCAAACCCGTTTCTTTCGTGGTCGTTACCACGAACTACGAACGCTCTGATTCTTCATTCACTCTTGAATGTAAGATACGTAGGCACAAGATTGCGATGATCTTGGCGAGCACAATCCCCTCCATCTTCCATTTCCCCCATCCTTTCCCGTAGTCGAACTACGACGCTCTGATTTCTCATTCTCGTCCGAATGAGCATACGTAGGCACAAGGGCCCCAATCCTTGGCGAGCACCCTATCCTCTAATCACCCCATTTCCCCTAGTGTCTTATCCCTTTATAGTATCCTTTAGCATTTAGTAGTGAGAAGAGAAGAATTAAGTTTAGCTAACATCCATCAAAACTCGAACTAGGAGGTTCCCGTCGAGTACGAAGGACGTGAGGGGTGCTAATACCTTCCCCTCGCGTAACCGACTCTCGAACCCAGGAATATGGTTGCGATGGCCGTGTTACTTTCCGCGTCTATGAGGTTTTCTCGATATTTTCCTCTCCCGTTTATTCGGGAAAAATAAAGTTCGGTGGCGACTCTGTCAAACCGCAATTTCCGCGCCTTTCGCGCGAGGGTCGTATGTTCGAAATGAATTTTCGAGGTGCGACAGGTGGCGACTCTGCTGGGGACTATTGCTCCATGCAAAAGAGAGTCGAGCCTATCTTAGTTTGAGTTGTTAGCTTGTTGTTCTTTTTATTTCTTCTCGCTTTCTATTTGTATCCTTATCTTGGTTACTTGTGCTTGTGGCATTGTGGGGTTGTTCTGCTTATGGTTATTTTGTGAGATGGCTCTACACCCGAGTCCGAGTATAACCCTAGGATTAGGATGGTGGTTGTGTAGTGAAGACTTGCGTGGAGTCTTTCACGTTAAGTTGAAGCAAAAATCCCGCTTGGAGTAGATTCCTTGGAGATGTTGTTGTTGTGGTAAATCTTTGCCATAACAGTAATGTTTTCGAGTCTGAATCGTTGATCCCAAGGACCATTAACCGTTTTATCCATGGTGGTTGGTAGTGTTAATTCTTTGTGAATTAATACGAACGACCCAATCAGATGAGATCCCTTGAAAGTATTACTTTCTTACAGTAATATTTTCAACCTCGATTTATGACTCTGAGAACCTTTTTTAGAATCCGTGTGTCGATGGTTGTGTAGTTGATGCCTCCGAGAAGTCTTTCTCGCGTGGAAGATACGAGAACCTCACCTAGAGGAGATTCTATTGAGGATATTACTGTCATGATGAGGCTTTGTCAAGGTTGTAATATCTTTGAAAGATGTCCATGACTCTAGGCACCTACCTGTTTTAGAATCCTACCCGTGGGGGTCTCTTTGAGCAGTGACTGTGATCCTTGAACCGTTCACCCAACTAATCTCAGAACTATTTGAATTTTTTTGATCCTGTGATCCTGGATCTTGCATCTTGCATTGCATATCATTTGCATTGCATCTCATTTGTTGTGCATCTTGTATTCTCCTTCCTTCAGCAGTTTCTCATGTTTCTCTTTCCTGCATATCCAGTAAATCAAGCTGAGTACTCGACACCAGTACGCAACTAGAGCCAATACAAGACGAATGATGGAGCAGATTCAACAGGAGCAAGCTACCTTCAGGGAAGAGTTGGATTCTATGAAAGGAAAGATCGACCAGATCCTCGAAGCCATCCTCGCGGCCAGAAGAGAGGAAGAACAACGTGAAGCCGCTGCTGTCGTCAACAACAATGGTCAAGGACAAGGGTCTACTGCCATCCCTTTGGTTCCAATTCCAAATCCTCATGGGATGCCGTTGAACTTCAATAACGCAGCTGATGGGACCACTTCTCAGCCAATCCCAGCGCCTGGAGTTACTGTTGGAGCTATCCCGCAAGCCCAACCTGCTGTTGTGCATATCCCAGCTCCCCATACCGAAGATACTCTGATGGATCATTATGACGACGTTCAGAACTATCACGTTGCTATCCCCATTTCCAGTCCTGTTGCTGTCCAGGATTCAAAAGCCATGAAGATGTGCCGAGATCTAGCCGATAAACTCCGAGCCATGGAGGGGCACAATTCGAATTCTTTCAGTGCTTTGGAATTATGCTTGGTGCTTGATGTTGTCATCCCTCCCAAGTTCAAAGTGCCGGAATTTTCGAAGTACAAAGGTCTCAGTTGCCCAAACATTCATCTGAAGATGTACTGCCGCAAGATGGCTGCCTATGCCAGAGACGAAAAGCTCATGATTCATTGCTTCCAAGACAGTTTGTCTGGGGCATCACTAGAATGGTATATGCAGCTGGAACGTAACAGTGTGCGCACTTGGGCCGAGCTAGCCGATGCATTTGTCAAAAAGTATAAGTACAACACCGATCTTGCTCCGAATCGTACTCAACTTCAGAGTATGACTCAGAAGGACAACGAATCCTTCAAGGAGTACGCGCAACGATGGAGAGAGCTAGCTGCAAGGGTGCATCCACCTCTTGTTGGCCGTGAACTAATTGACATCTTCATGGGTACCTTGCAAGGCCAGTACTATGAGAAATTGATCGGTAGTGTCTCCGCTGGATTCTCTGACTTGGTGATCGTTGGTGAGAGGATTGAAGAAGGGCTGAAGAGTGGAAAGATCCCAGGAGGTTCCAACAACCAGGCCAATGCCAATAAGCCTTTCAATGGATACAAGAAGAAGGAGGGCGAAACAAATTCCATCTTTTTGAAAAAAGGGCAAGCTTCTCAACAAGCTCCCGCTCCTATGCCTTATCAAGTTCCCTATTATCAGTATTCGTATGTTGCTGCTGCGCAATATGCTCCAATGCCTTATCAGCCAGCTGTTCAAGCAGTGCAAGCTCAGATGCCACGGCAACAGGCTCCTCAGCAACAAGCCTACAACCAGCAAGGATATTAGTATCCTCCTCAGCAGCAGCTGATGCAAGCAACTCAGCAACGACAAGGTACTCGCCCACAGCGTCCATAGAGAACATGGAGACCAGATAGAGTCTTTGATCGTCTACCAATGACATATGCCAGAATCTTTGCTCAGTTGATGGAGAAGAAAGTTGTTGTTCCGAGAGATTTGGGTCTTCCAACCGTCATTCCTGCCGATTACGATGCAAATGCTCATTGTGAGTTTCATAAGGGCGCTCCAGGTCACACCATTGAGGACTGCAGGGCTTTCAAGCATATAATTCAAGACATGATCGACAAGGATGCTATCAACTTCAATGGGAAATATCCAAATATCATCAACAATCTGATGCCACCAGTCAACTAGTGCCAACATTAGATCAAGTCCAGTCAAGTCCATTCTCTGAAGAAGGCCGTCATGCTGCCATTTAATCTTTTGCATTTCTTATATTTTGTCCTTGTGTGTTTAAGTACTGTATGCTTTGAACTATTGTCATTCGTATTTGGTTTCATTAATGTATCGTTTATGCATATTTTGAATTAGTTATGTCGTATTCACTCATTTTTCACTTATCACCGACATGTTTATTCACTCCATTCTATTCACTGTTGTTTAGCATGATTTGAGGGGGGATGATGAAAATGAGATACCCATAATTGCAAACCATATGCTTTCAGATAGAATCTCGTCAATGATGTACAGACATTGCTTCAATTCCCCAAACACCGGAGGTATAAGGAGTTAATCCCTAGTAAACCACTTCGAGCCTAGAAGTAGCAGTTTCCTTCGGATATTCAAACCTTTACACTCAACCTGGGGCAGGGTAGTGTTCAGTTAATTCAACCCCGCACTCGAATCAACAAGCAAAATCCAGAAGACGGTTGTTCTTCAATGACCCATAACATGGCAGTCACAACCTTCCAACAAAATCCAAAAAAACATCAAAAGCCTGCTAAGTCAGACACCTTAGAGGGGACTTAGGCAAAATCTAGGCAATTTCGATGGATCTGACAAGCAAAGTCAATCCATCCAAAAGTTAGGGATCAAAAAACAAAAGTAAAAGAGGACCCCAAAACCCTCAACAAAAACAAAATAATATTCAGTGGCCACCCAAATCAAAAAGGGCACTGACATCCATCAAAATAAGGTGACTGCCACGTCGAGCAAACCTTGAACCTTCAAGCTTACACCGTCCAGACAAGTGCAGAATTAACTGAGCGTAGGACTGGGGATCATTAAGAAGAAGGGGTGGGTACAAATCATACTTTGAGCCTAATATCCTTTGTTTCATAACCGTGAACCAGACCACGTTACAACCTTCGAAAGACCTAATTGAGGCGAGGTTTATTATGAAAGCATACTATTGCGAGGTTGCGTAACCTGACTCCTCACATGATTGCTAATCATCAGCATCAATGTTATTTCTCTTGCTATATCTTTCGCACGAACCAAATTAGCACAATGATTGGGCTAACTGTCCATTCGTTTCACTACCACAACACTCTCAAATAAACGATATTGTTTCAAACTTGCATCGAACTTTGCATTAATTATTACCATTTGTGAATGTACAATTTTAACTGTAAAACAGTGCTAGGTATCCAAAGATATTTCAGCAAAGGGCAATCAGGGAGGAACTTGACTTTTAGTGGCTGTCACGAAACAAGACTACCTCAAAATTCACAGGCGGGGACAAATTACTCAAGAGCTCGAGCAGGGGCAAGCCATTAACAAGTTCCAACTGGGGCAAGACCAGGTCGTCCTGACCATCAAGCAGAGTTGCAACTCTCTCTGAAGCAAATTCACAGTCACCCAAATATCCCAGACTGGGGGACATCAAGGACATCTTCTGCTCCAATCATGACATCTTCAGCAAATTGCGTGTCGAGGAAGTCAATCTCTCCCACCACCCGAAGTCCAATCCGCATTGGCAACTACCAGAGGCCACCACGCTGGCATTTCCACCTGCATTTCCAATCGCCTGTCTGCAATCATGCGCATCATACGCATTGCATTCGCTATCATAAGCATATTGCATCATATGCACACCCAACCATATCATACTTCCCCAACTCTTGCATCTACGCGCGTCAGCATTTGCATTTGCACTTCCACTCATATGGAATATCATATCATCAAGCATTCACATATGCAAGTCAAGGTCCAGGATCAATCCCGAAGATTTCCAAGGCCATCGGCAGCCCAGTCAGGGGCATCCTTAAAAAAGGTCGTGGATTTCTCCCACAAATATCAGGAGCTTCAATGCAATCATCAGCCCAGTCGGGGCAATCTTCTGCAATTGTGGGTTTCTCCCACCAAAATTCGAAGTTATTTAAAGCAAGATTCAGCTCAGTCAGGAGCATTTTTCAAGACCATGGGCGTCCCCCATGACGAATTTCAACCTCGTGGTTGATCATATATGCAAATCAACATTCAGCCCAGTCAGGGGCATACCATTCAAGACCGTGGGAGTCCCCCACGAAGTTGTTCAACCTTTTATTGGGCAAATCCAAGAAGTTTCGTGCGAGATCCAACCCGAGCAGGGGAATCCTCAGCAAAACCATGAGCGTTCCTCATGAAGTTGTTCAGCCTTTTGTTGAGCAAGATAAGACATCAAGACAAAATCAGCCCAGTCAGGGGCATCCTCTTCAAAGTTCATGGGCGTAACCATGAAATCATTTCAACAAAAATATGATCTCCAAACAAGACGGTGGGCGTACCCCGTTGACTCATTTCAATTCAATCTTCCTCTTGGGTGTTCCCCAATGAGTTGTATTCAGCAAGCGTGACCGTTGTCAATTGCCTTACTATCATCCTTTTGGTGATAGTCGAACCTCGTCAGTTCAACCTAGCCTGCATCCTTTTGGTGTTGGTAAACCTCAAATCTGTGTTCCTTTTGGTGATAGCGACCTGTTGGTTTGTGTTTCTCTCCGTCATCCTTTTGGTGGGGGGTCTATCATGGTCATTAATGATAAATTGTGCGATAGTTTGTTTGAGTTTCGCTCCGTCATCCTATTGGTGGGGGGTCTATCATGGTCATTAATGATAGATTGTGTGTTGCACCCCAAAATTTGACCAACATTTATTTACCCATCAAGTGCTTAAAAGAGGATGCCTTCATCAGAAAGTTCAAGAGAGCCTCAGAGGGATTGGTTGAAACCAGAGTTGTGTGCTTCATAGCTTGAGAGTTGTGGGAGCTCCTCAGAGGATTCTAAGACTTTGAGAATTAACTTGAAGCTTTGAGAAAGCCTATGAGATGTCTTGAAAGCCATCATGAAGCCCAGAGAAGTCATTGTGCAAGAATTCAGAAGATTCAACCATGAATGGTAGAATTAGGGTTTTGACTGGGTCAACCCTAGGATAACTGAAGATTTTGAGAAGGTTGAGACCTAATCCAAGGGCCATGAGATCATGGAATGATGCATTGAGATACCATAAAGATTATTCCTAGACCAACTCATCATGACTGAGGAGTTTGAGAAGTTTTGAGTTAGGGTTTCTGAGGATTGTCAGTGAAAAAACCCTAGTTTGATCCCTATCTTCCAGGCAGTTTAGCTCAAGATGTGATTGATATCTCATCTTCCCCACAACATGAATGTTGTAGAGCTTGTTCTTAGCTTTAATTTTAGTGGTGGAAGTCCTTTATAGGAGTTGCAGAGATCAAGTTATGGTTTTGACAAATTACAGGTCAGCTGAGGTGTGTGAATCTGGGTCCTTGAAAGTCACCCAACTTGCAGACAACTTTTGCCCTAGTAGGATGATTCCTATGATCTCTTGGTCAACATTAATGTTGAAGAGCATCTTCTTAGATTTCTATAGAGTACTAGAAGTCCTTGGTAGGATTTATAGAACTCAACTTATGGTTTGAACAAGACAGGGGTATTTTGGTTATTTGGTGATTATAGGTCATTTTAAGCAAAGGCCATATCTACTATTTCCAAGCCTCAAATGGAAAAATTCAAAACATCAAAGTTGTTCAAAATGGGATTTTAAGCCTAGAAAAGAGGTCATGAGTTATTGAAAAATCTTGTAGCAAGGATTTTCATGATTGGGTAAAAATGACCTAAAAGTGGCTTATAAGTTAAAAAAGTTGAAATGGAATTTTGGTTTAGGAGATGTACAAATCCAAAATGGGTCATCCAATATGTCATTTTGACTCCAAACATTATTTTAAAAACAATGGTTCAAGTATAATTTTGATTTGAGGTCTCAAAATGGAGGTTGCTTTGTAATTTTCATTCTTGCATAATAAGGCAACTTGAGAAACTTCACATAGGGCAAAACCAAGGCATGTTTTTCACTCATTCCTTCTCAATATCTCTTGTAAGGAGATTTTAAAGCCAAATTGACAAGCTTAAGGCATGAGATAAGGAATATACAATGTATCATTTCATGAGAAATTTCATAACATTCTAGCACTTTCCATGAGTTTCTAGACTCTTCTTTTGATTGTTATAAAAAGGATGAATCACCATGAGAGCAAGGTTGGTGAAAGTTGCTGAGTTCATTGGAGAGAGTGAGAGAGAAAGTGACATTCCAAGATTCCTTCAAAATCAAGCAAGCTTCAATTTCTTCTTCTACAAGCCTCATCCATCTCAACTCTTGCAAACAGAAAGGTATCCATCATTGGAGGAGCATTTGGAGAAGATTTCAAGTGCTAGATCAAGCTCTAACACCACTCACCATTGATTCTTGACAGGTTGGTAATTTCCACCATAGATTCTTTATTAGGTGCATTCTGTTAGATTGCTAGGTGTAAGGATGATATGCTAGGTTAGAGGATGATTTTCTGAAAGTTTGAAAGGGATCCATGGAGTCTCGTGGCAAGGTACCAATTCTTGCAAGATTAACAACAAGCTGTATGCTGAGTTTTAATGGACATGGTATATCATAGTTTGGTCAGGGTAACATATAGAACAAGTTCGGATCATTAGATTGAAGTTCCACCAAGGTTGATAGCAGAGGAAAAGGTTGAAACCCTAATGTTGGAGCTTTCTGTTTGAACGATTTAAGGGGTTTCATGGAAAACTATTGGTATAGTCGTGTTCATGGTGATCATTAGCACAAGTTTGCTCTTGGAAGTTTTGAATTTCATCGCGCATGGAAGGAGAACGAAGGAGTTGAAACTCTGGCATGGAGTTAGGGTTTCTGAAAACCCTAGGGTGTGTTTGGAGAAGATGAGTTCTCTTCCGTTGGATCATCTTGGCTTATTTGACTTATTAGTCTGATCGCACGGTCCCAATTGAATTTCAGAAACGGAGGGAATTTTAAAAAGCAAAATGCACCGTTTGAGTTAGTTGAATGTTCTGGGCTGAATGCAGAACGTTGATACTTGCACCCCCACCATGGGCCCAATCCAGTTTTTAACTATAAAATGTTGCTATTCTCACCGCGTCCGTATTTATTTTCTGGTGATTTTCCTTTTCATTTTTTGAAGCGCATGGGCCTACCAGATTACTACGCGCACCCCCAGGTCCTCAGCCCATCTTAGATAATAACTAGGGCGCAGTTCTATTGGCACCCCCTCCCCTTTCTATTTCATTTTCTTATTTTAATTTCTTTTAATTTTCTTGCACTTCATAAAAATCATATAAAATTCAAAAATTAATATTTTTCACTTCTTGTTTTTTCTACATATTCATAATCATGTCTAGAAAAATGTAAATAAATAAAATTCCATTTTATTTTTCTTTTAATATTTTTAGCATATTTTCTATGTAAATAGTCTTTTTAATTGATTTTAGTTGATACTTAATTTTGTATAATTTCTTTTAGGGTCTTCCCTTAGGATTTTTGAGCCATTCTTTTTGTCATAGTTAGATGTTGAAGCATAGATCATATAGGATTTAATTCACAATTTGTAGATTAAAATTTGATTAGTTTGTTAAGCCTAGACTTAGGGCAACAAAATTAGGGTTTTAGGTTGCATAAGTAGACTTGAACAATTTTGTCTTGGGTTTTATAGGACAAATTAGTGTATGGGGAATATATGGGTGAAGGGTAAGTATGTATAGAATCCCCTAGAATTTTACTAGAATATTGTATGGTGTTTTAGTATTTTTAACTGATTTTTGAATGTATGGTTAGTATGTGTGTTGCTTAAAGGCATAGTTTGTATTGTTGTGCTTGTTTTCCTTCTCCTTTGAGTGTGTGAGCCTTGAAGATTGAGTTGAAGACCTTGGGGATCATCATTGAAGACTTTTAAGACCTTGAGGTGGAGCTATGGTTGGCTTTTGTTGTTTTGTTATAGGATCATAAGTGCATAGGCAGAGCTTTAGATAGAATAACTCCATTTCAATAAACAAGGAGTGTCTTGTTCACCTCCTTCCTTCTCTATGATATAAAGTCCCTTAAGGGTATTCACCTCTCTCCTTTGGAGGGATTAGTGACCTTGCCCTCTGAGGTAGAACTTTGAGAGAGCCTTTCCCTTTGATGTTAAGTCCTCAATGGCATCCTTTGGAAGTCAGGGAGCACTTTAACATCCTCACCTCATCTTGTGGATTAAATCTTGTTTGCTGAAGCATTTGGGTTGTTGAAGATAGCATGAAGATGAAGACTTCATTGAAGATTGTTGAAGAGGATGAATCCTTGAAGACTGCCATTCCAGCTGAAGCTTGAAGAGCATGAAGATCAAGTTGATACTTGAAGATCCCTGAAGATGGTGAAGCCTGAAGGTGGAGCTGATCAAAGAAGCTGAAGCTTAAGGGAGAAGATGAGTTGATACTCATATTGTAGGGTTGATACCTGGAGAGCAGTTGATGATTGAAGTCTGAAGACTGAGTTGCTGCTGGAGGAGCTGAGGCTTTCTTCTGTTTTTCTTTTCTGTATTGTGTGTTTTGTTTGATTTGTCTGTTGCATTAGAATAAGTTCATCTAGAATAAGTAGAATCTAGGAGCATAATTGCATTAGAGGTTGAGTTGCTCCCTCTTCTTGTATTGTTATTGCGTGGCTTTGCTTGCGGGTATTCGGTAGAGCCCAGCTCCCTTGCCCATGTGGTTTGTTTGCCTGATAGCATTTCATTTCTTTTATCTGTATGATTGCAGTTTACTGTTTATTGCTTGATAGCATGTTGTTTATTTTTCAGTATGATTACTGTTATTTCATGACTGGCTTGAGGTTGAGATGAGCTTGTGGAGGCTGAAGCCCCACACACATTTCCTCCCTCACTTGCATTGCATGCATTTTACTGTTAAGCTGATGCTTTGTCTGTTTTGGTGTATCATTGACATGATCCCTTAGGACTCTCATTTCCTTTGATAAGGATTTGATGATAGACTTTTAGGTTGAAACCTATGCATGACAACTTCTAGGAGTTCCCTATTCAAACCTCAACCATAGGATGAATCCATGGCATGACAACAGTAGGACTTGATAGTCTCCCTCCTAGTTGGGCCTGTTCTTTTCTCATCTCAAAACAGTTTAAGATACAGTAATCATGAATGATTTCTTTCGTACGTTACGAGCCTTAAGCTATCTGAGAAAGGATTGTGGGAGAGCTTCTTTTCCATAGTCTGGATGTTTAGTATGGTACCCTTTGGGTGACATGCGACGCATTCACTCTCAGGTCATAGTCTCTAGTGCGGTTGAAATCGCAAACACAATAAAAAACACTTCTTTCATAAAAGACAGGAAATAAACCGTAGTTTCCCGAACTACGTTTGCTCTGATCTTCCATACAGTGTGGAAGTACGTAGGCATAGGATGCGATATCCTAGCGAGCAACCTTTCCCCCGTAATCCTTCGTAGGCCGAACTACGTTGACTCTGATTTCTCATTCTCTGATGAGAATACGTAGGCATAAAGTGCGACGCTTTGCCGAGTCATTTTTCTTTTCTTTTTCAGCCAGCCTTGATAGGTAGATAGATAAAACCAACCCGTCCAAGCAAACACAACAAGCGAGGATCCCGTCGAGTACGACGGACGTGAGGGGTGCTAATACCTTCCCCTTGCGTAACCGACTCCCGAACCCAGACAAGGGTTGCGATGACCTTGTCTTACCCTTTTTCGTCAGGTTTTTCCGATCGTTTCCTTTCCCGCTCTGAGGGATAAATAACGAAAGGTGGCGACTCTTCTGTCATGCCGGCACCTTATTTTCGCGCAAGCGACAGCTGGCGACTCTGCTGGGGACTTGATAGTTTCCTAGGGATCCAACGTCCCGAAAGCGAGTCAGTTTTGGGATCCAACATCCCTTAAGAGAGTCAATCCTACCGCTTGTGTGTTTGCTTGTTGGGTTGCATTTATTTATCGCATTTTTACTTCTCGCACTTTATTTCCCGCATTTTATTTTCAGTATAATATGATTATTTGTGCTGTTGTGGGATGGGAGTTCTGATGAGTGAGAAGCCAGACCCAGGCTTGAGTGCACCATAGACTTAGAGTGAAAATTAGTGGGCGCGTGCTTGCTTTGCAGGCACTAGTGTCTCATGAAATCCACGCTCAGACGAGGTTCATCCGGTTGGCTTCACTTTCAACCCTTTGGGTTGAGACGGTTGCTGGTTTGGTGGATTGTCGACTCTGGGGACCGATCATTTGTGATTCAGCTAAGTGAGGCCTCTTCAAGACTTGATGATGCCACTCCTTCTGGGAATCGTATCATCAGTTTTGAAAGTCTGTGACGTTGATGAACGCATAGGATGCCGTACCTTGAGTCAGTTTAGGTCCATACCTGTGAGTGGGATTGGGTTTATTGCAGGAAACTTTGACCTTCAGACTACCTGGTTTTCTTGACAGTGAATCAGTTATGTTGGTACCAGGGTTCTCAGTTGCAGACTCGTTTGTTCTTGACAGAGCAAGTTTTTGATCAGAGGATCTTATCATCGGGTGTTTGTCTGTTCTTGATAGAGCAGGTTTTGATCAGAGTATTGTCGTCAGTGGTTTGTTCTTGATAGGGCAGATTTTGAGTGGGGTCTGAAGATCTCATCAGCAGCTGTATGTTTGTTCTTGATAGGGCAGATTTTTGATTCGGGGTCTGAAGACTTCATCAGCAGATATCTCCTGATCATGCACCCGGGGTCCTTAGTATCAGGCACTTATTCTTGACAGAGCGGAATTTTGATCTCGGTCCTATCAGATGGTTATTCTCAGCAGATCAGATTAGTGGTTTTGCACCGGGGTTTTCTTCTCATCAGTGATTGTTGATATAGAATCTCCACAGCAGCTATCCGGATATATTATTGCATGCCTGCATCTTGCATTAGTTTGCATGTCCATTTGCATTCCATTAACGTGTGTCTGTGTTGCAGGTACCGTTTCCCCGATCCAGGATTTCTCGCCTCCTATTATGGCCTCTCTCAGGAAGACTGTTGCGTACAAGTTCCCGACCCCTGATGTGTCGAAGTTGACTGGGTTGATAGCTCTGGCACGGGATTCTATGAAGGATAGGTTCAGGAAGTCTTATAGCAGGTTACTCAGTCTGGTTTGCAAACCTTCTACGTCCGAGCTAAATGGGTTACATGCTCTTCTGCAGTTCTATGACCCTCCTCTGAGGTGTTTCACTTTTCACGACTTCGTTCTCGCGCCGACATTGGAAGAATATGCTGATATGCTGGGTGTGCCTATCAAAGGGCAGATGCCTTTTGTCCACATGGATGCTGAGCCTGATCTGGCTGGTTTAGCTTCTTCACTCCATTTGAGCGCCTCTGAGTTAGTGGTGACGAGTTGGAACAAGGTTCCTGGGTTCTCTCTGCAGTTTCTGATAGCTAAGGCTCAGCAGTGTACTAAGGATAAATGTTGGGACGCATTCAATGCCATCCTTGCTTTATGCATATATGGCATTATCATGTTCCCTAACATGCCTGATTTCGTCGACTTTGATGCGTTCCACATCTTCGCCTCAGGGAATCCAGTCCCTACTCTGATCGGAGACGTATATCACTCAGTACATTACAAGAATGAGAACCGGAGAGGGAAGAATGTCTCATGCTGCGTACCGTTGCTGTACAAGTGGTTTGATAGTCATTTGCCCAAAAGGGGTTCTTCCGTCGTGTCCGCAGCCACAGCTGAGTGGCCTGAGCGTCTGATGAGTTTGTCGGCAGAAGATATTGATTGGTTCGTTGACAGAGACAGGTTAGGCACCGAGGTGATCTTCAGTTGTAGTGGGTTTCCTAATGTACCTCTGATAGGTAGGAAGGGTTGCATCAACTACAATCCGTCATTGCTAGTTCGTTAGTTCGCATATGCTTTGAGGACCCCACCGAAGGAGGAAGAGGTGCAGGAATCTCTGTACCTCACGGGTACTCTAGAGGGGGATTTGTTGTCCAAGCTTCAGCGTGCGTGGAACAGTATCAGCAAGAGGGGAAAGCCTTTGTTGGGAAAGAGCAACAGCCAAGCCTACCCTCCTTATTCAGATTGGATCAGAGCCAGAGCCAGCGCTATAGGGATGCCATTCCCTCATGTCAGACCAGAGAGTCCTCCACCAGTCGAAGAGCCTACCACTGTGTCCATTCATCAGCACAACCAGGTATTGGCTGAGCGAGATGAACTGAAGTGAGCGAATGCAGAGTTAGAGAAGGAGTTAGCTCGGCTTCGAAGTGAACGGAACGAAGCCGTGCATGCCTTCAAAAAGCAAACAGAGTCGGTGAACCAACTGGGTGCAGACTTAGCAAAGCAGATTGCTGATCGGGAACGCTTGGGTCAAGACTTCAGGGCTGCTAATGATGTACTAGCTACGAAGAAGCAGCATTTGGAGGAGGCATATTGGAGGATATCTAAGTTCGACCAGCATTGGAAGACCTCCATGGCCACCAGGAAGGAGCGAGAGGACAAGCTGATGCTGCAGATTTCTAAGCTGGAAGCCGAAGTCAAGGACAGTGAGCGGAGGTTTGATGAAGAGACCGCCCGCAGATACGCCGCCGAAAGCCGTCTCAACAAAGCTCTTGCTAACCTGAAGGAGCATAAGCTGATGTTTGAGTCTAAGAAGCGAAAACTGGAGGATTGCTTTGGCGAAGGAGCTTGGGAGAGTTCAGTTCAGGGGCTTCAGCATACCATCCTGCAGAGGGAACTACTCGTCGAGGGGTTGCTCACTTTGCCAGATCATCCAGAGACAAAGGAGTTATTAGCAGAGTATCGCGCCCGCGGCCGTACTTGACTAGTTGTATTCCTGTTGTTTTGATCTTTGATGTATGCTGACCATCACCAGACTTGTTGGCTGAGGTCATGCTGTTGATTTGTTTTGTACTCGCTGATACTGTGTACTGCCTTGACAGGCCTTTCCATATATATATGAGATTGATGTTTCCATGATTGGGCTCGGATTCCTTCTTCCTGTTATTATTATCAGCACTGGCACTAAGGCACTAGGATCGGGGGAAAATCTCCCACGCACACAGACACACGCATGCATCTGCATGAAGCATATTTGCATGGCGTACATTTTATTGCTTTTCCTAACCTTTATTGTTGACAGGTTTTTCAGGTTCCGAGCTGTCTCCGGTCTCCAGGATTGATCAAAGACTCATCTACCGCTACTCAACTCGCGCTAATCAGACAAGGATCATGGACCAGGTGCAGTCAGATGTTCAAGAGCTCCGTGAACGGATGGATCGTTTTATGGAACTGATGCAGGTGGTCGCTAATGGTCAGGACCAGCTTTGTACTTTGGTTCAACCTCTGATCTCCAGAGTTGACAGTAATGGCATACTGCACGGCGGGGCTGTGCCTACTCCTCCTCCAGTGGACGCTCCACAAAATGTTGTTCCTATTGCCGGGGGCAACGGCAGTGCTAACGGCAATCTGATGACTAATATCGGACTCAATGCGGCAGGCGTCGGCAATGGTAGTCTGGGAGCCAATGTTAACATAGGGCCGGTCAACGACAATGCTGGTGTCGGAAATCTGTTGGTGCCTCAACCGTGGCTTGAGGACCATCAGGATGACGTATTTTCTCAGAGAGGTGTAGAAGCAGAGTTGAATGCTGAAGCTCGACTCAGGTTCAAAGCGCTGGAAGACAAGATGAGAGACATTGAAAATCAGAACACATTGGGCGTTGATATGTCCAAGCTCGGGTTGATTGCTGATTTTAAGGTACCTCATAAGTTCAAGGTGCTTGTCTTTGAGAAGTATAAGGGTACTACTTGCCCCCGCGTCCATCTTCGATCTTATTATAGAAAGATGTCCGCCTATTCTGACGATGAGAAGTTGCTGATGCACTTCTTCCAAGATAGTCTTTCTGGTCCATCGCTCGAATGGTATATGGGCTTGGAACCCGCTACAGTGCGCACGTGGAAAGATCTCGCTGAAGCGTTCGTCCTCCACTATCAATACAATAGCGACTTGGCTCCCAACCGAGTTCAGCTCCAGAATCTCTCACAACGGAACAATGAAAGCTTTAAAGAGTACGCCCAGCGGTGGCGTGAATTGGCTGCTCGGGTTCAACCGCCGATGGTTGAGCGCGAGCTAGTGCAAATGTTCGTGGCTACCCTTCCGGGAATCTACTATGAAAAGCCAGTCAGTGGCATGTCTGGAACATTCTCGGCTCTCATCACTATGGGCGAGCATGTTGAGAACGGTATAAAGATTGGAAAAATTCAGGGCGAATCATCCTCAGTTGGAGGAGGTAGTAAGAAACCTTACGCTGGCAAGCGTCGAGAAGGAGATGCAAATGCTGTCACTAATGCTCGGAGAAAGGGCAAGGGCCCTCAGCAGCAGATTGCCAGCATAAATATCCCAGCTGCTCCACCGCAGCCGCAGCAGCAGCAGCCTCAGCAGCAGAATCAACAGGGGTATAGGAAATATCAGAATCGGGCTCCTCTGGCAAACCGTCATTTTGAAACTCCACCTATGTCATATGCGCAGCTTCTGCAAACTTTGTTGCAGCTTCAGTTAGTGCAAAAGAGGACGTTGGCTCCCTTGACAGGGGCACCACCACCGGGGTATGATGCCAATGCTACTTGTGATTTCCATACTGGGGCACCAGGCCATACGATTGAGAACTGTAAAGCTTTTAAGCACAAAGTGCAGGACTTGGTGGACGCCAAGGTTATTAACTTTTCTGATAGCGTGCCCAATGTTACCAAAAACCCTATGCCTCACCATAGGGGAGGCGGAGTGAATGCCGTTATCACAGAGGAGAGTTCAGACTTGCTGACTGATGTCAAAGACTTGAAGACGCCACTTAGTTTTGTCAAGGCTAAATTGCTGAAGAAGGGCTTCTTCCCTGGATGCGGAGAGTTATGTATGGCTTGTGCTACACTTCCTGATGGGTGTGAGCAGCTGGTAGAAGGTATCCAAAGTCTGATGTCTGAGGGTATTTTGCAGTTCAGCCGGAGCATTGAAAGTGCATCAGGGGAAGTCGTGCTGAAGCAGGCAGATGAAGTCGCTACCATTACTATTCCTCGTCACCCTATTACTATTTCTGCGCCCCGACCACCTACAATTACTATTACCAAGGCTGGGCCAATCCCATTCGAAAGCACTAACGCCGTTCCATGGCATTATGGCGCCAAAGTTTATTGCAATGGTCAGAAGTTAGAGCTGGAACCGTACGAATCGACTGTGCAGAATCTTGCCGGAGTCAGTGGCATTACTCAAAGCGGTAGAGTGTTTGCGCCGGCGGAGGTTGCAGCAGAGAAAGTGGTCAAGGCTGACGCTGCGGAAAAGGGTAAAAGCAAAGTTGTCGAAGAGGTCCCTTCTGGGGCAGAAAAGGATTTGCTAGTTAAAGATGCTGAAGAGTTCATGCGATTAATCAAGAAGAGCGACTACAAGATTGTAGATCATCTTCATCAGACTCCGATAAAGATCTCTATTCTTAACTTGTTGCTGTGTTCTGAAGCGCACCGCAACGCGTTGCTGAAGGTATTGAACGCTGCCTACGTGCCGCAGGAGATATCAGTAAACCAGCTAGAAGAGGTGGTAGCCCATGTTAATGCTGGTAATAGGCTGGGATTCACAGATTTAGAGCTGACTCCTAAAGGAAGAGATCACAACAGCGCCTTGCACGTCTCAATAGAGTGCAGAGGCACTATCATGTCGCATGTCCTGGTGGATACGGGTTCGTCGCTTAATGTGCTTCCGAAGAAGGCGTTAATGAAGTTGGACACCCGTGGATTGCTTTGCATGCCCAGTGATCTGGTGGTGAAAGTCTTTGATGGAACTAAGCGCCACGTTTTCGGAGAGTTGACCCTGCCGATTCAAGTTGGTCCGGAGACGTTTGATACGGTTTTCTATATCATGGATATCATGCCTGCCTACAGTTGCCTCTTAGGTCGGCCATGGATCCATGCTGCTGGTGTCGTGACGTCCACGCTGCATCAGAAGCTCAAATATGCTGTCAGGGGCAGCATAGTAACCGTCTGTGGTGAGGAGGACATCATGGTGAGCCACTTGTCATCCTTTAAATATGTTGAAATGGATGGCGAGATCCATGAGACTCTCTGCCAAGCATTTGAAACCGTCAAGGTGAAAGAGGTAGCTCCTGTCGTCGCAGAGAAGCAAGAGATGAATCTCTCCTCATTCAAAGAAGCTCGGGCCGTCGTCGAAGCCGGTTCCACCCCAGGCTGGGGGCATGTTTTGGATATACCAATCAAGCAGGATAAGTTTGGATTGGGGTATTCTCCTGGAGCTGAAGCTTCATCCTCTTCGTCTTCGTCTCGAGGGAAAGGGCCGATCCTATTCACCAAGGGCGGAGTAATTTTCGAGAGCATCAACGCAGCGTCTGAGGACAGCGGGGATATCGATTGTGATCTTGACGCCTGGATTCAACCAAGCAAGCCGGGAGAGCGCCTCAACAATTGGACCATCAAGGAGATTATCCAGCTGACAAGTGAAGAGATCCACATGACAGATGACATCGACTCTGGACCCTCTACGGCTCACTACGACTTCGATTGCCCGATATATCAAGCCGAGGATGAGATTAATGAAGACGAAGACCTTCCGGAAGAGTTGGCCCGCTTGTTGAAACAAGAGGAAAAGGTTATTCTGCCTCACGAGGAAGATATTGAGATCGTAAATCTGGGTTCTGAAGAGCTCGTCAGAAATGTCAGAGTAGGGGCTGCGCTGTAGAATGATGTCAAGCATAGACTGGTCGAGATGCTTCGAGAGTATAGTGACGTCTTTGCTTGGTCATACGAAGATATGCCCGGACTTGACACTGACATCGTGGTTCATCGCTTGCCGTTGCGAGAAGATTGCCCTCCAGTCAAGCAGAAGCTTAGGAGGACGAGACCAGATATGGCTGTAAAAATCAAAGAAGAAGTCCAGAAGCAGTTGGACGCAGGATTTCTAGCCGTTACCACCTACCCTCCGTGGGTCGCCAACATAGTGCCTGTACCGAAGAAGGACGGTAAGGTACGCATGTGCATCGATTATCGGGATTTGAATAGGGCGAGCCCTAAGGATGATTTCCCGTTGCCTCATATCGATGTGTTGGTCGACAACACAACCCAGTTTTCCGTGTTTTCATTCATGGATGGCTTCTCCGGTTACAATCAGATTAAGATGGCACCGAAAGACATGGAGAAAACGACGTTTATTACCCCCTGGGGAACATTTTGCTATAAGGTAATGCCCTTCGGTCTGAAGAATGCAGGGGCCACTTACCAGCGAGCAATGGTAACTTTGTTTCATGATATGATTCATCATGAGATCGAGGTCTATGTTGATGACATGATTGCAAAGTCCCAAACGGAGGAAGAGCATCTGGTCAACTTATTGAAGCTTTTTGAGAGGCTTAGGAAGTTCAGGCTGAGGCTGAATCCTAACAAGTGCACTTTCGGAGTGCGGTCCGGAAAGTTATTGGGGTTTATCGTTAGTGAACGAGGTATTGAAGTTGATCCTGCAAAAATAAAAGCTATTCAAGAAATGCCAGTGCCGAAAACAGAAAAAGAAGTTCGTGGTTTCTTGGGCCGAATAAACTACATTGCAAGGTTTATATCTCAGCTCACGACCACTTGTGAACCGATGTTCAAACTGTTAAAGAAAGATCAGGCGATTACATGGAATGAGGATTGCCAGAAGGCATTCGACAAAATAAAGCAGTATCTTCAAGAACCTCCAATCTTGATACCCCCAGTGGCTGGACGACCATTAATCATGTACCTGACGGTTCTGGAAAATAGTATGGGGTGTGTTCTCGGTCAGCACGACGAGACGGGCAGAAAAGAGCATGCCATTTATTATTTGAGTAAAAAGTTCACTGAGTGTGAGTCTCGATACTCGATGCTGGAGAAGACGTGTTGTGCACTAGCTTGGGCCGCCAAATGTCTACGACAGTATATGCTCAATCACACCACTATGCTAATTTCGAAGATGGATCCGATCAAGTACGTCTTCGAGAAGCAGGCTCTTTCGGGCAGGATTGCCAGATGGCAAATGGTGTTAACGGAATATGATATTCAGTACGTCTCCCAGAAGGCCATTAAGGGAAGCGTATTGTCTGATTACCTTGCCGAACAGCCAATCGAAGACTACCAGCCGATGAAGTTCGAATTCCCTGACGAGGATATTATGTTTCTCAAAGCGAAGGATTGCGATGAACCGTTGCCCGACGAGGGGCCAGATAGGAAGTCTCAGTGGAAGTTGATATTCGACGGAGCGGTTAATTCCTATGGAAGTGGTATCGGGGCTATCATCACGACTCCTCACGGATCCCACATCCTGTTTACTGCGAGACTGACGTTTCCAGTTACCAACAATGAAGCAGAGTATGAAGCATGTATTATGGGTCTAGAAGAGGCAATTGATTTGAGAATCAAGAATCTAGACGTGTATGGTGACTCAGCGCTTGTAATCAATCAAATTAAAGGGGAGTGGGAAACTCGTCAAGCGAATTTGGTGTCGTACATGAATTATGCCAGGAGGCTGCTTCCGTTCTTCGATCGAGTGGAACTCCATCATGTATCCAGGACTGAAAATCAGATGGCTGATGCCTTAGCCACGTTGGCTTCAATGTACAAAGTCAATTTTTGGAATGAGGCTCCAAGAATTGTGCTTTCGCATCTTGACAGACCGGCGTTTGTCTTTGCAATCGAGGATGCCGCTGACGGTAAGCCATGGTTCCACGACATCCAGACCTTCCTTATGACTAAGGAGTATCCTGCGGGTGCGTCAACCCAGGATAAGAAGACTCTGAGGAGGCTATCTGGAAACTTTTATCTCAATCCTGATGGAGTGCTGTATAAGAGAAATCACGATCTCGTGTTACTCAGATGTGTAGACGAGAAAGAGGCAAGTATGCTCATGGAAGAAGTCCATGAGGGCACATTTGGTACGCACGCCGGCGGGCATGCCATGACGAGAAAGATCCTGAGAGCAGGGTATTACTGGCTGACTATGGAGTCGGATTGCTTCAGATTCGCGAAGAAATGTCATAAATGCTAGATTTATGCTGATAAAGTTCATGTGCCGCCGTGCCCATTGAATGTCATGTCCTCCCCTTGGCCGTTCTCCATGTGGGGCATCGACATGATATGCAAGATCGAGCCCACTGCATCCAATGGTCATCGTTTCATTCTGGTAGTTATCGACTACTTCACCAAATGGGTGGAGGCAGCCTCGTACGCTAATGTGACCAAACAGGTGGTAGCCAAATTCATAAAGAGGGACATCATCTGTCGCTATGGAATTCCTGAGCGGATCATTACTGATAATGGTTCGAATTTGAATAACAAGATGATGAAAGAGCTGTGCCAGAGCTTCAAGATTGAACACCACAACTCATCTCCTTACCGGCCGAAGATGAATGGTGTCGTCGAAGCCGCCAACAAGAACATAAAGAATATTGTTCAGAAGATGGTTGTGATGTACAAAGATTGGCACGAGATGCTGCTGTTGGCCTTGCACGGTTATCGTACGACGGTGCGTACATCGACCGGGGCAACTCCTTTCTCCTTGGTGTACGGTATGGAAGCTGTCCTACCGTTAGAAGTGGAGATCCCTTCTTTGCGAGTTTTGGTTGATGTGAAACTCGACGAAGCAGAATGGATTACGAATCGTTTGAACCAGCTCAGCCTGATGGACGAGAAGAGGTTAGCATCGATTGCATTTGGTCGCCTGTACCAAAGCCGAATGAAGAAAGCTTATGATAAGAAGGTGCGTCCTAGAAGCTTTCAGACGGGTGATCTCGTCCTGAAGAAGATTCTTCCGCCATACTCCGATCACCGGGGCAAGTGGACTCCGAATTACGAAGGGCCGTATGTCGTCGGCAAGGTCTTCTCGGGAGGAGCTTTGTTGTTATCCACGATGGATGGTGAAGATTTTGCATCCCCGGTGAACGCGGACGCGGTTAAAAAATACTTTGCTTGAAAGAGACCCGCTGGACAAAAAAAAAAGAGTCCAGGCAAAAAAGGGGCATCCCGGCGAACCAGAAACAGAATAAAAGGTTCGGGCAAAATTAGGGATATATTGAAAAAATGTACACCCGCGAAGTCGAACCTACACTGGGCGGCTTCGGCAAAAAAGGGTATCCCGGTGAACTGAAAACCCGTAAAGGGCGGTTCACGCAAAAGTTTGGGATTTGAATAAGCAAATGACTGCGTTCCGCGCGTGGACTTTTATTGTTAGTGGTTTGGAGGACCTGAGGGCCGTTGACCTGAATCAATCTCTTCCAAAGCTGAAGTGTCGGAGAAGTATCGAAGTCGAGTGGGTCATAGAGGGATCAACTCATGGTGTTCGTCTATGCCTCGTTGCCGACATCTGTATATACTGATGTATATTTATGTTTTATTTTTGCGCGGCTTCCTCATTCCAGGAGCCTGCCTCTGTTGTAAAACATTTTTGCCCATTCAGGGGTCACCATCAATAAAATGCATATTATTCAGCAATTCTGCTTGCCTATTTAGCATTTATCTGTTTTGTTTGCGAATGAAAACGCCGATGTTTTTTGATAAAATGCACATACATAAACTTGCGGGCCTAGGCCCATTGATTATTGAAACAATTAATTACCCGAATATCGTCACGAGATAATAACCTGGATAGGCCCCTTTGAGGAGGGTACCTTGTCTGTTTGTTTGTGTTGTTGCAGGTGTAGCACCTCCCAGAAGATGTGTCGTGCGCATCCCCGAAGCAGGGCGAGTCCTCCTTCTCCAGCAGAGTTCAGTGGTCTCTCCTCCGCAGAATCTGAACACAAGGTAGTAAGCATTGATATGTCTCCCCAGGCAGAGATGATTCTCCCCCCAAGCAGACGCATCCTGAAGGAACGTCACCTCATCAACTGAGTCAAGCACCGAAGAACGATGTCTTCTTTCCCCAGCACCGGGTCACAAGTGCAGATTTCAGAGGAATGTTCGGGTGCCGAAGCTCGTGCGTCCCCAGTAAAGTCGCCGAAGCAGGTGTCTCCCCCAGCACCGGGTCACAAGTGCAGATTTCGTAGAGATGTGCGGATACCGAAGCTCGTGTTTTCCCCAGTAAGGTCGCCGAGGCAGGATTCATTCCCCAGCACCAGGTCACAAGTGTAGGTTTCGCAGGAAGCTGTCCATATGCCGAAGTACGCAGTAACTGATGGTGCCAGACTGAAGTCCCCAGTGGAATCGAAATTCCTCATCAGAGTCGTACTCTCCCGTTGAAGTAGAATGATTTCTCTCTCCCCGGCTGAGTCCGCTAACCCCCAAGAGAGCCGAGTCCTTGGAAGTTGATCAGATCATGATTGGTTTTCCCCAGTGGAGTGTTGAGCAGCTGAGGTTGTCTCCCCATAGAGTTATCCTCCCCAGAAGAGTAGCCGAGACGGCCGCGCAGTTTATTCTCGCGATTGATATCAGCAAGTCCAAGTTCTCGTATAGCTTCGTCCCCTGTAGCAATCAACTGAAGTTATTTTCCCTGCAGCAGTCGACCGAAAGATCACTTCCCCAAGTGGAGTCCGATTGATATTGGCGTGTCCACGTTCTCCTCAGCAGGATGATTCCTCTATCTGAGTGGTTATTTCTCCTTGACAGGAGAATCTCCCCTCGGCATTTATTTTGCTGACGGGATTGCATCATTGTGCATGACTGCATAGCATTTAGCATAAACGCATAGCATTTCCACCGTGTGGGGCACGGCGCCGAAGCATATGCATCATAAGCATGATCTAGGTTATTATCATTCTTGTCTTACAGGTGTTCCACCAAGAGACCAGTTGCTCAGGACGATTCCTGATATTCTCTCCAACGAGGTCGTTTTCTTAAGATGATTCTTAAAGACCCCGGTGTAATCCCTGCAGTCGCTCGCTCAAGATGATTTTTGAGATCCCCAGCGAAGTCTTCAGTGCAAGACGATTCTTGAATTCCTCAGCAGGGCCGGTTGCTTAAGATGATTCTTAAGATCTCAGCGCAGTTCCCGAGTTGGTTGCTTAGGATGATTCTTGAGCTCCCCAGTAGCGTCCCCAACAAGAGTTGCCCAGGAGGATTCCTGGAATCCCTAGCAGAGTAAAGTCTCCAGAAAGGTTATCGGTTCGGGATGATTCTCGAAGGTGCCCGACGGAGTTGTCTGTTCAAGATGATTCTTGAAGTCCATAGCAGTGTGATGTGTTTGCTCCAATAGTGATGTCTAATCTGAAGATTGACTTCGTAAACGCCTGAAGGCGACATCAGAATGTTCCTGTGGATTTGGATTTCCGTGTTGATGGATCAACGTGTGTCTGAAGACAAAGTTCAAAAGTTTGTAGATGCAGCTTTTGTGTGCAAAGTGATCCGTGTTGGCCTGAAGACCAAGTCAGTTATCCTGAGGTGATGATTGATTGCGATCAAATGAATAATGTTTCTTCTGACTGAAGTCGAAGATGTTTCTCCAGCTGAAGCGGAGTTTGCCTGAAGGCAAAGTGTTTGAATCCCCGAAGAGTCATGAATGGCTCAGGATACCATTTCTCTGACTGAAGTCACAGATTTCCCAAGCTGAAGCGAAGGTGCCTGAAGGCAAGGTTATCCCCAAGGTCATGAATGACCTAGGATTCATTTTTTCGGACTGAAGGCCGAAGTATATCCCTGACTGAAGTCACGGATACTCTATAGCAGAGGCGGAGTTGCCTAAAGGCAGATCCATGCATCCTTGAAGGCCAAGGATCATTTTCTTCAGACTGAAGTCGAAGATACCTCCTGCAGAGTTTACATCCTTGGAGGCCAAGGATGCTTAACTTCAGAAGTACTTGAAGATCTTTTCTAGCTGAAGCTAGAAGTGGCCAGGGGCCAGGGTTTCATATAGCTTTGATGTTAAAGTTCTACGGTGGGCAGTGTGCAGTAGTAGTCGGATGTTCGTTATGATTCTGAGGGAGAACCCCAGATCAGAGTGTGCTCGGTTAAGTCTCTCATTCCCAGCGGAGTAGTTTCAAATACGCAAGTGTACCTTTGGTTCCATTTACCAGGGGTGAACCCCAGGCTAGATTTGTTCAGTGTTGTATTCTCTCCGGCGGCGAGGTTGAATGTGTGTTTTGACGGCGAGGTCAGATCATGTTTGTGTCCGACGGCGAGGTTGGATGTTTGGATTTGACGGCGAGGTCAGATTGTGTTTGTTCGACGGCGAGGTTGAATGTTTGTTTTGACGGCGAGGTCAGATTATGTTTGTTTGACGGCGAGGTCAGACTCTTTAATCCACAGCAGAGATGATGTTTGTACGATGGCGATGTCGGGTGTCTCTCAGAGCAATGTTTGTGTCCGACGGCGATGTCAGACTCAGTTTTCCCGCGGCGATGTTGGGTATGTCAGATGGTTTAGTCTTCCAGTGGCGATGTTGGGTATGTCAGATGGTTTAGTCTTCCAGCGGCGAGGTTGGGTGTTGTGGTTGTCCGACGACGATGTCAGATGGTTTAGTCTTCCAGCGGCGAGGTTGGGTGTTGTGGTCGTCTGAAGGCGATGTCAGAAGAAGTTAACGTGGATAACTGACGGCGATGTCAGATCAGTATTTCTCCAACTAGTTGTCGTGCAGCTAGTATTGCAGTGTACGAAGGTTTGTTCCCCGCAGAGTATCATGTGCTCGTGCAGTTGGCAAATTTTCGGGTTTACCGGTATTCAATCGCCTCGCACCTTGACTGGTTGAGATCTGTTCGCTCTTCACCCAGTCAGGTTCAAGCCGTTTGAATAGGGGCAGCTGTTGCACCCCAAAATTTGACCAACATTTATTTACCCATCAAGTGTTTAAAAGAGGATGCCTTCATCAGAAAGTTCAAGAGAGCCTCAGAGGGATTGGTTGAAACCAGAGTTGTGTGCTTCATAGCTTGAGAGTTGTGGGAGCTCCTCAGAGGATTCTGAGACTTTGAGAATGAACTTGAAGCTTTGAGAAAGCCTATGAGATGTCTTGAAAGCCATCATGAAGCCCAGAGAAGTCATTGTGCAAGAATTCAGAAGATTCAACCATGAATGGTAGAATTAGGGTTTTGACTGGGTCAACCCTAGGATAACTGAAGATTTTGAGAAGGTTGAGACCTAATCCAAGGGCCATGAGATCATGGAATGATGCATTGAGATACCATAAAGATTATTCCTAGACCAACTCATCATGACTGAGGAGTTTGAGAAGTTTTGAGTTAGGGTTTCTGAGGATTGTCAGTGAAAAAACCCTAGTTTGATCCCTATCTTCCAGGCAGTTTAGCTCAAGATGTGATTGATATCTCATCTTCCCCACAACATGAATGTTGTAGAGCTTGTTCTTAGCTTTAATTTTAGTGGTGGAAGTCCTTGATAGGAGTTGCAGAGCTCAAGTTATGGTTTTGACAAATTACAGGTCAGCTGAGGTGTGTGAATCTGGGTCCTTGAAAGTCACCCAACTTGCAGACAACTTTTGCCCTAGTAGGATGATTCCTATGATCTCTTGGTCAACATGAATGTTGAAGAGCATCTTCTTAGATTTCTATAGAGTACTAGAAGTCCTTGGTAGGATTTATAGAACTCAACTTATGGTTTGAACAAGACAGGGGTATTTTGGTTATTTGGTGATTATAGGTCATTTTAAGCAAAGGCCATATCTCCTATTTCCAAGCCTCAAATGGAAAAATTCAAAACATCAAAGTTGTTCAAAATGGGATTTTAAGCCTAGAAAAGAGGTCATGAGTTATTGAAAAATCTTGTAGCAAGGATTTTCATGATTGGGTAAAAATGACCTAAAAATGGCTTATAAGTTAAAAAAGTTGAAATGGAATTTTGGTTTAGGAGATGTACAAATCCAAAATGGGTCATCCAATATGTCATTTTGACTCCAAACATTATTTTAAAAACAATGGTTCAAGTATAATTTTGATTTGAGGTCTCAAAATGGAGGTTGCTTTGTAATTTTCATTCTTGCATAATAAGGCAACTTGAGAAACTTCACATAGGGCAAAACCAAGGCATGTTTTTCACTCATTCCTTCTCAATATCTCTTGTAAGGAGATTTTAAAGCCAAATTGACAAGCTTAAGGCATGAGATAAGGAATATACAATGTATCATTTCATGAGAAATTTCATAACATTCTAGCACTTTCCATGAGTTTCTAGACTCTTCTTTTGATTGTTATAAAAAGGATGAATCACCATGAGAGCAAGGTTGGTGAAAGTTGCTGAGTTCATTGGAGAGAGTGAGAGAGAAAGTGACATTCCAAGATTCCTTCAAAATCAAGCAAGCTTCAATTTCTTCTTCTACAAGCCTCATCCATCTCAACTCTTGCAAACAGAAAGGTATCCATCATTGGAGGAGCATTTGGAGAAGATTTCAAGTGCTAGATCAAGCTCTAACACCACTCACCATTGATTCTTGACAGGTTGGTAATTTCCACCATAGATTCTTTATTAGGTGCATTCTGTTAGATTGCTAGGTGTAAGGATGATATGCTAGGTTAGAGGATGATTTTCTGAAAGTTTGAAAGGGATCCATGGAGTCTCGTGGCAGGGTACCAATTCTTGCAAGATTAACAACAAGCTGTATGCTGAGTTTTAATGGACATGGTATATCATAGTTTGGTCAGGGTAACATATAGAACAAGTTCGGATCATTAGATTGAAGTTCCACCAAGGTTGATAGCAGAGGAAAAGGTTGAAACCCTAATGTTGGAGCTTTCTGTTTGAACGATTTAAGGGGTTTCATGGAAAACTATTGGTATAGTCGTGTTCATGGTGATCATTAGCACAAGTTTGCTCTTGGAAGTTTTGAATTTCATCGCGCATGGAAGGAGAACGAAGGAGTTGAAACTCTGGCATGGAGTTAGGGTTTCTGAAAACCCTAGGGTGTGTTTGGAGAAGATGAGTTCTCTTCCGTTGGATCATCTTGGCTTATTTGACTTATTAGTCTGATCGCACGGTCCCAATTGAATTTCAGAAACGGAGGGAATTTTAAAAAGCAAAATGCACCGTTTGAGTTAGTTGAATGTTCTGGGCTGAATGCAGAACGTTGATACTTGCACCCCCACCATGGGCCCAATCCAGTTTTTAACTATAAAATGTTGCTATTCTCACCGCGTCCGTATTTATTTTCTGGTGATTTTCCTTTTCATTTTTTGAAGCGCATGGGCCTACCAGATTACTACGCGCACCCCCAGGTCCTCAGCCCATCTTAGATAATAACTAGGGCGCAGTTCTATTGGCACCCCCTCCCCTTTCTATTTCATTTTCTTATTTTAATTTCTTTTAATTTTCTTGCACTTCATAAAAATCATATAAAATTCAAAAATTAATATTTTTCACTTCTTGTTTTTTCTACATATTCATAATCATGTCTAGAAAAATGTAAATAAATAAAATTCCATTTTATTTTTCTTTTAATATTTTTAGCATATTTTCTATGTAAATAGTCTTTTTAATTGATTTTAGTTGATACTTAATTTTGTATAATTTCTTTTAGGGTCTTCCCTTAGGATTTTTGAGCCATTCTTTTTGTCATAGTTAGATGTTGAAGCATAGATCATATAGGATTTAATTCACAATTTGTAGATTAAAATTTGATTAGTTTGTTAAGCCTAGACTTAGGGCAACAAAATTAGGGTTTTAGGTTGCATAAGTAGACTTGAACAATTTTGTCTTGGGTTTTATAGGACAAATTAGTGTATGGGGAATATATGGGTGAAGGGTAAGTATGTATAGAATCCCCTAGAATTTTACTAGAATATTGTATGGTGTTTTAGTATTTTTAACTGATTTTTGAATGTATGGTTAGTATGTGTGTTGCTTAAAGGCATAGTTTGTATTGTTGTGCTTGTTTTCCTTCTCCTTTGAGTGTGTGAGCCTTGAAGATTGAGTTGAAGACCTTGGGGATCATCATTGAAGACTTTTAAGACCTTGAGGTGGAGCTATGGTTGGCTTTTGTTGTTTTGTTATAGGATCATAAGTGCATAGGCAGAGCTTTAGATAGAATAACTCCATTTCAATAAACAAGGAGTGTCTTGTTCACCTCCTTCCTTCTCTATGATATAAAGTCCCTTAAGGGTATTCACCTCTCTCCTTTGGAGGGATTAGTGACCTTGCCCTCTGAGGTAGAACTTTGAGAGAGCCTTTCCCTTTGATGTTAAGTCCTCAATGGCATCCTTTGGAAGTCAGGGAGCACTTTAACATCCTCACCTCATCTTGTGGATTAAATCTTGTTTGCTGAAGCATTTGGGTTGTTGAAGATAGCATGAAGATGAAGACTTCATTGAAGATTGTTGAAGAGGATGAATCCTTGAAGACTGCCATTCCAGCTGAAGCTTGAAGAGCATGAAGATCAAGTTGATACTTGAAGATCCCTGAAGATGGTGAAGCCTGAAGGTGGAGCTGATCAAAGAAGCTGAAGCTTAAGGGAGAAGATGAGTTGATACTCATATTGTAGGGTTGATACCTGGAGAGCAGTTGATGATTGAAGTCTGAAGACTGAGTTGCTGCTGGAGGAGCTGAGGCTTTCTTCTGTTTTTCTTTTCTGTATTGTGTGTTTTGTTTGATTTGTCTGTTGCATTAGAATAAGTTCATCTAGAATAAGTAGAATCTAGGAGCATAATTGCATTAGAGGTTGAGTTGCTCCCTCTGTTTGTATTGTTATTGCGTGGCTTTGCTTGCGGGTATTCGGTAGAGCCCAGCTCCCTTGCCCATGTGGTTTGTTTGCCTGATGGTTTCATTTCTTTTATCTGTATGATTGCAGTTTACTGTTTATTGCTTGATAGCATGTTGTTTATTTTTCAGTATGATTACTGTTATTTCATGACTGGCTTGAGGTTGAGATGAGCTTGTGGAGGCTGAAGCCCCACACACATTTCCTCCCTCACTTGCATTGCATGCATTTTACTGTTAAGCTGATGCTTTGTCTGTTTTGGTGTATCATTGACATGATCCCTTAGGACTCTCATTTCCTTTGATAAGGATTTGATGATAGACTTTTAGGTTGAAACCTATGCATGACAACTTCTAGGAGTTCCCTATTCAAACCTCAACCATAGGATGAATCCATGGCATGACAACAGTAGGACTTGATAGTCTCCCTCCTAGTTGGGCCTGTTCTTTTCTCATCTCAAAACAGTTTAAGATACAGTAATCATGAATGATTTCTTTCGTACGTTACGAGCCTTAAGCTATCTGAGAAAGGATTGTGGGAGAGCTTCTTTTCCATAGTCTGGATGTTTAGTATGGTACCCTTTGGGTGACATGCGACGCATTCACTCTCAGGTCATAGTCTCTAGTGCGGTTGAAATCGCAAACACAATAAAAAACACTTCTTTCATAAAAGACAGGAAATAAACCGTAGTTTCCCGAACTACGTTTGCTCTGATCTTCCATACAGTGTGGAAGTACGTAGGCATAAGATGCGATATCCTAGCGAGCAACCTTTCCCCCGTAATCCTTCGTAGGCCGAACTACGTTGACTCTGTTTCTCATTCTCTGATGAGAATACGTAGGCATAAAGTGCGACGCTTTGCCGAGTCATTTTTCTTTTCTTTTTCAGCCAGCCTTGATAGGTAGATAGATAAAACCAACCCGTCCAAGCAAACACAACAAGCGAGGATCCCGTCGAGTACGACGGACGTGAGGGGTGCTAATACCTTCCCCTTGCGTAACCGACTCCCGAACCCAGACAAGGGTTGCGATGACCTTGTCTTACCCTTTTTCGTCAGGTTTTTCCGATCGTTTCCTTTCCCGCTCTGAGGGATAAATAACGAAAGGTGGCGACTCTTCTGTCATGCCGACACCTTATTTTCGCGCAAGCGACATTGTGCAATAGTTTGTTTGAGTTTCGCTCCGTCATCCTTTTGGTGGGGGGTCTATCATGGTCATTAATGATAGATTGTGCGATAGTTTGTTTGAGTTTCGCTCCGTCATCCTTTTGGTGGGGGGTCTATCATGGTCATTAATGATAGATTGTGCAATAGTTTATTTGAGTTTCGCTCCGTCATCCTTTTGGTGGGGGGTCTATCATGGTCATTAATGATAGATTGTGCGATAGTTTGTTTAAATTTCGCTCCGTCATCCTTTTGGTGGGGGGTCTATCATGGTCATTAATGATAGATTGTGTGATGTGTTTTATGTTTCGCTCCGTCATCCTTTTGGTGGGGGGTCTATCATGGTCATTAATGATAGATTGTGCGATATTGTTTGGTGTGTGTTTCGCTCCGTCATCCTTTTGGTGGGGGGTCTATCACGGTCATTAATGATAGATTGTGCGATAGTTTGTTTTTGTTTCGCTCCGTCATCCTTTTGGTGGGGGTCTATCACGGTCATTAATGATAGATTGCGCGATAGTTTGTTTTTGTTTCGCTCCGTCATCCTTTTGGTGGGGGTCTATCATGGTCATTAATGATAGATTGTGCGATGTTTGTTTGTGTTTCGCTCCGTCATCCTTTTGGTGGGGGGTCTATCATGGTCATTAATGATAGATTGTGCGATATGTTTGGTGTGTGTTTCGCTCCGTCATCTTTTTGGTGGGGGGTCTATCACGGTCATTAATGATAGATTGTGCGATGTGTTTATTTGTGTTTCGCTCCGTCATCCTTTTGATGGGGGTCTGTCATAGTCATTAATGCCAGATTGTGCGGGTGTGTTTTGCTCTACCATCCCTTTTGGTGGTAGTAGCCGTGCGTGTTTTGTCCCATCATCCTTTTGGTGATGGCGACCTTTTACTGGTTACCCACAGTTTGCTTAAAGTTATACCTCGTCCAGCATTTTCAATTCCCAAGTTTTCCTTTTCGGACAAATTCAGGGTTTTCTTTATATCTAATTGTCTTCTACTCACTCGGTTTAAGCCAATTAGATAGGGGCATCTGTCATACCCCAAATTTGTCCTACCTTGTTTTGTACATGTGCCCATCAATCATTACTTAGAGAAAAAATCTATAAAAATATATATATATATATATATATATATATATATATATATGCATTGTCTTGGCTTATTGTTTAGTCTTCTAAGTTGTTTGGGCACGGGTTGATTATAATTCAAGTGGTTTGTTGGAGCTTTCAATTAGGTTTTTACCTATTCGAGTCATCTGTGCATGATCCAGACTATTAAGTTATGATAAGTGTCGGGGTGTCATTCCTGAAGATCATGAGAGTTCAGTATATTTGTAATTAGAGCTTTAATATCCTCAAGTCATGTTCTTATTTTTCAAAGATCTATGTGCAGTTCAAAACTCAAGTTCATTCATGGTCAAATTTTGGTTATTAGAGATATTGGCAATTTGGATAATATGATTGTTGGGCTAAATCCACATGGAAATTCAAGCGCCTGTTATAAGCCATCATGTTTGCGGACAAGTTCGAAATTGCATAGTAACTCAAACTGAAACTTGATTTAAAGGTATAAAGCCCATCATGTTTACTTTATAGATTCAACAAAAATAATGAAGTTACATAAATAGCCCATGTATTTTACAAATTAAGAGGGGGGCTCAAAAGTGATTAACAAAAAAGGGGGTTATTGTTAACAACTACAACATAAAAAGTTTGTCACAACATCTTCAGCTAAATTGTTTGTAGCTTCAACAGAGATAAAGCTCATTTTGCATCTTTAAATCAGTACAAGGGGGTTTTTTCTGAACGTAATAGTGAAGGAGGTGAGGCAATTCTTAAGGGTCATGATAAAATAGCTATATGCAAGCTGCAACAGGGTTTGTGCACCTCTTTTGTTTTCTGCACCAACTCACGCCACCAAAGTTCGTACCTCCGGCAGTTCCACCTAGAAAAATTCATAACGCAACTGTCAATCCACATAGTAAACTGACACACTCTGTCAATCCCCATCACCACTTGCATAACGCACAATACCGAAAATTCTCACGGCAATCAATTTACGCATTAAACAAGTGCGCTGCAATACAAAAGAAGAAGATGAAAGTAGAAGCGGTTCTGTACCATAATTAGCATACCACTCCCAGGATAATCTGCGGCAACGTTCCTCACAGTGTGCACAGGTCGCAAACCGACAAAAGATACTCTTCTAGCTTGTACGTCTAAGATGATTTCAGTTTCCACACCACCCAAAAGCAACTGCGGGCCTTTGTTTCATTTCATGGCCGCGTCTTGAGGACTACCAACAGCAGCTTATGTCTCGCGTGTCACCTCCATCCAGCTGCTATCATACCTTAACCACACAACATTCTACAATCGCAAGAAATAAAGGAAAATGCAAATCAAATTTAAGATGTAGTACAATGGACCTGCAAAAATTGAGAATCACAATTCAGTGGAATTCATTACAGCTTGGAAGAGGTATGTAAGGACGAATTGAGGAAAGTTTCAGAACCTCACGATAGGGAAAGCGACTACACAGTCGATCCTTAAAACTGATGATAAGAATCACCCGACCGGCATTGCTACGACATAATCTGTAATCATGTTTGTTCATTTAAAATAAAGTAAGGATTAGATTATTGTTAAGTAAGGGTGATGATGGGCATTGAGAAATTTCCAAACCTTACCAAAGAAGCTTTCAAAATTTGGAATATTTTGTCCCAATCCATTAGCTTTCCGCGTCTCAGTTTCACGTACAAGAAGATAAGCTTCAAACATGATACCGAGTTACTCCAAGGGTAGCCCCGTGTATCTATTTGACACAAGATAAAAGAAAACTGTCCAGAAACTAACCTGAGTGATTCACAAGCCCGCCGTAACTACGTTGCCTGCGATGCTGAGATTGCCATTCCATGACGAGCTGCTCTATCAAGCCAGACATTTTCCTCTCCCATGTACACATGAAACAAAACGCAGTGAAAAACTCAAGAAAACAAAAGCTCATAATTCATTGTAACAAAATTCCAAGAAAGATATCATATTGTACATGAGTCCATATTTCAGAAACGGAAAAGGAATTTACAATTCTCTCAGCCGACACTTTATGTGCATGAGATGCCTAGCTTTATGAATAGTCTTTGCGCAATAAATCTACCCACCATTTTCTCACAGCTGGAGCCAAATGCCTCTTTCACAGCAGACTTCTTGGTTTGTACGACATCACCACCTACATGAAATGGACAAAAAGTTAGTTGCGGTTATGCACTCAAACCGACGTTCTTGAAGTTGCCAAGTCGTTGCAGACACCTCGTGAAGTTAATGGTTCACAACAACTCACGGTGCCATGTCAACCTGCAGTACAACAAAGCGATAAGTCATGGCAAAACACATTAATATATCTCAGTATACACCAACCTCATGCTCTCACAAAACCATCACGTACCTACCGCAAATTGCCGGGTCACGTAATCACCAACGCATTATGAGTATCACACCAGTAAAACACATCAAAGAGAATGCCACAAAAGGGAGTTGCGTAAAGTGTTTCAGACGATGTCTCTTAACTCATTTAGAGGATACTTCAGATTACCGGTGTTGATCGCGAGTCAAAACTTGAGAGATTTGTTGAATTGAGGACGGCATCAAAAGATATGTCTCCCTGTTATATGTATGATGTGAATTGGATCAACAACCATGCTACGTACACTTTCAGCAAAAGAAAAATGTCATACCAATGTATATCTGGCCTCATGATACATGCGCGGAATTTTAAGAGACTACCGCATAAAGCAGTGAGCATCAGCTGGCCTCCGAGCTATGTCGCGCACAACATTCGTCCTGTCAGATACTGCAGCAACGACATAACATATAATTCGCATTCCTGCACGAAATCAATCCGTGACGTGAGATACCGCAAATAAAATCAAAATGTAAGAAAAAACTGTGAAAAAGAATGTACAATAAAAACCTGCAAAAGTCTTTCACTCCAATACAAAACCACAATTACAAAAGTTCTCCACACTACACCAAGCCATGCTACAAGACCTGCAGAATGAAATAAAAGGAAACTGCATCAACTGTGCCATTCTGCACATAACAACAAAATTGGTAAGACCAGCAACAGACCCAACTCACACCAGACAACTCTGCTCCCTGCTACACCCAAAACCATTTCTCCATGCCAGACCAAAAATCTGCTACAGCCAACCAACACCTGCAGAAGTTGTACCACAATTGTATTACTGCAACATAAAGACAAAAAATTCACAGCTAACACCACACTACACCAGACAGGATCTGTTGCAAAGCAACCAACACACACAAAGAAAAAAGGATAAAAATGTACAATAGGAGGGGGCTTTTTCTCCTTAAAAGAGAGACACTCTCATCACGCCTAAGGGGGGACTCCTCACCAGAAAACTTGAACAAAATTCTTCTTCCTTCAAACTCGCAACCCTATTCATCTTCATAAACGACCCTTCAAATCACCACATGGAATAACCTCCCTCCATCCACAGCTCCACCTTGACCCTCCATCAAACAACCACCTTAAAAGCTTAACTTTCCTCTTCTTTAACAATCACAGGCGATGATTATTCCTTTGTCCTTCATCAAACCGACTCACTAACCAACAATCAAACTCAACTACCATCTTACTCCCAACTCATCTCTTCATCATTTTCAAATTTCCAGAAACAACCGAGGATCTCACTCGTACAACAACATCATAAAAAACAACCTTCAATCTTATGCAACCCAAAACCGTCGAAGCTCTTTTCACCGAAACTTCAACAAAATCTCCAAAACCCCAAACATTTAAACTTCAAACAAAAACTCGCTGTAAATCCAACTTCCAAACTGCAAACCCTTGTTCCTCCAACCATCACCGTTTTTCCTCTTCTCCGCCGCGAACTCCCTCCCTATTTCACTGCTCCAACAAAACCTTAAATAGCTTCCGCTTCCTTTGAACCTCAACCCGACGAAACCCGGAGCAAACCGAAAACCCCAAAACTTCCAAATCTTCAACTTCCGAACCCTTTAACCAAATCAACCCAACTCTTCTTCCTCGCCATTAACAAACCCACGGCTCAACCGCAAATCACAACTTCATACCCAAATTCATGTTTTCAACCTCCAACTCGCAAAACCCATCTCCATTCTAACTACACATTAAAACCAGAACGAGATTGAATGGTGAATGGTCAAGGCGAAGAAACTGAGATGGAACTAGAGAAGGTCGGATATGCGCTATTCACGATTTGTGGTACCGTTGTTGATGAACGCGGTTTCACTCTTTTTTTTGTGGTTGAGATTTGGTTTTTTGTTAGATTGGATCTTGTGTGTATTTTTTTTTCATTTGACCACTTCAAGTTTTTTTTAATACTAATATTGGATTGTTTTTTTTATATATGCAAACCCGTTCCTTTTTTGTGTTGTTGCTGATGGTAGGCTCGGAGGGCCCATTCCCCTTGCGTTAACACCTCCCCCCTGTCTCGTTTGCAGTATGCACTGATGTGGATGATGGGCTTCTCTTTTGAAGCCCACATGATTCTACATCCTTTTGTTTTTAGTGTACCCCCTTAGTTTCTTTTTGTTTAGATTTTTTCTAATATAGTATTTATTTTGGTAAAAGATTTTTATTAATAATGTTGGAAAAACTTTATTTTTTTGAAAAATATGTTTTTAAACCTTTGTTTTTACTTAATTATCTCAACTTTTTTTACGGTCGATGACGAAACTTCCACCGTTTAACCGTCACATTAGTGGCGTGAAACAAAGGATCCGAGACCACCTTTGTTCTTTCGATTTTATTTCGGTAAACTAACATTAAATTTAATTTCTGTCAAACTTTATTTGTATTATTTCATATTATCATATTTATTCGTATTATTTATTATCATATCTCATTATTCATATTCATTCACCTATATTCGAAAATACTTAATAAATTATCGAAACTCCTAAAAGCCAAATTGGTGGACTGTTGTATCATTGGTTATTTACAGGTATCTTAATTTTAAGTCGTGCCCGACTTTGCTCAAGGCGTAGTTTAGGACACTAATGCACACACACGGCTTTCTCTTGGGCTACCTGACAATGAGACCCCTTTATTTCGTGCAATCCCGTGTAACTTACATGTACCCCTCTCCCATTCCGATGTATGTTTCGCATTTTTTTGATTATTAGTTTATCTCCTAGGAGCACCCATAGGGACTAGAGTGGATTCAAACTATTTTCAAACTAATTCTCGATTCATCATCGAGCCACTTTCAAACAACCCGTAAGTCGGGTGCTCATACGCATTCGCCATCAACCTATTACAACTCGACCCTTGATGCGTAAGTCAAGTCG
Organism: Lathyrus sativus; assembly: GCA_963859935.3. Taxonomy (NCBI): domain Eukaryota; kingdom Viridiplantae; phylum Streptophyta; class Magnoliopsida; order Fabales; family Fabaceae; genus Lathyrus; species Lathyrus sativus. The sequence continues at coordinate 853,727,728 of OZ012735.1, read as the reverse complement.
GTCTCTTTTTCAAACAATTTCATTTTCAACACGCTTTGCACGCGATAACGAGTCAAACCCTTGATCCAACGTCAAGCGGATTTTCGAAACAAAACATCAATCAATTAACAACTATTTAATTCTTTTCAAGGTGTAAAGAGTAGGTTCAAGTCTTTGATCTTGCTTTCAGTTGTTTACATGCGAGTTGTCTTATTCGGGTGTGAACTATTGACGCCTCTAAATAACATTAACAACTCGACATCGTTCACCTATTTCCAACTCAAACAACTTTCCTTTCACGATGAAAAAGAGAGTGTACCAAGTCTTTGATCCGCTCTCCCAATTATTTGGAGTTTGAGAAGTCTTTCTTAAGCTTCAATTAATCGTCATCATTTCAACCTCATCCTTTCAAACACAACTTATCTTACGATGAAAAAGAGAGTGTTCCAAGTCTTTGGTTCGCCCTCCCGATTATTTTGGTCTGAGAAATCTTTCTTAAGCTAAAGTAGTCGTCATCAGTTCAAAGACCATTCAAACATGACATTATTCTTCAGGATGAAAAAGAGAGTGTCCCAAGTCTTTGGTTCGCTCTCCCGATTACTTGGGTACGAGAAGTCTTTCTTAAGCTTCGAGTAATCGTCATCCGTACCCACTTCAAATCCAATTCAAACCAGTTTCTTTCGTGGTCGTTACCACGAACTACAAACGCCCTGACATTGCTTTTTCTGTAGGTGTGTGTGCTAGATACCAAGTTGAATCCAAAGTGAGTCATATCAATCAAGTAAAGAGGATTCTGAAGTATGTTAATGGAACAAGTGAGTATAGAATGTTATACACTCATGGATTTGGCTATATGTTATCTAGGTATTGTGATGCTGATTGGGCTGGAAGTGCTGATGATAGGAAAAGCACATCAAAAGGCTTTTCTTTTTGGGGAACAATCTTATATCATGGTTCAACAAGAAGCAAAATTGTGTCTCCCTGTCTACTGCTGAAGCTGAGTATATAGCAGCTGGAAGTAGTTGTTCTCAACTGGTGTGGATGAAACAAATGCTGACTGAATATAATGTCACACAAGATGTCATGACATTGTATTGTGACAATTTAAGTGCTATAAACATCTCCAAAAATCTTATTCAACATAATAGGACCAAGCATATTGATATTCTCCATCACTTTATAAGGGAGCTTGTTGAAGACAAGATCATTGCCTTAGAACATGTTGCTACAGAGAAGCAGCTAGCTGGCATCTTCACTAAGGCATTGGATGCTAGGCAATTTGAAATTTTAAGAGGCAAATTAGGGATTTGCATATAATGAGGATTTGTAGCAATTATTGCTGAGTGGAAATATCATTCAAGAGGTTTTGTATTTTCCAAAAATAGAGTGTCTCCAACTAATGCAATCATTTCAAAATACCTTAAAAGATATTTTAACACGCTACCCTAACCTCACTTATCATTCCAACTGCTTTTTCATCTCCCATACTCTCACAGAACTTTTTCTTGAACACCATTGTTCCATACACAAAATTCTCAAGATGTCTCAACAACATGGTTGAACTCCTTCCAAGTCTGCTAGGTCGGAATCAAAGACAACGGCTCACCCTGTGAGCGTCTCGTTTGATGATGTGATAGATGTTTCTCCACTAGCCATGGTTCCCTGTGACAATGATGAGTTGGCAAAGCCCACAACCTCTCATGCAAGCGGTTCCAAACGTGCTCTTATAGGTAACATTTCTAATACTCCTCTTGATTCATCCTCTGAAAATAGGACCAAAGAGGATAGTTTGTATGTTGATAGAGCCATTAAAAAGTTGGTTACTAGGGTTTTATATGGAGGTCACAATGTTCCTGGGATTTCAATCCCACTTTCTCAAATGGATGTTATTCCCACTTCTGATGCTAACCAAAGTAAGGAAAGAGATGTTGATTATTCTCGTTTTGAGAAGAGCACTGATACTGATAACCTACACATGTTGGCTAACTCTGTGCTTAAGGAAGGGAGGATTGAAGGTGATGTTGATGCTGGTGCTGATATTTCTGGTATGGAGAACAAGACTGGTGGTTCTGATTAGAGTAAGAAAAAGACTAATGTCTCTGATGATGCTGTGTATCTTGATAATTTTCCATCTGATGATGAATTGATTGTGAATGTGGCTCTTGGGATTTCCAAGAGGTTAAAGACAAGGAGAGGCAAAGCTGTGATTGATAACTCTCCTTCTAGGAGTAGTAAGAAGAAGACTGTTGTTGGACCTCCTAAAACATGGAGCAAAGTTACCACTACTTCTAAGAAGAGAAAGGCCAGGTCTGTTACTGAGTCTAAAGAGGATGTTGAGGATGATGTCCAGGACATCACACCTGTCAGAAAGTTTGTTTCCAAGAGACCAACTGACACAGTTCCTAATGCTCCTTTAGATAATGTTTCTTTCCACTCTATTGATAATGTGCCAACATGGAAGTATGTGTACCAAAGAAGAGTTGCTCTTGAGAGAGAGTTGGGCAATGATGCTTTTGAGATAAAGGAGGTCATGGAGTTAATTTCTGATGCTGGGTTGATGAAGACTGTGGCTAGTTTTTCTAAGTGTTATGATATGCTGGTCAAGGAGTTCATTGTGAACATCCTTGAGGACATTGCTGACAGAAGAAGCTAGAAGTTTAGTAAGGTGTTTGTGAGGGGGAGATGTATTGCGTTTTATGCTGCTGTTATTAACAGATATCTAGGAAGGGGTGAGCAAGAAGCAAGTGAACTTAAGGTGACTGATAATCAAGTGTGCAAGGTGATCGCTGCAAACCAAGTAATTGCGTGGCCCTTGAAAGGAAAACTGTATGTTGGTCAACTAAGTGTTAAATATGCTATCCTGCATAGGATTGGAGCAGCAAACTGGGAACCTACCAATCATACTTCCACCATTGTTGTTGGGTTAGGAAGGTTCATATTTGTTGTTGGTACAAAGGTGAAGTTTGACTATGGTGGCTACATTTTTTATCAGATTGTGAAACATGCTACTACCAATGCTGTCAAATTTCCCATTGCATTTCCGTCACTGATTTGTGGGATCATTCTAAGCTAGTATCTTGGTATTCTCTCTAGTAATGATATGGTTTGCAAAAGGGATGTTGTGATGTCTCTCCATTATAATTTTTTTGCAGGAAGACATGTCCCACACATTGTTTTGACATCTGTTGAGAAGACACCCTCTACTAAGACTGGGCTTATCTTAGAGTTGAAGGAAACTTACAGAGATTTGTGAGAAGTCATTCGTTAACTACTGCAAGGAAGCTGAAATTGAAAGCCTTGATTAGAAGTCTAAAGCAGTCTAAAGGTAATGATGTTGAGGTTGCTGATGTATATGAAGAGGAAGCTGGGGATGATTCTACCTCTGATGAGAGGACTGGTGATATTGAGGGTCATGATTCTGGGTCTACTGCTGGTGATGAAGGCGACAACTCTGGTTCTAAGGAAGAGAGTTGACGGTGCTTGTTTATGGTGCTCTTTGGATTGTGTTTGTTTTTTTATTCAGAATTTTCTTTTAGCACTTAATATGCTTTGGCTTGTAATTTTTTGTGGTTTCATTATGCACTCTTGACATTGTTGGCTTTGTATGCTTATTCTATGATAATGGTTTTCTCTTAGTGAGATTTCTTTAATTATGGCTAAAAAGGGGGAGAAGTAGTATGAAGGATGTTGTGTTGTTGCTGTTGTTTCTGGGTTGAGGGGGAGTATTTTTTTTTCCTGGTGTTATGGTATGGTTCTCTGACACTTTGGTTTTAAGGGGAGCTTTATTTTTATTTGTGATGTGTTAGGCTTTTCTCTGTTTTTCTGCTGTTGTTGTGCTCTCTGATGTTTTCTGGTAGCTCTTGTGATCAATTGGTTGTTTTAGCTAAAATTTGCCAAAGGGGGAGTTTGTTAGTTCTGTGATTGGCAACAATTTTGGTAAAACTTGGTATTATCACAAAATGTCCTATATGATGTCTTGACATGTGATCTTAACATTCCACAAGTGGTTCTTTTTATTGTTACAGGGTTTAGTTCATGATGTCAAGTATGATGTCCTGACATATGTTTACAGAACATTCAGTCAGAATGTTATGTTTTGTCTGTTGCATTTTTCTGCAATCTTTTGTGTGCCTTTGTTAAGTGATTACTTGCGCAAATCAAGGCATGACATTATTTTGAAGTAAGTATATTCTGTTTCCTTTTGAAGAATGGTTTGTTGTATTTTTTGGCAAAAAGATATGGAGAATAATTAGCTTTAATTATGGATTACTTTTGCCCAAGCCCATGAATAATGGTTTCTATTTAAAGTCGTGCTAACCTTACTTTTGCCCAAGGCAGAGAGAAGATTTTGAGAAATCTGCGTTTTGTCTTTTGTTAGGGTTTGAGTCTTTTGTTAGTTGTTTTCTTGTGAGCCATTCATTCATCACTTTGATGTGTGAATTAGACTGAGTTCTTTGAGTTGTAAGTTGTACATTCTAAGCTTTTAAGCACGAGTGCATTGTTTTTTATTGAAGCTTTTAAGCAAGATCAAGTGTTGTCCTTAAAGTGTGTCTTCTACTTTTGATCTTCTGTTTTTTATCACTGCATGTGATTGAGAGGGAGTGAGAGGTGTCTCATATCTGAGAGTGTGTTAGATAGAAGTTACACGAATAGAGGTTAGGTACGAAGATTGTAAACTAGAGAGGGTTTGCTGAGAGTCTTCAAACTAATTCTGTTTAGTGGACTTCTTTCATGGCTTGGTAGCCCCCAGACGTAGGTGTGTTTGCACCGAACTGGGTTAACAATTGCTTGTCTCTTTGCAATTGTTAACTTCATTTTATCTTGTTCATATATTGGTAATTGTTCAGAAATTAGTGTCGTGACATCTCTTTCAACATCTCATATCTGATACCAGAATTTCAAATTTGAATAACAAGATGATGAAGGAGTTATGTGATGAGTTTAAGATTGAGCATTATAATTCCTCTCCCTACTGACCAAAGATGAATGAGATTGTTGAAGCTGCCAACAAGAATATAAAGAAGATCATTCAGAAGATGGTTATAACATATAAGGACTGGCATGAAATGCTCCCATTTGCTTTATATGGGTATCGTACATCCGTCCGCACTTCAACATGGGCAACCCATTTATCTCTTGTATATGGTATGGAAGTTATGCTCCATTTAGAGGTTAAGATCCCGTCAAGAGAGTCTTGTTGGTAACTAAATTGACTGAGGCTGAATGGTGTCAGAGTAGGTATGATAAGTTAAATCTAATTGAAGAAAAAATAATGGCGTCCTTGTGTCATAGCCAGTTGTACCAACAAAGAATGAAGAAAGCTTTTAATAAAAAAGTTAGACCTCGTGTGTTCAGAGAAGGTGACCTTATGCTAAAAAAGATCTCGTCTTCTACCACTGATTATAGAGGCAAGCAGACTCCTAATTATGAAGGCCCATATGTTGTTAAGAAAGTTTTCTTTGTCGGTGAATTAACTCTTACAACTATGGATTGTGAAGAATTCACTCGTCTTGTGAATGCCGATGCAGTCAAGAAATATTTCGCCTAAAAAATAAAAGAACAACTAGCTAAGTTGAAAATCCAAAAGGGAGGGTTAGGCAAACATGAGCGTCTCGGTGGGCTGAAAACCCGAAAGGGTGGTCAAGGAAAAAGTTAGAGGATCATGGCAAGTAACTGCATCTGGCCAGACTTGATCATCTGAAGCAACTTTGTTCATCAACTTTTCTCATCTTCGTCATTCTCGACATTAGCGTAAAGTACGGTGGAGTTCAAAGTTGTTAAGAAGAATAATGGACATTGTGTTTTAGTGTAACCTTTTCCATGTATTTACCATTTTCCAACTTTGTAATGATCTATGAAGTCACACCATTTGCGAACTACCACTCTATCATTAAAATTTGGGTCTTTGCCCATTTGTTTGCAATTCCTATTTGTTTTTATTTTGCAAATTTTCATTTATTTTTTATGATAATTTTTGAAACAAAAAGTAATTAATAGTAATTCCTTTGAAAACTACAAAAATGTTTTTCTTTGATTTATGAACGTTAAAAGGAATGTCCACAGTTACTTTAAAGAATGGTAAGATCCTGAAGTGCAGAACTCGATATTTCCACAAGCTGAGTTTGTTCTTGTTGGTGGTATTCCCAGCTAAGTGCTAACTCTGGTGTTCTCCAGTTGAATATCAAATTTAGCATCCCAGTTTGAATCATAGACTTGGACTCCCTGGTTGAGTCTTGATCCAGTTCTCCTCAACCGAGTGTGATTTTCTTCTCCACACAGGTTGTGATCAAGCAAGTATATGTATGTTGAAGAATCCCTAGCAGGTTTTATCCTCTTGTTACAATTTCAACAATATTCCCCATTAAGAAGTATTGAGATAACAATCAACTGTTGGGTTTCCTCTCACCCTATGTTGAGTTTTAAAATCCCTCGTAGGTTAATTTGTTGCTACGTTGTTAACTTCTTGATTTTTCCATGGCAAGTTCAAGATGCTTCTCTTGAAATTGTTGATCCCTAGCGAGTTGCATTTGGTAATCATCAACAAATCCATATTATTCCAGAGCAGATTGTTGCAAAGATTGTCTTTTGGAGGATTATTTTTTTCCCATCCCCTTTTTAGAGTTAGTACAAATGATATCCCTTTCAGAGGTTAATATCTCTAGAATAGCTTTGCTACACCTCTTCCTTAGCAAGTCTTCATCCTTATGCAACAGATTCTATGAGGATTTCTTTCCTTCACAACCAGATTTTTGGAAGTCTGTATTGTATGATTCCCTCAACGGAATTCATATAGATTTTTCTTATCCCCAGGAAAAGTCAAGAAGATTTGGGTTGTTGTGTTTTCCCAACAGATATTTCCATCCTCCAGCGGAGTTCATATTATTTTTCCCTCAACGAGTTATTGATAATAAAAGATTCAACTTTGGGTTCTTCTCCCTAAACAGTATCTCTCTATCTCCAGAGATATGAGCCCTATAGCAAGATTTTTATCTTTTTATGGATCTTATGTATCTCCAGCTAAAATCCATGATAGTTTATCTTTCAGCAATATTGAGATTTAGCGGAGTATCCGTTTATACTGTGGTGATTGGTCGTCCCCAATTTACCTTTGTGTTTATTTTATCGGCATATACATGTATACATTTATTCATCCATACATACATCATGCAAATTCATGTTCATTTTGCATTTCTTGGTGCTTTGGTTTAGTCTTTGGTGTTGTTATCCCCACAGAGTATGTATTCTCTCCATTAGAGTGTCTACCTTAATCTAAACGTGTATATCCTTTCATATTCCCCACTAAGTTCATTCCTCATAGGAGGATTTTCTTTAGTTTTCCTCCCCAGCTTTTTATCTAGATGGAATTATTCCCCAGTTGAGTTATTTCCTCATTGGGTCAAGTCATGTTTGACTGCTTCTCTCTAGTTTGTTCCTGGATTGAACTTTGATCCCTACAAAAGTTATTTTGAATCTCTCTAGGCTGTAAAACATGGATGATGAAAAGGCATTTATTTTTCCCTTTGATTATTTTCCTGGGCAGAAATCTGTTTGTAAGTCCCAATCAGAAGATGAAGATTTGGTTTCTCCGATAGTGTTGTGATAACACTCCCTTGAAAATTTTTCCTAACAATAAGTGGTTTTCTCTTTATTTGAGAAGCTTGCATTATCCTTAGCATATTAACAAATGACAATCTCTTTGAGAAGCTTGTTTGATATATCAACCTTTTGTGTGACTTCAAGTGGCGGTCTCTTTATTTGAGCAGCTTGTATGTCCCCATCATGGGAAACCTCACCCGGTAACAAGTGGTTGTCTCTTTATTTGAGAAGCTTATATATACCCCAGAATTAATTTGTGTCTTTGCAGTAAATGGCATCTCTCTAATTCATCCTCAGTAGAGAAGTTTATTGTGAAATGTTGGATCCCTATCCAACCAACTCTTCTATCAAATGACATTTCTTTGGAAAGGTCCCGTAGGGAAGTTTGATGAAGCCCATTTTTCCAGCAAATGACATCTCCCTTCCTCAGTAGAAAATTTTGTTGTGAAACCCCCTTTCCATCAAATGGTATCTCTCCGGAAAAGTCTTGAAGGGGAGTTTAGTAAAGCTTTGTATTTCCAGCAAATGGCATATCTCCGAAAGTCCCACAGGGAAGTTTGTTGTGAAATTTATCTAACCTGGCCATATCTATTTTGAAGGTCCCTGGTAGAGTTGTTGATCCTTAATTCCTAGAAAATGGCAGTCCCTTTAGCGTAGATAGGTTGTATTTGGTCCTTTTTCAAGTTTGAAACTTGATTAAAGAAGAAGTTGAGCCCTATCCTTATAGTGGAAGCTTATTATCATTCGAATTGGTTCATTATTTGAACATATCGGTGAGCAAAGATGCAATGATAAGCTTCTCGGGTGAGTCTGCCACTTATCTGCAAGGGTAGCAATGGTAAGCTTCTCAGGCGAGACTGCCACTTATCTGGTAGGTAATCTGATAAAATGATAAGCTTCTCTGGAGAGACTGCCACTTATCTTAGGGCAAAACATGATAAGCTTCTCATGCGGGACTGCCACTTATTAGAAATAAGGCGTTGCAAAAGGCTCTTCTTGATAGATAGTGCAAAATAAATGCACGTCTAGGTAGGTTCGGAGACCGATAGAGACCGAAGTTCAATCTAGGATCGAGCTAGAAAGAAACTGTCAAACAAGAATCCATTGAGGGAATGAACTCAAATGGGGATTATCTGATCCAGGCATGGAAAATATAACTGAAATAAGCATCATCCACGAGGGTTGAACTCTGTGGGGAAACTGGAAATAATAGGTATTTTATGCCTAAGGTTGACGATCTATTTGGAGAGAAGGGGAAAACCCAAATACTTGGCGGTAACCACAACCAAAAGTAACGACAAAAGACAACGAGGATAGCAAACATGCAGATGCTAATGCGTATGCCTATGAGAAATGCAACGAGTATGTTGATGCTCATGTTTATGCATATGCTGACAAAACAGACAAAAGGAGGAGGAAACAGGAGATGAAACAAACATCTCGACAGGGATGCCCGACGACCTCTGCAAAATTACATCCATCAAGGGATAGGAAAACCTGATGGCGAAACTAAATCTTGCTTCAAAGTTCCAAACTCTATGGGGAGAGAAAATTCCACTTGAGGATACGACATCATGACTTCACTGGAGGGATGGCCATCATGAATCTGAATCCTGATCAAAGAAGACATGTTCACTGAGAGAGTCATCTTAGGATTAGATACTTCCGGGGATAAAATAAATATTCACTTCATTGGGGAAGTGTGGAGCTAGGCAGCTTCATGGAGAAAGTGTAGCAACTTCCTAGAAAAAGTACATCATCTTCTTGGGGAAAGTACATCAGCTTCCCTGGGGAAAGTATCTTGACTTCTTGGGGAGAACATGGCAACCTCCTGGGGGACATTTCCTGAGGAAAATATGACAACTTCAGTGAGGAAATGATGGTTCCACTAAGAGTGGGTTTTCAATAACATGCATCACTTGGAAGATATTGGGGAGATTCTCTGCAGTCTTGAAAGTCACTGGAGATTACTGGATCAGTCCAAAAGTGTTGCCAGCTTCTGTTTCACTGGGGATTTGCGCTGAGGCAATGGTCTAAAAGTGCTTCTGCAACATTGAGACTTACTGGGGAATGAAGATGTCCTTCAAATATTTCCACAAGTCAAAGCAACTTTATATTTTTCAAAAGTGTTTTTAAAAACAGTTTTTAGTTTGAAAACTTTTCACCTTCAAAAATATTATTAACAAATAACAATTTGCATAACGAAAATGAAAAAGATAGCATAAATGACAAGAATTGAATAGCAAAAGGGTTTAATTTTATTGAAGAATGGTAGTTTGCTAAAGGCGAAGCTCCATGGAAAAATACAATTGAAATTGGCAATAGGGAAAGGTTACATTGAATCTAACGACCTCTACTGACTCTAATAACTAAGACTACCCAAAATCCCGCTTCTGACAAGAGCGATTGGATTGAAGTTGATCTTCTGTAAAATGTTCTGCAATGATCGGCATCATCTGATGCAGTGAAATGCCTTTGTCCCTAATTTTTGCCTGGATCGCCCTTTCGGGTTTTCAATCCACCGGGACGCTCATTTTTGCCTAAGCTTCCTTTTCAGGTTTTCAACTTAGCGAGCTATATTTCTTTTATTTTCCATCCCTAATTTTTTCCTGGATCTCCTTCATAGGTTTTGATCCACCGGGATACCCATTGTTGCCTAAATTGCCTTTCCAGGTTTTCGACTTAGCAGGTTATTTTAGGCATAATATTTTCTGACTGCATCAGAGTTCACAGGATGTGCAAGCTCTTCACCATCCATAGTTGTGAGAATTAGCGATCCTCTGGAGAAGACTGTCTTCACAACAAATGGGCCTTCGTAGTTGGGCATCCATTTCCCACGTATGTCTTTGTGAACTGGCAAGATTTTCTTGAGTACGAGCTCTCCCTGATGGAACTCACGGATTCAAACTTTCTTGTCAAAGGCCCTCTTCATCCATTTCTGATATAACTGACCATGGCACATAGTTGTCATGCGCTTCTCGTCAATGAGGTTCAGCTGATCAAATATGTCTTGAACACATTCGACTTCATCAAGCTTGGTTTCCATCAATACCCTTAAGGAAGGTAGTTCTACTTCGATGGGGAGGGCGACGTCCATTCCATATACCAATGAGAAATGGGTTGCCCCTGTTGAAGTTCGTACTATAGTTCTGTATCCGTGCAAAGCAAATGGTAACATTTCATGCCAATCTTTGTAAGTCTTGACCATCTTTTGCAAGATTTTCTTGATATTTTTGTTTACAGCTTCAACAGCTCCATTCATTTTAGGACGATAAGGAGAAGAATTGTGATGTGCAATCTTGAAACTTTCGCACAACTCCTTCATGGTCTTGTTGTTCAGATTGGTGACGTTGTCTATTATGATTCGGCTTAGAATTCCATAACGGCAGATAATTTCTTTCCTGATGAAGCGGGCAACCACTTGCTTGGTCACGTTGGTTATCCTTTGTGAAACTTGTCTGTTATCCCGTTATTCTTTGCCTAATTCCCCAGTAGAGCAATGACTTTGAGGCTCCCCAATGGAGTCCATATTTTCTTTCCAGCATTTTAGTCGTAGTTCTATCTACGCATTTTTCTAGCTCTTGTGGAATTCTCGTTCCCTAGCTGGACCCCTCTTTGTTTATCCCCTACAGAGTTTCTTTTGCTTAACTTCTCCAGCGGTTATCTATCTCTAGTGGCACCTTTTTTCCACAGAGACCTATGTTTGTATTCATATCATATCATAATCATTTTGCGGTATCTTAAGGCCAAAATTAAGGCTTTCTGTATTTAATTCTCTTCTATCCCGTCGAGACAAATATGTCAATCTTCATATCTCTGAATAGAAGAAACTTAAATAAGGGCATCTCTCATACCCTAATTTTTACCCCTAAGATCCCACCTCATTTGCATCTTCACAGTGCATCAAGATCATAAACATGGTTCTCCTGCCATCCTCTGTGGGTTTGCTCTTGAGGGAGATCACCAAGCATCTGTGTGTTCCTTAGTTGCTTTATGTTTGCTTATGTTTACTAACCTCTAACCAAAATACCAAAAATATGTTGCAATTTGCTTGTTTCTTCTTCTTTGTGTGTTTAGGGTTTTGCAGGGAGATTAATGGCAATGACATTGGTTCTAAGTCAAATGTGGTTATTCATTCAAGTCCAAATCAGATGTAAGTTTGACCTCATCTTGGTCAAACCATCAAGGTCAAAATGTCTTGTGGTTATCAAGCAGTGATTTATAGGGAATTTGGTTCAAATAAGATTCATCAAACCATAAGGATATCTTCATCAAAGATTTCTCAAGAATAAGGGAATTAGGCTTTCTATTCATTATGCTTGAAGATTGATAATGGTTTCTCAACTGAAGTTCATTATGCTAGGGTTTTCTTCCTCAAGGTCACATTGAGCATTGTTCTTTCTCTATTGCAAGTTGATTATTCATCTCAAGAATTCTCCTAGTTATTTGCTTCACAAGTCAATATCTTTAATGAGATTTAGAGGATTCCTCAAGGAATTACCTTTGTGGTTAGATCATGAATGAGAGAAGAATTTTTCTAGGTCAATACCTTTTTATTGGTTGAGATGCAAGTATGGATCATGGCACAAAAGAAGAAGTTATATTGCCTACTTGCAAGTTTATTTGGATTATTTTTTTCTTCAAGTATTTATCTTTGGATTCATCAAGGTTTAAGTCAAGTTCATTTCAAGTTCTTATTCCAAGATCAAAGACATTAATCATGATTAAAATTCTCTTGATATACAAGTTACAAATTCAAGGTGTTAATATCCATTTCAAGTTCAATTTTCAAATGTTATTCACGTTTACAAGGCAAGTTCAACTTCATTAATAAATTCAAATTTTCAAAGCATGATTATTCAAGGTTGTCAAGCATTATTCAAGGCTTAGGTTCAATTTTAATTCTAAGTGCAAGATTCAATTTGGTGCATTATTTCAAGTTCAAGTTTTAATATTAAAACCAAATTCATGATCTCTTTGTGCTAAAATTATTGTTCCTAACCTTGTCCAATATCATCACATCTTACAACAAAAAGTCACAAAAACCAAATTGTCCATTACCAAAAAATCAAATGTCTAAAAATTACAAACTTCCAAAAAAAACTCATAAGCCCATAGATTAAGTCCATGATACTTTAATTACCAAAAATAAATAAAAAAAGTTCGAGAAAAAAATTCAAACAAGGCTCATGCTCATAAGCATATTCTTCAAGCTATCCATGCCAAGATTACAAGCCATTTCACATACAACACAAGCTATGCTCATAGGCAACTTCACGCTGCTACTACTTGCCAAAGCCACTCCTTCATGATGCTTTAATCCAAGTTGTGCCAAACATATTCGCAAGCCAACAAATCTCTCGTGCAAGACTTGCTTTCGAGCCATAACCAAGCTACTACTTGCAAGCCTTGAAGCCAATACGCTGCTACCTCATACTAGCAATCCAAGTCATGCCAAGTCATAAGCGAAACGACTTCATGAATTGCACAGAGCAAAACACAACGTAACACGAAAAATGTAAAAAAAAAGTCCAAAACGACATCACAATACAAATATCAGAACGACATACATGAGCCACTTGGTTGATTTAAAACACAGTAAAAAACCAAAAACAACAGCATCTTTACTCCAATTTCATTCTCCATTCATCTATAAATAAAGAGCAATACTCGCCAATTTCTCTCAAGCTATAAAGCCAAAGAAATTCTGACATTTTTCCTCCTCAACCTCCTCACTACAAAATCGATTTGAACCTCATTTATCTTCTACTTTTTTTATTAAAATTCACTCTCAATTGAAACCAAATACCAGCTAGAGTAATAGAAGAATAAAGAAGAAGATTCAAATTCACATTTACCTGAGTTTTGAAGGTAGTTTGAGGAGATTTTTGCTTTTTTGATTCGCGTCTGTTGTTGAGTGATTTCTGAAATTGTTTGTAGCATTGTGTACAGCTTTGTATTTCGATCATTTCCGCTTGAGTTTCTGTTGGAAATAATATTTTATTTCCATTAATGTTGTTCCAAAATGACAAAGTAGGTGTTATATTTAATTGACAATAAATGCTTAGTCCCACATTGGAAAGAGGAGTAAAATTAAATAGCATTTATAAGGCACTTGAAACAATGTAATTTCCAAAGGAGGCAAAGAGGATAAAGTGCCACATAGTCATATGTGGTGGTGCCAAAACTTATGTCACTTGTCTCATACAAAACACCCCTCGCCGGTGTCGCCACCGGCTCCGGCTCTGGAACCGGAACCGGGGGCGTGGGCGTAGAGGCGCTAGTGGCGTCTTGTAGACGGCACTTGAGCACGGCGCCGGTGGCGCTCCGGCCGCATCGCTCAGATTTATTCGTTGCCTAGAGTTTGATTTTGAATTTGAATTTGAAATACATGACACTTGACGAAGTGGTGCATGATATTTTATTTGAACCATTACAAATGCTCATTAGAGAGTGTGTTTATGAAGAATTGCAAACTTCTGAAAGGACACATGCATGGCTATAAATATATGCTTCATAATTCGAAATCATTCACTCCAAAATTTTGAAATCCTCTTCCATATAATTCCAACGTTTTCCTTGCATTCGAAACTTCACCAGTCTTGTGCAGTTTCGAGAAAAAAGGCTGACTTATCCTGGGTATTCAGGCCGTTCCAACTCTAAGACAACTTGAGAGTGTGCTTGAAATACTTTTAAGGAAAGTGATTTCGTTCACGATTCATTCTGGATCCATTCGACATAGAAGGATTAACTAACAATCTTAAAAGTATTTGCATCATGGATTCCGACGCTGTTGTTTCAAGTATCAAGGTTATGAATCAAGATCTTGTCAAATTGGATCGCTTCGATGGAAACAACTTTACCAGATGGCAAGACAAGATGACTTTCCTGCTTACTGCACTCAAGGTTCACTACGTCTTGGATCCCGATCTGACACCAATTCCAGAACCAACTGAAGATGATTCTGCCGAACTCAAGAAGAAGCGCATGCTGCGAAGGGAGGACGAATTACTATGCCGCGGGCATATTCTGAACACGCTGTCTGACCGCCTATACGACCTATACACAGACAATCCGTCCGCTAGAGACATATGGAATTCACTGGAGTTTAAATTCAAAGCCGAAGAAGAAGGTACGAAAAAGTTCTTAATTTCTAAATACTTTGATTTTAAATTTATAGATTCCAAGCCCATACTTCCTCAAGTGCACGAATTGCAAGTCCTGGTGAACAAAATCAAAGCGGTGAAAATAGACATTCCTGAAACCTTTCAAGTTGGTGCAATCATTGCGAAGTTACCAAGTTCGTGGAAAGGCTATAAAAAGAAACTGTTGCACAGTTCTGATGACTTTTCCTTGGAGAAAATCCAGAAGCATCTTCAGATCGAGGAGGAATCGAAGGAGAGGGAAAAATCAGAATCTGCGGGTCTTTCCAAAGCCAACGCTGTGACCAGAAAGGAAAAGAAAAAACATGATGTCAAGAAAAGTCACATCGCACCAAAAAAGGAACATACCAAGTTCAAGAACTTCGGTGGTCCGAAGGGTCCGAAAAATGGATGCTTTGTATGTGGAAAACCTGGACATTATGCTCGAGATTGCAGGCATAATAAATCAAAAAAGGAGATCAATGCAGTGAATGCTAATGATGATATAATTGCTACTGTGAGCGAAATTATGGCAATCAAAGGCAAAGTCCAAGGCTGGTGGTATGATACATGTGCCACAGTTCATGTCTCATATGACAGGGCTGCATTCAAAACATATTCTGAGGCAAATGATGGACAAGAAGTACAAATGGGAAATGAAGTGCGATCCAAAGTTGTTGGAACCGGAACGGTCGAACTCAACTTCACTTCTGGAAAGAAAGTTACTCTTGTTAATGTGTTTCATGTCCCAGACATGAATAGGAATCTTGTTAGTGGGGATTTATTGGGAAAACCGGGTATTAAATCTGTGTATGAATCGGGCAAACTTATTTTGACCCGTAATGGTGTGTTTGTTGGAAAAGGATATTCCGCTGAAGGAATGATCAAACTATGTATTACTGATAACATGATTAATGAAATTTCTAATTCTGCTTACATGCTTGATTCAGTTACTTTATGGCACAATAGACTAGCACATATTGGTATTAGTTCAATGAAGAGACTAATTAAACTTGGCTTGATATCATGTAATATCAAAGATTTCAATAAATGTGAATTATGTGTTAAATCAAAAATGATTAAGAAACCTTTCAAAAGTGTTGAAAGAAATACAAATCTGCTTGATCTTGTGCATTCAGATTTGTGCGAATTTAATGGCATGTTGACCCGTGGGGAAAATAGATATTTCATTACATTTATTGATGATTGTTCTAGATACACTTATGTATATCTCTTAAAGAATAAAGATGAGGCTTTTAATGCCTTTAAGAGTTACAAAGCATAAGTGGAAAATCAATTAAGCAGAAGTATAAAAGTCCTTAGGAGTGATAGGGGCGGTGAATACTTTTCTACTGAATTTGATGCATTTTGTGAAGAACATGGTATAATACATGAATGTTCGGCACCTAGAATACCACAACAAAATGGCATAGCAGAAAGAAAGAATCGAACATATCAAGAAATGATGAATGCCATGTTATTGCATTCCGAACTACCTTTCAATTTGTGGGGCGAAGCTTTATTATCCGCTTGTCACATAATAAATAGAATTCCCTTAAAGAAAAGTGGAATTTCTCCATATGAGGTATGGAAGGGCATGACACTAAATATTGGCTATTTTAAGGTGTGGGGGTGTGTGGCATATTACAAAAACATGGATCCTAAGAGAACCAAGTTGGGTCCTCGAGGGATAAAATGTGCATTTGTAGGATATGCACAAAATAGCAAAGCATATAGACTTTTAAATTTAGAGTCTAATATTATTGTTGAATCCCGGGATGTAGAATTCTTTGAAAACCTTATAACTAAGGATAAAGAATCAGAGTCGGCCATAAATAAAGAATCTTGTGAAAAAGACTCTTCTCGGATTGTAGAAATACAACCTGAAGGCACATCTCGAATAAATGAACCACGACCCGAACCTAGGATAAGCAAAAGAGTCCGGAAAATAAAAAGCCTAGGACCAGACGAAATTGATTCTCAATCCATTTCATTTATTCGTTGCCTAGAGTTTGATTTTGAATTTGAATTTGAAATACATGACACTTGACGAAGTGGTGCATGATATTTTATTTGAACCATTGCAAATGCTCATTAGAGAGTGTGTTTATGAAGAATTGCAAACTTTTGAAAGGACACATGCATGGCTATAAATATATGCTTCATAATTCGAAATCATTCACTCCAAAATTCTGAAATCCTCTTCCATATAATTCCAACGTTTTCCTTGCATTCGAAACTTCACCAGTCTTGTGCAGTTTCGAGAAAAAAGGCTGACTTATCCTGGGTATTCAGGTCATTCCAACTCTAAGACAACTTGAGAGTGTGCTTGAAATACTTTTAAGGAAAGTGATTTCGTTCACGATTCAGTCTGAATCCATTCGACATAGAAGGATTAACTAACAGTTTCAAGCTCCGTCGCAGCGGAGCACTACTGGTATGACTTCTTTCTCACGTGAAGCTTTCATGAAGAAAATGATACTTTCTTTTTTTGGCTCAGACTTCCTTTCCTTTTTTCTTCATTGAACCTCCATTTTCTTATTTGTTTTTTTAAGAAGCTATTGTAATTTCTTTTGGTTCAAATTTTTTTACTACTTTTCTTTCTTGAAATTTTCTATTAATTGTTCTCTTGATTTAATATTTTAGATCATTTTCACTTCTTTAATCTTTGTTTTTTTTTTGTTTAAAATTTCTTTAAAATCATTTGAATTGACTTTATGCTTGATTTTATATTCTTATTGCTTGTTGATATATTGATTGTTGGTTGTTGCCTTAGATCTTATTTTTTGATAAAGATCTCGTCAATATTAATGGACTTTGGGTGTTGATAAAAAATCCTAATCTACCAAGAGAGGTGATTGATATTAATGATGATTTGATCAATTGAGGTACTTTGGATTGATGCATAAGTTTGTCCAAAGTACTATGAGAGGTTGATTGATGTAGTGGATCCATATTTCCTTAACTTAGGTCTTGATCAACCTTGTTTTGACTTGTGCTACATATTTTAGGAGTGTGATCATTATATCACATCTCTAACATGTATGGTACATAAATTGTTTTGACCTACCTCCCATAGTATGATCTTCCTTATAGATTGTGCTATGATTGCTTAACATAGCGCTACATTTGTCCTTAATCGAAAAGTGATCATATTGGTCCAATTCTAGATACGAGTCATCTTTAATTTAGATGTAAATCTCCTATCTCCATAATTTATAGTTTCTTTTCCACCTATGAGAGCTAGTGACATACTTGTCGATTTTATCCAAGTTGGAGTTCTTCTCAAAGGATGATGCAAAGTTCTCACAAATTGTTGGGTTGATTAGTCGAGTAATCTACTTTAAATGACAAAGTGTCTTCATTGACCCTGACACTAACTTTTAATTGTACTAACTTTACTTTATGCCTTTATTTTATGCTAATTTATCTTTATGCTTCTTTATTTTAAGCTCTTTATTTTTAGGCTTATCAATATCATATCACATTATTCATCTAGTGTATGTTTATTGTCTTTTTCTCTTTGTTCACTTGTACTTTCTTTTTCTTTTAAGACATTAATAAATGCCTAAACATCTTAAACCTCTTAATGTATTCCTTGAACTACTTGGTGACTATCCTTTGCTCATGGATGATGGACTTAGAATTAGGATTCTTGACTTATGCTTTGGAGTATTATCTTGAGACCTTGGATCTTATTCTGGCACCTAGACCTTGAGAGACCTCTTGTGAATATCTTGGCTTGGAGATTTTCTTTTCATCTGATGCTTGGTTTTCTTTGCTTATCTGGTTGCTTATTGCTTGAGTCCAAAGGATGAAAGTTTTGGCTTGTTATGTCAAAGGCTTATATCTTGGTTAGATATTTCCTTCCTTAGCTTTTATTTTATGCATTAGGATAGTCTCTCCATGTCCTCCCCTTCTTAAATTTTCAAAGTCTTCTCCATTTTTCAAAATCCTCTTCTTTCAAACTAGAACCACTTTCATAATAAACCTTGACTTTGTCAAGTTCATTTTCAAACTTCGTTTTCTTAATAAAT
Organism: Lathyrus sativus; assembly: GCA_963859935.3. Lineage (NCBI taxonomy): Eukaryota > Viridiplantae > Streptophyta > Magnoliopsida > Fabales > Fabaceae > Lathyrus > Lathyrus sativus. The sequence continues at coordinate 853,708,974 of OZ012735.1, read as the reverse complement.
GTTAATCAATCTTAAGCATACTTAAACATATTTTTCAAAAACGTAAGTTGTCTTTTCATTTAAAATGAATAATAACACGCCATTTTGTTATTTTTACCACGAACTGCGATGTTTTGATCTTCCATTGCACTTTGTGGGTATGTAGGCACGAGGCTCCAAAAGTCTTGTCAAACACAAAATATTAAAAAAATATTTCTCTTCTCACCTCGCCAATCTTTTGCAAACAACACCTTTTTATAAGCCAAACACTAGATTTTCAAAGAGGTTCCTATAAAATACTATAGATGTTTTGTGTGCTAACACCATCCCTTTGTGTAATCAACCACTTACCCTGTCTTTGTTTTTATTAGTTCTTGTTTAGAACTTCTTTTAGGTTTTTTCGCTTTTTTCCCTTTCCTTTGGATAAAACAAAAGTGCGGTGGCAACTCTTGTTATCCAAGTTAAGTTAGTCAATAGCTTAACTCAAAATTTCCAGTTATAGAAAGCATGATCATAAAAATGAATTGATGAAATTGAATGAATTAAATGGTGTGATTATGTGATTTAACATGTCCTAATGATGTTATAACATGTAGTATAATTTTCTGAACATTTGGGGATGTTGGGGACTGAATTTGGGAAGGTTTGGAGGTTTTGTAGTGCAAAAATCGTGTTTCTGGTGATGCAGGTCTGGAAGATCACCAAGCGATCTTGGCCTTGTTAATTTCAGCCAGCAAGCTATTGTACTTTCCTGGCGAGGATGGAAACACATATTTGTTGTTCATGACTTAAATCGTCATAACTTTAATTTCTGGGACTCAGACTAATGTGCGGTTCGAAGCATTGGAAAGCTAATGTACAGAGCTACATTATGGTAGTTCTCTGTGAAATGAATTGTCGTGTTTGAACAACGTGTGAGTATATGTTTTGAAGTGTGTGCAACTCTGTGAATTATTCTACATGATTAATGATGAACCAATATTGAAATGATTTAACATGATTGAGTGTTGTGTGTGAATATGTAATTGATGTGGTGCTACTGTTTGGAGGTATTTTGGCGTTGTTTATTATTTATTATGAAATTAGTCAACTGTTGTGTATTGAGAATGATATTGTGAATAATTGTGGTAAACGTATGGAGATGATTTTAGTGATATTGCATATTGTTGAAAATTATGAAACATGATGTACGGACTTCGGTCTAGTCTTGGTGTGCTCTAGTTAAATGGTGTAGATTAAGGAGTGAATAGCTGGTTTTAGCGGGAATTAGTGATGCGTTAATAAAGGTGTTAGTAGCGAATTGATATGCTCTGGTCCGATGGTGCGGATTCAGGAGTGAGTAGCTGGTTCAGAATAGGAATCAGTGAAGCATTACTAAAGATGTCAGTAGCGAATTGGTGAGCTCTGGTCCGATGGTGTGGATTCAGAAATGAGATGGATATGTGTTATCTATAATAGTACCACATGCATAAGTGTCATGTTGTGTTGCAAGTCATATATATATATATATATATATATATATATATATATATATATATATATATATATATATATATATATATATATATATATATATATATATATATATATATATATATATATATATATATATATATATATATATATATATATATATATATATATATATATATATATATATATATATATATATATATATATATATATATATATATATATATATATATATATATATATATATATATATATATATATATATATCAACTTACTCAAAGAGTAAGTTTTTTTTAACTTACTTAAAATCATAGCCTTTGAATTAAATATAATATAATGGTTAGATTAGTCTTTTACTTAATTAATCATTAGATTAGATTCAATTCAAAGGATATGATTTAGAGTAAGTTAAAAAAAAACTTATTTTTGGAGTAAGTTGATCCCCACCATATATATATATATATATATATATATATATATATATATATATATATATATATATATATATATATATATATATATATATATATATATATATATATATATATATATATATATATATATATATATATATATATATATATATATATATATATATATATATATATATATATATATGTATGTATGTATATATGTGTGTGTGTGTGTGTGTGTGTGTGTGTGTGTGTGTGTGTGTGTGTGTGTGTGTGTGTGTTATATATGTTCTGGCCTGGGCCCCGACTTGACCGGGCAGGCTCAGCCCAATAATGTGCAGTAGGCCCAATCTGGCTTGGGCTACTGTCGTCGAGCACAAGGTCCCCGTCGGGCAAAGGATACCCTCCGCGGGCAGGACCTTCTCCCCCTGACGGGCAGAACAAACGTGTCCTTCACGCGTTCTCCACGTGCTCCCCTCTGCGGGGACATGTCATCAACCAACTGCCCACTTCCGAAAGAGCAGGTAAACCCACGTTCCGAAGTTCACGGAGCAGTTGAACTAGGGAAAAGACCGCGTTCCGGTCTTCACTACGCCATGTAAGCCCTAACAGTCACCTGGGTTGGACCTGGCAATCCAGCCTAACAAAAATGACTGTTTCCCCAGCGCTGGGGTCTCTCTATAAATACCCTCTTTCACAAGAGGGTCAGGTATTCTCTTCTTACCCTTTTCTGTACTTGTGATCACTCTGTCCACCTTATTACTTTGGCATCGGAGTGTCTTGCAGGTACACCCCTCATCTCCTTTTATACACCGTTGAACATGCATAAATCCAGCAGGGCGCGACCAGTCAGTGATCCCCTTCTGGTCAGGTCAGATCAGTGGCGCCGTCTGTGGGGACTAAAACTTTCCCGTTCCTCCAAGCAGAGAACCAAAGTTTCATCAACATTCTGTGATCATGGCTAGTCCACACCACGACGATGCCATTCACGGCCTCATCCTTGCTCCCGCTGCGAATGGCAGCAAGCAAACAGAGACATCCCAACCTCCGGAGACCGACGAGAGGGACGACCAGACTGCCTCTCCCTCGTCCGCGGAAGCTGCGTACTAGACTGTTCTTCGACCAAGGAGCCCGACAGAGTTCCAGCCCATCCCTGTCTCGGCCGGAGCAGACCCGACAGTGGTTGCCCTCTTCGCGGCCATCAACCAAACGAATCAGCTGTTGTTCAAACAGAACGCACAGATTGGTGCACTAGAGCATGAAGTCCTGTTGAGGTCCCCTCCGCGGGAAGACCAGAACAGAAATTCGAGGAGTCCATCCCCTCGTCTCAGGAATCATCGACCCCGGCTAGAGAGGCCCCAACCCGAAATAGTGCGAGAGCAGACCAGGTCACTAAGGAGATAAGTCTGGGAGAAACGGCCAGCCAGGGAGGATCCCCCGACCAAACCTCCGAGGGTCGAACCTCCGGTCAGGAGGCCGAGGATGCGAAATCAAGCGCCTCCGCCACCAGGGCCATCACCCCCTCAGTCACCAACTCTCAATGACGAAGACGACTACAGGACCCCCTTGTCCAGAGAGATCATGGCGGCTCCCATCCCCCAGGGGATGGAGAAGCTCCCAGCACTCTCGACGTATGATGGTACCTCCGACCCAGACGACCACCTGGAAGACATCGAGGCTATGCTCGACCACCGAAATGTCCGAGGAGCTATCAAATGCAGACTCTTCCCAACAATGCTGAGAAAAGGTGCCATGATGTGGTACAAAAGTCTGGAGCCAAAATCGGTCACATCGTGAAGGGTCCTGGAGGATCTCTTTTCAAGACACTTCACAACATCCTGGCGCCATCCGAAGACAGAGGCCGCGCTGGGCGCCATAATCCAGGCCCTCGACGAACCCCTTCGGAAGTACATCGAAAGGTTCACACGAGAGGCAGTGCAGGTAACAACATCGGACGAGATGAAACGTTACCTAACGGAGCAAGGCCTGCGACAAGACTCCAAATTCTACGAAGCTGTGGCCATACACCGACCAGCCTCTCTACAAGACTTCCTCGATAGGGCCGCGCATTACATCCGGTTCGAAGAGACTCAAGCGACCAACTCCGCCCATGACACTCGAGACCGAGAGACCCCCCACGGGTCCCGAGAGGACGGAGCCTCGAGCCACCGGCGCGGAAGAGAGCGACGACGGAAGGACCGCCCTCGCGAGCCCCGCGAGCAACGCGGTCCTGCCGGCCGATTCACAGAGTATACAGCTCTAGTCGCTTCCCGCGAGCACATACTGGCCGAGTGCGCCAAAACGAAGTTTGTGCAGGCAGGTGTCCGCTTCCCCAGGGCGACACCCCCAAGACCAACATGGACAAATCGAAGTTCTTCCGCTTCCACAAAAGCCACAGGCATGTTACAGAAGACTGCATCCATCTTAAGGACGCGATCGAAGTCTTGATCAAGGATGGGCACCTGAAAAGATACACCCGGGAAGGAGAAGCCCCGCGGCAAGATGCTCCCGAGGCCAAGAGAGTCGAAGACCTCCCCTCTCCTGACAGGGACAATGGTCTACAGGTTGCCCTCAGCGTCAGCCGACCTGAGGATTGGTTCGCGCTCAGAAAATTCGGCTTCCCCGCCGAGCCTGATCTTCCCGACGAACCTGTACGCCCCACCAGCCGATGGGAGTATTTTCCAAAGGCCATGGTCATCTCCGGAGGATCCCCGAGGAACTTATCCGTGGGATCGGTAAAAAGGAAGTTCGAGGAACTCATCACCAACAACTCCGGCAAAATGAGCACCCTCGACAAGTTTCATGGCCAATCCAACCCGATTACTTTCTACCTCGAGGAGCTTCCCGGGGGCTCCCCCAACTCAAACACCCCCTCCTGATACGGGTACAGGTGGCAAACTTCGACGTTAGAAGCATCCTGGTCGACGGAGGAAGCTCGGTGGACATCATGTACACCCACCTTTTCGCAACCCTCTAACTCGACGAGTCCAACCTGTCCCCCTACGTGGGCTCTGACCTCCAGGGGTTCAACGGGACGACAACAAGGTCGTGGGGGTACATGGAGTTAAAGGTTACCTTCGGGGGGAAAGAAACGGACAGGGAGGTCAATTCCCACTTCCTGGTCATTGAATGCCCGTCCCTCTACAACTGTATCTTGGGCAGGACAACGATGGTCGAGCTCACCGTGGTGCCCTCCACCGTCCACCTAAAAATGAAGTACTACACAAGGCGAGGATCCGTTGTCACCCTAAACGGCGATATTGAGGCTGCCCGAAGATGCTTTGAGGCCGCGCTGAAAGGCCTAAGCTCGATTGCCCTAGCGACCAAAAAAGCAGCGCCCACCACTACTCCGAAGAGCGAACCCAAGGACCTCGTCGGCTCGGTAGACCTCGACGGCCGATTCACCGAAGAGTCCGACCGCGAAGACAAAGCCAGCGACGCTCCTCCATCCAATGGGCAGCCCACCCACCCAGCGTGCCCCATCCCCGACGGTGATTTCGAGATCGTGGAACTCGGGGACGACAAGACTAGGACCGTGAATATCGGAGCACGACTGCCCAACCTGGCGAGGAAACAACTGAAGGTCTGCCTCTGTGAGAATGTTGACCTCTTCGCGTGGAGCGTCGCGGAGATGCCTGGACTCGACCCTGAGGTCGCTTGCCATCAGCTCTCCATCAACCTGACCACCAAGGCCGTAGTACAACGTAGGCGTAGACAATCCCATGAAAAGTCGGTGGCTGCTGAAAAAGTTGTAAAAGACCTCCTAGAGGCAAATTTTATTTCGGAAGCCCGGTATTCAACCGGGCTGTCCAATGTTGTACTTGTTAAAAAGAGTAATGGAAAATGGCGCATGTGTGTTGATTACACCGATCTCAACCGGGCATGTCCTAAGGACGCCTACCCCCTTCCTAACATCGACAAGCTCGTCGACAACTCGGCGGGCTTCAAACTCTTGTCATTTATGGGCGCGTACTCAGGATACAACCAGATCCCCATGGACGAACGCGACAAACAAAGCACGACCTTCATGACGGAGTCGGGCAACTATTACTACAACGTAATGCCCTTCGGCCTAAAGAACACCGGCGCCACATACCAACGGATGATGAACAAAGTCTTCCGAAGAGAGATTGCCGACATGCTCGAGGTGTATATGAACGACATGATTGTCAAGTCCTACACGGAAGTCGATTACACGACTCATCTTAGAAAGGTCTTCGACACAGCAAGGAAATGCAGAATGCGCTTCAACCCAGAGAAATGTACCTTCGGGGTCCAAGCAGGGAAATTCCTCGGTTTCTACTTAACCGAGCGTGGGATCGAAGCAAATCCGGACAAGTGCCGAGCTTTTTCAGAAATCACCACGCCCACCTCAAAGAAATCCATACAATCCCTCAACGGCGTACTCACCTCGCTTTCCCGATTTATCGCCAAGTCTGCACAACACACCCTCCCTTTCTTCAAGTTGCTCAGAAAGGAAGCCACGTTCGTATGGACAGAGGAATGCGAGCAAGCCCTCCATCACCTCAAACGCGTCCTGTCCGAAACACCTGTGCTAACGAGGCCCGAAGTTGGAGAAACCCTATACCTATACCTGGCCGTGGCAAATGAGGCCATCAGCGTCGTACTAATCAGGGAAACTCCCGAGGGACAAAAACCAATCTACTTTACGAGCAAAGCCCTCCACGGTCCCGAAGTGAGATACCAACAGATTGAAAAGGTCGCTTTGACCCTCATCACCGCCGTACGACGCCTCCGACATTACTTCTTGGCCCACACCATTGTGCTCAGAACCGAGCAGCCCGTCAAGCAGCTTCTCCGTCGACCAGACATGGTTGGGCGGATGCTAAAATGGTCGTTGGAACTATTTGAGTTCGACATCGTCTACGAAGGAAGGAAAGCCCTCAAAGCTCAGGTGCTGGCCGACTTTGTCACCGAGATGACCCCCGCCCCGGAGCCTACCCCAGGCAATCACAAGTGGACTATCTTCGTCGATGGCTCCTCAAACTCCTCGGGCAAAGGCGCGAGCATCATCCTCGAAAACGGAGAAGGCACCTGTATCGAGGTTTCTCTAACGCTAGCCTTCCCAACGACGAACAACCAGACCGAGTACGAGGTGTTCCTGGCCGGGCTTCTCTTAGCATCAGACCTCGGGGCCAAGGAAATAAGAATCTTCACGGATTCCCAGCTGGTCGCCTCGCAAGTATGGGGGGAATATCAGACAAAAAATGATAACCTGGCCGAGTACCTGGCTCTCATGACGGAAAAAATGCAAAGTTTTGACTCCGCGGAAGTTCAACGCATTCCACGCGAACAGAACACTCGAGCAGATATTCTCTCAAAACTAGCAAGCACCAAAAAGAGAGGCAGGCACAACTCGGTCATCCAAGAGATCCTATCGCAGCCGAGCACAAAAAAGGCCAAAGCACCGCTCGACGTCAACGTTATAGGGGATACCAACTGTTGGATGACGCCGTTGCATGCCTACCTCAGCGCAGGTCACCTCCCCGCCGACCCCAAAGAGGCCAGTACGATCAAACGAAGATCCTGCTCGTACGTCCTTCTCGAAGACAAATTGTATCACAGAGGCTTCGCGGTTCCCCTTCTCAAATGCATCGACAACTCTCAGGCCGCTGCCGTTCTGGAAGAAATCCACGAGGGCATCAACGCGCAGCACCTTGGGGGATGATCCCTGGCGAGAAAGGCCCTGCGGGCAGGATACTACTGGCCATCGATGCAAGAGGACGCGAGAGAGCACGGCAAGAAATGCGACAGATGTCAATGACACAGGGACATGCACCTCGCCCCACCGGGCGAGTTCAAATCCCTCTCCTCCCCTTGGTCGTTCGCCTGGTGGGGGATGGATATCCTCGATCCCTTCACCTTAGGTTCATATCAGAACAAGTACCTGATCGTGGGCGTCGACTACTTCACCAAATGGATCGAGGCTGAAGCCCTTTCCAAAATCAAGGCCCATAACATACTCCGATTCTACAAAAGGAATATCCTCGCAAGATTCGGTGTCCCACTCGCCCTCGTCACCTACAACGGCACGCAGTTCACCGACAAAAATTTTCGGGACTTCGTCACCAAACTCGGGACCAAGCATCACTTTACCTCGTTCGAACATCCTTAGACGAACGGCCAAGCCGAATCCGCGAACAGAGTGATACTCAGAGGACTAAAGAGAAGACTCGACGACGCTAAGAGAGCATGGGTCGAGGAACTCCACAGTGTCCTATGGGCATACCGAACCATACCCCACTCAACCACGGGGGAAACACCATTCCGCCTCACGTACGGAAACGAGGCGGTTTTCCCGGTCGAGATCCGAGAGTCGTCCAGACGAATTGAGGCTCCCCTCGAAGCCGAGGAAAACGATGAAGCCCTCCGAGAAGATCTCGACCTCGTCAAAGAAATTCGGCTGGGAGCATCTCTTCGAGAAGCTCGGCTAAAATAACAGGTGGCACTTCGCCACGACAGCAGAGTCCTAAAATGCGAGTTTCAGATCACCGACTTAGTCCTGCAGAGAAACCAGAAGGACTCTCACGAGGGAAAACTAGTCGCGAATTGGGAAGGCCCATATCGTGTTTGCGACAAGACGGAGCATAGGGCCTACTACCTCGAAAACCTACACGGGGATCAACTAGCTCGACCATGGAACACTGAGAAGCTGAAAAGGTATTACAGTTAAGCATTGCTCGCGGCACCCACGCGCCGCGACCACTGGGGGGCAATATGGTACCACCGCACCTCCTCACGTCTCCTAGAGACCAACAAATTAGCAAGCCCTACCTCTGTGTGCGCGGGTAGAAAGCTCTGCTCGACGGAGAATACCTCAACCGAGGCTCCCCGTCGCTGTACCAAAATCGGAAGGACACCCAGCTCGCGATGGGACGCCCACGCCTCGGGGACAAACTATCCCCGAATGGACCGAAAAATCAAACTGGCTGACCCGCCAGTTCTCCTCACGGCCAGAGACAAATACCGTCGAGCTACCTACCTTGAACAGGCCCAAAGGCATGGCACATGCACTTCAAACATACAAACATACAAACATACAATCCGAGCATACAAAGTGCAGAAATAAAACGAGCATAACACCATGCAAAAACAAGACAGCGCACACTTAAACAAATTACAGAAATTTCACTATATACAGACGGGCACCAGCCTAATAGTTAAGGTTACAACGCCAAAAAGGGCACGCAGGCCCGACTAAGAAAACAATTAGAAAAAAATACAAAATATTTGGCACGCAGGCCCAAAACTAATCTACGCTCCCTCTTCCTCCTCCAGTTCAGGCTCGGTGGGACGCGCATCATGGCCAGCATCCTCAAGGCTGGGGTCGACCACCCGACCATCAACTATCTCAAGAAACAGCCCGATGCCATCCTCGACCAGGGCGACATCAGGGTTTACCACCTTAAGTTGTACGACAGCGCCACTAAAACCCGCTGCGAAGGCCTCTAGGAAATCGCCCTCCAGCACCCGGATCCTGGCGAGCAGATCTGCCTGAGTGACCATCTGCCTGTCTTCTTCGGTCTCATCATCGGCAGAATGAAGGGCACCCTCCAGCTTCTCCACGCGAGCCTTCAGTGCTCACGCCTCCTCTTCAGCAGCCTTCCACTTCTCCTCAGCACTGTTCCCCCTCTTGCGCTCGCCGACGGTCTCCCCCCGACTCTTCTCTAGCTCCTCGGTGAGTTGGGTCACCTCCCCCCGACTCTTCTCCAGATCCTCGACGACTTTGGTCAAACGCGACTGCACGAAGGCGAGATCCTCTTGCAGCTTAGACAACTCGACAGTTGAGCAACTTTCCTCGCTCAGAACCATCGTCGTGGTGAAGGTCCACATCAAAGCAGCCAAATTCTCCGTCAGGACCTGCCTACGAGAAGCCTGGTCCGCACTTAGGACCATCTTCGCCTCCCCATCTGGAACGTTAGGCGACCTAGCCCCATGGAAGTAACCAGGATGCTGATGGCAGGGCACAATTGAGTAACCCTCCTCAACAGAGCCCGTCGACAGGTCGACCACGTTCTCCACCTCCTGAACTCTAGGCCTCTTCGGGCCCCCCTGAGATGTGGGGGACCAACTACTTTGGTGAGACGAAGAACCCTTGCCGTCCTAATCAACGACAGCTTGCCCGACCACCTGGCCAAGCCACGTCTTTGGGATAGCAGCGACCTTCGATGCATGCAACTTCTTCACCCTCTCCTCGATAGAAGACATGTTTCCTACAAAACATGGGAAATAAGTCAATAGCAGATAAAAAATAACAAATCAAGAGAAGAAAGAGGCGTCCATCACCTAGATAGATAAGGGCCTCCGCCTCCAAGGAACACTCGAGCAGGGCTTTCGTGTTGATCAACCTCGCCTTCTCGCAGACATTCCCCTGACTATCGAGGATATACTGGCTGTTGGGTGTCACCAACTTGGACGGCGGCAGGCTACGCACAAACACAACTATCTTCAAATAGTCAGCCATGTTCTCCTCGTCGAGGAACCCCGCGCACACTATATACCGGTCAGTCCCCCTGGAGAAATGCTCTGGGGACCATTATACGTGCACCCTCCACAGCATGACGGCTTCCCACTGGCCGTTCACTATCCATTCCCCTTCAAAATATAAAGAGTCGACCCCCGTGTGCGTGATCGGGCTGGCGATGAAGAAGCGACCCTTGAAATCCCGAACAGAATCCATATACGTCTTGAAGAGCCTGTTCGGTTGTTTAAACGACACCCACAGTCGGCGCCACTGATCTGTCCTGACCAGAAGGGGATCACTGACTGGCCGTACCCTGCTGGATTTATGCCTGTTCAACGGTGCATAGAAGGAGATGGGGGGTGTACCTGCAAGACACTTTGATGCCAAAGTAAGAAGTTGGACAGAGTGATCACAAGTACAGAAAAGGGTAAGAAGAGAATACCTGACCCTCTTGTGAAAGAGGGTATTTATAGAGAAACCCCAGCGTTGGGCCAACGGTCACTTATGTTGGGCTGGATTGCCAGGCCCAACCCAGGTGACAGCTAGGGCTTACATGGCGCAGTGAAGATCGGAACACGGTATTTGCCCTAGTTCAACTGCTCCGTGAACTCCAAAACGTGGGTTAACCTGCTCTTTCGGAAGTGGGCAGTTGGTTGATGACGTGTCCCCGCGGAGGGGAGCACGTGGAGAACGCGTGAAGGACACGTTTGTTCTGCCCGACAGGGAGAGAAGGTCCTGCCCGCGGAGGGTATCCTTTGCCCGACGGGGACCTTGTGCTCGACGGCAGTAGCCCAAGCCAGATCGGGCCTACTGCACATTATGGGGCTGGGCCTACCCGGTCAAGTCGGGGCCCAGGCCAAAATAATATATATATATATATATATATATATATATATATATATATATATATATATATATATATATATATATATATATATATATATATATATATATATATATATATATATATATATATATGTGTGTGTGTGTGTGTGTGTGTGTGTGTGTGTGTGTGTGTGTGTGTGTGTGTGTGTGTGTGTGTGTGTGTGTGTGTTCTTGACTGGGCTAGAGGTTGTCCCACTGTCGGGCATGGCCCAACCCATTTCTTCATCAGGGAGGGCCCAATGAGGGCCAAGCTTATCACATCACACGGGGAGCGCTCACGCGTCTTCCCCACGAACTCCAGGTTCCCCCCGTGCGGGGACACGTTATCAGGAAACTACCCACCTTTCGAAGTTCATGGAGCAGTTGATCCAGGGCAAAGACCACGTGCTGGTATTCCCTACACCATGTAAGCCCTGGCAGTTATTCGTATTGAGCCTTGCGATCCAACAAAATACAAAGTAACAGTTGGCCCAGCGTTGGGGACACATTATAAATACCCTTTTTCACTAGAGGGTCAGGTATTCTATTCTTTTTACACATTTTTTGTACTTGCCTTTCACTTACTTTGTCTCTTACTTTGGTATCGGAGTACCTTATAGGTACACCCTCCTCCTCTTCTCCATCATCGGCGTGTTAAGGAGCTCACGACGTGTTGCTGGCCGCTGATCCATTTTGTTATCTGGTAAGATCAATGACACCATCTGTGGGAATCTTGCTTCCCCGTTCTTTCTCCAAATAAAATCCAAGAACCAAAGCATACTTCTACCTCCATTGATCATGGCCAGCCCACGCAATAACGACAACTTTCAGGAAACCTCCTTCACCACTTTCACCAACGGAAAAAGTCATTATCCCAACATGAATGTTCACGTCGATGAAGGCAACGCCAGGGATGGGTGCACTGCCTCTCTCTCCCCTGACAATGCGGCCTTCAACGCTGTTTGACGCTTCGACAATCCGGTTGTCTTCCAGCCAATCCATGTGCCGCCTAACACCGACCCGATCATGGTGGCTCTGTTTGCGACAATCAATCAGACAAACTTGATGATCTTCCAACAGAATGAGCAGATCGGAAAGTTAGAAAAGGAGCGACAAGACAATCATGCCTTCCTCCGTAGAGATATTGTCGCCCGGTTTCTCGCTGCTCGTGCCCGTGACGACGAGAAACCCGTCCTTCCTCTCCTCCACGGAGGCTGCAACATGATGAGTCTTGGAGTCCCTCTCCATGACAACTTAGGCGTCGTCCGCGACTAAAAAGGCCTCAGCCCGTGCGGAAACTGAAGAAGCCCTCAGTACGACCATTCCCCCTCACAATCACCCATCAGAAGTGACGAAAACGACCACCTCACTCTGCTATCCAGGGCTATCATGGAGACTCGCTTCCCCGTCGGGATGGAGAAGCCCTCAGCCCTGGCCACCTACGGTGGTACGATCGACCAAGACGACCATATTAAAAACATCGATGCGATGTCGACTACCGGAATGTTCGGGGAGCCATTAGTGCAGGCTCTTTCTAATAACCCCGAGGAAGGGCACAATGTCGTGGAATAAGAGCCTTGAGCCCGAATCTATCACCTCCTAGAGAGAGCTGAAGAGACAGTTCTTCAGGCACTTCACCATTTTCCAGCAACACCCGAAGACGAAAGCATTCCTGGAAGCCATCATCCAGGGGAAGGAAGAATCTCTTTGGGTCTACATAGAAAGATTCAACCGAGAAGCTGTACAAGTATCTACCTTGAACGACATGAAGAGGTATCTGATTCAGCGAGGACTACAACCTTGCACTGAGTTCACCTAGGTCGTTGGCATCGAAAGTCCTAACATGCTAGACACGCTCCTTCACAAGTCCCAAGCCTACATCCAATACAAGGAGAAGGAGGTCGTCAACTGCGCCCGTGACTCGCGGAACTAGGAGAGTGCCAGAAATTCCGAGCACAAAAACTCCACCACTCCCCGACGAGGAGGGGAGAGAAGAAGAGAATATCGACCCCGAGATTCCCGGGAGCAAAGGGTGCTAGCAGGTTGATTCACCGAGTATACGCTACTTACAGTTCCATGTGAGCGAATTCTGGCCGAGCGCATTAACTCGGAGTTCCAAAGAGGTGGTGTCCGCTTCCGAAGCCAACACCCCCTAAGCCCAACATCGACAAGTCCAAGTACTGCCGGTTCTACAGGAGTTATAGACATGTTATGAAAGATTGCATCCACCTCAAGGATGCCATCCAAATCCTAATAAAGGAAGCGCACCTGAAACAATACACTCAAATGAACGAGGTTCCTCGATAGGAAACTCGCAAGGCGAAGAAGGTCGAGGAGGTGTCGCCACCCTCCAACGAGAATAGGCTACAGGTCACCCTGTGCATCTCCCAGCCAGGGGACTTCTTACGAGACCGACACAACATTGTTCGCTTGTAGCCCTTGGGAGAACTTCCTAGCTGCAATGGTCATATCTGACAGAGGTTCCAGCAAGCTTCCAGTAGGGGTCGGTCAAGAGGAAATTTGAGGAGCTCATCGACAAGAGTTCAAAGCAGAGCATGACCTTCGATTAGTTCAAGGGTAACTCGAATCCGATTACCTTCTACCTCGAGGAGCTACCTGGTGGCGCCCCTAATTCTAGCACCCCCGCTGATCAGGGCTCAGATGGAAAACTTCGACGTCTACCACATTCTCGTTGACCAAGGAAGCTTGGTGGACATAATGTACGCCCAGGCTCAACCCCAACATGGCCTACCACCAACTCACCATGGTTTTGGACGCTAGGGTCATAGTATAATGTAGGCATATGCAGTCTCTCGAGAAAGCGAAAGCTGCTGAAATAAGCTATAAAATACCTCTTAGAGGCAAATTTCATTTCGAAAGCCCAGTACACAACCTGGTTGTCCAGTGTTGTACTTGTCAAAAAATCTAATGGAAAGTGGCGCATGTGTGTTGATTATACCGATCTTAATCGGGCATATCCCAAAAACGTATACCCATTACCTAACATCGATAAACTGATCGACAATTCTGCAGGTTTTAAACTACTATCATTCATGGGCGCATACCTGAGGTACAACCAAATCCCCATGGCGAAGGCCGACAAGCACTACACAACTTTCATGACCGAGGATAGAGGCAAACCACGACAAGTGTAGAGCTTTCTCCGAGTTCCCAATGTCGAACTCAGAGAAATTGATCCAATCCCTAAACAAAATGCTCGTCTTGCTGTCATACTTCGTGGCCATGTTTGACTGGATCGAGGAATGCGAAAAGCTCTCATCCACCACAAACAAGTCCTCCCAAAACCCCCAGTCCTGTCGTGATGCGAGGACGGGGAGACTATATATTTATACCTCGTTGTCGCGGATGAGGCCGTCAGTGCATCCCCCATCCGCGAAAATCCCGAAGGATAGAAACCAATATACCTCACTAGCAAAGCCTTGAAGGACCCGAGCTCATGTACCAGTAGACCGAGAAGGTCGCTCTGGCCCTCATCAACACAGCTAGGAGGTTGTGTCATTACTTCTTGGCCCACACGATTATGGTCAGGACCAATCAGCCCGTCAAACATCTACTCGGATGCCCGGACATAGAGGGCAGGATGCTCAAATTGTTGCTCAAACTCTCCGAGTTTAAAATCCAATACGAGATCAAGAAGGCCCTTAAAGCTCAAGTTCTGGCCGACTTCGTCGTGAGATGACTATCGTGGCTTCCCCGATGCTAGGAGCCCACAAGTGGACCATCTTCGGGAGCCTCCAACTTGACAGGAAGTGGAGTGGGCATCATCTTGGAGAATAAAGAGGGCATCTTGATAGAAGTCCCCCTCACCCTAGCCTTCCCGAAATCAAACTATCAGGTCAAATACGAGGTCTTCCTCGTGGGACTTAGCCTGGCCTGGGACCTTGGTGCGAAGGAAGTGAAGATATTTACTGACTCCCAGCTCGTAACCTCACAGGTGTGTGGAGAATAGTAGGACAAAAATGAAAACCTCACTGAGTACCTCTCCCTGGTGAAAGAGAGGATGAAGAGATTCGATTCTACAGAAGTGAAACATGTTCCATGCAAGCACAACACCAATGCAGGCATCTTGTCGAAGTTGGCAAGCACAAAGAAGAAAGGAGGGAACAAGTCCATCATCCAAGAAGTACTCTCTCGACTGAGTATCAAGAAAGGAACTTCGACCATTGACGTGAATGCCATCAGCGACAACAACTGCTGGATACCCTAGTATACGAGTACCTCATCATAGAAAGACTGACCGACAATTCCAATTAGGCTAGCATGGTCAGACATCGAGCTTGCTCATACGTCTTGATCGAGGAAAAATTGTACCGGCGGGGATTCTCCACCCTCTCCTTAAATGCGTCGAGGAGTCCAAGGTCCTTAACATGCTCTAGGAGATTCACGAAGGGATCAATGCACATCACCTCAATGGGTGATACCTCGTGCGCAAGGCTCTGCAAGCACGGTATTATTGGCCCACATGCAACAGGACACAAGGAACACGTCAAGAAGTGCGATAAGTGCCAACGACATAGGGACATGCACCTGGCCCTACCTAACGAGCTCAAAACACTCTCGTTCCCATGTCCTTTTGCATTGTGGGGGATGGACATCCTCGGACCCTTCACCATAGGTTCGTACCAAAATATATATTTAATATTCAGTATCGACTACTTTACAAAGTGGATAGAGGCTGAAGCCCTCGCCAAAATCATGGCACACAATATACTTTGTTTCTACAAAAGGAATATCCTTTCTCGGTTCAGCATTACCCCAGGAAATCGTCACCGACAATGGGACATAATTCACCGACAAGAACTTCTAGGACTTTGTTATTAAGCTAGGCACGAAGCAACACTTCACATATATCGAGCACTTGCAAATGAACGAGAAGGACGAAGCCGTGAATATAGTGATCATGCGTGGCCTCAAACGAAGACTGAGCGATGCCAAAAAGAGATGGGTCGAGGAGCTACACAACATGCTCTGGGCCTATCGGATGACCCCACACTCGATAATCAGGAGACCCCATTTCGACTGACCTAAGGAACTGAGGCAGTAATTCCGGTGGAAATAAGGGAACCCTCTTGGAGTACTGAATCTCCCCTCGACGAGGAAATCAATGATGAGGCTCTAAGGAAGGAGTTTGACCTAGTCGAAGATATTAGATCGGGGGCATCCCTCCGTGAAGAGCCTCCCTCAAGCAAAAAATAACTCACCACAAACTACGAAGGCCCCTATCGCGTCCGCGCGAGAACAGGAAGTAGGGCCTACTACCTCAAAAACCTACACGGAGAGGAACTTGCTCGACCATGGAATGCTAAAAAGCTTAAACAGTATTACAGTTAAACACTACCCGCGACGTACTCGCGTCGCGACCACAAGGGCGCACTAGGGTACAAGCTTGACTCCTAAACTCGAGATAAAAAAGACGAGAGCCCGCTCTTGTGTGTGCAAGAGAACTCTTGGTTCGACAGGACACCTCAATCGAGCTCCACCGTTGCCATACCAATTAGGCAGGACACCCAGCTCGCAATGGGAAGTTCACGCCATGAAGAAAAGACCTTGATCGAGCTCTTAGCTTTGTCGATGGTCGGAACCCAACTCCGACCACTCGGTCAGTTCTCTGCACGGATAAGGTTCAACTAAGTCGAGAAAAGGCTCCAGTTACTTTGTAAAAATAGGAAAATACAATATTGCATATTCACCAGGAAAGTTTACATTTTACATATGACAGCAGACACGAATACGAACATACTAATAAAACATCATACATTGTGACAGGAAAATCCATTGTTTAAACGTTACAAGCCAAGGCGCACAAGCCAGACAAAATCAAAACCCATGGCACGCAAGCTAGGCAAAGTCAAGTTATAAATTACGACACACAGGCTGACCAAAATAATAATTAAAATGCGGCGTGCAGGCCGAACAACAAAGAGAAACTAAAATAAAACCTCTTCCTCTGGCTGGGTCTCCCCACCAACTGGTTGTTATCTTCGTCTTCAGCAGCCGGAGCAACCACCCGACCATCGACCACCTGATGGAATGGGCCAATCCCTCGAGGACAAACTAAGCCTCAGGATTCACAATTTAGACCTGCTCTAAAGCACTGCTAAACCCCACCTCGAGAGCTCCTAGACAATCCTACTCGAGTTCCCAGATCTGAGTGACTAGAGAACCACGGCTTACAAGAGCTCTTTCTTCGTTCGTTTCATCCTCGATAGGCTTGGCAGTAGTCTTCAGTTTAGCGACCTTGGTCTGGAGTCGGTCCCTTTCCCCCTCGGCCTCCATCAACGTTTTCCATATCACATTCATCTCTTTAAGGAGAGGCACCTGGGCCTCGAACATCGTTTGGCATTCAAGGAGGTCGTTTCTTAGCCTTATTCTTCTCCGCCCAAAGGTTAGCATTCTCAGCTTGTAACGCTTTCAGCTCGGACTTCGGGCTGGTTTTGTTGTTAAAGACCAAGGCCATTTCAAAGATCCCCATCATAGTAGTCATGTCCTACGACAAAGTCTTCCTTCTGGCTGCCCTATCGACCCCCATGATGGTTGTAGACTCTGCCTCGGCCAGGTCAGGGAGTTGTTCCCGCTGAAGAAATCACGATGAAGGTAGCAAGGAGGCATCACAAACTTCTCCCCGGTCACGCTCTCAGGATGGCCGACAGGTCCAAAATCATCGGTGCACTGCCTTTTCAATGGAGTTTCTTGCGAAGG
Source organism: Lathyrus sativus (assembly GCA_963859935.3). Taxonomy (NCBI): domain Eukaryota; kingdom Viridiplantae; phylum Streptophyta; class Magnoliopsida; order Fabales; family Fabaceae; genus Lathyrus; species Lathyrus sativus. The sequence goes on along the minus strand of OZ012735.1, from coordinate 853,691,040 downwards.
GGGAGACTGGCTGCATTGTGGGAGGAGGAACCACCAGGTTGTTGATCAAGCTTCAGCATCTGCTAGACCTGAGTGACTCTGCCCTTGTCAGCTTTCTTGGCACCCTTGGTCGCTGCAAGTTTCATAACACGCTCCTGGATGTTCGTCATCTGGCCTGCAATAGAGAAAAGGGGAAAAACAAGTCAATATAGCGAAGAAAAACGAGTAGGTTCCTGAGCAAAGAAAACATCCACTACCTAAGAACCTCAAAGCTTCCTCGTCAGACTCGCACTCGAGGAGGGCCTTGGTGTTGATCAATCGAGGTTCACGACAAACCTCCCTGCGCTCGTTAAGATAAAACTCCCAACCTTGTTGACACATTTGGTGGGAGTGAAACCAGAGACGAACTCGACTATCTTCTCGTAAGATAATTGATCCTTAGCATGTCAGAGAGTTGGGCTTGACGATGTAGTTGTCCGTACCTCTGTTGAGTGGCCCTCCTCCTACTCCATAGGGAACTTCGACTCTAAAGACTTCATTCACTGCTCATCCTCCTCCTTGGACCATAAGGTCGTACATGGAGTCGACGACCCCATGTGATACAGGCTTTACGACAAAGAACATTGTCCTTAAAGGTACAGAAAGAATCCTGGTATGCTCGGAACAACTTCCTCAGCTGCTTTAGGGATACCCGACTATGTCGACCTTGGAAGGATTATCGTTGTAGGTGAAAGGTATGGAAGAACAAGGGTAGCATGGCTCCAATGCAAAGGTGTTACCACACGAGCTCGAACGCTCACATGAACACAATCGCATTGGGGTGGAGCTGGAAGGCGCCAGATGCAGCCACTGGAACACTCCTTTATAGAAGATACTAAAGGGAAGATGAACCCCCACTTCCCCAAATGCAAACTCATTCATCGGGAACCTCTCCCCTTGAAACTCGAGCAGATGTGATGCTTCTCTTTGGCTTGTAAACCATCCAACTCTGGGAAGATCCCTCAGCGCAGTCCTTGGCGGTGGAAAAGGCGTTAGTGTCATCAATGGCGAAGCGTGATGCCGATGCTAAGAGGTTCCTACCTGCTCAATTTTTGGGCGTGCAAGCTCGCTTGGCACGACTTGCTCGACGGGGTATCAACTCGACTTCTTGAAAAGCAGAGAAAATAGTGAATTCAAAATCTAAGATAAAAACCACCATTCCATCACAAATCAAGTGAAAGGGCGAAGAGAGGGGCGAGGAGCCGCTTGACAAACTCTCTTTGGTGCAAAATAGCGAGCATCTCTCCTCGATAGAAAGGCTCATCCCCGAGGAGACTCTCCTCGATGCGAGACAACAAGCCATCCTTCTCGACAGAAAGGCTTCTTAACGCGTAATATCTCTCTAGTTGAACATGGGAAGCCTCCTTAATAAGAGACTTCCATGCAATGTTCACGCATTCGCGGGGAGGAAAGCTCCCTGAGACCTTCATCGGAAACTTCATAAAGTTTCACAGAATCCTCATAAACTTCCCGGTGTCTTCATCAAAAACTTCATAGTTTCACCGGAAACTTCATGAAAGTCACCAAAAACTCCATCCATTCCCCGGGAACTTCACGAGCTCCCTGAGGAAATCGCTGAAAAATGCATAAACCAACGGAAAATTCATAAAATCTAGAGAAAATGCCAGAGACTTGAAGGTGAGAAAATACTTAGAAGGGGGGGTTGAATAAGTATGACAAATAATCAAAGATTCAAACACAGTTATTTTTATCCTGGTTCGTTGAACTCAACTACTCCAGTCCACCCTCTCAAGAGTGATTTGCCTTTCTCAGTCAAGGACTTAATCCACTATTTTATCAAACAGATTACAATAGTAACACCTAAGAACAATTGTTCTTAGTCTTCTCAAAAGCTACTGATCCCAACTGGATCCTCTTAAGGAAACCTTTTACAATCAATGTAAAACTATTACAAGAGTAAGAATGCTTCTAAAAAGCTATTATCACAACTGTGATATTTCTCTTAAGTTTAAGAACAATGTTACAGTAAATAGAATATAAGAGCTTTTGAGAGATTAACTTTGATAAGTGATTTTTGCAAGAATTTCGTCTCATGAAGAAGATGGAGTGGACTTCTTTATATAGGCACTTAGATCCATGAAGTCTTTTCAATGTTGGAGGATGTGCTGAAAAAGCCTGATGCCTTTTGTCTTTACGTTGGAGGCTGTGCTGAAAAAGCCTGGTGCCTTTTGTCTTCACATTGCAGAAACTTTCCTTAGAATGGAATGCACAGATAAAACCTTTTTGTTCTGTGTTCTTGTGTCTAGCACAAAAGAGGAAAGAGCTGTTGAGATATGCCAACCGACATATTCAAATCTTCTTCACTAAGTAAGTTCAGCTATCAACATCAGAGTCTGGATCTTCAGAATCTCCAGAGTAGAGATCTTCTGGATCTTCAGAGTCTTGGGATGTTCTTCAGATTATGCTGAATCAGAGTATATGCAGCTTGTGTGCTTGAGCGTGTAGTTCTGTCAGAGCAGAGTCTTCTATATCAGATTCTCAATACTATGCAGCGCAGTATCTTCAGAGTCTTCTGATGACTAAGCTTCTGAACTCTCAGAGTCTTCTATTCTTTAGAGGCTTCTGCTTCAGAATCTTCAGTACACAACACTCAGATTCTTCTGGAGACAGTGTTCAGATCTTCATTTAAGATGCTCTTGAACCTTTGAAGCCTTTCATAATATCATTGTTCAGATCCAAATTTGCTCTTTAAGAATATTTTCTTTAGTACCTGTAGCAAACAGTCTAGAACAAATTTAGAGTACATAATTCTTGAATACAAAATTCATAAGTGTTATCATCAAAACATAGAGATATTACTAAGAAACAATTTGTGTTCTTACAAGACTTACTTGAAGGAAGGAGTTTTTGGACGGCGGAGAGAGGCTGACGGCGGCTGCGACGGTTGGCTCACTTTACAGAGCAAAGAGAGAGTTGTGGGAGACTTAAGGAAAATGAAAGGGGAGCGCGCAGATGAAACTGACTTATCCCTTATTTATAACCCTAGCACGAGAAGAGAGGCATCACCAGGCACTCAAGTACCCCAAATCGTAGCCACCCTAGGCCTTTATTACTCTTGACACGTGGCGCTGGAAGACACTAGACCTGGCTCTTTCAGATCCTTCTCCTGCTAGAGACCAGATGTGCCTGTTCCCTTCTGCTTCAGTCACATCGTCGGCCACGTTGCCCGATATTGTGCTGCCAGGAACACTTCCCCAAGGGAAGCAGGGAAAGAGCCAGAACTACATCAGACGGACATGTCCCCCATGAGCTCCTGCTCTGTTGAGAAACTCCTACTCCTGCCCACGCGCTTCATCCCCCGAGCTCAGTGTTTTGAACATGCACGACGCTCCTCCGGGCAGGTCCTCAACGCTAGAACTGACTCTTAAGTCATTACTCCTCTACTTCGGAGCAACGACTTAGGGGGCTCTTGTTCTGGACTGGGCTAGAGTTTCCCCACTTTCGGGAACATCCCAACCCATTTCTTTGTCAGGGAGGGTCCAATGAGGGCCAAAATTATTACATTACACGGGGAGCGTTCACGTGTCTCCCCCACGGATTCCATGTGCCCCCTACGCGGGGACACGTCATCAGGAAACTACTCACCTTTAGAAGGTCACGGGACAATTGAACTAGGACTAATACCACGTGCTAGTCTTCTCTACGCCATGTAATCCCTGGCAATTATTCGTATTGGCCCTTGCGATTCAACCCAATGCAAATTAACTGTTGACCCAGCGCTAGGGGAACATTATGAATACCCTCTTTCACTAGAGGGCCAGGTATTCAATTTTTTTTACACCTTTTTTGTCTTTCCTTTCTCTTACTTTATCTCTTACTTTGGCATCAGAGTACTTTGCACGTACACCCCCTCCTCTTCTCTACCACCGACGAGTTAAAAAGCTCACGACGTGTTGCCGGCCACCGATCCCTTTTTGATATGGTAAGATATATATATATATATATATATATATATATATATATATATATATATATATATATATATATATATATATATATATATATATATATATATATATATATATATATATATATATATATATATATATATATATATATATATATATATATATATATATATATATATATATATATATATATATATATATATATATATATATATATATATATATATATATATATATATATATATATATATATATATATATATATATATATATATATATATATATATATATATATATATATATATATATATATATATATATATATATATATATATATATATATATATATATATATATATATATATGCATGTTGTTGTGAATAAGTATGATATTTACACTTTTCATATTTAATATTATTTCTCACTCATTTGCTTCATGTTGTCCACCATGGACATCTTGCAGATAACAAAGAACAAGCATTGTTATTCTGTGTGAAAGGTGGCTTGTTGAAGATACTCTTCATTTTTTATTTATTTATCACTTTATTGCATTTTAGTGGTTTTAGTGCTCTGATCATGTAAAATTAGGGACATGAGTTTGTTATGTTTTTTGAGTTGATGATAACTTTACAAGTTTACTAATTTATTTATGAAGTTGAAATGAAGTTGTTTTATTATGGTTTTTCGCTACATGTTGCTAAACATTTTGAAAATTGTTGTTGGGTTGTCGTTGGTGACACCTTAAATTGTCGAGTAATGTTCTATATATAAGTTCCGGGGTTTAGGGTGTTATAGTTCCCTTAGAATATTAAGAGTTACTCCGACATTCATATGACTCTTCTCAATCAGTCAGACATGACTAGACGAACTTTCACACTTCCTCTCTTTCACAACTCTTAGACTTTCAATTTCCTTTTCCAGATACATTGATCCTATAAGCACTTCAATGGAACCTTAAGTCTCTTAGTTGACGAGACTTGAGATGTATTCAAGTTAATCACCATTATCAGAGGTTTGGAAAGCTATTACCACCAACTTCAACAATCATTAGAGTTGTCCTCATCATAACACTTAGGAAGGTTGTTAGTAGGATCATCAGCTTCATACTCGCAAGTTCATATATTCACACTTTGTGTTATGGAGTTTTTATTGCTCTGCTCATACGCTTGTGGTGTTTATGACATCACCCTTGAGTCTTTGTATTAGGACTTTGATCCCTTTAGTTATACCTCTGACTCGCCGCTACCTTACATGATCATAAAGAAAAGAGATGTCTTAGAACTTTTGCTTTATTCATTAATAAAGGAAAGATCATAATACACTTTGTGATGCAATTATTTATACATAAAATAACATTAAACATAAATTTATAAACATAACCAGGCGGCCTTGCTACCACTTATTCTCCCATATTTATAGCTCGTCAGTTCAGCCAATTCTGAGAGGTTGGATGTCCATGCTCCTCAGCTATCCGACGAGGAAAGCTACATTAATTTACATGGCCTTGCACTCAAATTGGTATTGTTGAAATGCATGGTATATCCTTTTAGATCCTTTGAGGATATCACTAATCGTGACTGGATCACTAGTCATGACTGAATCACTGCGAAAGTTATGAAATTTGAGTTCTAGATGGACTGGTGAAGCCACAACATAATGAGTCTCCGCAAAAGGTCTGTCGAGAATGCATTTCTAGACGCTCTTGCAATAGACTGCAAGGAACTATAAGTCCACGGTCCTAACATCTCTTCCCCCCCCCCCCCCCCCACAAATATTATGAACTTGGTGTATTCCCACTGGTAGATGTAGAAATAGGTTGGGCCGAGCTAGGCTTTGCCAAGTCTAAGTCGGGCCTGTCAAAAAAACTGAAGCCTAAGCCTGGCATGTAGTCTGTCATAGGCTTATTTTTAGGCCTGAGTCTGGCCTTTTCTAAGGCCTGGTTAGCTTGTTAGCTTACATAAAAGCCTGCTATTTCAAATAGACTAACAAACTAAAAAACCAATGAGACTAAAAATTTGTTTACATTGACTTATTTTAACTTACCTATTAGTATAAGTTTTGTGAGATTATTTGTTTAAGATAACTTATGAAAATAACTTATAACATTGTTCCTAAGGTGTTTCCATCTTATTTTTATAAGTTATCCAAGATAATCAATTTTTAGTTATGTATTTTAATTCAAAGTACAAAACATAACATAATGATAGTAAAAAGATAATTCATATTTATTTAAATAGGCAGGCCTGTTAGGCTTAAAAGGTTTTTTTCATGGCCTGAGGCCTAACCTTTTTAACTAAATAGGCTTATAAAAAAATCTAGACCTTTTCTATTTAAAAAAAGTTTGGCCTGGCCTGAGTCAGTGTAGGCTAGGCCCGTAGGCCCCTGTTATCGGCATGGCCTATTTCCACCCCTATCCACAGGCGAGTAGTTGTGTCATTGAACACTTGCAAGTCTGAACCTTCATATGGACACAAATTCTCCTTCTTGAGGCCCATTTTTTCAAACACCTTTGAACACATTATGTCACAGGAGCTACCACCATCGAAGAGTATCAGTGACTCGTCAATGTGACCGACTGTAAGGCCGTATTTCCCCTGCACAGAATTATACAATAAAATTAGAGTATTCACACAATCAAATAAGATGTCACACATCCTCTTTTCAAAACATACATGCTCTATAACACTTGATTAAATAAAACAATAATCAACGTCTTCACTTAGGGTGTCATCGCATGCTAACCTTCACTTAGATTGTCATCGCAGTGGGATTTCTCATAATAAAGCATGCATTAAATAAATCATTTAAACTTTAAATTCACTTTACGACATAATAAACTCATAAATGAAATCTCCTAAAAACATAAAAATATCAAATATGAGAGTATACATCAACTCTCTAACAAAAATATTAAACAAGACTCGTAAAATGTTCTCAGTATTACATATCAGAGCACGTAAACTAAATGCAGGAAAAAAATTAAGAAACAACCTCATGCCTTCCTCCAACTCTAAAGCAGCTACTAAGTTACCTGTTTATCTGTATCCCGAAGAGGGGCACAAACCACAATAACAACAAAGGGGTGAGAAATCACAAACTATAATAATAGGAATATACTATAAGGTAGGATAATAACACAACATTCTTTACAAAATATTCATAATATATCACAATATATTCTCACATCCAAACTCATCAATCATCTACAACTCAACAAAATGAATATAATTTAATATGCAACGTAACTCGACTATGTAACTCGATGCATATGTATGTGGTACCAACTCAATATTTGGTTCTCTCTAGAACTAGGTCCCTTCTTATGAACTCATGATCCCCATTTTTTGAGCTCCAAGCCCCCTCTTCTGAGCTTGGGACAAGCCACTAGTCCCCCTCTTTGAACTATCATACATGCCTTTTGATACAACTCGTATGATACATGAGCATATTATTATATCAATGTGTTAATACCCCTCTTTTGATCCCAACGTAATGCATTGGCAACTCTAGTAATCACCTCTCTGAATTACATCTCAATCACAACCACAAAATGCATAACATCATATAATTCAGTGCAATTCAAGTATCCAATCATGTTAATTCGTTATAACATCAATACATCATCAAATTAGCACCACGATTAGGGGTAGGAATAGTCCAAGCCATTTAAGAGGGGCATACGGCCTAACCTATATAGGCCTATGCCAGGCCAGTTTTTTTTAAAGGCCTAGGCTTTTTTATAAGCCTACTTAGTTAAAAAGGCTAGGACACAGACCATAAAAAGATCCTTTTAAGCCTACCAGACCAGCCTTTTTTAAATAAAAATGAATAATTTTACTCTTATTATTATATTGTATTTTGTATTAAAGTACTAAAATAAAACTTATTTATCTTGAAGAACTTATGAAAATAAGCCGAAAAACTCTTTTGAACAATGTCATAAGTTGTTTAATAAGTTCTCTAAAAAAATAATATCAGAAAACCTATGCTACTGGTAAACTCTAATAAGTCGATGCAAACAAAATTTAGTCTCGTTGATTTTTTTAATTTGTTGGTCCATTTAAACAACATTTGAGTTTATTTTTACAAATGTTCAAATGAAATAGGCCTTTAAGTAGGCTAATAGGTCAATCTGGCATTCAAAGAGGTCGGGCTCGATCCTAAAATTAAGCATATGATAGGCTATAGGTCAGACTTAGCCCTCAAATTTTTTGGCAGGCCAGGCTTAGGCTTGGCAAAGCCTATTTCGACCCAGTCTATTCCCATCCTTAACCATAATTCATTAATCGATCATACAAATCAATACAACATCACTACAGTAAACACATGATTGTTATTCAAGTATTTCATCAAGCACTACTATGATGTACTCCATCCATTTCAAAATGACTATCATTTTAGCAAATAAAATTTGTTTCAAAATGACTGTCATTCTCATTTTTCAATGTATCAAGGAGTATAATTTTTCCTATTCTATCCTTTAATTATTACTCTATACACTACTTTCAAAACTTTAATATGGTTAATTTAGAAAAAGTGTAATGTCTTATAACAACATTATTTCATTCCTTAATTTGTATGCAAAAACCTTAAACGACAAACATTTTGAAAAGGAGGTTGAGCATTAGCTTTCTAACGCTTCAAACGAATCATCATTTGGACTTACAGATCAAAGGTTACGATAAAAATCATCGGGAGATAAAACAGGTTTCAAGTTTAGAATTTCTTTCAAATATTCAAATCATCAAATATTTATCATAAACAGCCTCTAAAATTATTATCAATTGATACCAATTCGTGTTAGCTTTCAAACGCTTTGAACCGCGTCTCGTTCTGAGTTACAGAACTCGAGTTATAATATTTTTTATTAGGAATGGTAGAAGTCATGAGAATTGAAGGATGCCACCCATAATTGAGTTTTTTTCCCACAACCAGTTCGCCTCTAAGTTCTAGAGTTCGCGGGTAAAAATACCCAAAATTTATTTTTCTACGTTTTTCATCATAGAAGCCCTTTCGGATCTCTAATTTTGATTTTGTAAAACGTCTCGATCTCAGAAATTGACATACAACGATTATCCGGTGATTAAAATCACAAATTCAAAAATTATCAGATATTAACATCAAAAAAATATTTTTTTTCTTCATACTTTCACATTTATCCCAAAACTTCAAAACTTAGACAATGGTGGAAAATATTAATAATTTCAAAATAGTGATCACATACCATATTTTACACGAAAATACACATAAATTCAGCCAATCAACATCATAATATCATAGAAGCTCAGAATTTCATGAACAACTCAGTGTCTTATTGAAGGTTAAGGACTTCCCCCTTACCTTGTTCTCATAGCAACAAAGGTTCATTTTGTTCTTGGTTCTCCTCTCCTTCTATGCCAGCTCTCTTCTTGCTCTTCTCTTTGCCCTGAGACTTTCACTCTTCCAATTCACGTACTGTCAAAAACCCTCTAAATCTCTAACTTTTTTTTATAATAACAAAACTCCTGCATCTTGGATTTACCTTTCTATCCTCACTTACTCACAAAAACCCAACAATGCCCCTCTTCTTTTATTTCTTATATTTAATTATTGTATTCTTATTATTTTATCTCTAATAATACAATAATTAAATTCACTAAAAATTATATTACCCATATTATTTTATTTAATAATTAAAACACAATTATTTTAGTTATTCTACCACTTCTATACGATCATCATACTACTCTATTCTTCCCCACCATCTTACTACACCCCACACCTATAAAATAAATATTTAATTTAAATCAATATGTAAAATCATATAACCATGCTAAATCACTCAAATACTCAAATTAACTTAATTAAATAATTAAACGAAAAAGTCGGGGTTTTACAACTCTCCACCACTTAAAGAATTTTCACCCATAAAAATTAATTTAAGCAAACTGAGTCGGATACAATTCTCTCATCTGGATCTCTAGCTCCTAAGTTGCATTTCTACCATCAGGTCCTCCCCAAGCTACCTTCACCAAGGTAATCTCTTTACCATGCAACTGCTTCACTTCTTGATCCTCTCTCTGTAGGGGTGATGCCTCAATAGTCAAGTTATCTCTCACCTGCACATCATCCACTTGGACCACATGAGACGGATCCAAAATGTATCTCCTCAACTGAGACACGTGAAACACATCAAGAATATTAACAAGTGACAGTGGTAAAGCAATCTGATAGGCCACCTATCATATCTTCTAAGAAATTTGGTATGGACCAATGAAACGCGGAGTGAGCTTTTGAGACTTCAATGCTCGACCAATATCCATTATCAGAGTAACTCTAAGAAACACATGACTGTCCTCTTAGAACTTGAGTGATTTCCTCCTCTTATCACGGTAACTCTTCTGCCAACTCTGTGAAGCTCTCATATTTTCTTGTATCACTTTAATCTTTTTTGTTGTCAGTTGGATAGTTTCTAGCCCAATTATATCACTCTTTCCTAATTCATACTAACACAAAGAAGTTATACAACTTCTATCATACAATGCCTCAAACGGTGACATTCTCAAGCACCTTCTTTCTCGAGTACACAAGCTCTCAACAAGTTTCTAGCCATCTGTTTGTGGATGATAAGTGGAATTTAACTGCAACTTTGTACCCAAAGCTTTCTACAAGCTCTCCTAGAACCTTAAAGTAAACCTTAGATCTCTATTAGATATGATACTGGAAGGAATACCGTGCAAATTAACAATCCTCTCAATTTACATCTCCGCTAGTTTCTCTAATGGATAATTAAGTCTCATAGGAAGGAAATGAGTTTATTTCGTCAACCTATCGATGATGACCCAAATCGTATCACAACCTTTCGCTATCTTTGGAAAACCAGACACGAAATCCATCAAAATCTTATCCCATTTCCACTATGGAATAGACAACAGCTGCATCAAACCCAACAACTTATGTTGCTCTACCTTTGACTTGTGACAAGTTAAACACACATGCATAAAACTAGTAACTTCCTTCTTCATTCCTGACCAACAAAAGACCCTCTTCAAGTCTTGATACATCTTACTAGCACCAGGATGAATAATTAAGCCACTTATGTAACCTTCATCAAGAATACTCTACTTAAGCTCGGGCACATCTGGAATGCACACACGGTCTCAAAATCTTATCACTCAATTCTCATCGATTCTAAAACCACTACCTTGACCTTGATTGATTAAAGTCAACTGATCAATCAATTTCAAGTCCATTTTCTGCCCTTCTCTAATTTCTTCAAGAATATCATTGGTAAGTTTCAACATACCTAACTTCACACTTTGTGGCATGACTTTGCAAACCAAACTTAAATCTCTAAACTCTTCGATCAGGTCTCACTCTCTAGCCATCAACATCGACATATGCAAAGTCTTGCGACTCAATGCGTCAGCTACGACATTGGATTTACCAAGATGGTAACTCAAACCAAAGTCATAATCCTTCCAAAACTCCAACCATCTTTTGTGTCTCATATTCAACTCTTTCTGGTCGAAAATATACTTCATACTCTTGTGTTCACTATACACCTCGAATCTCGAACCAAACAAATAATGTCTCCAAATCTTTAGCACAAACACCACTGCAGCCAACTCTAAGTCATGTGTCAGATAAGTCCTCTCATGCATTTTGAGTTGCCTTGAAGCATAAGTTATGACTTGACGACTTTTCATCAACACACCTCTAAGTTTCATCAAAGAATCACCATAATACACAACAAAATACTCAGTCAGACTTAGCAAAATTAGAACATGAGTCGACGTCAACTTCTTCTTGAGCTCTCAAAAACTTTCTTCCCACAAAGTATCCCAAACAAAAGCTTGACCTTTCCTTGTTAGATGAGTTAACGACAAAGCTAACTTAGAAAACATTCAATAAACTTATGATAATAACCATCCAACCTAATAATATTTCAAATTTTAGTAACATACTTTGGAGTCTCCCATTATAACACATCATCAAACTTTAAAGGATCAACAATAATACCTCCACTAGAAATCACATGACCAAGGAAGCTCACTTCCTTCAAATAAAACTTTCACTTAGACAACTTAGCATATAACTTATTATCTTGCAAATTCTCCAATACCAACCTCAGGTGCTCTGTATGCTCTTCATCTGTCTTCGAATAAATCAGGATGTCGTTGATGAACACAACCATAAACTTGTCTAATCACTTATGAAAGATCCTATTCATATACTCCATGAACACACTAGGAGCATTAGACACATCAAACAACATAACTAAATACTTGTAATCACCATATCTCATCCAGAAAGTAGTCTTTGGAATATCTTCAGCCTTTACACGAATTTGATGGTAACCAAGTCTCAAATCAATCTTGCTAAAAACATAAGCACCTACTAATTGCTCTATCAAGTTATCAATCCTCTAAAGTGGATACTTGTTCATAATAGTTACTTTATTCAGTTCTCGGTAGTCGACACATAACCTCATACTATCATCCTTCTTCTTTACTAACAACGCTGGCGCACGCCACGATGAAGCACTCGAATGAATAAAATATTTCCCAAGCAAATCCTTTAATTCTTTCTTTAGCTCACTCAACTCGGAAATAGACATTCAATAGAGATCCATTGACACCAGACTCCTACCTAGTATCAATTCTATAGTAAACTCAACCATACATTCTGGTAGAAAATCACTGATGTCTTCAAGAAACACTCCTAGAAAATCACAAACAACTGGAAGATCACCCATTATTCCCTTGCCTTTGGCTTTTGACGAGGATAATATCACCAACATTTGTGAACCATCCCCTAAGGACTCCCTTACTTGCTTAGATGATACAAACATATCTTCATCTTTAACCAACTCAGGAAACAACACTGACTTATCCAACAACTTGCACTCATGCAAAAAGTGGCACACTGCACCAACTCTACAAACATGCAACACCTCAGGGAAGCATAAGCTTCACCCATACTTGTTTTAATCACACTCATACAAGCAAGCGGTTAGAAAAACAAATGAGCACCGATAGTATTTTAAACACATGTCGTGTATAGGGGAACAAACAACATCAACAACCTGGCCGAATGGACCAACCAACTTTGATACCAAATATGTAACACCCTATTTCCCTCGCGCATAATTATAAAATAAAATTAGATTATTCATACAATCAAATAGGATGTCACACATTCTCTTTTCAAAACATACATTCTCTGTAACACTTTATTAAATAAAACATTAATCAACATCTTCACTTAGGGTGTCATCGCAATGCTCACCTTCACTTAGGGTGTCATCGTAGCCGAATTTCTCATAATAAAGCATGCATTAGCTAAATCATTTAAAATTTAAGTTTACTTTATGACATAATCAACTCATAAATGAAATCTCCTCAAAACATAAAAATATCAAACATGAGAGTATACATCAACTCTCTAATGAAAAGATAAAACAAGACTTGCAAAATGTTCCCAGTGTTAAATATTAGAGCACGCAAACTAAATGCAGAAAGGAAAATGAAGAAACAACCTCATGCCTTCCTCTAACTCTAAAGCGGCTAATCAATTACCTACTTATATGTACCCCAAAGAGAAGCACAAACAACAACAATAATAAAGTGGGTGAGAAACCATAAACAATAATAACATGAATATACTGCAAAGCAGGACAATAACACAATATTCTCTATATAATATTATTCACGGTGTATCATAATACATTCTTACACCCAAATTTATCAATCATTTACAACTCAACAAAATGCATATAATTCAATATGCAATGCAACTTGACTATGCAACTTTATGCATATGCATGTGGTACCAACTTAATATTTAGTTCTCTCAAGAACCAGGTCCCTTCTTCTGAATCCATGATCCCCCTCTTTTGAGCTCCAAGCCCCATCTTCTAAGCTTGGGGCAATCCACTAGTCCCCTCTTTGAACTAGCAAACATGTCTTTTAACACAACTCGTATGTGTCGCTACTGCGAAAAAAGGTGTCGACAATGACAGAAGAGTCGCCACCATTCGTTATTTATCCCGAAAGAGGGAAAGGAAACAATCAGAGAAAACCTGACAAAAACGGGAGAAGACAGGTCATCGCGACCATATCTCGGGTTCGGGAGTCGGTTACGCAAGGGGAAGGTATTAGCACCCCTCACGTCCGTCGTACTCGACGAGATCCACGCTTGGTTATCTATCTAAAAGGATGATTGAAACTATCTACGCTAAAGGTCTCAGGGACAAAAGAAAGGAAAAGTGACTTGGCAGAGCATCGCCGCTTTGTACCTATGTATTCCCTCGTGCAATGAAAAAGTCAGAGTCAACGTAGTTCAGATAACTACGGGTGAAAAGTGGGGGAAAGTTGCTCGCCAAGACATCGCATCTTGTGCCTACATATTCTCATCTAGTAAGAGAAATCAGAGCAAACGTAGTTCGGGAAAATAAGAACACAAGTTGGTTCAAAAGATTTTACCCAAGTAGGGTTAAAAAATAGTTTTAGCAGTTAGGTGTATGCGGCTCGACCATTGGAGACTTAGGCGTTACCTGTTTGCGGTAGAACTACGAGTTAACGAAACTCTCTTTTATGAAAAAGGTTTTCCATTATTAAGATCCCGAAGGATAAAAAGGTTTGAACTTTGTTTTGGAAGTCTTTTAAAGAGAAGTGTTTTTTGAATTGTTTGTAATTCATGTTGCACTAGAGACTATGACCTAGGAGCGAATGCGTCGCATATCACCCAAAGGGTGTACACTAAACACTCTAGGCCATTGAGAGGAAGCCCCCCAATCACCATTTCCCAAGAACTTAAGGCTCGTAACGCACAACATTCATTAGCCTTTATTAAGTATTTTAGAGTTGTTTTGAGATGAGAAAGAGAGAGGACAAACTAAAGGGAAACTAGTTCAACCTAGTAGTTGTCATGCAAGATGGACCTATAGTTGAGGTTAGGGGAATACTACTTAATGTTATTATACATGGTTTGAAATCCTAAAGTCTATCATAATCATCCTTAAACAAGGAGATTAGAAATCCTAAGGGAGCATGGAAATGAAAAGAGAAGAAGAAAGAAGCATAAAGTAAAATGCAACATGCAACATGCAAACATCTTATGCACATTTAGAATGATAGTGAGGGAGGAAAATGTGTGGGGAAAACGCCTCCACAAGCTCATCTCAACCTCAAGCATGCATATGCAATGCAAAGAGAAAGGAAGAGAAAGAATGCACAAAACAAAATGCAAATAATCACACAAAAGGGATGAAATGGGAAGACTAGTCTTACACCATTCATACATCAACCAAATGAGCCCTAAGGCAAACCAAATGAAAGCAAATGAGGACCTAAAAAAAATAGGAGATAAGGGATGAAATGATACCAGTAAAGGTTTTAAAATATCATTCAACCATGGCATCATTATGATTTGGGCAAAAGAATGCACCAAAATTGTCCTCATGGTTCACCATTTAGGTCATGCTCCAAATACCTCCAAAGGAGGGACTAAGCAAACCCAAATGGTGCTCCAAAGTCCTTGGACAGAGAGAGAGAGATGAAGGGAGATTTTAATCAAAATAAATGAAGCAAAACATGTAAAAGAATGCAAGTGAGTCATGTTAAAAGTGTGGAAACATTCACATATCTACACAAGAAACCCTAAAAAGAAAGGCCAAAAGATACACAAACTTAAACAAGTTGTAAACCAAATTTGAACCTATAAATGAACCTACACATACCTAAATATGTCTATAACATGAATTCACAAGAATTAGAGGTTTAATTAATGCACAAAAGTCATTTAGGAAACAAACTAGATCATGCACTAGTGTAAACATCACACAAGGATGCCCTAAAATGTAAATTACACAAAAAAATAGGAGACATGACCAAAAAATGCCAAATAAAATCTTAGATGATCCGTAAGGGGTTAGGAACCAGGGGTCAAAAGTATAGAGACTAAGTCCAAACAAAACTATGCAAACAGAGGTGAAATCCATAGGGATACCCTAGATGTAAGGGTGAATCGAGGGTCACAAAAAAAAGGCCTAAAACCCTAACCAAAATGCCCCAACCAGGGGTAAAAGGGTCTTGAAAAATCACTTAACATGTCAAGAATATGAGAAATAATTATCAGCCATTAACATGGAAACTTAGTCAAGAAATAAAATCAAACACATGGAAGATGCAATTTCAAACCAACTAAAATACCTCAAATGTGAAAAATCAAATTTAATTGGAAAATGGCTTAAAAAATTAAGTGAAAAATTTCTAAAATCAAGTAACATCCATAAGTGTGTAGAAAATATTTTTTAGGATTTTTATCATCATCAGAGGTATTTTATATGCATTAAAACTGAATAGAAACTAGAATGCAAAAAAAAAAAGAATAAAAGAAAATAAAATAGAAAAAACAGCGTGTCAAATAGCAAACAAATACAGTTCATTTCCATTGGGCTTGTGAGAGAGGGTGCGAATAATAGTTGGAGCCCAAGTACAAAGCCATCAGAGGCTTTAATGAAACGGTTCGTTTCATCACATTGCGTGGTTGGTCAAATGGTCAAGGGAAGATCTCAACCACTCATCAAGTCTCAGTCAACTAGTCAAAGTCCTACATGGCATACACGTATGCAACGGTGAAAAAGAAACCAGATGGTGGCCATCTAAACTCCGGTCATCTTCTCTGGTTGGCTCGCCGGAGAAGAAGGAGTGAAACCCTATCAAAACGCATGATTCTTGATACCATTCTAATCCTCTCCTTATGTAGGTCATGAGTCTTGGTTCCAAATTCATTTTTCATTCATAAATAAGGCAAATTGAAGCAAGCAATTTTCAAGGTTGAATCACAAAACATCAAGAAAATGAATCTAACTAATCTAGAAATTGCCTACATGAGTAGGGCTTCACTATACAATAAAAATGGCGCATGATTGATGCTTAATCAGAAAGAATTCTTGAAAGAAAGTTTACCTAACGCAGCTCCTCCGTTGGGTCCTGAATTGATGCTGAAACTCGTGCAAAACAATCCAGAAACCTTCACTGATCTTCAAGGAAGCTATTGGTAACCTTCAATTGGCTTGAATTTCTCTCAAATGAAATTCACGATTTCACCTTGCTTCTTGATTTTTGCAACTGCTTCTAGCTCCAATTTCCACTAATTTCCACCTCTGAGCATTTGTTCTTCATTTGGGGATTATATGTGATAGATCTAGCATCAAATGGAGGCCCAATTGTGGCCTGTTAGTGAGAATTGAAAAAATCCATAATTGAGTTTAAACTTCAAATTCACGTGTTTTTGGCTCCAAAGGCTCTGAACTTGGTTCAAACAGCTTCCATGTCATGTAGGTTGATCCAATGGAGGAGAATGATCCCTTGAAAAGATCCTTATGGTGGATTTTGCATATGTAACTTATACATGAAGCAACTTGAAAAATGACATGTTTTTACTCATCAAAACTCAATTCTGATTTTGGCATTGTACTTGTTATGTTAAAGGGACTCAAAAAATGCATAAACATGGTATGAAATGATTTAAATCAATTCAATTCGAATCATGGCCTTTAATGCCTTTTTTCCATGAAATTCCTTCACCAATCTTCACATACAAGCCAAACCCATGGCAACTTGATGTTTAATGATGAAGTTGAGTTCATTTGATGCAAGTTTGATGTTGGAGAAAGTTCCATTTGAAGTGTACAAAGTCATGAAAATGACCTATAACCAAAATGACCTATAATCTTACTTTCCCAAAATACCCCTGCCTTGCAGGCTTCATAACTTGAGCTCTACAAATTATATGAAGGACTTATAGTACTTTTTGGAAAGCTAAGATCATAAGGAACAACTTTCATGTTTGGGTCAAAGTAAGGAGAAACATCTTTCTAGGTCAACAATGTCTTGGAAGTTGGTTGACTTTTGTTGACCAAAATCACATTCATCTGAGGACCTATAACTTGTCAACATCATAACTTGAGCTTTAGAAACCCAATGGATGAGTTCTAGTACTCAAAAGAAATCTAGAAACATGCTCTACAAGTTTCATGTTTGCATCAATATGAGATGGAATGTATCTTGAGATATGTGGTCTTGAAGTTAGGCACTAAAATAGGGGATTTTACACTGACAAGCTTAGAAACCCTAGCTTAGCAACTTCTCACACTCTTGATTCTTCTTGATTTGATCTTGAAATAACATTTTAGATGCTTCAACACAACCTTCCATGATCATAATGACTTGGAATTAAGTCTTAATCTCCTTCAAATTTACAGTTGACTTTGCACTAGGCAGATGAAACCCTAGGTGTGCAATCCTCTGACTGCAACCTCTTGTACATGATATAGTCACTTGGATAAGCTCCACAATGGCTCTCAAAGCATTCAATGAGCTTTCACAGCATTCTCCATCCACAACTTTGGACTCATAATCCTCTGATGATCTTCATTTGGCTTCCAAGATAGGAGGTAAACCACAATTGTCCATCTCCTTTCTCAAAAAGCTTTGATCCTCTCCTGATGATGATGAACACCTGGCCACTTGAATAAAACCTCTTGTTTAGGCTTAGACCCTGGGTAATCTTCTCTTGCTATGCACACCTCTCATGATCCCCTGCAAATGAACAATGATATGCAATGAGATGAAACATAAACCAAATTAGAAAAAGGTTGGGAAAATTTTGGGATGCAACAGCTGCCCCTGTTCAAACAACTTGGACCTGAAGGGAGGAAAAGCAATCGCTTTCAAACATTCAGGGTATAAGGTTATTGAATATAAAAGAACCCATAAATTTGTACTCTGCGGGGATGCGAAACAGCGAATACCAACCAAGGGTTGGAATACGACACGCTGGGGATAACAATCCAATATGAACAGAACTTCATCTAAAAGATACCGACCAAGAGTCGGGATAACAATCAAAGGATACCAACCAAGAGCTGGGATGATGAACCTGGATATCAACCAAGAGTCGGGAATAATGCCCAAAGGATACCGACCAAGAGTCAAAATAACAAACAGAAGGATACCAACCAAAATTCAGGAATAACGCCCAAAGAATACCAACCAAGAGTTGGAATAACAAACAACAGATACCAACCAAAAGTTGAGATAACGACCAAAGGATACCAACCAAGAGTTGGAATAAAAGCCAATGGATACCAACCAAGAGTTAGAATGAAGAAACCAACAGATACCAACCAAGAGTTGGGATAACTCTCCCACAAGATACCAACCAAGAGCTGGGATAACGACCCTGCATATGGAACAAAAGAAAAAATTAACCAAGCAGCCTCGTGGCGACTTCATTGGGGGAAGAGTATACTAACCAGACAACTCTGTGGGGAACAAGCACCTACCAAAAGATAACAATCAAAGGATATCATCCAAAAGATGGGATAAAGGTTACTCTCTGGGGATAAAAACCAAACACCACCAACCAAGAGTTGGCATCACCACAACACCGGCCGAAGTTGAACCCAAGCTATCAACCAAAAGTTGAAATCACCAGATGGGGCACAACCTACCACAAGCTACCAACCAAAATTCAGAGCCACTACAAATTCACAAGGGATATCCTCCAACCCAAAAGCTGAAGGACAAGGTTACTAACTAAAAGTTAGAATCACCAGAACACTGACCAAAGGCGAACTTTGCGGGAAGAAAAAAGTACCAACCCCTAATAGTTGAAAACTACCAATAAAAATTGGAATCATCCACCCAAGACAAAGACTATCAACCAAAAGTTGGAATCGTCAACCAGGAAACGAAGATTACCAACCAAGAATTGGAATAACGTCAACAAAGACGACCAAACTGGATATAGCGCTTACGGGGGAATCAAAGATCACCAACCAAAAGTTGGGATAACGTCAACCAAACCTTACCAACCATAAGTTGGACTAACAAACAAGGCTACCAATCAAAAGTTGGAATTGCAGCAAAAATTACCAACCAAAAGTTGGAATGACTCCCTCAAACGGACGATTACCAACCAAAAGTCGAAATAAACATCAACAAAACTCACCAACCAAAAGTTGGAATAACAACCCTGACAAGTCACAAATTACCAACCAAAACTGCCAACCAAAAGTTGGAATCAGACAATGCTACCAACCAAAAGTTGGGATAACTCCCACGCACCGAAGATTACCAACCAAAAGTTGGAAACAAACACCTGCCAAGTCACCAATTACCAACCAAAAGTTAGGATAACGACTCCGCTGAGGAATAGAGGAGGACTACCAACCAAAAGTTGGGATAAACATGCAACAACGAAAGACGACCAACCAAGAGTTGGAATAACATCCCACAAAGGAAGACTACCAACCAAGAGTTAGAATAATAACCCACAAAGGAAGACTACCAACCAAGAGTTGGAATAACAACCAAGCATACCAACCAAGAGTTAGGAAACAACGACCTTGGATACCAACCAAGAGTTGGGATAAAACAACCAATAAATAACAGGTTACCAACCAAAAGTTGGAAAAAACGACTGTAAACGACAGGCTACCAACCAAGAGTTGGAAAAACGACTGCAAATGACAGGCTACCAACCAAAAGTTGGAAAAACGACTGCAGGGGATAACATCCAACCAAAAGTTGGGAAACAACGTTGCTAACCAAAAGTTAGGATCACCAGGACAGATTATCATCGATCAAAAGTCTGAACAAAAGCTACTAACCAAAAGTTAGGATCGCCAGGAAAAATCTTCATCGACCAAAAGTCCAAACAAAAACTACTAACCAAAAGTTAGGATCTCCAGGAAAAATCCTCATCGACCAAAAGTCAGAACAAGAGCTACTAACCAAGAGTTAGGATCGCCGGGGACGCTAAACGAAGCTGACTCCACTACAGAAGACTACCAAGCAAGAGTTGGGATGATCATCCAGAACTACCAACCAAGAGTTGGAACAAAAGCTACTATCCAAAAATTAGAATAAAAGGCTACTAACCAAAAGTTAGAATATCCGACTTTCCCGAAGAAAATGAGAATTACCAACCAAAAGTTAGAATAACATCCAAACGCCAACAGGTCACCAACCAAAAGTTGGAATGAAACAAAGATTACAAACCAAGAGTTGGAATAAAGACTTTGTGGGGAAACCAAAAGACTACCAACCAAAAGTTGGGATAACGCCCCGAATTACCAACCAAAAGTTGGAACACAAACACAACGATTCAGACTACGCTGGGAAATACCAACCAAAAGATGGAATAAGACATCTGGAATAGGTAGCAAAAGAATCAAAATAACTCCTACCATTAAAGGCAAACCTCTTCAAAGGCAACAAACCTGGCTTATGCTTCAGATGCATATGTTTGAAAATGGCGTAATGCTCCATACGAGATGGAAATGCTACGCATTTGGGAGGATGCTATGCAAAATGCAAATGTAGAGGCATCACTCTAGCAAAATAAATGCTAGAGAGAAGAGACCAACTCCTCTGAAGATGAAATCAAACTCTACTAAGGGAAACATCCTTGATGGCCTATCAGAAAACTTCAATCCGTTGGAGAAAACAAATCCACCCTACTGGGGGAAACACCAACAACTCCCCTCAGTGGGGAATCAAGAACATTGTCGAGAGTTCCACTCTGCTTTGGAAAGGAATCCACTATGTTGGGAATGTACAAGTAATAACCTTCCCTATTGGGGAATATCAGAGACTTCCACTGAGAACTCCGCTCTACCAGAGAATGGATCGCGCTCTGCTTAAGCATCTGCTCTGTCGAGAGAATCAACGCCAAATCATGCTCGATGGAACATGTCGACTCAGTTGGGTAAGAACGTCCAGGACGTCGACTTGGATGGAGAATAATGCTGAACAAATCTACCATGTTGGGAATTAGCCTTTGTAGGGGGACACAAACTTTGTTCTGCTAGAGATACACTACACACCTCCGTTGATGACAATACTTCTGATTTGATAATAGTATTCCATGGTGAAAACAAAATCTCTGCTATAGGGAAACAAAAGTCTTTGTTGAAAAAATTCCTGACTACATTCCATTTGAAGTAATCACCCTTTGAAGACTTGTTAATACCCCAGTGCAGTTCAACTTGCTCCAGTATGATCTCTAGGATAGTTCATCTTGAACAGAAAAGCTTGCCATGAAACTACCTCAAGATGGCTTGCCCCAGAATCGGTACCGTGAAGGAATTCGTCCCTGGTTGATCAACTCTGATAGGCTCCGAAGATATGGAGATGCGTCATTCCTTTGTTTTCAATTTTGCCCCAGCCTGTGGGTTTTCTATAAAACCTTCCCCGAAAGGAGTCCTGAAATTTATGTACCCTGGTGGTTTGATATGAACTGCCTCAGCACTTTGAACTTCGAAGAGGTGCTTCAAATTATCCGCCTTTGGATAAGAATAGCTTATGTGCTCTTGGGATGGCCTGCCCCAGCCTTGCAATGACTTTACCCCTGATTGGATTTGAGAGATTCAATGAATCTCGACCTGATTGCCCCAGATTAACTGACTTTCGGATGGCTGACTCCCATGATATGATCATTTGATATAGCTTGCCCCGGTTCAACGGAGTGGGTGTTCCGCATTCTATCCTGATCAAACTTCCCACTGTGGAAACTTTCTTGATGTCAAGTGCTTACTCACAAGTAAAACAAATTGTTCTGCACAAAAGATATATTCATGGAATGCATATGCAGTTTTGAAGTCCAAGTCTGTTCACTGGAAAAATTTGTGACATATAGTAAACGAAACACCTATCAAAATGTCAACCTTAGAACCAATATGGTAAGAGGAATCCTTTTAGGAGTAAGTTTCAACACGATCTTTACCAAAATATGCTTTTGAAACAACCCTGCTTCAATTAGGACTTTTGAAGGTTGTAACTTGGTCAGGTTCACGGTTCGAAAGAAAGGACATAAGGCTCAAAGTTTATTTTAACCCACCCATTCTCCTTGATGTTCTCCGATCCTACGTTTGTCTAATTCGACACAAGCACTCACCTTTCAAAGTTTGAGTGACAAGAGTGATAGTTCGGGAAACCACAAGTTTTTCGGAGTGACAGTCACTCGCTTTTTGTCTTTTGATGCTTAGAGTCACACGACTTATTTGTTCGAGGATTTTTCTTTTGTAATCCTTTTTGCTTTTCTGCTTTTTCCCAAACTTTTTCCTGGACTGGCTCTTTTGAGCTTCTTTTGATTTCAAAGTCCAGCGGGATGCCCTAATTTTTGCCTAAGTCGCTTGTTTTCAAGATTCGACTTAGCGGACTTCTTCTTTTGATTCTTTTCTTCTTTTTTTTGAACAAATTGTGTGGCACCGGCTTGTCTGACTTGTTAAAGGGATCGTGACTGTTTCACTCCTTGGTTGGTGTGATTTAACCACTGTGGTTTTTTAGGTACGACCTATAGAGGTGTGATTGATCCTCGAATAGGAACACTCTTTTTGTAATTTGGACGCTCGGTCAAATTAGCTGACACCTACCCTGCCCTAGGTTAAGATTAAGGGTTTTTTCGTTTTTCAGAAAGAAACTCCTACTACTAAGCTCAAAGGGGTTGGCAAGGGATTATCATCCTTATATCTCCGGTGTTTAGGGATTTGAAACAATGCTTGTACATCATCAGTAGGTTTTATTCAAAAGCATACAATCAGAAGTTTTCGTTTTTCAATTTCGTCATCCTCCCTGGATTCCGCTTAAACAAGCGTTAGACATCAATTAAAAACATAAGTGAACACAAATGGATTTAATAAAAACATGCATATTTATTTTATTAACATTATCAATTGAAAACAATACAGTTTTACAAATGAGATTTGCACTTAACAACAGAAAAGAAACTACAAATGCAAAGAAATGACAGGATAAAACACAGATTGCCAGCTTCTGGGAACTGGGATTTCAAACTTGAACCACTGGTTGAAGGTGACCCTTGAAGTCTTTAAACTCAAACAGAGGAGAGGTTAACGTGCATCACCAACCTTCCTTCTGAGAAGGATATGTACCTCTTGTCCATCAACTGCTGCACTTTTGCTTGAAATACTTTGCAATTCTCAGTTGAATGCCCCATGGATCCTCCATGATAACCATATTACGCACTGGGATCATACCCAGGAGGGTATGGATCTGTCAACGGCTTGAGCGTCTTGGGCTCTACCAGTGAGTTTCAAATCAAATGCGGCAGCAGCTGACTGGGTATCATAGGAACCGGATGAAGATGAGCCTTCCTTCTTTCCAAATTATTGTTAGGCCTCTTCTGATCTAGGCGCTGATAATAATGTTGCTGAGAAACAGGTTGTTGTTGGTGCTAATTAGGGCATTCCTTATGCTCAGGCACTTTCATTCTCAGCCTTAGCCCAGGAACAGGCAACAGCTGTAGGCATGGAGATTGCAAGGCATATTCCTGACCCGTTACATCTTCAAGGGAAAGGATAGGAACCTCCACCTCTGCTGCAGTGAATGAAGTAAGATCCCCTGATGTTCTTATGCCGCCCGGCGTGAATTCCACTGCCTTTGAGTCGATTAAGTCTTGAACTTTGTGCTTAAAAGCTTTGCATTTCTCAACATTATGTCCCGGTGCCCCAGAATGGAAGTCACAATGGGCACTCGCATCATAACCCGGTGGCAGCTCCCTAGTCAACGGAGACATAGTCCGAAGTTTGACCAACCGAAGTTGAAGCAATAATCGTAACAACTAAGCATACATCATAGGGATTTGGCCAATGATTCCGTCAAGTTGTTTCGTCCTCTAAGTATACCTTCTAACCCTGGAATCGTCTCGGGAACCAAAAGATAGCTGCTGACGGGGAAGTTCTGGACTCTCAGATTATACAGTGGGTTTTGGAGGCACATCACGCCTAGGGAGAGATTCAACAGGTAAAGGTGGAATGATCATTTCTGCTATAGCTTCGGGCACTTGATCATCCTTCTTCTTAGTACAACTCTTAGCACTTCTATGACCAAACCCAACTGAGTCTTCAACTGGTGGTTTTCCTCCCTAAGTATCTTCTGATCCAGACGTAACGCTTGCATGTCCACCATGAACTGCCCCATCTGGCCTCGGACTTCCCTCAACTCTGATTGAACTCGCTCCATGTCTGTGTTGATTCTCGACGTGACGGTGAGCTTTCCGGTTGTCTATCCTAAAACAGTCTAACGGACCAACAAGGGTAAGAATAAGGGTTCCGCTACACCTGCGATGCAAGAATGCCATGCAAAAATGCAGACATGTATCTATGCATTAGGGAGGTTTCCCCTTGATTCTAGTTCCAGAAGAGAAGCACGACAATGGAGAACCCCAAAGATAACCATGGAATAGAAACTCCTCATATATAATCAAAGGTCATCAGGCAATGTACAAGATCACTAGAATCAAGGAAGAAATATGCACCTACAACATAAATACATGTTAATGAAGTGCAATATGATGATGCAAATGCAAATGCAAGGATGCAACATGGGATCAAGATTGTTGTGTTGTTGATTGAGAAGAACCAGTGCTTCGCTCTGACAAGAATACAACATAGCTCTGATAATAGGAACCTCTGGTATTGAGAATACAGATTCGCACTGCAAAGAAAACCGGGTAATTTGAAAGTCAAGGTTTCCTACATAACCCAATCCCTCTCACAAGTATGAACCTATCCACTGATAAGGTTCGGCATCCTATGCGTTCATCAGCGTCACAAACTTTCAAGAAATGATGATACGTTCACCATTTTTGGTTTGACATCATCATCTCTCGAAGAGGCCTCACTTAGCTGAATCACAAATGATCGGTCCCTAGAGTCGACAACTCTCAGATCCAAAATCCCCTCAAGCCCAAGGTTTTCTGGAAAGGAAATCATCAAAGAGGATCTCGTCTGAGCGCGAATTTCATGGGGAACTAGTACATGCAAAGCATGCACGCCCCCCATTAAACTCCACTACTAATGTTATATTTATACTCCAGCCTAGATCTGGATTATCACTCAATAGATCAATCCCTCCCCCAACAGCATAACATTATGATATATAGAATGCTGAAAATAAATGTGGGAAAGTAAAGTATAACACATATATACATACACCTCGGATAAACAAACAAACGCTAGGATTGACTCGCATAGGGAACCTTTGGTCGTCCCCAGCAGAGTCGCCAGTTGTCGCTACTGCGAAAAAAGGTGTCGGCAATGACAAAAGAGTCGTCACGGTTCGTTATTTATCCCAAAAGAGGGAAAGGAAACAATTAGAGAAAACTTGACAAAAATGGGAGAAGACAGGTCATCGCAACCATATCTCGAGTTTGGGAGTAGGTTACGCAAGGGGAAGGTATTAGCACCCCTTATGTCCGTCGTACTCGACGAGATCCACGCTTGATTATCTATCTAAAAGGGTGATTGAAACTATCTACGTTAAAGGTCTCATGGACAAAAGAAAGGAAAAGTGACTCGGCAGAGCATCGCTGCTCTTTGCCTATGTATTCCCTCGTGCAATGGGAAAGTCAGAGTCAATGTAGTTCGGATAACTACGGGTGAAAAGTGGGGGAAGGTTGCTCGCCAAGACATTGCATCTTGTGCCTACGTATTCTCATATGGTATGAGAAATCAAAGCAAACGTAGTTCGGGAAAATAAGAACACTGGTTGGTTCAAAAGTTTTAACCCGAGTAGGGTTAACAAATAGTTCTAGCAGTTAGGTGTATGCGGCTCGACCATTGGAGACTTAAGCGCTACCTGTTTGCGGTAGAACTACGAGTTAACAAAACTCTCTTTTATGAAAAAGGTTTTCCATTATTAAGATCCCTAAGGATAAAAAGGTTTGAACTTTGTTTTGGAAGTCTTTTAAGGAGAAGTGTTTTTTGAATTGTTTGTAATTCATGTTGCACTAGAGACTATGACCTAGGAGCGAATGTATCGTATATCACCCAAAGGGTGTACACTAAACACTCTAGGCCATTGAGAGGAAACCCCCCAATCACCATTTCCCAAGTACTTAAGGCTCGTAACGCACAACATTCATTAGCCTTTATTAAGTATTTTAGAGTTGTTTTGAGATGAGAAAGAGAGAGGACACACTAAAGGGAAATTAGTTCAACCTAGTAGTTGTCATGCAAGATGGACCTATAGTTGAGGTTAGGGGAATACTACTTAATGTTCTCATACATGGTTTGAAATCCTAAAGTCTACCATAATCATCCTTAAACAAGGAGATTAGAAATCCTAAGGGAGCATGGAAATGAAAAGAGAAGAAGAAAGAAGCATAAAGTAAAATGCAACATGCAACATGCAAACATCTTATGCACATTTAGAATGATAGTGGGGGAGGAAAATGTGTGGGTAAAAGGCCTCCACAAGCTCATATCAACCTCAAACATGCATATGCAATGCAAAGAGAAAGGAAGAGAAAGAATGCACAAAACAAAATGCAAATAATCACACAAAAGGGATGAAATGGGAATACTAGTCTTACACCATTCATACATCAACCAAATGAGCCCTAAGGCAAACCAAATGAAAGCAAATGAGGACCTAAAACAAATAGGATATAAGGGATGAAATTATACCAGCAAAGGTTTTAAAATATCATTCAACCATGGCATCATTATGATTTGGGCAAAAGAATGCACCAAAATTGTCCTCATGGTTCACCATTTAGGTCATGCTCCAAATACCTCCAAATGAGGGACTAAGCAAACCCAAATGGTGCTCCAAAGTCCTTGGATAGATAGAGAGAGAGAGAGAGAGATGAAGGTAGAGTGTAATTAAAATAAATGAATCAAAACATGTAAAAGAATGCAAGTAGGTCATGTTAAAAGAGTGGAAACATTCACATATGTACACAAGAAACCCTAAAAAGAAAGGCCAAAAGATACACAAACTTAAACAAGTTGTAAACCAAATTTGGACCTATAATTGAACCTACACATACCTCAATATGTCTATAACATGAATTTCACAAGAATTAGAGGTTCAATTAATGCACAAAAGTCATTTAGGAAACAAACTAGATCATGCACTAGCATAAACATCACACAAGGATGCCCTAAAATGTAAATTACACTAAAAATAGGAGACATAACCAAAAAATTCCAAATAAAATCCTAGATGATCCCTAAGGGGTTAGGAACCAGGGGTCAAAATTATAGAGACTAAGTCCAAACAAAACTATGCAAACAGAGGTGAAATCCATAGGGATGCCCTAGATGTAAGGCTGAATCGAGGGTCACAGAAAAAGGCCTAAAACCCTAACCAAAATGCCCCAACCAGGGGTAAAAGGGTCTTGAAACATCACTTAACATGTCAACAATATGAGAAATAATTATTAGCCATTAACACGGAAACTTAGTCAAGATATAAAATCAAACACATGGAAGATGCAATTTCAAACCAACTAAAATAACTCAAATGTGAAAAATCAAATTTAATTGGAAAATGGCTTAAAAAATTAAGTGAAAATTTCTAAAATCAAGTAACATCCTAAAGTGTATAGAAAATATTTTTTGGGATTTTTATCATCATCAGAGGTATTTTATTTGCATTAAAACTGAACAGAAAATAGAATGCAAAAAAAGAATAAAAGAAAAGAAAATAGAAAAAACAACGTGTCAAATAGCAATCAAATACAGTTCATTTCCATTGGGCTTGTGAGAAGGGGTGTGAATAATAGTTGGAGCCCAAGTCCAAAGCCATCAGAGGCTTTAATGAAACGGTTCGTTTCATCACATTGCGTGGCTGGTCAAATGGTCAAGGGAAGATCTCAACCACTCATCAAGTCTCAGTCAACTAGTCAAAGTCCTACATGGCATACACGTATGCAACGGTGAAAAAGAAACCAGACGGTGGCCATCTAAACTCCGGTCATCTTCTCTGGTTGGCTCGCCGGAGAAGAAGGAGTGAAACCCTATCAAAACGCATGATTCTTGATACCATTCTAATCCTCTCCTTATGTAGGTCATGAGTCTTGGTTCCAAATTCATTTTTCATTCATAAATAAGGCAAATCGAAGCAAGCAATTTTCAAGGTTGAATCATAAAACATCAAGAAAATGAATCTAACTAATCCAGAAATTGCCTATATGAGTAGGGCTTCACTATACAATAAAATGGCGCATGATTGATGCTTAATCAGAGAGAATTCTTGAAAGAAAGTTTACCTAACAGAGCTCCTCCGTTGGATCAAGAATTGATGCTGAAACTCCTGCAAAATAATCCAGAAACCTTCACTAATCTTCAAGGAAGCTATTGGTAACCTTCAATTGGCTTGAATTGCTCTCAAATGGAATTCACGATTTCACCTTGCTTCTTGATTTTTGCAACTGCTCCTAGCTCCAATTTCCACCTCTGAGCATTTGTTCTTCATCTGGGGATTATATGTGATGGATCTAACATCAAATGGAGGCCCAATTGTGGCCTGTCAGTGAGAATTAAAAAAATCCATAATTGAGTTTAAACTTCAAATTCACGAATGTTTTTGGATCCAAAGGCTCTGAACTTGGTTCAAACAGCTTCCATGTCATGTAGGTTGATCCAATGGAGGAGAATGATCCCTTGAAAAGATCCTTATGGTGGATTTTGCATATGTAACTTATACATGAAGCAACTTGAAAAATGACATGTTTTTACTCATCAAAACTCAATTCTGATTTTGCCATTATACTTGGTATGTTAAAGGGACTCAAAAAATGAATAAACATGGTATGAAATGATTTAAATCAATTCAATTCGAATCATGGCCTTTAATGCCTTTTTTCCATGAAATTCCTTCACCAATCTTCACATATAAGCCAAACCCATGGCAACTTGATGTTTAATGATGAAGTTGAGTTCATTTGATGCAAGTTTGATGTTGGAGAAAGTTCCATTTGAAGTGTGCAAAGTCATGAAAATGACCTATAACCAAAATGACCTATAATCTTACTTTCCCAAATTACCCCTGCCTTGCAGGCTTCATAACTTGAGCTCCACAAATCAGATGAAAGACTTCTAGTACTTTTTGGAAAGCTAAGATCATAAGAAACAACTTTCATGTTTGGGGAAAAGTAAGGAGAAACATCCTTCTAGGTCAACAATGTCTTGGAAGTTGGTTGACTTTTATTAACCAAAATCACATTCATCTGAGGACCCATAACTTGTCAGCATCATAACTTGAGCTTTAGACACCCAATGGATGAGTTCTAGTACTCAAAAGAAAGCTAGAAACATGCCCTAAAACTTTCATGTTTGCATCAAGATGAGATGGAACTTGTATCTTGAGATATGTGGTCTTGAAGTTAGGCACTAATAGGGGATTTTACACTGACAAGCTTAGAAACCCTAGCTTAGCAACTTCTCACACTCTTGATTCTTCTTGATTTGATCTTGAAATAACATTTTAGATGCTTCAATACAACTTTACATGATCACAATTGTAACACCTCCTTTCTATACCCCCAATTAATCAAATAAATCATTTAGGCACATATTAAAAATACTTCAGAGTATAATTAAAACACGGCATAAAAGAGGTGCGCCACATCATACTTGAATTTAAAACATACAACACCTACTCAATAAAGATATGCAACACTGGGGTAACTTTCAACTGAGGAACTTAGTCCTCATACCCACATCTCAATATTTAGAATAAAAGCGGAAACATCTAAACATTGATTAATATCAAACATATATACATATATATATATATATATATATATATATATATATATATATATATATATATATATATATATATATATATATATATATATATATATATATATATATATATATATATATATATATATATATATATATATATCATCCAATATGATTCACAACGTAATTCATGTTTTCATAAGCATTCCATAACAAGATACATACACAACGTATCACAAAAGAATCATATATCCTAGCTACCCAGTGCTACATATCAGAGTTTACCGACAAAAGAATGAAGACACGCTTCACAAAAGACCTCCAGCATACCTACTCTACAATGCCTCATAGAGCATCATAAAACAGCAGAAGGGTTAGCTATATTATCATAATAATCAATGCATATATATATATATATATATATATATATATATATATATATATATATATATATATATATATATATATATATATATATATATATATATATATATATATATATATATATATATATATATATATATATATATATATATATATATATATATATATATATATATATATATATATATATATATATATATATATATATATATATATATATATATATATATATATATATATATATATATATATATATATATATATATATATAAGCATAGAATACACATATTCCACATTCTCACTACAAGTCATCCATATACGTCACAGTGTATATACAAAATATATGGATAATCACCAAGCACATTCATCATGCATACATCCACAATTCACTCATTCCACATAAACATTTACAATTATGTTTATCCATCGATTCACAATCTCAGTTCAACAATTATACACACATGCATACTTTCAATACAACAATTATCTATGTCGTGTGACTCAATGCAACTCATGCCATGTGGTACCAACACTTGTTATCATTTTTTGGTTTTTACACTTAAACTGGGTCCGTTACCTAGACCGATAACAACAAAAGCCCATTCCCTAAGCTTTCAAACCCCGCTCTAGGTTTGGGACAAGTCACTAGTCTCCACGAAACTAGCAAGTATTGCCTCTTGACCAAATGATGCGTATGCAATCAACAATCATATGCACTTAAGACCGTTCTTGCATCATAATCTGATACCACTAATGTAACACCCCCTTTCTATACCCCCAATTAATCAAATAAATCATTTAGGCACATATTAAAAATCCATCAGAGTATAATTAAAACACGGTATAAAAGAGGTGCGCCACATCATACTTGAATTTAAAACATACAACACATGCTCAATAAAGATATGCAACATTGGGGTAACTTTCAACAGAGGAACTTAGTCCTCATGCCCACATCTCAATATTTAGAATAAAAGTGGAAACATCTAAACATTGATTAACATCAAACATATATATATATATATATATATATATATATATATATATATATATATATATATATATATATATATATATATATATATATATATATATATATATATATATATATATATATATATATATATATATATATATATATATATATATATATATATATATATATATATATATATATATATATATATATATATATATATATATATATATATATATATATATATATATATATATATATATATCATCCAATTTGATTCACAACGTAATTCATGTTTTCATAAACATTCCATAACAAGATACATACACAATGTATCACAAAAGAATCATATATCCTAGCTACCCGGTGCTACATATCATAGTTGACCGACAAAAGAATGAAGACACGCTTCACAAAAGACCTCTAGCATACCTACTCTGCAATGCCTCATAGAGCATCACAAAACAACAGAAGGGTGAGAAATATTATCATAATAATCAATGCATATATATATATATATATATATATATATATATATATATATATATATATATATATATATATATATATATATATATATATATATATATATATATATATATATATATATATATATATATATATATATATATATATATATATATATATATATATATATATATATATATATATATATATATATATATAAGCATAGAATACACATATTCCACATTCTCACCACAAGTCATCCATATACGTCACAATGTATATACAAAATATATGGATAATCACCAAGCACATTCATCATGCACACATCCACAATTCACTCATTCCACATAAACATTTACAATTATGTTTATTCATCGATTCACAATCTCAGTTCAACAATTATACACACCTGCATACTTTTAATACAACAATTATCTATGCCATGTGACTCAATGTAGCTCAATGCAACTCATGCCATGTGGTAGCAACACTTGTTTTCATTTTTCGGTTTTTACACTTAAACTGGGTTCGCTCCCTAGACCGATAACAACAAAAGCCCATTCCCTAAGCTTTCAAACCCTACTCTAGGTTTGGGACAAGTCAATAGTCTCCACGAAACTAGCAAGTATTGCCTCTTGACCAAATGATGCGTATGCAATCAACAATCATATGCACTTAAGACCGTTCTCGCATCTTTATCCGATACCATTAATGTAACACCCCCTTTCTATACCCCCAATTAATCAAATAAATCATTTAGGCACATATTAAAAATCCATCAGAGTATAATTAAAACACGGTATAAAAGAGGTGCGCCACATCATACTTAAATTTAAAACATACAACACCTGCTCAATAAAGATATGCAACATTGAGGTAACTTTCAACAGAGAAACTTAGTCCTCATACCCACATCTCTATATTTAGAATAAAAGCGGAAACATCTAAACATTGATTAACATCAAACATATATATATATATATATATATATATATATATATATATATATATATATATATATATATATATATATATATATATATATATATATATATATATATATATATATATATATATATATATATATATATATATATATATATATATATATATATATATATATATATATATATATATATATATATATATCATCCAATTTGATTCACAACGTAATTCATGTTTTCATAAACATTCCATAACAAGATACATACACAACGTATCACAAAAGAATCATATATCCTAGCTACCCGGTGCTACATATCAGAGCTGACCGACAAAAGAATGAAGACACGCTTCACAAAAGACCTCCAGCATACCTACTCTGCAATGCCTCATAGAGCATCATAAAACAACAGAAGGGTGAGAAATATTATCATAATAATCAATGCATATATATATATATATATATATATATATATATATATATATATATATATATATATATATATATATATATATATATATATATATATATATATATATATAAGCATAGAATACACATATTCCACATTCTCACCACAAGTCATCCATATACGTCACAATGTATATACAAAATATATGGATAATCACCAAGCACATTCATCATGCATACAACCACAATTCACTCATTCCACATAAACATTTACAATTATGTTTATTCATCGATTCACAATCTCAGTTCAACAATTATACACACATGCATACTTTCAATACAACAATTATCTATGCCATGTGACTCAATGCAACTCAATGCAACTCATGCCATGTGGTACCAACACTTGTTATCATTTTTCGGTTTTTACACTTAAACCGGGTCCGTTCCTTAGACCGATAACAATAAAAGCCCATTCCCTAAGCTTTCAAACCCCGCTCTAGGTTTGGGACAAGTCACTAGTCTCCACGAAACTAGCAAGTATTGCCTCTTGACCAAATGATGCGTATGCAATCAACAATCATATGCACTTAAGAACGTTCTTGCATCTTAATCTCATGCATACTCAAATAATTCATCACACAAGAATTATAACATGATTGCACACACAACACATTTCATAATAATCAAAGTATTCATACTTTCAACATCATCTCTACATTCATCAAGTAGTACACAAGAATCAAATAGATTCAATCGCAAATACATATTCATGAATTCTTCACATACAATCGCATACAATCGATATGCATTCACATTATCACGCCAAATGGCAACGAACCCCATCACAATCATCATACACTTTTAATCAATTAAACAATGCATATATTTGCGTAAAGGCCATATTTCACAATCGATTCTATAATCTAGGACGCATGCCATATGGCTACCCATAGCATAACATATCACAACATACAACTATGCAAATCAAAAAGACTGATCATACTCGAGTCGAACAATCAACGTTGAATGGAAACACAGCAAGAAATAAGAATGTTGTCACGTTCGCTACACCACTCGCCTAGCGAGTCCTTGGCAAACTCTCACTACGGGTTCGCCTAGCGAACAAGTTTGCGAAGGAAGTCTGGGAGCTATTGGAAGTGCTCGCTACCTACTCGTTTAACGAGGGCCTGGCGAACCCTTCGCTACCTCACTCGCTACCAGCGAGATTGGATCATTTGGTTCTGCCCAAGTCTGGGACCGTTCGCTACTAGCTCGCTAGCAGCTCCCCTAGAGAACCACTCGCTCGCTAGCCACTCACTTAGCGAACCTCTGCGATCTCTCAAAAACCTCTATTGTCCAAAAATGTCACAAGGTCCTAAAATCACCCGATTCAATTCCAACAAGTTTCCATAGTCTTAGCCTAACATTCCTCGACTAAACTACATCACTTATTCAGATTATAACCGTTAAAACATCGGTTTCTATCGATTAAACCATTTCGACCTAAAAATGAAAAAATGGGGAAAACATTCAACAATCCAAACACACTCACATACATAACGATATACATTGGTAAGATGACAATATTTCACACTCTTACCCGATTAAATCGAATCCTAGATGTTGATTTTGAGCTATCCAAGTTTTTCCTCTATTTTCTCCTCTTCTCTCTTCTTCCTTCTTTCTTTCTCTTCCTTTTCTCTTCTATCTATTTCTATCTTTTTTCCTTTTCCTTCTCTTTTTCCAACATTTCTCTAAAACCCTAACTCTTTAATCCTTTCTATTGGGCTTTACCCAACTCCTCTCACTTTATATTCACACACCTCTAATTAGGCTCAACCAATCAATCTAGCAATTATACACTATTCTACCAAATAGAATAAACCAATTAATTTAATTAAATAAATCACATATTTAGATTAAATCAATTAAATAAATTAACTCATAAATTAAATAAGTCAAATAATCCATTTAAATCAAATAAATCACATAAATCAATTAATTAATACAAATAATTAATTATTAAAAATTGGACTGTTACAACCCTCCCCCACTTAAAAGATTTTCGCCCTCGAAAATTACCTTAAATGAATAACTCAGGATAAAACTCCCTCATCTGACTCTCAAGCTCCCAAGTCACATTCCCACCAGCTGGTCTTCCCCAAGCGACCTTCACCAAAACAATCTCTTTACCTCGAAGTTGCTTCAACTCCCGATCCTCTATCCGCATAGGTGATGTCTCCACAGTCAAGTTATCCTCCACTTGTACATCATCTACTTGGACTACATGAGACGGATCTGCAATGTATTTCCTTAACTGAGATACATGGAACACGTCATGGAGATTAGCAAGTGACGGTGGTAAAGCAACCCGATAGGCTACCTCTCCTATCCTCTGCAAAATCTGATAAGGACCAATAAAATGCGGCATCAACTTACACGACTTCAACGCTCTACCAACACCAGTCACAGGAGTAAATCGAAGAAACACGTGATCTCCTTCTTGAAACTCAAGTGCTTTCCTCCTCTTATCATGATAACTCTTCTTCATCTCAACAATATTAGGAATACAAACTCTGTCACGACATCTCATGATACTATTTTTATCAATCCGAAAATCACCACCTTGACCTTGATTGATCAAAGTCAACCGATTAACTAAACCCAAATCAGATTTCTGACCTTCTCGAATCTCGTCAAGAATACCACTAGTAAGCTTTAACATACCAAGCTTAACTCCATAAGATGTCTCTTCACAAACCAAACTCAAATCACGAAATTGCTCAATCATTTCCAACCCTTTTACCATCATCATCGACATATGTAAAGATTTCCCACTCAATGCATCAGATACCACATTTGCTTTACCCGGATGGTAATTCAACCCTAAATCATAGTCTTTTAATTTCTAACCATCTCACTTTCCTCGCATTTAGCTCTTTCTGATCAAAGACATACCTCAAACTCTTATGATCACTATACACTTCAAATCTCGTACCAAACAAATAATGCCTCCAAAGTTTCAGCATAAATACAACGGCGGCCAACTCTAAGTCATGTGTCGGATAATTCCTCCCATGGACTTTGAGTTGCCTTGAAGCATAAACTACAAATTGTTTATTTTGCATCAACACACCTCCTAAACCCATCAAAGAAGCATCACAATATACGACAAACAGTTCTGTCGGATTTGGTAAAATCAAAACAGGAGTTGTCGTCAATCTCCTCTTAAGCTCTTGAAAACTTTCTTCACACTTTGCATCCCAAACAAAAGCTTAACCTTTCCTAGTCAACTGCGTCAACGGTAATGATAACTTGGCAAATCCTTCAATGAATTTCCGATAATAACCTGCCAAACCAAGAAAACTTCTAATCTCAAAAACTGATTTTGGAGCCTCCCAATGCGATACCGCTTCAACCTTTGACGAATCGACTGCAATACCCCTAATCGAAATCACATAACCAAGGAAACTCACTTCCTTCAACCAAAATTCACACTTAGAAAGTTTAGCATACAACTGCTTCTCTTTTAACACAGATAGTACAATCCTCAAATGCTCGACATGTTCTCCTTCACTCTTTGAATAAATCAAAATATCATCAATGAACACAACCACAAACTTGTCCAAATAAGAATGAAAAATCTTATTCATGTACTCCATAAATACACCTGGTGCATTAGTTACACCAAATGGCATCACAGAATATTCATAATGTCCATACCTCGTTCTAAAAGCAGTCTTCTGAATATCTTCGGCCTTCACACGAATCTGATGATACCCAGCTCTCAGATCTATCTTACTAAAGACACTGGCACCAATCAACTGATCTCTCAAATCATCAATCCTCGGAAATGGATACTTATTCTTGATTGTCATCTTGTTCAATTATCTGTAGTCCACAAAAAGTCTCATAGAACCTTCTTTCTTCTTAACCAACAAAACTGGTGCACCCCACGGTGACACACTCGGATGAGTTCCAGGAATTAAGCCGATTGGAAACTCCACTTCTCGTTCCGGCGGTAAATCTCTTATCTCATCAGGAAAAACTTTTGAAAATCATAAATAATTGGGACACCACCAACTTCACCACTTCCATTAACACTCAGAGTTTCCACCAACATAAACACCTTTGCACCATCTTGCACCAACTCATCAAAACAATCTGTAAGAACTTGGCTTAACTCCAAACAATTCACTACACATACCATCTAAGCTCGCAAGGCGCGTTTATTCCATCCACCATGATCCCGTCTACTATCAATAAGAGATTAAGGGTGATCAGCTCCGCAATTTGTTAATAGACAACTGACAATCACAATGGGGCATAAACCATCTTTACCAAACTATAATAGCGTCCAACGACATACTGAGCCACCACTCCACACTTGAAGCATCTTAGAGAAGCACAACTTTCTCCCCCACTTATTTCAAACCCACTCCTGAAGGCAAAGGTTAGAAAAACAAACGTGCACCGACAGTATTTTCACACACATGTCGCATACAAGGGAACAAACAACATTAGACAACTTGGTTGGATGGACCGACCTGCTCTGATACGACTAATGTAACACCCCCTTTCTATAACCCCAATTAATCAAATAAATCATTTAGGCACATATTAAAAATCCATCAGAGTATAATTAAAACACGGTATAAAAGAGGTGCACCACATCATACTTGAATTTAAACATACAACACCTGCTCAATAAAGATATGCAACATTGGGGTAACTTTCAACAGAGGAACTTAGTCCTCATACCCACATCTCAATATTTAGAATAAAAGCGGAAACATCTAAACATTGATTAACATCAAACATATATATATATATATATATATATATATATATATATATATATATATATATATATATATATATATATATATATATATATATATATATATATATATATATATATATATATATATATATATATATATATATATATATATATATATATATATAAGCATAGAATACACATATTCCACATTCTCACCACAAGTCATCCATATACGTCACAATGTATATACAAAATATATGGATAATCACCAAGCACATTCATCATGCATACATCCACAATTCACTCATTCCACATAAACATTTACAATTATGTTTATTCATCGATTCACAATCTCAGTTCAACAATTATACACACATGCATACTTTCAATACAACAATTATCTATGCCATGTGACTCAATGCAACTCATGCCATGTGGTACCAACACTTGTTATCATTTTTCGGTTTTTACACTTAAGTCGGGTCCGTTCCCTAGACCTATAACAACAAAAGCTCATTCCCTAAGCTTTCAAACCCCACTCTAGGTTTGGGACAAGTCACTAGTCTCCACGAAACTAGCAAGTATTGCCTCTTGACCAAATTTGCGTATGCAATCAACAATCATATGCACTTAAGACCGTTCTCGCATCTTAATCTCATGCATACTCAAATAATTCATCACACAAGAATTATAACATGATTGCACACACAATACATTTCATAATAATCAAAGTATTCATACTTTCAACATCATCACTACATTCATCAAGTAGTACACAAGAATCAAATAGAACAAACCAATTAATTTAATTCAATAAATCACATATTTAGGTTAAATCAATTAAATCAATTAACTCATATAAATTAAATAAGTCAAATAATCCATTTAAATCAAATAAATCACATAAATCAATTAATTAATACAAATAAATAATTTTTAAAAATTGGGCTGTTACAACAATGACTTGGAATTAAGTCTTAATCTCCTTCAAATTCACAGTTGACTTTGTACTAGGCAGATGAAACCCTAGGTGTGCAATCCTCTGACTGCAACCTCTTGTACATGATATAGTCACTTGGATAAGCTCCACAAT
Source organism: Lathyrus sativus (assembly GCA_963859935.3). Classification (NCBI taxonomy): domain Eukaryota; kingdom Viridiplantae; phylum Streptophyta; class Magnoliopsida; order Fabales; family Fabaceae; genus Lathyrus; species Lathyrus sativus. The sequence continues at coordinate 853,651,482 of OZ012735.1, read as the reverse complement.
GGCTCTCAAAGCATTCAATGAGCTTTCACAGCATTCTCCATCCACAACTCTGGACTCATGATCCTCTGATGATCTTCATCTGGCTTCCAAGATAGGACGTAAACTACAATTGTCCATCTCCTTTCTCAAAAAGCTTTGATCCTCTCCTGATGATGATGAATACCTGGCCACTTGAATAAAACCTCTTGCTTAGGCTTAGACCCTGGGTAATCTTCTCTTGCTACGCACACCTCTCCTGATCCCCTGCAAATGAACAATGATATGCAATAAGATGAAACATAAACCAAATTAGGAAAAGGTTGGGCAAATTTTGGGGTGCAACAGTATGATGTATGAGCATATCATTATATCAATATGTTAAGACCCCTCTTCTAATCCCAACATCATGCATTGGCAACTATAGTAATCCATGTTACATATTACATCTCAATCACAATCACAAAATGCATAACATTATATAATTCAGTGCAATTTAACTATCCAATCACATTAATTCATTATAACATCAATACATCATCAAATTAACACAATAATTTATTAATAGATCATACAAATCAATATAACATCACTATAGTAGGCACATGATTGTTATTCAAGTATTTCACCAAGCACTACTATGATGTATCTCCAAGCGTTAGCTTTCTAACGCTTCAAACGACTCATCGTTTGGACTTACAGATCAAAAGTTATGGCAAAATACGTCAGGAGATAAAACAAGTTTCAAGTTCAACATTTCTTTAAAATATTCGGAGAATTAAGTATTTATCATAAGCAGCCTCTGAAATCATTACCAATTAATAGTGGTTCATGTTATCTTTTCAACACTTCGAACTGCGTCTCGTTCCGAGTTATAAAACTCAAGTTATAATATTTTTTGTTAGGCATAGCGAAAGTCATGAAAGTTGACGAATGCCACCCAAAATTTGGTTTTTTCCCACGGCTAGTTCGTAGCTAAGTTCTAGAATCCGCAGTTAAATACCCAAAAAAAATTCTGCGTTTTCTACCATAGAATCCCCAATCTCAAAATTTGACATACAACGATTATCCAATGATTAAAATCACAAATTCACAAGTTATCACGTATTAACATCAACAAAATCATGGTTTCTCATACTTTCACATTTACCCAAAACTTAAAGACTTCGACAATGGTGGAAAATATTAACAATTTCAAAACAGCAATCACATACTACATTTTACACAAAAATACACATCAGTTCAGTTAATTAACATCATAATATCATAGAAACTCAAAATTTCATGAACAACTCAATGCCCTATTGAAGATTAAGGACTCCTCTACTCTACCCCTCGTGCATAAGCCCTACTAAAAGCTATTTCCCCCTTACCTTGTTCTCCTAGAAGCAAAGGTTGGTTATGTTCTTGGTTCTCCTCTCCTTCTATGTTATCTCTCCTCTTACTCTTCTCTTTGACCTATCATTTTCACTCTTCCAATTCACATACTGTTAAAAAACCCTCTGACTCTCTAACTTTCTTTTTATAAATAACAAAACTCCTAAATTTTGGATTTACCTTTCTATCCTCACTTACTCACAAAAACCCAACAATGCCCTTCCTCTTTTATTTCTTATATTTAATTACTCCATTCTTATTATTTTATCTCTAATAATAAAATAATTAAATTCATTAAAAAATGTTATTACTCATATTTTTTCATTAAGTAATTAAGACACTATTATTTTAATTATTCTACCACTTCTACACTATCATCATACTACTATATTCTTCTCAACCATCTCACTACACCCCACACCCATAAAATAAACATTCAATTTAAATCAATATGTAAAATCATATAATCACTCAAATACATAAATTAACTTAATTAAACAATTAAACGAAAAAACTGGGTTGTTACATCGACCGTGGCAGTTATGACTAGGAGGAGAATGTCATTCAAGGCTCCCTCGACATTCTCGTTATCCTAGAAACCAAGCATTGGTTTGTCATATGTCTTAGTTGAGGTGCTTATGTCTTTCTTATGGATGACCATTAATTTCGCAATCTTTTACTTCATTGTCCCCTTTGACGTGATGTTTGCATAAGGTTCTCCCTCATGGCCACAATATGTTGTATCTTTCATTTACTTGCTCATTTATCTTTGTCGTTGGTCCCTTCACCATTAACCTCAATGACCATAGTCTTGGATATAAACTTGTTCTATGACAAATCTTCTCAATCTCTCTTGCCACTCTTTGTATATTCAGACAATTGACCCTCTTTATTAAACCCTAAATCATGTCATTCAGCTAGATGCATTCTTCGGTGGTGTGACCATGACCCTTGTGAAAACAAAAATATTTTGTCATATCAATTATAGAAGATTCATTGACCATAAGGGGTTTTTGATCCCATCCTTTTGGAATTTCGTGTTGGCACATTTATGGTATATCTTTTTTCGAGAAGTGTTTATAAGGGTGTCGTTATCGTACCGGCCACGGGTTTCCCAGTCGAATTCCTACCTCGTATGTTAGAATCTTTCCTGGATGATCGACCGAAACCTGCATTTGCGATAATTGGGTTGTTGAACCGAGTGTTAAGTTTCTCCTACATGTTAATGAAGGATTGCACTCTATTGAGCAGTTCTTTCACACTATGGCTCTCCCAAGACCCTAATTTCTCCCTGAATGAGCTATCCTATATTAGACCATTCTCAAAGATTCAACACTTAAGGCCCTATTTGTAACTCTTCGAGTTTTGTAATTAAATAATAATTTATATTTTGATGTTTAGTGATAATGTGTTATTATTTAAGTAACTTACGAATAATATAGGTAGGGTGTTGATGCAAAAATAATTGATTTATGAGGAAGAATGAGTTGTATTAACGAATTATTAAAAATTGAGGTTACTAATAGTATTATTAAAATAGGATGGGAGGAAAAAGGTACTAAATAGAAAAATAAGGGGATAAGCATAATTAAATAAAATATTTTTAATTATAAATGGAATAAAGAGGTTTAGAGTTCACATATCAGTCCTAGATAAAAGAAGGAAAATAGGCAACCCTAAAAGTAACGAGTGTCAGAGTAGGCTTTCATCCCTAAGAATCCAAAAAATTCACTGCTAGTTGAGGTAAGGGGGAAGGGAGAAAATTATCCGGTAATTGGCTTGTAGCTATGGGGTATTAGAGATTCCTTTACCTCTATATGAACTAAATAGATGCTACCATGAAAGTATGGAAAGTATGAGATGTATATGAATAATGTGTGATGCTTATGATTGATATGTGATGATTGTCGTATGTGTGTATAAATCAAGTTGTACGACCGTTTTGATTCATGATTTCGTAGGGGTATAATGATTTGATGTAACTGTGATGTCTAATTGATGAAAATCAAATATTTGGGGACTGAAATTGCAGAAGGAAAAATTGGGATATGGGCGCCGCTACGGGTCATAACAGCTGTTACGGGCGGCAAAAGCAACCCTCTGGTTTTTTTAACCAGAGGTGTAAAAATGGGAAACAGGTCTTGTAAGGTATTACAGACTGTAATAGCTATTAAGAGTGTCTGTAATAACTATTACGAGTGACCATAATAGGCCCCTGGTTTATGTACAAAGCGGTTGGGTTCTCGCGATTAACTTGAATTTTCACACCAATTTTATTTTCGAGATAATTCCAATATTGCCTTAAGTTAGGAGTGGAGATTATTGAATGGATAACCGAGTAAATTAATTTGTGGTCCTTCTCGAGTAATAAAACATAAAAATCGAGTTATCATACTAATGTCGCAAACCTAGAGAACTCGAGGAAATTAGGAGTATTAACTCGTAAGCACATGAATATGAGTAGCAGATGTTATTGAGTAAAGTTATGAGTTAGGAGATGAGTCAAAGTGTTAAATGATGAATTTAACATAATTGACTATAAAATGTTGAAGAATATCCATTAATTGACGAATATTGATATTATGTTTTTATGTCCGTAAGGATAATTTGTTGATATGGGTTCATGAGGACCGATGATGATGGACTTCGGTCTGACGATGTAAGACTTTGGTCAAATGTTATAGGACATTGGTCCAATATTGTGATTTGTACTTGAATACTAGAGTAGGAGGTTCGTATGAAAGTTGTTTGCATTTGTTTGGTCATGCATCGTGTATATCAGAGTTTAAGTTAGGCTTTTGATGCGAAGATGATAGACTCTGGTTCAACGATGATGGACTTTGGTCCAATGATGTAGGACTTTGGTCTAGTGTTGTATGATGGTACCACATGCATGGGAGTAGAGGAGTTGAGCATAGTGTTGCATCATTGATCGAATTATGTTATTGAATGTGGTGTTTGAATGAGTATTACAAAAATGTATTCATTATTCGTATGATAATATCCTATATTGTATGTATGACTAAATGTGTAAGACGTATTACCCTTGCTATTATTATGCCAATGTACATTACCAGACATATTATCACCCCTTTTTGTTTCTATGTGTTAAAATTTTGAAATTATACAGGTGACTCCTAAATTGACTTGGAAGAGTGATGTAACTTTTAATAGAGGATGTTCGTTTGTTTTTATGTTTTTTCATCGGCAGGGGATCTTCTTTTGTTATTTGTCGCAACTTAAATTGATTATTTGGCTTATTGATACTCTAATTTTTTATCCCCTCCTTCAAATAAATGTGGAGTTTTGGTGTGTAGTGCCCTAATATTCTAATATTTTGACGATTTTAAGATTTAAAAATGAAAAAAAAATTCATCGGGGTTTTAGGGTGCTACATTATTCAACTTATTCTAATTCGAAAACTACTTGCATGAAATGTAACACCCTAGATTTTCATTCAAGACATGGCTCATAAAATTTTATTAATACTTGTTTAAACGAGAGTAAAAGTTTTGAACATAAATCAAACTTGATGACAATTTAAAATCATAGGCAGAAAATCATCGCATTTCCAATTCATTCGAAGGAAAATAAATAAATAACTTAAAATATAATGCTATCAATTATTAAACGAATGGAATTTTTTATTTTGAAAACCCCTTTTTCCTTGATCACGCGACAATCAAACATCATTCAATCTTGAAACTCCACACTTGTACCTAAAATATTGTTGTAAGGGGTCATTTCTATTAACCACAATCTATGTCAAAAATAAACTAAAAGAGAGTTAAAAATAATACAAGTATAAACATACATATCATGTCCAAGAGAATTAAATAAAAGGAAAATTCAACAAATTTATTACTATCGAAATGTAACCATAACGTCATACACATAAAATAATTAACTCAAGATTAACAACAGCAGCAACAATAACAACCACCAAGTGTTATATGCAAAAATGTACATGCTCTTAAACTACATGATCTAGATATAATCAGCCAACCACTAAGGCACCACACAAAATTCATCCTATAAAAATAGGGAAAGTTACCCGCCACTAAGGCACCACACAGAAATGCATATGTCATGTTATGCATGGTGAAAATAGAAATATAATGACCCGCCACTAAGGCAACCACACCGAAATTGTACTTGTCACTAAGACAACTATAAAATGAAAATACTATATGTTTTCCTTCATTTAAGTTTAATACTCTTCACAATTATCCTCAATAAATTATAAATTATGACTTTCAGCTACAACCCGTTTGATATTTAAAACTTTGACACATATAAGAACTATTAAGAAATTAGTATATGCACCTAACAGAGCAATAAAGTTTTCCAATACAGGATTTCTTGAGCCTTCATATATATATATATATACATATATATATATATATATATATATATATATATATATATATATATATATATATATATATATATATATATATATATATATATATATACACATATATATATATATATATATATATATATATATATATATATATATATATATATATATATATATATATACACACACACACATACGCGCGCGCACACACACACACACACATATACATACGCGCGCGCGCACACACACACACATACACACATATATATATATATATATGGCCTATGCGTGTACATTGCCCTAAATTTTAGAGTCCATGCGCCATCTCATATGGTGCATACTCCCTTTAATTTTATTTTAATAGTAAATAAGAAATAAAAAACAAATAAGAAATAATTATAAATATTATAAAAATACATTAAATTTTACAATGGATGAAAAAAATCAATGACCGGCCCGATCAAAACGTCCCCCGGTTTCACATCACGGTGCATTAGCGTGCCTCTAAGGCCTACCATGATTTTGTCGAGGTGTTTGTGGTCTTTGCGTATTACCCTGCGAAAAAGGTATTTGCTGAGAGGGTCCCGACTTATTTGACAAATTTTGAATCATTTGTCCCCAATAGTCGGGGGGTTGCTGTCAACGGTGCTTCCATAATTCAGTTCCATGCCCATGTTTTTGAAGTTGGGACGGGGGGTTGGTTTAGGTGCAGATGGTATGGTTGGCCAAATTGGTACATTGAATCGTTTTGGAAATGATGCAATGACTGTTGTAGGGTAAGGTAGTCAAATAGTGGTTGGGTGTTTTGGTGGTAGGACGATTGTGTGTTCATTTACAGGGGGCTATAGTGGGTTGGGGTAGAGTCGAAAGAGTCATCAGGGTTATAGGAAGATGTAGTGTCGGTGTGTGCATGTTGGCGATAAGGGTCAAGCTCTTGTTGTTGTGATTGGTTGGGTGACATGAATGGGTTGCGGGTCTGGAAGATTGACTGGTCGGGTAGATATTGTTGTTGGGTATGGTGCAGTGTTGGTTGTTGGGCAGATGTGTATGAGGACGAAGCATGTTGGCACGAATATATTAAATATGTCGGCTCAGACACAAATTATTGTGTTATAACTGACCTAAACCAAATCATATATTAATGACTTGTGTTATAACCGGCTCAGACACAAATTATTGTGTTACAACAAACTCCTATAAGATGTGGCGACGTCGATTCTTCTAATGTCGATACATCTTTTTAGCAAAGCCTCTCCAATAATCTAGACCCCATTGTGCATCCACTCTCAATTGATGCTAGTCTCCCGAAGATGTTTGAGTGATTGGAATATCTTGATGCATGTCGAATTGCAGTTTCACCCGATCACTTTGGTGCATCTCCACTATAGTGAACCGAATGATCAATGTTTTTGTTGTCCACACTACATCATTATCAGCGTTGGGCTGATGATCGAGACCCACATATGGCCTCCAGACAAGCTGCATAATCAAAATATTTAATGAGAAAAATTGCAGTGTGTTAATTTAAAAGCCAAATTTATAATAGTGTAAGAATAATTTACATCGTTCGGCCTAATGTGTTCTAAAAGATTGCGATACACGATTATTGAGTTTCTGGGACATCGTTGGTGAGTCATTTCTAGAACTGACCACTTAAAAAAATGAGATAAATAAATTAGTTACAAATAAACTTTTCATCAAAGTATACATGTTTGATATTTTAAAATAAACTTACTTGTTTGCGTAGGGGAATGTGTAGGGATGCAAGTTGACCGAAACTAGTGTCGGCATTCTAGACCAACCCCATGCTTGAAGTAGAAAGGCATAACCATAAAACGTACAAGTATTTTTTTTGAATTGTTACACAAGGGACTATATAGGTGGGCCAGAACAGCTGAACCCCAACTATAAGTGCATACTTTATTAATGTTGCGTAACAACGGCAAATACATAGTATTTGCAGTATTTCCAATACTTTCTGGAAATAAAAAATGTCTAAATAAGATCATAATATAACACCGAGTTTTAATTATCTTGTCATACTCGGTGGATTCGTCATTTAATATGATACTTTTATAATGTTCTCTAAGGTATTTTAAATTTATACCTTGACCCTTTGGTTGATTTACACGTTGTGGCTGAGATGTATCGACATAAAGAGGGGCACCAAACAAATCTTGACAAATTTGGTTATCAACACCAACTTTGTTGTTAACGCGCTTACCATCGATGCGGTTCATGGAAGATAGGGTCTATGGGTCCAAAACATACTTGTATAATCATGAACCCAATGTAGGATCATCACAAACTCAGCTCTCAATTGATATGCAATGAAATTTTGTCTGTCATTAACGAGAATCCTTCTTTGAAAGTTAGTACCATAATCTCACACATGGTTCAAAGATACAACTATACTCTGTCGTATAGGATATCATGGATAACTAGGACTAAGGCGGTCGAAACGGTGTTCATAAATTAGGAGGAGTCATACAAAGAACTTCCAAAATACTTGGTGGCACTTAAATAATATGCTCCAGGGACTGTTGTCATCTTGGAGATCTTGCCAGCGTATACCTCAGAAGGGACTTGTGTTAGTGGAAATGGCATTTTGCATAGACTCTTCAGGGCGTTTGAACCATGTATCAAAGGTTTTGCGTACTCTAAACCTATTATTCAAATTGATGGAACATGGTTGTGCGGGAAATGTAAAGGCACGTTACTCATGGAAGTGGCACAGGATGACAACAACAACATTTGTCTAATCGCCTTCTCTCTATTTGAGGGGGAGACTGCTAAGGGTTGGAGTTTTTTCCTAAAAAATATCAGATTACACATGTCTCTCCAACCTAACTTATGTTTGATTCCTAACATACTTCCACCAATCGAGAGTGCGTACAAGAATCTTAATAATGATTAGCAGGATCCTCCATCAATGCATGTGTATTGCATAAGACATATCGCTCAAAATTTCATGCAGGAGGTCAAGGACAAGATGTTGCGGAAGAAGGTTGTGAATGCAAAGTATGCACTAACAGAGTCGTCCTTCAAACACTACCATGACAAAATCAGATTGAAAAATGCAGATGCATTAAGATGGATTGACAATATTCAACTAGAAAAACGGAACAGGGCATACGATAATGTCCAGCAATGGGGCCACATGACAACAAACTTCGTTGAATCAATGAACTCTGTATTCAAGGGCATCTGAAACCTACCGATAACCACTTTGGTAAAGGCAACATACTTTAGTCTCGGAGCATTTTTTGATATCAAACGTTTAAAGTGGAATTCTGTATTACAATCTAGGTAGTTGTTTAGTGATAATTCGATGAAATTCATTAAGGACGAAGTCTCCAAAGCTAACACATATATGGTCACAGTGTTTAACTGTAATAAAGGTTGGTTCAGTGTTGCTGAGTCAATGGATCATAATAAAGGAATGCCTAGGGGATGTTACCGAGTGGAACTAGATAGGAGTTGGTGTGACTGCGGAAATTTTCAGGAATTTTGTATGCCTTGCTCCCATGTAATAACAGCATGTTCAAAGGCTCGTTGGGACCCTTCCAACTATCTGTCAGTTGTTTACCAAGTCATTAGTCTATACAATGTCTACAACACTAGCTTTCAGGTGGTAGAAAAGGAGGACAATTGGCCTGCATACGAAGGCGAAATTGTCTGGCAGAATGAAATTATGTGAAGAAAGAAAAAGGGTCGCCCTAATAGCACACGTATTCGAACGAAGATGGATACAGAAAAAAAAAGGTTAGATTATGTAGTTCGTGTCGTCATCCCGGGCATAATCATACAAAATATCCCAATGTAGGATCAAGCACAACATCATAGTTTCAAATATAACCTTGTCTTTTTATACCAACAACAAATTTCATTGCATTAATAACACAACTAAGCGATTACAATTAACAGTAACATAACTTAAACAATCATAACTTAATATCGTAACAACAATAATTAATAATAACTCAAACAATAAAAAAAAGAAGCAAAACAAACAAATACAATAGTACAACAACATAGCTTTGCGATTACAACCATCAACACGATTTCCTGAGAACTATACATCAACGTATGAACATCTTGTTCATTAGTAACATTCTCCCAGAAATGAACTTCTCCATTTTGGTTGAACTTGGTAACAGGACTTTGAATTTTTCTGATCTTTTCACCCTCTGGAATGTCTCCATTTAACCAGCGGATCAGACTCCTCTTGAGATGTTCTAACATCAATGTATTCCAGAGGTGAATCTTCATTGGAGGTTTGACTGGGGAGAAAAATTAAACTGACATTTCTCTTGGTGATATATGGAACCTGATAGATATATGAGCATGACGAAGAGGAAGCCATTTTAACTAAAAAATACAAGAAAATATGAAGAGAATGTATTGCACAAAAAATGAGATGTTTGTATATAGAAATACACACACAAGTGGTGATATATATAGTAGAGGGATAATATAATTAATTAATTAAAAAAGAAAGAAAAAAAGAGGAGGCGCCATATCATAGGGCGCATATGCATGATATGAAAGGGATGCGCCATATGATATGGCTTGGGTACATTCATAAGCCATATGATATGGTGTATGTGTATAAATCTAAATGCATTCGCCATATGATATGGTGTATCCATGTTAGCAGATTCTGAAACTACGCCACTTTCGTAAATTTTTTCAAAATATGTTATTTTTGTATTTTGTTAAATATATATGTTATTCTAAAAAAAACCACACATAGCAAACAACTGTCTACTGTATTTTCATTGCCAAGTTTATCGATTAATAAAGGGCAAGTCTATTCAATGATACAAGGAGGCAACCTCATTTCTTCCCCCAAACCATAACAATATTAATTCTTTTATTATTCAATTGACCATCGCTTAATTAATCAAATACTAAACTCCAAGAACACACATAATATAGTCAATCAAACCTAAATATCAAATTGACATATATTTCCATGATTGATACGGTTAGAAAATATAACCAACTCAATTTACTATTAAATTAAATTAATAGATAGACAACGAGCAAAATATAAAACTAAACATAAATGGAAAAATTGAACAATTTTGATACAGTAAGTCAACTCCTAACATTATACTAAACATTATACATGAAAATTATTGAAATATAATGTAACAAGTTATATTAATTTTAGTTTTTGTAGGAATTCAACTACGATCTATGGTGAATTCTTCTCAATCTTGATCTCAAGATTGTTATGTAATAACAATGAACAAAAACAAGAACACGTTTAAAGAAGGCGAGTTTGAACTACATAGGAACTCTCTGCCCACAATTGTGGAATTTTATTATCACTTTGCGACTGCAAAATCGTGATTATCAAACTTGATGATTACAATGATAAGGGTTCCTCCCTATTTATAGATTTAGATTAACTTGCATCTCAAGCTAAAGCCCAAAATATAAAAGCCCAAAAATATCTAATCTAATCTTTCAAAATCAAATATGATCTTTCTAAATCAAATCTAATCTTTCTAAAACAATGAATTACATATTAACATACCACCTAATTCATTGTGTCTAAACTATCTACGTTTATCATAGACCTTAGCTTCTTGAACACTTCGACTGACACTCCCTTCGTCATGATATCTGCAATCTGATTCTTAGTTATGCAAGGTTCCACGTTCATCTTCCCTTCTGCTACATGTTCTAGAAGATAATGGAACCTCATTTCAATGTTCTTGCTTTAACCGTGTGCTATTGAATTCTTTGTCAGGTTGATAGATGACTTGTTGTCGATCTTCATGGTAATTGCTCAATGACTCTTCACTGTGATCTCTTCGACCAGGTTCACCATCCAAGTTGCTTGACATGCACAAAGAGAAGCAACAATATATTCTGCTTCGCATGATGACAATTTCAATACTGGCTCTTTTCTCGAGCTCCAAGCAACTGGTGCACCACCTAACATAAACACATATCCAGTTGTGGATTTTCTATCCTCAATATCACTATACCAACTAGAGTCGACGTATCCTAATAACTTGCATTATTTTCCTTCATCAGCAGTAGAAAACAAAATGCCGTAGTCGAGAGTTCCTTTCAGATACCTTAGCATCCTCTTCGTCGCTGCTAGGTGTGATACCTTTGGATTCTGCATGAATTTACTTACCATACCCATATTGTATGTTAAGTCAGACCTTGTGTGACAAAGGTATCAAAGTGACCTAATAAGTCTTCTATATTGGGTTGGGTCGATATCATCTTCATCTAAATCCTTCGAAAGTTGCAATCTGGTCTCAGCCGAAGTCGAAGTTGGGTTACAATCTTGCATCTCAAATCTCTTGAGTATTTCACCTTCATATTTTCTTTGGTGCATCATGAAACATCTACTACTCTTGTAGAATTCGATGCCAAGGAAATATGAAAGATTTTCCAAGTCTGACATTTAAAACTCCTCACTTAGGTCATGTTTGAAATCTTCGATCTCCTTCTTGCAACTTCCTGTTATCGACATGTCATCGACATAGAGACATACTATAATCAATTCATTATTGCTTCTCCTTACATATACTCCATGCTCAGTCGCGCACTTCACAAATTCCTTCTCCCTTAGAAAGCTGTCAATATTCTTATTCCAATCTCTTGGAGCTTGCTTAAGTCCATACAAGGCTTTATGCAGCCTGTACACCTTTCTTTCTTCGCCTTGTTTCACAAATCCAGCTGGTTATGCAACATAAACTTCTTCATCTAAACGACCATTCAGGAATTCACATTTTACATCCATCTGACATGTGTGCCAATTTTTCATGTTTGCTAGACCAACAACCAACCTGATTGTTTTGATCCCAACAACAGGTACAAAAACATTGTCGAAGTCGATTCCTTTCTTTTGTAGAAATCCTTTCTCCACAAGTCTCACCTTGTGTCGAGTTACTTCTCCTTTAGGATTCACTTTCACCTTGTAAACCCATTTCACATCAATTGCCTTCTTGCATTGAGGCAACTCGACAAGTGACCAAGTGTTGTTGACTTCGATGGACTCTATTTCCATATTCATTGCTTTCACCTACTTCGAATCTTTCAAAGCCTCAGCTGCATTGACTGGTTCAACATCTGCATAGAAAGCATAATGTATCAGATCACCCTCTTCATCAAACACATCATCTGATGTAATCACACATTTTTTCAACCTTGTAGGAATGTGTTTTGTTCGTCGAGGTCTGCTTGGGCCTGCTTCATCTCTAACTTGTTCCTGTCGAACTTATCTTTTGACTTCAATGGTTGGTACTTCACAAGAGATTCTCACTGAATCCTTCTTGACATTCTAATTCAAATCCCATTCTTTAAGCTCATCTATGATCACGTCCCTGCTGATCACTACCTGCTTATTCACTGGGTCAAACAACTTGTAATCTTCAGTCGAATGATATCTTATCAAGATCATCTGATTCGACTTGTCATCAAGCTACCTTCTCAATTTATATGATATATGTCTATGTACTATAGATTCAAACACCTTCAAGTGATTGAGGCTAGGCTTGACACCAGACCAACATTCTTTTGGTATGATTTCTTTAAGCTTTTTTGTCGGGCATCTGTTTAATATGTATGTTGTTGTTGAAACCGCTTATCCCCAAAACTATTTGGGTAGATGCTTTCCATTCAACATACTTCTCACCATGTTCATGATGGTTTTATTCTTCCTTTCTGCATTTCCATTCTGCTATGGAGTGTAGGGTGGCACCACGTCATGCACAATCCCTTCTTTTTCACATAATGCATCGAACTCTTTCGACACATACTCTCCACCACCATCAGTCCTTAGAATTTCCCGCTTTCGACCACTCTGTCTTTCAACCATATATTTGAATATGGAAAATACCTTGATTACATCACTTTTCTTCTTGACGAGGTAAGTTCATAACTTTCTATTGTAATCATCCATAAACAAGACAAAGTATCTGTTGCATGCAATCGAATCCACCTGGATTGGACCACATACATCAGAGTATATGACTTCCAGAATTGCCTTCGACTTCTTTTCTGCATCCTTGTTGAAGTTATTCTTGTGTTGTTTCTAATGAACACACTCTTCACAGACTTCACTTGGAATGTAGATTTTAGGTAATCCTGAAGCCATATTTCTTCTCTTTAGCTCTCTGATATCATTGAAGTTGAGATGGCCTAGTTGAAATTTCCATAACCACTCATCTCTGCTGGCTACAGTTGTTAGGCACTTGTACTCTATCATATTGAGTTCAATCTTGAAGGTCCTATTCTAAGACATTGGAGCCTTCAAGATCAACCTACCACCTGCGTCAAGAACTCTCATCATCTTGTCTTTGATAACTACCTTGTAGTTCTTTTTGACAAGTTGTCCTATAGTGAGCAAGTTACTTTTCATGCCTAGTATGTATAACACATTAAAAATTATTGATTTCTTGCCGTCCTTCCTGACGATCAGAACATCACCAACACCTTCAGCTACTAGAGTGTTGTCATTTGCAAACTTCACTATGTTCTTCGACGAGGGCTTCATGTTGACAAACCAATCTTTCTTTCTAGTCATGTGTGATGAGCATCCTGAGTCCAAGTACCACTGGTCATGAAATCTCTCTTCGTCTCTTGTTGTGACCATCAGCAACATCTCTTCTTCTTCATGTTTCGCCAGCTTTGCATCACTTTCTTGATTCTTCTTCTTTTATGTACAATCACTAAAATAGTGACCATACTTTTGACAATTGAAACACTGAATGTGACTTTTGTCAGACTTTTGACCACTACCTCTTCCTCTACCTGCAGCACCACCTCTTTGGTTGCCTTGGTTCTAGGGTTCTCTCTTATTCGACCAGTTTCCTTCATGCTGATTTCGACCATTTGAATGGTGTAGCCTCCTCTACCTTTGTTGCCATTCCAACTTCATTTTCCTTTCCTTTCCTTTTCTGACTGTGCCTGCAAAGCCATATCACTCTTTGAATTTTCTTAAGCTCTTTCAACCATCCTTTGTTCATGAGACTCAAGCGTCCCTTAAAGCTCTTCCTTCGTTAATACTGACAAGTCTTTCAACTCTTCTATGGCTACTACCACGTGGTCAAATTTTAGAGCCAATGACCTCAAGATCTTTGACACAAATGATCTTGATGTCAACAATTCTCTACATACCTTGATTTGATTCACCAGCTTTGTAACTCTAGTGAATAAATCTGCTATACTTTCATTGTCTTCCATATAAAGAAATACATAAGTCTTTTTGTGAGTTTGTAACCTCATCTCTTTCACCTTATCTACGTCTCCAAACGATTTTACAAGAACCTTTCATGCTTCATTTGCTGACTCTACATCACAAACCTTTCCAAATTTATTTGAATCAACACATTGATGGATTATAAAGAGAGCTTTATAATCTTTCTTCTTCAATTATTTATATGCTGCTTTCTCCTGATCTATTACAATTTCTGCAAGTAGTGATAATCACTCCTTCACACGATCCCAAAGATCTTGGTAACAGAAAACCACCTTAATCTTCTTGCACTAATTCTCATAATTATCTTTCTTGAGAATTGGAAGATTTATTGGAAAGTGATCGTTCGGGTGATTCATCACCATCATAGTTGTTCTTCCCTTTAATCAAAACCGGAGCTCTGATACCAGATGTTGGAATTTAACCACGATCTATGGTAAATTATTCTCAATCTTGATCTCAAGATTGTTATGGAATGACAATGAACAAGAACAATAACATGTTTAAAGAAGATGAGTTTGAACTGCAGAGTAACTCCTTGTCCACAACTGTGGAATTTTATTATCACTTTGCAACTGCGAAACCGCGATTATCAAACTTGATGATTACAATGATAAAAGTTTCTTCCTATTTATAAATTTAGGTTAACTTGCATCTCAAGCTAAAGCCCAAACTATAAAAGTCCAAAAAATATCTAATCTAATCTTTCTAAATCAATTTTGATCTTTTTAAATCAAATCTAATATTTCTAAAACAACGCATTAGATATTTAACAATTTTCAATTCTTCAAATCTTTCAAATTATTTAAAACTCTAAATAATGAAATGCATATATCACATCTACCATAGGGATGGCAACGGGGCGGGTCGGGGGCGAGTTTTACTATACCCGCACCCGCATCCGCCTCTATGTAACACACCCGCCCCCGCCCCCAAACTCAATCAGGGGTAAAAATTTACCGTCCAGACCCGCCCCCATAGAGAACGGGTGCACCCGCACTCGCCCCGCCTCCACCCAAAAAAAAATTAATTTCTTTTTAATTACAATAAAAATTAAAAAATTGATTATTTTAATAAATTAATTAATTATTTAATTAAAAAATTAATTAGTAAATGAATATTAATTTGATTAATTTAATTATTTTAATTGCAATAAAGGTATTAATAATTTAATTAAAAATATAATTAATAAATGAATATTAAAATAAGTAAAATAAGAGAATTAAACTAAAATGCATTATTCGGGGGCGGGACGGGGCCGGGTGCGGGCGGGTCTTAGTGACTCCCCGCACCCGTAATTAAAAGTCGGGTTTTCCCCGTACCCGCACCCGTACCCACTCAAACCGGATTTTCTTCGCTAATTTTAGGGCGGGTCCGGATTTTTTTGCCATGCCTAATCTATCTATTTTTAAATCAAGTCTAGTTTAAAATTTGCATGAAAAAAGCCCTTACCTTAATTTGTTTTTCTCTGAACCAAATGTACTTTACGATCTGATTACATGAATTGCCGGTGAATAGAAATATTTTCTGAGAATATTTGCTTATGTGATGTGAAGGGTTTGTGCGTTCCTATGAAATTTTAGAGGTGGAAGTTGAGAGGAAATGCAGATGATGGGAGAATAATATGGAATCAATTGGAGACTTAATTGACTTGATTTTATTTTATTAATATTATTATTACTAGCGTTCAGATGGGCACTCGCGTTCCCGTCTGTCCGCTTTTTTATTGCACACATATAAATATAAATGATATATTTTTATTTAATATTAATTTTATATTGAAGTTATGTGGGAAGTTATTAGTAGGGAGTTATATGAAAGATGATAGTAGTAGTTCAATGGAAGTTATTGTGTAAGTTATATATTTTAAAATAAGGGTAAATTTGGTATAAAAAAAAAAGTTACACCAAAAACCAAGTATTGCCTTTATATATGTTATAGATATAGATTATTATAACACACTCATATGACAAATTCCACCATTCAAATCTACAGTACACCCACGTCACATTTCTTCATGTTACTATTCACATTTTGTTATAATTATTTATGTTAATATTTTTCTTAATTATCCTAAACTTTAATTTAATTACTAAATATTATATATTACTCTACATCAAATAAATAGATTAACAAATTAATAATTAATAATTCAAACATCTCATAATAATTAAAAACAACCAATTAGAAACTTATCATATTATAGTCACTAAAATAAATCAATTAAATTCGATCGTTTGATGCATGATCAAGAATTAAAAATTAAAAGTTATAGTTAATAAATTAGTCAAAATAGAGGTGTTACATGAAATTATCTATGTATAACTGCAAGCTCTCTTGTTCCCATGTGTTATCCCGCTGAGGGAACATATTATTACTAGCTGTCTCTTATGGGATGTGAAATGAGCAATGAAGCTCTCGTACTCATCAGTCCACGACTCAATGCTTCCGTTTGATAGAGCTTTAAACTAGAACTTGGCGGGTTCTGTCAGTGTTAGTGCAAATATTTTGCACTTTACTATCTTGTCAGCATGAAAGTAGTTCAAATGTTAATCAACTAGTTGTACATGCTCATAGGGATCTCCCTTCGTGTGGTACTCTTTTAGCTTTTGAGGTTTTTGCAACGACTTTGATATTTGGTTGTCCAATATGCAGACACAAAGAAGATGTTTCTATGTATTCATCACTAGAGGGTTCTTTACTTGTTTTTGAGGAGGAACATGACTACCTCGGTCTCCCCCAAGACTTTAAGGAAGAGTTTAGTGTCCCTTGCTCTTTTGGTGATTAGTGATTTCAAAGTTTCATCTCTTTGTGATGTGACCGACTCAGGGACACTAGTTCAACTTCTCCTGGAAGCGATTTCCTTGCTGGTGTTCCCCTTCAGAGGTGCATTGTGTAAGCTTTCTTTTAGACATAAAATTTTCTTATATCGCTTACGAGTTTTGCTACTAAACTATACATAATGTTCAACAACTTGTTCGTGCCTTGTATTCTGAGGTTAACATGTAACAACTGGAAACCAAGTAAAGTTTATGACCTTGAGGTTAATGGTGGGGCTAAAGTTCTGAGCGAAGGCTCACCTTGTTGGAACCGCGGAGCAGATCCTACGATCTGATGAGGTTGTAGAAGATTTGGATGTAACAAAGTGTTTACGACGACCTGATCCACACCACCTTGAGAAGGATAAAATTGATTTCTTGCGGCTTTATAAGCAACAACAACAACGACACCTTAGTGCAAAGCGACTGATCAAGTGGCTTTAGATCCAACCATTATCAGAAGATCTGTAGACTATAGATTTGAGAATTCTAAAAAAATGGAGTCGATTTTCTACCAAACTATATTAAAAACTATAAATTTGAGGTTTGATTTTTAAAACTTCAACCAACTAGGTTGAAAATTTGAATCACTGAATCGAAATAGGAGTATTCAATTGTGGAAAATACGAGAATCAGAAGTTGATTCCCACAGACGATGCCACTGTTTCGTCATGAAACCAAAGTTGATCGTGAGGACGGAGGTCGTGAGATGCAACAATATACTTGAACTTCTGGTGCAGAGAAAGAGAGGCTGCACTGTAAGATTAACACTCCAACATCAAGTCAGTATGTGAATAAGATGAGTGAATGAAGTTTGAATTTTAAATTGCGTACCTAATGCAATTTCTTTTATATAGTGGGGCGGTTGTAACCACCCACTATTCTTCAGGGGTAAGGTGCATGAAGCCGTTGAATGTATCTTGAACTTGGATCTCCTATGCTTTTACTCAAGATAGTACCCCTACACTATAAGCGACGAGGTGAATTATTGCTTTCTCTGCAGCGCGACCATTGACCCCTCCCGCTAGGCCAGAAGAGAAGATATCTTAAATGATCATTTTAACATGTCAAATTTTAAAATTAAAAATCTTTATAATAATTAATATATGGATTGATAATTTTTTAATTGTCGATTTTTTTTTCCTCCACCATTAAAATTTATTGAACTTTTTTTCTTCCATGAGAATGCTATATAAATTATTAT
Organism: Lathyrus sativus; assembly: GCA_963859935.3. Lineage (NCBI taxonomy): Eukaryota > Viridiplantae > Streptophyta > Magnoliopsida > Fabales > Fabaceae > Lathyrus > Lathyrus sativus. Next base: position 853,632,511 of record OZ012735.1, on the reverse strand, counting down.
TTTTTGAAATCTCTTTAACTAAAACTAAATAATTTGATGACTTAATCAAATTATATTTATTATTCTTATTTTATTTTATTACAATTTATATTTTATATTAAACTATTTTTTATTAACTTAATGATATTAGTATACATTGATTTTTATTAAATAAAATTATTATTACAAATTTAATAAAAATTTAATTGAAATATAATATTATATGAAATTATTTTTCTATATTGTTAAATTTAATTTTGTCGTATCACAGTGTTGCATAAATTTAATCGTATTATTACTTTATTCTTTATCACTTTTGTATAAATGTTTTTTATCGATAAAAAATTTAGTTGATATACACTGACAATTTAAAATAATTTTATATTGTCAACCAATTACCCTTATGCATTCCGCCACATCAGACTATAAATTTTAAATTAATTGTATGACATGAAAGATTAATATATTTCTATTGGATGACAGTGTAAAATTACTTTACTGTCTGTGCATATCAATTAAACTTATCGACAAATCAAATACCTCAAACTTTTTTATAATAAAAATTAATAGATTAAAGATAGTGCACGTCATTCAATAGAGATTCATATTTTAGTTATGTCATTTAACAAATTTAAAAATATAAATATAATTTGATAGAATAAAGAAATATAAATACTTAACATGATAAAATCATATGCATATGTTTTTGATTTAATATTCTATTTTTTCCTTTATTTTAACCTCGTGATTCATTTTTGTCCTTAACTTTAAAAAGAATTATATTGGTTTCTTAACTTTTCAAAACGTTTCATATTAATCATTTTTGTCTAATTAACGACGGATTTTTGAATTTTTCTGTCATTAATAGGATAAAAAAGACTAATATAAAATGTTCCGAAGAATTAAAAATCACCTTTTTAAAATTAAGAGACTAAAATGAACCCCAAAATTAAGATACGCGACTAAAAAGTATATTAAATTTATTTTTTTCCAATAAACTAAATTTTGGTTATAATTATAATAATTTAACAAAAATAAAAGGTACAAATGGTAAAACAATAAACAAACAAACTAACAACGAAATACACCAGCGTGAATAAATGGGGAAAGTAAAGTTGGATCTTGGCTCCACCTTCGAAAATTCAAAACTCCAATATCAAACGGTCTCAAACTTTGAATTTAAATCCATCTACACCGTTCAACCCAATCATTCTCCACGGTTAGATCACAGAATCTTCTTCTCTCTCATCTACTTCTTTCTTCTTCATCATTCTTCAATTCAAACTTCATCTTTCATTTCCCTCTTCGTTTCATTTCACTAACCCTAAAAACTTCACTCTACTCCATTTCCACAAATTCTTCATCAAAATCGTTCAATCACACCAAAATGCCTTTCTTATCAGAGGCAGCAAGTGCATTCAAGACTAGGTTCGGGTTCCATAATCATCCATCGGAACAACTTTCGCTGACTCAGAACACTCCAGATCTTTTCAAATCGGCGGTTAAAGATAATCTCGGTCAAAACTCTGTAGTTCGTACTATTACCGATTGGGACGATGATTGCGCTGTTGGACAAAGTAGCTCTGCGGTTTCATCGATTCAAAAAAGCTTTGAATTGTGCGAAGATCCTTCTTTCTGGAAAGATCATAATGTGCAGGTACACAATTCAATTTTAACTTAGAAAGATCTTGATCAAGATTTATTATTAGGTGTTTGGAAGCAGTTTCACGGGAACCTAATTTCAAGTCTTTCACTTAATGAATGTTAATAGCCGTTTATCTTTTATATTATGTTCTAAATTAGGTTTAATCTGAAGGAAGGAATCTCATAACTAGACTATGTTTAGGAATTGGGGTAGGGTTATGAATTTGATTTAAGCTAATTAAGTTTGTTTTTTGTTTAATTTTTGTGAGCTAGGTTATAATTAGAATGCGTCCGCTTAGCAATAACGAGATATCCGTTCAAGGTAACAACAAGTGTGTTAGACAAGAGAGTTGTCAGACCATTTCTTGGACTGGACCTCCGGAGGCACGGTTTACTTTTGACCTGGTTGCGGATGAGAACGTTAGCCAGGTAAACTTTTGTGTGATGCATTTATTTTGGTTGGAATTAGAACTATTGTGGTGTGCAAGTTTAATTGTCAATGCTGTGGTTGTGTTCCTTTTTCTTTTTTCAAGCTTGATATTTACATTCACTTAACTGATGCAACAGGAGAATCTCTTTAAAGTAGCTGGTGTACCAATGGTAGATAACTGCATGGGAGGCTATAACAGCTGCATGTTTGCTTATGGTCAAGTGAGTCATTATCTTATCTTTCTAATTTTTAAGGATTTTACTATATTGAGAATTATTGTTTGTGCATTTAGACGGGAAGTGGGAAGACGCACACTATGCTTGGTGACATTGAGGGGGGAACTAGAAGACACAGTGTCAACTGTGGGATGACACCAAGAATTTTTGAGCACTTGTTTTCAAGAATTCAGAAGGTATAGTTTGTTATGGTATTCATTTAGATACAAGCAACTTATTTCTAGGAAAAGTCTCCCCATTAATTAGGGTTTTGTGACTCACATACTGAGTAAGTATCATGTGACAAAAGTATATGCTAGTATTATTTTTTAAATAGTGAGTAAGCAATGTCTCTGAGTTAGTACCAAATGTAAAATTTTTCTACTTACATTTTATAAACACGTTTCACTCCATTTTCTGCACAAGAAATTATGAAATTGGTATTTTTATTGTTTTTACAATTTTGCATACATATACATATTTGAAATAGAGGAGGGATCAACTTCCTCCATAGACTTATTCTGCCTATTAACTCATTGTGAACATTAGATTCTGATAACCCAACCCGTGACTTAAAAGTTCTTGTTGACTAGATCCATTCTACAATTTTTTATAAAATTTTGACAAGTGCAGATATATAATCTACATTTACTTGTTTTTTTTTTAACTTACTAAGTGTTCAATTGAGTTTATTTGGTGAAGTATCAAATAACTTTTAAATTTACATGAATTTGTAGAGTTGATCTACTCAATAAGAGCTTTTAATTCAATGGTTGGATTTGTGAAATCTAATGTTTATAATGAGTGACTAAGCTAAGTAACTATGTGCAAACTTACTCTTGGAGCAAGTTGATACATTCACTTTAAAATATATGAGTATGAATAAATTGATAATAAGTTTATATTTGAAAAAACAGAAAACATTTTCTATATGTTTTCATTTTATATATTTAACTTGAATTTAACTTCTGCCTAATTTTAGATGATAGTATCTCAGTCCCTATATGGCTCTCAATTCATGTAGCTATAGTTGCATGTTTTTAAGTTTAGTCTGTTAATACTGTAATACACCAGGAAAAAGAGGTGCGTAGAGAAGAGAAGTTAAAATTCACATGCAAATGTTCTTTCTTGGAGATATACAATGAACAGATCCTTGATCTGTTGGATCCTTCATCTAGCAATCTGCAGGTAATTACTAACCTTTCACATCGACTCTTCAGTTTTGAAAACTTTCAGCTTTAAAAGTAAATAAAAATAATGTGGCAGATAAGAGAAGACAGTAAGAAAGGTGTTTATGTGGAAAATCTCAAGGAAATGGAAGTTACTAATGCTAGAGATGTTATTCAATTACTTGTTCAGGTATGTAATGCATCCACCTTTATATTTGAGTATTGTTAACCAATATTGACAGTAATACTCATGGTTTGTAGTATTTTAGTTTGTGGTTGAAACTATCTACTGCTTTGTATCACATGTAGGCATTTTTCAATTCCATAATTGAGAGAAAACAACCTATGTTTTTATTTTCAGAACAGTTTCTTTAATTTGGCCCATGAATCTCATCTCTCTTAAATGTGCAAGTTAAACGACATTGATCACAAGTTATGATTTTATTTAGGGTGCTGCAAACAGAAAGGTGGCTGCTACTAATATGAATCGTGCTAGCAGCCGTTCTCATAGTGTATTTACTTGCATCATTGAGAGTCAAGTGAGTAATCTTTCCTTTTTCTAATTCATGCAATAGAAAAGCTTAATATTTTGTTTGTTTACTAGTATGTTATTATGACACATATTAATTGAACTATTTGTTGTTAGTGGGATTCTCAAGGAGTTACTCACTTTCGATTTGCTCGACTCAATCTTGTTGATTTGGCTGGTTCTGAGAGGTAATTGGTTCATAGAAGTGTGTATGCATGTTTATGTTCCTGTTATGACACCTTGGTTTGAAAGGATTATATGCATGTTTACCTATATCCTTCTTGACATCAGGCAGAAAAGTTCTGGTGCTGAGGGAGAACGCCTTAAGGAAGCTACTAATATCAACAAGTCTCTTTCAACTTTGGGGTTGGTATCGTCACTGACAATGAAGGGTTACTGTTGATTTTTCGAATGTGGGGTTCTACTTAAAAACTAACCTTGTAGGTGTTAATATTATAATTGCAGGCTTGTGATTATGAACCTGGTTGGTATATCTAATGGGAAGTCACACCATGTTCCTTACCGTGACTCAAAGCTAACATTTTTACTTCAGGTCAGTACCCATTTTTTTAGATTTGTGCGACTTAGGTGTTCTCGGTTAACGATTAGATTTCAGCATCAGGAGATTCCTGGCAACAGAACTCACGGTTTTTAAAATGAAATAGTTATCCTCGCAGGAACTGTGTTTTATTTGGTATGTATATTTCATTTTACATCACCATTTATTATTATGCAAGTATGCAGCATTATTAATAAATGAGCTATAGAATCAGCAATATGGAGCCAGAAGTTACAACGTCTTTGTTCATTTCTTTCCTATCTAGAAATTGGTTCTAAAGGTGAAACTGGAAACTTCACTAAACTCTAAACCTTAAACAAGATAGGGAAGAGACACCTGAAACAAATATCTTGCATACTTTCATTGTACAGTCACTACCCTATGCTCCTAGCAGTGAATTTGATGTTCTGGCATAATAGTAGTGTTAAATTTACAGCGCATGTTGCAACAATATATGAATATCTTCAAATGAATGTTAGGCAAAAAATTACTCGTGTTTAAATTGTTTTATGAATAAGGACCTGCAAATTGTCGATTAATCTGATCAATATTTGGTTCTTCTTTTCAGGATTCTCTCGGAGGGAATTCAAAAACTATCATAATTGCAAATATAAGTCCCTCCATTTGGTCAGTGAATCTCCTTCCTCAATGTTCAAAACATCTTTGCATAAGGACTTGATTTTTTTTTTTGCATAACGAATTCTTGGGAATCAGGAATCAACAAGTTTCCATGTTTTGATTGCTTGTCATATTAGATGGATCCTTAATCTTAATCTCTGTCCAATTTCGTAAACACTTCAAGTTTATTTGCTGCATATAGTTAAATACTTTTATACTTTAGTGACCATTAGTAATTCTTGCAGTTGTTCGCTTGAGACATTAAGCACGCTGAAGTTCGCACAACGTGCTAAATTTATTAGGAACAATGTATGTCTTTCGTGCTGCGTTTTTTTATTAATTTACTTACATTTTTTTATTAATTTACTTACATTTTTTTGCCTAATATTGTTTTATTGTATCATTCCAAGTTTGCAAAAGTTAAAAGCTTCTGTACAGAAATTCTATTGTATCAATCCTACTAATGAGAGCTCATATATAATTTTTCATCAGGCCATTGTAAATGAGGATGCATCAGGAGATGTCATTGCAATGAGACTTCAAATTCAACAACTCAAGGTACTCTAATTTTGAATAATCTTTTCTTATGTTATGTTCTTAAATGTCCTAGCATAGAAAATGTCTGGTGACCCATTCTTAGTTATAGTAGTGGCATATCATTCAAGTCAAATAACATAGTTATACATGTTTACTGAATTGTTTACGAGTCATGTATAATGGTGAATACGAGTTTTTTTCAATTTGATTTGAACTTTGAAGAGTAATGGAACTTCGTCAATGTATAATGTTATAAAATTGACGAAGTTCCTCACTCTACCAACTGGTTTTTCATGTATAATGTTATAAAACCGGTTGGTAGAGTGAGGATTGCCCCCACTTATAAAGACATATATTGTCCGATGTGGGACTCTTAACAGAGTGAATTGTATTTGTTGGTCAGTGGTCACATTTACCAGACTTTGTGAGTAAAATTCTTGGACGTTCTGCCCTATTCTTGCACTGTTGTCTGTTTGAGTCTATCAATACACTTCAATGAATTGAATGAATTCTTGTCATAAAAAAGTTTTACGGTGAGCAAATGTATGTTCTTCAACTTTAATTTTATGCTATGCTAATTTACAAGATTTAACAAACCTGCTGAATAGATATCTAGTTATGATTTGTAATGCAATTTCTTTTTCAGAAAGAAGTGTCCCGTTTGCGATCTCTAGGTGGTGGAGGAGAAATTCAGGATAATGGAACTTCAGTAATTAGCTTTCCAGGTTCGCCGGTATCATCCTTCAAGTGGGAGAGCGCTCAAGGATCATTCAGTCCATTAACTTCTGCTAAAAGGGTATCTCAGGTAGATCTTTGTTATTCGTCAGACAAATCATTGGGTTTCATTACTGTTTATTGATACAATTCTTTTGCTTCATACAGAATAAAGATTATGAAATTGCCCTTGTTGGGGCCTTTAGAAGGGAAAAAGACAAAGAAATAGCGCTGCAAGCACTGAGAGAAGAAAATGAAGCGGCCAAGAAGCTGGTACGTGTGAAATGACATATATCTTTTTTATTTGGATTTTTGATTGTAAAGGAAATCATAAGACAATCTTTAGATCCAATTGTTGAGTTTTTTTAATCAGTTTATGTCTAATTTAGGTTATCATAGATCTCTGTTAGGTATTCTGTATAATTTTTCAGTATTGTAAGTTTACTATTATTATTTTTTGTGCATATATATATATATATATATATATATATATATATATATATATATATATATATATATATATATATATATATATATATATATATATATATATATATATATATATATATATATATATATATATATATATATATATATATAATCACGGCAGTTATTGATATTTTTGTGATGTAAATCTTTGGAAATTAAACTATTGCAATTGTGATGAATCAGGTCAAACAAAGGGAAGATGAGATACAATGTCTAAAGATGAGGCTCAAATTTCGAGAAGCTGAAAGAAGAAGGTTAGAAGCAGTTGCCTCTGGGAAGATCTCAGCTGAGACACACTTGCTGCTTGAAAAAGAGGAACATTTGAAGGAAATCGAGGTCCTGCAGGCCAAGGTGGACCGAAGTCAAGATGTAACTAGATTTGCTTTGGAAAATTTGCAGCTCACAGAAGAAATAAAGAGGCATGTTTTCATTTACTTTTTAATAAATCAGTAGATTCAATACACATCTTTTTTTTTTAATTAGGTTTTTCCTTTTCTTGGTTTCTTGTGCAAACTAAAGTATCTCATTCTGATTTCATGATTATAAGGAAGGTCGAGAAATGACCAATGATGACAAAATATGTTTACAAAATAATCAGTGGCTTCTGTGAATTTTATGTGATCTCTTATCTCTGTTTTATGTAATGATGTATGCTTCTAATGCTTATCTATCTACAAAACAGGTTGAAGTCATTTTATGAGGAAGGTGAACGGGAAATAATGAATGGACAAATCATGGTACTCCAAAACAAGGTAGGGTGAGGGAAGGATGTTTTTGTAATGGTTCATTTAAGTTTTCACTCAATCTCCCCCGTACTATTTTTTGCTGTTGTTGTGAATCTCACATTGAACGGGATATGACCTAAAGAAGTGTTTATAGTTGAGAATCTCTCCCGTACTATTTTATGTAAGCTGCTAATACTTATAAGTAGGTTTGTAGGGTTAAGTCAGACCTAACCCAAATTCTAAAATGGTATCATAATCGATCCTAGACCCATTATTGGGTCATCTATTATGAGCCACCCGAGTCACACTCCAGATGTTTGGTCCTTCGTGTGAAGGAGTGAATGTTGAGAATCTCATATTTAATGTGATATGGCCTGACAAAGTGTTTATAAGTGGGAGACGCTCCTTACCTTGTAAATTGGTTTTGTAAACAGATCAACCCAAACTCTAAAATTTTCTTTATAAAGTTTCAGTCAACCCTTCACATTGATTGTGTTTTCTTTACATATATGTGCAGTTGTTAGAAGCATTGGATTGGAAATTAATGCACGAACCCGATATGGTAATGGCCCAGGTTTTCATAGTTTACAGTAATGATTTTTTCCTTCTGTCAAAAGGGAACTACAAACTTTGAAGCTGACCTACTCTTTTGCTAATGCTAGAAAACAAATGCTGACTCAATGATGGAGGACTTAAATAGAGATTGTGATCTTATTTCAAAACAGGTAAGAATAGTGAAGTACTCTTCATTAGTATTCATGTTTGAAGTAGTGATTACCTTGATATTTTACCTCAATTTAGATGTAAGTTAGAAAGCCTAGAAGATTTTGATTGTGCATTTTACAAGGTTTTCAGACTAGCTGGTGTTCTTGGATGGACTTGTGTATAGATCTCCAATATTGTATTACTTCAATATAAAACATTCGAATCCAACATATTTTGTAGTTGGTATTGTATTGCTCATGAGATCTTTGCTCAATTTAGCTTGCTAGAATAAATGCTGGAACATTTTGAAACTTCTGAAAATATAAGCCTCACAGTTTCAATCAAAGAATGATATTGTGCTCAACTGTTAATATTTAGATAATTTTTCATTTTTCATTTTTCATGCACTAGTCCTTTTTGGCTTGACTATTTGGGTCCCCTCACAACACAATGATCATATTTTGGATCTTCTCAGGGCATGTATCAATTAAATAAGGAGGCCTAGTAATTTTCTATATGTTTGATATGCAAATAGATTTTATTTTATTTTTGTGCACAATGATCATTTTAAATATTTCATTTATACAACTTATTTATTTAATTCTTGTTGACATTTATCTTCAGGAGCCTAGTCCAAAGTCACGTTGGCAGTCTTCTCTTCGAGAGGAAAATGAGTTTCTTCGTATCCAGGTCTAAACTGTTGTAGTTTGTATTTTTTTATTGCTCAATTCAACTTTTTAGTCAAATATCTGTCTTTCATGAGTTAACAAAATGTTCTCTGTGGCAGGCTATACAAAACCATGCAGAGATGGACACAATTCTGAAGAAGTTAGAGGTTTGCCTTGGAGAGAAAGAAAAATTGGAAAGGTATTGGTTGCTCTCATTTTTCACAACTTATTTTACAGTGGTTAATTTGCAATTTTCTTCTTCACACTGTTTCTGCATATGCATGTTTCTCTATTGCAGGCAAGTTGATGATTTGAAAGCAAAATTTGAACAAGAGAAATCTCAACTAAGTGAAACAACAACTGAAGGAAGGGAGCAAATTGACCCCCCATCAATTAACATCAATGGCCAAATGGAATTGAAGACAATGGTTGATGCTATTGCTGCTGCTAGTCATAGAGAAGCAGAGGCTCATGAGACAGCAATTATCTTGTCAAGGGAGAATGAAGAGCTAAAGGTGAAGCTTAGAGCCATGATTGAGGACAATAGTAAATTAATTGAGTTGTACGACAAGGCTGCTGCTGAAAATAACAGAAACATTACTAAAGAGGAAAATTCTCAAGAAATTGTATCAAAGTTTGCCAATGATTACCTTCTTGAAAAAAGAGAAGAGGAGGCTGCTTTGAAAAGAGTGATTGAGGATCTCCAACATCAGCTCACGGAAATCAACAAAGAAAAAAGTGAAGAGGTGGCTGCTTTGAAAAGAGTGATTGAGGATCTCCAACATCAGCTCACGGAAATCAACAAAGAAAAAAGTGAAGAGGTGGCTGCTTTGAAAAGAGTGATTGAGGATCTCCAACATCAGCTCATGGAAACCAATGAAGAAAAAAGTGAAGAGGTGTCTGCTTTGAAAAGAGTGATTGAGGATCTCCAACATCAGCTTATGGAAATCAATGAAGAAAATGAAAAGTTGATGAGTTTGTATGAAAGAGCCATGCAGGAGAGGGATAATCTTAAAAGAACTCTAGCATGTTCTGGACATGAAAGAGTTGAAACCCAAGGAGAAGAATTGGATTGTGTGGAAAAGCTTGTTGAGGTTGATGAGGGGGAAATAGACTCAATAGTAGGGACCACTTCAGAGGAAGTGCATGATAGAGGTGATGGTAGATATGATGACAATCCTGCTACATCTGGGTCTGATATTTGCCTTGAGTCAGATGGACAAGAAGAAGAAAAGCTTATAGAGGAAGAGAATGAGGGTGATATTCTGGTTAACACTGAAAAGGACACTGAGGTATCAAATCTCAATGAGGCAAAATTATCAATGAATTTGAACTATGCTAAAGAAGAGACAGAGTTATCTGGATCTGATTTATGCCTTGAGTCAGATGGACATGCAGAAGAAATGCTTTTTAAGGAGGAGAATGAGGTTGATATTCTGGTTAACACTGAAAAAAAGGTCACTGAGGTATCAAATTTCAATGAGGCAAAGTTATCAATGGAATTAAACTATGCTAAAGAAAAGCTTGAAAGGGTTGATGAACAAATCTTAGATGCTGTTAGAACGCTTGGCTACGCTGAAAAAGATATTGTCCAGGTTGATGAGCTGTCAAGAGAAATTCAAGTGATAGAACATGATATTCAGGTCAAACGTCAGCAGTTTAAATCCTCAAATCTTGAGCTTCATGAAGCACATAATAGAAGAGCTCTAACTGATAAAAAGCTATCTGCACTCAAATATTCATTATCAAACTTTATGAAGCACGAGTCATTTTCTTATTTTGAGCATCGGGAAGCAAAGGCAAGAGCAACGTTGAATGACTTGGCATCTCATCTTGACCGAAAGAAAGGGGAGTTGGTTGCTCTTCAAGCTACCAAACAGTTGCTGGAAAGTGATATAAAGAAGAACCAAGAATCTGAAGCTGAATTAACCAAGAATATTGCATGCATCAAATCCAAATTGGAGGAAGAGAAACATAAGCGTGAAGATGGAAAGGTTCTCTTTGCTATTGATAACACACATAACATAGATTCCTCAGTGAAAAGTTGGCAATTTAGCGGTAAAGCGTTTGATTTACTCAAGTTAGAAGAAGAAAAAACTAAGCTGCAAGCAGAGATGAAACTTTCTCAAGAAAAATTCGGGGTTGTTAGAAAAGAACTGGGAAATCTGAACAAGAAAGTAGCAAATGTAGAAAGTCAGATTCAAGCAGTTGGACTGGAAGTAAAGCAAGGTTTGAGAACCACAGAGGAAAAGGAACGTTCACTTAAACGCGTGACGAATGAAAAAGAAATGTTCGTGGAGTTTAGAGATAATGGAATATTGGAAATGGAGCACTTGATCATTGATCTCCATCAGTACGTGTTTGAATATGATCTAAAGGAGGCTGAAACAAAGATTCTAGGTGAAGAATTGCAAATGAATTTTCTAAGAGCCGAAGAGTTGCAGACAAACATGATCATAGCTGCAAACAGCAATTTCTTATCTTCCATGTCTTGCGTAGGCACATTTGAGAAGGTAGAGGAGCAAATGAAAAATCTAAGGACATCAATTCAGGAGACAAAATTATTGTTGGAAGGCATTTCCCGTGCCACCTAAACTATTTCTCTCTGTAACTTTTTCACTATTTCTCACTCCACTTCTTAGTTAAAGCATGTTGTGTGTAACATTCATTATGGATATGCTTGAAATCAAACAAACTGACCCACTTTTTTCTAACTTGTGGCTTTTCTCCAACCTTCATATGGGCCTGTGTCCTTCTGTTCCATTTTTTAAAATCTGTGTCAAGGACTTTTCCCTTTCTTCTGCTTGTCCTCTTGTAAGAGTTTGTAATAAATGTGTCTTTAGGGAATTAAATGCTAGGAATGACGCTTCAATTGCTTAGTTCTGAGTAGTCCAAATGCTCTTGTCATGTTACTTTGGGTGCTCTAATGTTTATATAATTTTTTTGTTAAAAGAATGGTTTAGCTTCTTTTGTCTTTCCAATGAGCAAAAGAAGATTGAACAATAGATTTAGGAAAAATACAATTGACACGCCCCTGTATGTATATTACAGAAAACCATGAGTATTCTCCTATTTGTTTTCTTTTGATATTTGCTTGATCAACTGGCTTAATAAGATATCAAACACTTGTAATCGAATAAAAGTACACTTATCTCTTAAGCAAAAGCTAAAGGAAGAAAACAAAAGGAAATAGCTAAAGAAAAAAAAAGTAATTGAGGGGAGATCACTAGATGTGGCCTATTCTCTATTATAAGTTAAAATTTACTGTCGATTTATTGAAAAAGTGATATACATTTATTAATTATGTTAAATTTAATCTTCACATTATATTTGAGACAATGCTATAAAAAATTGTATAATTGATTTTTTTTTCCATTATAAAAAAATTGTATTATGATATTATATTCTATTGGTGTTTTGAGCTGTATATAAAAGTTAGAGAATTTCTTATGACATTCTATTGGGTGGAAAAACACAATAAAAAATCAAAATTGTCCTTCAGATTTTAAATATGCATCTTCAAACGCAGCATGCACCAACATTATGGCGCACCAAATGAATGACATCCTAGATTAATACTATAAAATATTTCAGAGATGCATCTCCGAGTGTTTTCAACAAATATATTGTCAGTTGAGTTGTCCAATGGATATTTCGAAAATGCATTTTTAGAAGATTGGGGCAGGATTTGGAAATGTCTATGACCTTTTGCATGTCTGATGTTTTCGGAGATGCATTTTCTGAATAATTTAATAAAACACTAAACTGCATGATCACACAACCATACTTGTTTTCCACTCCAAATCCTTACCAAAAACCTTCCATTATCAATCAACATTTTCACTCCAAATCTTCAACCTTGTGTTTTGTCACAATTAAATGAGTAAAAGAAGTTTGAATTTTAGATAAAGATCATTTATTTCAAGCCTTATTGCTCGCATTAATCTTGAGGTCCACATGATAGAATTGTTTAGGTCCACATTTGTCTATAACTTCTATAAATCAAGGTGCTCTTGTTTTTTATTTCACACAAATAGAAGATGTCTCAGAGTCACAAATAAACATCATCTGATATGTCGCAAATGTCTCTTTCTCCAGCACGACACTAGGGCGAAAGTTTAAACTCAATGAGTACACCTCTTTTGTAGATCTGAAATACGAAGTCCATAATCTCCTACCTTACGGAGACAAACGATAAATTGTTAAGTTTGAGTACCGTTCATCCTCTATTGACAACGAAGGAAAGATTGAGTTCGACAACTTTGAGCTCAAGACGGATACAAATGTAAGGGCTATGTAGAATATATTTTTCCGTTTTAAGACAAAAGTTATGCTGGAGTTGGAAGTGATGATTTTAAGATCGGTCGGAGATATTGTCAAGATGTTGAACCGTCCACCTGAATATTAAAATATAATGTTTCATTTTATGTTGAAATCACCTATGTAATGCTTATTTTATGGTATGAATGGTGATTTTATTTTGTCAAAATACAATGTTCTCGTTTCTGCTTCTGATTCTATTGCACATATGTTTTGGAGATGAATCTACAGATAGATTTCAGAGATGCATCTCAGGGTTTAAAAAACCAACTAATAAGGCGTCACTCAAAATGACCTAGATTGTATGTGTATTGGGTGCATCTATGCATTCATAGATGCATCTCTGAAATGTGAAAGCATTTTAATATTTTTACGTGGTGCCTAAGTAATATATTGTGTGCATTAAAAAATTCTCTAAAAATTTGTAAACAGAAATATCTATAATTGAAATCACATAAAAGATTGTAAACAAAAATATTAATAAATCTATATTAAGCCTGAATGCATATTTACCACTTAGCTGAGTAAATTACTTATGACTTTAATTTTCTCACCCTTTTGGGGTGAAACATCACCTTTTAAAAATTCAAAAATATCTTTATTAAAATTTTAAAGTGTATATTTGGACGCACCTTAATTACACATTGTGACTTTGTAAGTGAGTTATTCACCTTATTTTTGCAACAAAAAATGGTTTGGAGATACATATTCGTATTCTTTTGCAAGGTAAGTATGTAAGTGCATCTCGAGAATAACCCCTAAAACCATTTTGAGCTGATGGAATAGGGGTTTTCACATCTTCAGAAATACCCTTGAAACATAGAACATCAGTTTGTCCTAAAATTGATGGAAGGCAACAAGTTTGTTATGAAATTGATATATTTTTAGGCCAACTTATATTTTCGACCATTTATACAAAAGATATCATAACACCATGTAATTAATGTAATTCAATGATGTAATATATAAATTCAAACAATAATAAAAATTCAAACATTAATAAATTAATCAAAAACGTTATTACGATACGTAGTTTGTTCAAAAAATACAAATAATACAATTGTTACTAAAAATCAAATAAAAATGAACTAATGTGTATATCTAACCCCTCTGTTTCTCCTCTGCCTCCTATAGTGCAAGGCATTTCGAGTCTCAGCTAAGATGGTTTGTACGGTGGCCACACCAGAACTACCTTCCTCAAAACTCCTCTCTTCAGAGCATAACTCGTAAGTCTCGCAATATGCCGACATGACGACAACACCTCATGTTCGTGGTCATCCCTAGCTTGCTCCTCTTCCAATATTTCATGATGGCTGACCTAGGTGGTTCTCTTGCAACATTTTGTGTCATGTAACAGTGTGACACATTATATAACTATTGGATGTAGTTGAATGCAAAGGCCCATGGATTAGGAGTTGACACATTGTGTATATCCTATGGTACTAGATGATTATAAAAATCATCGAGTATGACATCAATATCTCTTCGGTGGACTGTTGGAGGAACAGATACAATAAGATGTCTTGGAATAAACTGAAGAAATCCGAATTGACGCATGACCCGCTCAAGCATATATTGATATTGTTGGAATAAGTTCGATTCTACATCTACTATCCTTGAGTTCTTAAGATAACAAAGTATAAAGAACAATGTGTACTCTAATAGTTTGTTGAGTGTGAAGACTCTAAACAAGACAAATGCTGGATAAAGCAAGAATCTGAATAAGTCAGATGCTGGATAAAACATACTCTGAACAAGCCAGACTCTGAAGAAAGCTGAACAAATTAGACTTTGAACTCTGGACTCTGGATATAGTGACTCTGGACTATGGACATCATCAGAATTTGAACCAAAGATAGAATACTAAGAAGTTTTAAACTTAATGTCAACCTCTGGATATCTCAGTCAACGCTTCTGAAGTAATCAACCCAAATGTACTTTATTAAATTCAAGCCTCATTTTCACCAGAATCTAAAGTCTAATTATCAAGGCTATGAACTTTGGACATGCTTCAAGAATATAATACAATTTGAACGGTAAAATAAAAAAGACAAATATGCTGATATTTCCAAGGATTGTACTATTAAATGACTATCAAAGATTTTTCTTCACTATCCACAATTTATGGTTCAATCTCGTACCAACTATTACAACTGTGGATTGAAGAAGTTTCCAATTCTATCCTCTAACGATCTTATTCACCATCTATATAAAGAGGACAAAAGAATTGTGAAATAAAAACGATTGAAGAAGAACATACAACGAACTTTATGCTGAAAGAAGTTCAATAGAGAAAATAGAAAGAAACACTTAGAACTTCATTTCATATATTCATAAGTGTAAAGTCTGTTTATCATTTTGCGTATCTGCTTATTTAGATGATATTTTGTAAACACAAACCTTGTATTTAGTCAGAAGCATCAAGAAGTCATTGTCGGGTAGTCTTTGAGTTGTAATTCGTTAAGGGATTAAGTGTAGTCAGAATCCTTGAGAAGTCATTAATGGATAGCCTTTGAGATTGTAATCAATTTGATTATTAGATCAAGTCCCGTTGAGAAGGAAAAATCACTATGACGTGTGGACTGGACTAACCTCGTTAACAAAACAAGATAAAAGCATCTTTTTCTTTTTATCATTATTGTTATTATTTTTGGGTCACAAAAAATTGTCATATTTGAAACCCAATTCAATCCCCCTTTTCTTGTGTGTTATGAACCTTCAATTGGAATTAAAGCTCTTGTTATGGTATTAACTATTTTGTGTCAAATACTTAACTGTGTCAGATAAAGATTCATATTTTGAAACATAGAATGACACATCCAAACAATGATGAAGATCGTTATTCTACCAAACCACCATTATTTGATGGATAAAAGTTTGACTATTAGAAAGATAGAATCAAAAGTTTCTTCATAGGTTGTGATACAGATCTATGGGATATGGTAATAGATGGTTACACACACCATACAAATGAAAATGGTACAAAGCTTTAAAAAAGTAAAATGAATGAGTAGCAAAAGAAGGATCACAAGAATCATCACTCTGCTAAGTCTATATTTGATTATTTGAAAATGACTCATAAAGAAAATAAGCAAGTTAAGGAAACTAAAACATTGGCTTTAATCCAAAAATATGAAGCCTTCAAAAAGGAAAAGGATGAAATGATTGAGGAGATGTTCTCAATATTTCAAACTCTTGTGGTTGGATTAGAAGTTCTGAATAAAGGCTACACCACTGTAGATTATGTAAAGAAAATCATCAGAAGCCTGCCAAAGAATTGGAGGCCAATGGTTACAACACTTAAGGTGTTAAAGAATCTGAACAACCATATTCTAGAATATTTTATAAGTTCTCTAAGGAGTCACAAGATTGAGCTTGAAGAAGAAGATCCCTAGAAGAAAGTAAAGTATGTGACTCTGAAGTTCAAAGGCAAGCCTGGGAAGGCAAAAGCTCTTCAAGTTGAAGAAGAAGATTCTGAAGAAAGCTCTAAAGAAGAGGATGAGTTGTCTCTACTATGAAGTAAAGATAGAAAAAATTCAAAGGCTATAGAAGAACACGTGGACAATATGAAACAACCTCTGGGCAGAAGAAGTTTGAAGCTGACAAGGATGAGTGTCCCAAACTCAAGACTAAAAATAAGAATGAGTGTCCCAAACTCAAGACTAAAAATAAATTCTTTAGATAAATGAAGAAGGTTTTGATGGCAACTTGAGATGACTCTAAAGCTTCAGAATATGACTTTGAAGAAAAGTAGGCTAACATGGTTCTGAAAGCTAGCACCATAGCATCTGAATAAGGATTAGATTTAGAATCAGACTCAGACTCTGACAAGATTCTGAATTAGAATTATCCTTAGCTGAGATTCTTGAAAAGAGTCAGAAGTTTCAACAAAGATACAAGAATCTGAAACATATTTGTGTAGTTGATTATGAAGCCCATAATGAACTACTGAAAGAAAAATCTATTTTAAAAGAAAGAGTCAGTAGTTTAAAAAAAGAAAACTCTTCCCTAAAAAGCAAGAGTGAAAAACTTGAAAAAGAAATTCGTTCCAAAGCTCCTATGGACTCTTAATGTGCTTCTAAGAGATACGAAGCATCTTTTCAAAAATTTCTAGCAAAAAGCATATATATAGAAGCAAGATGGCTTCGATGATCTTTGAAGTTAGTGGAATTGCGAAAAAAAGGCATTGGTTATGTTAAACCAATGTTCAAACCTAAACCCAAAGAGACTATGATAAAGCCAAAAACATTATACTCTCATTTCACCTATGGATACACATATAATATATATTCTGCACATAAATTATGGGTCGATAAGACCTTTGAGAGAACTAACTTTAAAGGACTAAAAAAGATACGGGTACCTAAAAATAAAGTTATTTATATAAAAGATATCCTTAGTAGCTAAGTTAAGACACCAGTCATGGCACCTAGACTTTAGATGCTCTCAACACATGATAGGAAGCAGGCATATGTTCCAAGAGTTGGAACTTAAGCCTGAAGACTCTGTAGGCTTTGCAGGAAATCAGAAGGATAATATCATTAGTACATGAACAATAAGTAACAAGTGTCTCCCCTCTATTACCAGTGTCTAATTAGTTGATGGCATAATGCATAACCTCTTGTCCATAAGTCAATTAAGTGATGATGGTTATGAAATTATCTTCAACTAATAATTCTGCAATGATGTAAGTCAAAAGGATGGCTCTGTACTTTTCAGTGGAAAAAGGAAAACAACATTTACAACATCAAACTTTCAGATTTAGAAAAAAGAAATGATAAATGCCTTATGTAAGTGAATGAAGAGCAATGGACTTGGTATAAACGATTGAGCCATGTTAGCATGAGAAGAATCTCTAAGCTAAATAAGCTTAATTTAGTTAGAGGCCTTCCAAATATAAAGTTTGCTTCAAATGTTCTTAGTGAGGCATGTCAGAAGGGCAAGTTTTCAAAAACACATTTCAAAGCAAATGATGTTGTTTATACCTCTAGGCCTCTAGAACTTTTGCACATTGATTTGTTTTGGTTAGTTAAGAATGCCTCTGTCAATGGCAAGAAGTATGGATTAGTCGTCGTAGATGACTTTAGCAGATGAACTTGGGTAAAGTTATTAAAATATAAGGTAATGTTTGGGTAAAGTTCTTAAAACATCATTATGCGTTTAATACCTTTTGTACTCAAGTTCAAAATGAAAAGAATTTAAAAATTGTCAAAGTCAGAAGTGATCATGGAGGTGAATTTGAAAATAAATATTTTGAAAACCTTTTTGAAAACAATGGCATTTCTCATGATTTCTTCTGTCCCAGAACTCCTCAATAAAATAGAGTTGTTGAACAGAAAAATTGTACACTGCAAGAAATGGCCAGAACTATGACCAATGAGACTAATATGGAAAATCACTTCTAGGTAGAAGCTGTAAATACTGCATGTTCAAAATTGGATATCAAAAAGACCGATTCTGGAGAAGACTCCATATGAACTATGGAAGAAAAAAAGCCCAACATTTCATATTTCTATCCATTTCAATGTACTTGTTATATACTTAACATTAAGGATAGCTTGAACAAGTCTGATTCCAAAGCTCAAAAGTGTAACATGTTAGAACTCTAAATGCTCAAAAGTATAGATAATATATAAAACTAAAACCCAAATTATTGAAGAATCAATACATGTTAAGTTTGATGATAAGCTTGACTCTGAAAAGTCAAAGCTAGTTAAAAAATTAACAAATTTAGAAATTGCCTATTCAGACTCTGAGGAGAAACCTTCTGAAGATTCTCAACAAGAAACTAAGCCATCCGAACCAGAAGTTGCTGACATATCAGAACCAGAACTTGCTAACACGCCAGCATCTCATAGGAAGTTCAAGCAAAGATGCTCTCATCCCAAGGATCTAACTCTAGGTCAAAAGATAGAACCCGCCAAAACCAAATCATCATTTAGAAGAGATGAAGAGAAGATTTTGGGCTTGGTATTTATTACATAACCAACATCCATTGATGAAGTTATTCAAGACTCTGAATGGAATCTGGCGATGCAAGAAGAACTGAATCAATTCTCCATAAGTGACGTGTGGACTCTGGTTCGCAGAACAAAACAAAAACATGTCATTGGAATTCATTAGGTCTTCATAAACAAGTTGAATGAGAACAATGAAGTATTAAGAAATAAAACCAGACTGGTTGCACAAGGCTATAGTCAATAAGAAGGGAATGACTATACTGAAACTTTTGCACCAATGGCCATGTTAGAATCTATTTGTCTTTTAATATCCTTTTTAGTTAATCATAATATTATTCTAGATCAAATGGACATTACAAGTTCATTCTTGAATGGATATATAACATAGGAAGTGTATGTTCATCAACCCCTTGGGTTTCGAAATCACAAAAATCATGAATTTTTTTATAAACTTAAAAAATATTTGTATGGTCTTAAACAAGCTCCCATAGTTTGATATGAAAGACTTATCAACTTTCTTCTTCAGAATGGGTTTCAAGAGGAAAATTTGACACAACTCTGTTATGTAAATCATTCAAGAATAAGATTTTAATAGTTCAAATTCATGTTGATGACATCATATTTGGCTCTGTTGCTGCTTCTCTTTGTCATGATTTTTTAAAGTCAGTGTAGGCTAAATTCAAAATGAGAATGATGGGAGAATCAAAGTTCTTTTTCAGAATTAAAAGTAATCAAGGTCTATAGGGAACTTACAAGAGAAATTTTATAGAAGTTTGAAATGGCTTAAAGCAAACCTGCCAAGACTCCAATGCATCCAACATGCATTCTAGAGAAGGACGAAGAAGGTAAAAAGGTAGTACAAAAGGTATGTAGAGGTTTGATTGGCTATATTCTGTATTCAAATGCCTCTAGACCTAACATTTTGTTCAGTGTGTGTTTGTATGCCAGATCCCAATCAGATTCTAGAGAAACTGACTTAACAGCTGTTAAGAGAATCTTTAGGTATTTGAAAATACTACCAATCTTGGTTTGTTTTATAAGAAATTGTCAGATTACAAGTTAGTATGTTATTGTGACACTGACTTCACTGAAGATAAAATTGAAAGAAAAATCACCAGTGGAAGCTGTCAGTTTCTAGGTGACAATATAATCTCCTTTTCTAGCAAAAGACAGTTAATGATTGCACTATCAACAACATAAGTTGAATATATTGTAGCATCTGGGTGTAGCGCATAAATTCTCTAGATGAAAAGTCAGCTAGAAGACTATCATCTTTATGAGAGTAACGTTCCTATTAGGGGTGGCAAAACG
Organism: Lathyrus sativus; assembly: GCA_963859935.3. Lineage (NCBI taxonomy): Eukaryota > Viridiplantae > Streptophyta > Magnoliopsida > Fabales > Fabaceae > Lathyrus > Lathyrus sativus. The sequence continues at coordinate 853,611,939 of OZ012735.1, read as the reverse complement.
GGTCGTGGCCCGCACACCCGCCAAAAAATGGAGGGTTGGGTTGGGATATTGTGTTCGCCTACCCGCCTAACTCGCCCAGCTTTAAGCCTGCCCCGTCTTAAGCCCGCCAAAAAAGGGGTCGGTTGGCCTGCCAGCCCACCAACATAGTTATCAAGCACTAAAATCATTTTTTTTGGTTGGTTGAAGATTTATACTTGAACTTATACATTTATTTGTGAATATATGCAATATTTTTTTTATTAAAATTTGTTAAAAAGATGCTTTATAAAAAATAAGTGAAAAATCTAATTGAAATTTAAAATTAAGCCTATTAATCTGTTAAAAAATGAAAAATAAAAATAAAAATAAAAAAAATAGGCGGGCAAGCTCACTGTCTGCCAACCTGCCACCCTGGCGGGGCGAGCTAGATTTTTAAGCCCATGTTAACTTGGTGGGCTTGCCCGTCTCGCCCTTTTTTTAGCAAGCTTAAGGTAGAGCGGGGCGGGCGGCCCACTTTTCCACCCCCAGTTCCTATCCTTTGTGATAATACCTCTGTCATGTGTTTATCTAAAAATCTCATTTTACACTCTAGAGCTAAACACATTGAGATAAAGCATTATTTTATAAAAGACTATGTTCAGAATGGTATTATTAATTAAAATTTTACTGATACAAACCATGAATGGACTGATATCTTATAAAACCCTTTGTTGAAGAAAAATTTATTTTCATTCTGAAGAATTTAAAAATTGAAATTTGTCATGAGTAAATATACAAGTCTTAACGCGTTCTGTCTCTGGAGATTCAAAATGAGAATATGAGGAAACACGACTCTGAACCAGTTAACACTATGGAGTGAAAAGGTTTTCTGGTTCAAAAGGTCCTAAGTTAAAATCCCTCTGGGAATCTATATCTTCCAAACTCTGAATGATATTAATGTTTTCATTCACGCGCTTTCATTCTGGCAAAGAACTATGTTGACACTTGTCTAACTAATTCTTACAACAGTAAAATGCTTGAATAAACCTTTGGAACTATATTTTGGGGTAAAACAAAATTTATGTTCTGAGGAACCCTTTGTCATTAATTGTTTTCATTTTTCGAGTATAGTAATGATTTTTCTAACAAGTGTGCAAGGTGATGTGCCTTGTTATAGAAGTTATAACTGAGGTTTTTGTTTTGTTTGAAGGTTCCAGTCAAGTTTCCTTTCGTTTAAACTCTATACCCTAATTCCTTCAAAGTCTTTTCAACTTCACTTCTCACTCTATTTAAACCTCTTTTTCACCTCTTACTCCTCATAGTATCTTGTGTCTTCTCAAAACCTTTTCTGAAAAACTCTTATTTTTTCTTCTTAATCTCAACTTTAAACTAGAAATGGCCTCTAGAACATTCATTGGAGAAGAAAATATTTGGTCAACCATTAATAAAAAGTTAGTTGCTTTTAAATATCTAAAGAATTAATGGTTTGATCTCTCTAGAGTTGTCTTTTCTCAATGATAGGGCAAGTAATTTGACATGCTATATGGACCCATTTATCATGCTCTTGTAAAATAATTTTGTTTAAATGCTTCCATTAAGCATATCAGACAAGATGCTTTAGGAACCTAGTCCAATGTCCTTGGAATTCTAACCGTCATTACTATTTCACTTCTTTCCTGGATAAAGCAGAATCTGAACAAGTCAGACGCTGAACAAAGTTGAACAAAATAGACTCTAAACTCTGAACATCATCAGATTTTGAACCAAAGATAGAATACAAAGAAGTGCTAAACTTAAACTCAACCTCTGGATATCTCCGTCAACGCTTCTGAAGTAATAAACCCATATGTACTATGATAAATTTAAGCCTCATTTTCACTATATTCTAAAGTATAATTATCAAGGCTCTGAACTCTGAGCATGCTTCAAATCTCTCATACACGAAGCCAATGATTTGGAGAAAATGAATGAATGAATATTTTAGAATATAGTAAAATTTAAGCGGAAAAATCAAAAGGATAAATACGTTGATTTATGGCTCAATCTCATACCAACTATTATAGTTGTGAATTTGCATAAGTTTTCAATTCTATCCTCCAACGATCTTATTCTTCATCTACGTAAAGTGGATACAAGAATTTTGAAATAACAACGATTGGAGAAGAACATACGACAAACTTAATGTTGAAATAATTTCAATAGAGAAAATAGAGAGAAAAACTTAGAACTTCATTTCATATATTCTTAAGTTTAAAGTCTATGTATTGTTGTGCATATCTGCTTATTTAGAAACAATTTTGTAAACATAAACCTTATAATTAATTGTTAAATTCCTTTAGAGACTAGGTTTTAGTCAGAAGCCTCAAGAAGTCACTGATGGATAGTTTTTATGTTTTAATTCCTTAAGGGACTAAGTGTAGTCAGAATCCTTGAGAAGTCATTGACGAGTATTTTTTGAGATTATAATCAGTTTGATTATTGGATTAAGTCCTGTTGAGAAGGAAAAATCACACTGGCGAGTTGAATGGACTAACCTCGTTAACAATGAATCAAGGTAAAAATACCTTGTTTTTTTTATCATTGTTGTTATTTTTTGGGGTCACAAAAAATTGTCATATTTGAAACCGACAATCCAACCATCCATAATAGAAGCATATGTCTTCCATGATACGCGTCTGAGGGTGATCATTATATGAGTAATATCATATGTCATATGTTGTAGCGCAGTCAATAAACACCTTGAACGACTTTATCGCCTGATTCCATCAGAGCGAGATATAAGAGCAAACACGTTGCCAATCCTTAGTGTAGTTATCATCAAGTTCCTAGTCTGATATGCAATGAAATTGAGAGAGGATCCATGCCTGAAAATGATTCACCTAAAATATTAGTAATTGAGTTATGAAATATTAGTAATAGTAAAGGTGCAAATATACTACCGTAAGTAACATGCAACTTCATGTAAACTATCTTATCTTTCAAAGACAAACTTCACCTAGATTCGAGTACATATAAACCAAATACACGACCCTTCAGTTGTACTCGTAGATCCTCTCTAATTCTATTAACTATGACAGGTAGACTACATCGACGTAGGTTGCAATTTTGTTCAGAAATATGGTCGTTCGAATCAAGTACATGAGGTATGACCTCAACGCACATTGTCTGTAGTACAAAACCTATTCATCATCACCTTCGGCCTCCATTTCTATAGCCAGATGGTATTTGTACAACTTCTCCAGATATGAAAATCTAGCATTAACATATATCGTGGCATCAATCTCTATTTGGGCTTCACCTGGGTTAGCTCCCAAATAGGTCACCATCATGTCCACCACCTCAAGTCTAGAGATTCTTGAGTGGTTTAGTACTTTTCCCTTGATCGGAAGATGTAGGAGGCATAAAACATCATCAAGGGCGATGAACATATCACTAATAGAAATATTAAAAGACGACGTATCCAAGTGCCAACTCTCCGTTAAATTTGCCAACATGCCATGGTTAATGGTCTTGTAAGCAGTCAACATAAAAATTGTTGCCTGAATAGTTGTAATACATCTTGAATTAAAACCTGTCCATAGATTCATCTGTGTAACAATCATTAAGTCTTGAAATCATGGTTATTATGGAAGTGCATTTACGAAGTCACCCTAACATTGAACAGAGATGCATCTCCAGACTAAATTTTTGGCAAATAAGGGTGGCTCACTTAAGAAGTGTTGAGGTGTGTGTATTATGGGTGCATCCGAAGATGCGTTTCCGAATTTGAGGAACATTTTTTATTTCTTACTAAGGTGCGCTAGCATCTTATAGGATGTAAAAAGTAGCCCTCGTTACTTATAAGATGTGTGCTAAATGAGTGAAATGGTGGATTTAGAGTTTAACGATAACAATATTTTGTTGTAGTTTTTCTTCATAATATGCTAATGTAAACAAATTATTAATATTCTGAATCATTTTTTATTAATTTTAAACATACATTTATTTTCTTGGCTTGTTTTAAAAAATGAATGGATTTAGCATATGTATCATCCAATCCAAGAAAAGGTATAATAAATGTAACGTATCTTATTACTTTCAGGATTATCGACTGATCTCACAAACTAACACAAGTCTTTTCAGCATGATTTGTCCTCACTCACATTTTTCAGGAAACTTCCCAGAAGGTCACCCATCCAAATACTACTCCAAGTCAACCACGTTTAACTATGGAGTTCTTATTTGTTAGGCTACCCAAAATACAATGCATCTTAATTGTATATGTAATACCAATAAATCCTTATAAGTCTTCCTTAAACCAAGCACTCTCATACTTACACAACCTCAATATCCCTTTCGTTCCAATGTGAATTCGGTTTTTGCCTAGAAGCTTCCAAGAGCCTCTCATTGTCATTCCTTGTGCATCGAAGAGCACTCCCCGCCCTCGTCGACCTCAGGTCTTACATGCTCACCATCTTATGTTTGGTTCGTCCCTGAACCATATCATACTAGGAGCGTTATGCTATGATACCATTTGTAACACCCCCAATTGCTTTCAAGATTATCGACTGACCCCACAAACCAACACGAGTTTTTGCGACATGTTTTATCCTAACTCGCACGTTTTCCTTGAAACTTATCAAAAAGTCACCTATCCAAATACTACTCCAAGTCAAACACACTTAACTATGAAGTTTTTATTTGTTAGGCTATCAAAAAGAAGATGCATTTTGTTGGTATAGGTAATACCAATAAATCCTTATAAGTCTTCTTTCAACCATGCAGTCTCATACCTGCACAACCTCAGGATCCCTCTCATTCCGATGTGAATTTGGTTTTACCTAGAAGCTTCCAGAAGTCGCTCATTGTCATGCCTTGTACATCGACGAACACTCCCCACACTCGTCGGCCTCAGATGTTACAATAAACTATGAACTTTTAGTTTATATAAAATTTTATATATTTTTTAATAAAGATAATTTAATGAATAAAAAAATAAAAAGGACGAGGGGATGTAAAACTCAACCTATTAAAAAAACTAACAAAAATGAAATAACAACAACAAGTTAACTATGAAACTTGAAGAAAACTAAATTGCAAAAACTCAAGTGCTGAATTTTAAAGTGAATATAGTGAAAAATGTGCCTGGCTGCTACTATAATGGATTATAAGTCTATTTATAGAGAAATTCGAACTCCTAAAGTCCCATAAATCGTGTAAAATTATGCAAAAAAAAGGGCTAAAACGTAACTGAAAACGCAGAAAAACTAGGTTTGGACTTCATGACGGGCGTCATGATGTATGACGGTCTGCCCGTCATGACGTGATGAAGCTGGAACTTTGAATCCTGGATCCATGACAAGCGTCAGTGTAGCTGACGACCTGCCCTTCATGATATTCAAGTCTTGCTTTCTTCCTTTGCGTTAGGGCCATGATGGCCTGCAAGGTTGGGGGCATGACAGATTGTCATGGCCACCTGTCACAGGGTAAGTTTCCTTATTTTTCTTTTTTTTCTCTGTTTCCTCTGGCAATCAGTGTCGATCCTTTAGTGCGTGCAATATAATGAAAAAACAACTTATTGCAATAAAAGGAATGTAAAAAAACATTAAAACTTACTAAAATCGAGTCAATTAAATGGTAAAAACACTTGTTATCAGCCACCACCACAATTGATATTTTAGGATTTCTTTTTGAAACTGCATCCATGTAGCACTTAATCCAATTAGACTAGGAAAACACCAATTAAGTTGTATTATTCTTTTTGCGGGAGGAGATCAACATTTGATATCAAAGCATTTAATAATTATAAACTCGTGAATTGAAGAGTACACATGCCCCTTGAAATAAGTAGAGGCCATATAGACCAATTATTTAACATGAATAATGTCTCTATCAAAGTCTATGTTACCATTTTAAAACCTGCTATCATTTCTTGTGTGTCAAATTTTTTAAAGAATTATTCTGATGAGAGTCATGATCAAATAATGAATTTGAGAGCTCCAACTTCTACCAACAAATTTGAATAAGCTTCCGCAGCTAATTCTATCAATATTTATTTCAAATAATTGCTTCATCCAATGCCAAAAAAAAAGTGTTTATTAATCTAAGAAATAAGTGGTATGCAGTTTCCACATCATAATTTTAGAAAGAGCACTTAAACCATATTCATTCTCATTCGAATCATATTGTCTTATGTTATAATAGTATTATGCATTAGATTCCAAGTCACTAATGACTTAACGTGTGGTATGTAGGGATGCCAAATGAATTTTTTCCAAGATGGCCCAATGTCATCCCTTCTGATACAATTGTAGGCATCTTAAAAGATATATCACCATTTGCATATCTTATCCAAATGAGTTTATCAATAGTAATATTATCAAAAGATAGATAATCCTTTGCATCTTAAAATATTGATCACCATTTGTATATCTTATCTAAATGTCATATCCATCATAGAAAGAAGACGTTCCTTTCAAGTAGTTAGCTTGACCAATAATCTATCTACTATTATCCGGAGATTATGAGTTCTAGACTTTCCTTTGAATATATGAACTTCAATATAGTTAAATGTTTTATGTACTACGTTGAATATAAGCATATATGTAATGTGCCTCAGTTTAATTTAAAATTACCTCTACCTTAAAGCTCATATTTAATTGAACCGATGTATCGACCAAAATTTTGACCATATTCTTAAAGGAGATGGTTAAGGACTTGAGCATTTTTCTTGGTAGTTTTGCAAAATATCATAAGGTCATATGCAAAAAAAAAGTATGGTCGAGAATGATTGTCTTACCAATTGATATGCATGTTAACTTACATTGATCCACCGACATAGATATTTGTATACTAAGTACCTCTTCAGCAATGCAGTAGAGCAAAAGAGATAGAGAGTCTCTTTGCTTCACTTTTCTAGAGCAAGAAAAAAATTCTTATTACTTTTTCATTTATCATGATTGATAATTTGGTTGACTGTAGAATGGTAAGTATTCAATCGCAAAACTTTTGATCAAAACCTAATTAAACAAGAACTTTAATAAGATATAGTCAATCTAAATTATTAAAGGCTTTTCTGATGCTTATCTTCAAAGATATCCTACCTCTAAAGAATTTCATGTCCAACGTATTAATGTATTCTGAAGTAATCCTAATGCATGCGAATATGTCTGCCCATAATAAAGTTTCTTTGATATTCTGAAACAAATTTAGGAGTTAAGATGATCAACCTGTTTGCAATGACCTTAGTGATGATTTTGAATTGCAATTTTGCAAGTGCAAGATGTCTATACTACTCTATAAAATATTTTCCATGTTGTTTAGGTATCAAAGTTACATGGTTGTATTGAGAATAAGAATTATCAAACCATATTCAAAGAATTGATTCAATGAATTGATCACATTAGTCCCAACTATCCCAATAGGCTTGGAAAAAACATCTTCCAAAATCATAAGGTCTGGAGCATAGTTATAATCCATATTGTGCAATGCATTCTTAATTTCCTCTGAATGCATTTTCGGATGACTTTATACAAACTTCAGAGATGTATCTACGGAGTAAATTCACGTTTTTCAGTTTGAAAGCAAGATTAATATAAGCAATGAGTCTTGTAATAAATAATCTTTACTTGAAATTTCAATTTCTTTTACTCCCTTTAATGTGATGAAACACAAGATTGAAGATTTGAAGTCAAAATACAGATTGAGAATGAAAGGGTTTTTGACAGGGGTTTGAAGTAGAAAACAAGTATGGTTCGGTGATCATGCACTTCACTGTTTTATCAAATTATTCTGGAGATGCATCTCCAAAAATATTAGACATGCAAAGGTCACATACATTTCAAAATCCTGCCCTAATCCTCCGAAGACGCATCTTTGGAATATCCACTAGACAACTCAAATATCAATATATTTGTTGAAAACCCTCATAGATGCATCTTCAGAATAAATTTTTGTTTAATCTGGAGTGACAGTCAATTATGCGCCTTAAGATGGTGCATGGTGCATCCGGAGATGCATTTCTAAAATCTAAGGGATAATTTCAGTTTTTCATAAGGTGTTTTTCCACTCCATAGGATGGGATAGAAAATTCTTTAGAATACACATCTCCCAAAATCATCAAGGTCCGAAATATAGTTGTTGCACCCCAAATTTGTCCTACCTTTACATAGTTTCTAGTGCCACTTTATTTTGAATGAATAAAATGGCACAATTGGCAAGAGACCGTGTGTAAGGAGTTGTGAGTGTGAGAGGTCGAGAGTTCAAATCCCACCTTCTTCACTTTTTGTTTTTCTTTTATTTTTGTTCTAACTTTTCTATTTTTCATAAAAAAAAATAACAAAAATAGTTTTTTTAATTATTTAATTATTATTTTCGTATTTTATTTAAATTATTTTTTTAAAAATATTATTTTTCACTTTTTCCCATATTATTCATAAAAAAACATCAAAAAATCAAAAAATTAAAAATATTAGAAAATATTTTATTATATTTAGTAAATAAATAGAGTTTTAAGTTGTTTTAAGTTTGTTTTAATTTAGTTTTGACTAATTCTTTAAGTTGGGCTTTAAAGTGGGAATTAGGTTAGAGCTAACCCTAATTTGTTACCTATATAAACATAAGTGATGGGAGGAAACTTCATTCACATCAGAAAATCAATAACAGGTCATCAGAAAAGGAGACAAAAAGAAAAACGGCGGTCGTCAAGATCCGGAGGTTCAGAAGAGTTTCGAAGCTCATCATCATCACCTCCATTTGAGAAAGAGGAAAAGAGATCCAAAGAAGTTCGTCGAGAACCATTGCCGCCGGCGAAGAACAAGCGAAAGCATCACCAACCGGCAACTGAAATGTAAGCTTTTATGTTATCCCAATTAAAACCTCTTCCAAATAATTAAACTCTCATTTTTTAAACCTTTTCTTTTTTTCTAACTAAAAACCCTTTTTGTGAATTATAACTAAAACCAGTTTTTGATTATAATTACAGTAAGTAAAAAACTTAAAACTTTTTTTTAATTAAAACACTAACCACTAATAATTTTTTTTAATAAATAAACAGTGTTTAAAACACTTTTATAGTTAAGTGAAAACATTTTTACTAACTTAAAATTAACCCAGTCCTAAAATTAAAACTTTTTTTTAAGTATTAAAATTAACATTTTTTTTAAGTTTTAAAGATTAAGAATTAAAACATGTTAGAAAGGGTTAAAACTTTTTTCTAAAACTTTCTTTAAAATTTTAAAACTAACATTCTGTTAAAGTAAGACTAACGAATCTTTTTTTTTATGTAAACTTCTTCTTTTAAAAAAAAACTTATGATTAGAGTTTTTTTTAATTTAAGACTTTCTCTTTTAAAAATTAAAATTAAAATTAAAACTTTCTAAAGATAAAAAGTTAAAACTAAAGTTTTGTTTATTTAAAAATTAAAACCTTTTAAAATTAAGACTAAAATTTTAATAAAAAAAAATATAAACATTAACAAAACAATAATAAAAATTCCAAATTGCATTTTCGTGTTTCTTTTAATATAAAATATGTTTGCCATATTTTCGTCTAACTTTTCACTAACGTTCTCTGTTTCTCTCCTCAGATTATACATAGATTATGATTCATATTTATTTTAATTTATTTTGTTCCATGGATGTAATTTACGCGAGGCCATGGTCGCGATTTATTTTGTTTTTGTTTTTTTGGGATTTGTAATTTACGCGAGTGATCGTCGCGACGCTTTCTTTACTTTCCGCACTTTAATTTTGCCGTATAATATTTTGTCATGTTTGCATGTTTTACCGTTAGAATTCCCTCCGAAGGAATTAGGTCTAGTTGTTTGACCGCCGAGTCAATAACCCTAGTTTTAGCCGTCTCAAACCCTAATTAACCTAGGCGTCCCGCCGTGGACAAAAATACCCTTTACCCTAGTTTTAGGTCAAAGAGTCGCCGTACTTTGTTTTAGGGTTTCCCGCCGTGGAATCCCTAATTTCAACCCTAAATTTTTAATTAACAAATTCAACGTAGAAATAGGAGTTTCAAAGACTCCACATAAGCGTGTCCTTAAGATACGTTTATTCCCCATTGAAACCTTGACCACAGTCAAGACGTTTCTAACCTCCCTTTCGAGGGGAACTACGATTACTCTGATTCCATTCCCTATCCAGGATACGTAGGCACAAGACGCGACGTCTTGCCGAGTAAACTTAGGACTAACCCTTAGGTCTTTAGGTCACTCTATCCCTTAGCAATATATTTCAAACAAATAATAAAATAAAAAAGCATACAATAAACAAAAGGTTCCTGTAGAGTACTACAGAAGTTTAGGGTGCTAGTACCTTCCCTAAGCTTAACCAACCCCTTACCTAGATCTCTTCCTGCATTGTCTTTACGATGCAAAATTAGGTTTTCCTCTTTTGACCTTTTCCTTCGGATAAATCAAAGAGCGGTTGTGAACTAAAGATGCGATTCAAATTAATTAATAATTTGAAATCATATTCTAACCGCAACAGAAAATGGCGACTTCACTGGGGACCCTCCTAATTTTTAAGGGTTACCCCTATTTTGTTTATTGTGTGATATTTTATTAATTATTTTTATATATCATTGTACCTTGTGGGGATACCTGTTATTGTGAGATAAGTCCTAACCCGGACTTGAGTGACCTTATTATAGGAAGGTGAGATATTCGACGAGGCTTGCCGGGAGTGAGTCCCGACCAAGTCAACTCGAGAATCACCGCTCAGTTGAGACCCTTTCGAAAATGGTTCGGTTGATCGAGTGCAGTCGTGAAAACTTTTACTATTTTCAATTGGAGTCTGTGATACTGGGGACCGTAGTACCTTAACACCACCTTGGTCTTATATAGGACGTAGTGCGGGAACTATGTGGGAGTAGTCCTACAATAGTTGCTACGCGATACTACACTCAAATGAGGTTCTCTTGAGAATATTATCGACCCCCGAGTCAGTCGGAAAGTTGATAATATCCGAAAGATGGATTGATGACTTTGGGCACCGCTTTAGAACCTTGTTCTGCAGGTACAATTAACCTATAGTACTTACCTTTTGGGAAGGGTAGACCTTAACTCCATTCGTTGTCCTCTAACCTAGGACCTTTGTGTGTGTATTTGTGCTTTGCATCCATAAAGCATCATATCATTTCTAGTTTCAAGGAATTCAACAGTCCTTTGCAAATTCAAAAAGGTCCTACATTTTAGAGTCAAAAAAATTTTTCTTTCCAACTTTCCTAAAAGGGAATATTTGCAATCGACCGTTGAAATTCTCGGAACCATTACATGGCATTAGCATCACATTTTTGCATTGTATTTTTCCCCCGGTTTCTCATTCTCGGTTCTCTCATCTTCCAGTGTACCTTTGAGTCGTCAAGTTGATTCCTCGACACAGATATCAGACCAGGGCTAACTATAGACATAAGATGTCAGAGCAAGAGACATACAATGCATAGATCTGAATGGAAATCGATGAGTTGAAGTCAGACATAACTAAGCTCACTGAAATGCTTCAAATACTGATTGCCAGAGGACAGCCAGCTCAGACTCCTCAACACCCAGTTATCAGACAAAACCAGAAATGGAACAGAAGCCACTTTGATCCTATTCCCATGACTTACACCGAGCTATATCTTGACTTGGTTCGACGAGGACTGATCACCATAAAGGCTTCGCCACCTCCTCCTAATCCCCCTCCGGTTGGGTTCAGGACCGATCTCCATTGTGCTTTTCATGAGGTTGCCCCAGGCCACGACTTGGAACATTGTTTTGCGCTGAAGGCTAGAGTGCGTGAATTGGTTAGAACCAGAATACTTGATTTTACAGACGGTTATCCGAATGTTCAGAAGGATCCCTTGCCAGTGCATCAGAAATGAAGTTTTATCACTAGGCCTTTTATTCCTTGTTGTTTGCATTTTCCTTATTTCGTATTAGTTGTTTGCTTTCAAATTATGTTTGTACTTTTACATTAATGAAATGAGCATTGCGACTTTTGATTCAATTCACTTTGCCTACTATTTGCATCTTTATGCTTTATTTTCAAATATTTACTTTTTGTCCAAATTTTTGATATGCTAAGATTGGAGGGAGGATGATGATCATGTTATACCCATACTTGCTGTCAGTATGCTTTCAATCAAACCTTGTTGACGATGTAAGGCATTATTTCAATTCCCAAACACTGGAGAAATAAGGAAGTTAATCCCTTGTCAACCCCTTCGAGCCTAGAAGTTGGAGTTCCTTTCTTTACAAAAAAAAACCCGCAATTTTAACCTGGGGATGGGTAGTTCTCAGTTAACTCGGTTATGTGTTCATGCAATATACCTTTCATATAAAGGTCGCACTTACAATTTTCCTTCACACACAACAAACAAGTGTCGAGGATTTTTTTAAGCCAAAAAAACTGATGATGGTTCACCGTAATCATTAAACCAGGCAGTCATGTTTCAAAAAAAAAAATCAAAAAAAAAAAAATCCCGCTAAGTCAAAACCTATGAAGGAGACTTAGGCAAAACTGGGGCATCCCGCTGACTGTAAAACAGTTCAGGAAAAATTTAGGGATAATACAAAGAGGAGTTTTAAATCTTTACCCTGAAAATCCTCAATGTCAAAATGACCAAATATCATAAGGAAGTAGTGGCTGCTTTTCATAGGTCCATTGACTTCTGAACCATCATTGCTACCATCAGTGCAATTCCTAACCTATAGGAACCTAAATGCATAATAGGAGTTAACTGAGCATAGGACTGGAGATCATCATGTAGATGGGGTGGGAACAAACAAATTTTGAGCCTTTATCCTTTGTTTCATAAACCGTGAACCAGGCCACATTACAACCCTCAAAAGACCTAATTGAAGCAAGGTTATTTTGAAAGTATACTACAGCAAGGTTGCGTAACCTGAATCCTAAAGATCTTTGGGAATCATTTATTTTGGCAGTACACCTTTGTTTTAAACTTTGAGCGTCTTGAACCACCGTGTTCTGACTAACGACTCATGTATTTTCCATCTTTCAAAAATAATTTTGATTTCAAAAGTCGCATGAACTTTGCATTACCATGTTTGTATGAATATTTTTGTTTGCAAACTGGCTTTCCTCTAAGGAATTTTCAAACAATGAGAAACTTGGTCAAGTGATCTTATCAGGGGCAAGTTCCTTTTACATCCTGTCAAAGAATCAGTTCAAGATTTGTTCAAGGCAATATCTTCTCAGATTTGGTTTATCCAGAGAATTGTTCAAGACTCAGACTGGGGCAAGCCCTCCGAGGATACAACAAAACAGTCGATTCCACGAATCAGACAGCTGAAGCAATTATCAATTCATTTGACCTGGGGCAGTTTACTTGCATAATCCCCAAGCAGTTATTCATCATTCCTACAGTGACTATCAACTTGATACAGTTTAACAGAATGACAGTGATCTCCGTGTTGAGGAATCAGTCCTCCAGTTTTGTCATCTCACAGAAAGAGTCGAGTCTTGTCGTCGACGTCTGCATTTGCATTTGATCATATGCCATAGCATAATTCCTATACATGTGCACATCTTGGGTGCTTTACTCCCCATTTACATTTTTATCTTGGGTGCTTTACTCCCCATTTACATTTCTATCTTGGGTGCTTTACTCCCCATTTACATTTTTATCTTGGGTGCTTTACTCCCCATTTACATTTTTATCTTGGGTGCTTTACTCCCCATTTACATTTCTATCCTGGGTGCTTTACTCCCCATTTACATGTCTATCTTGGGTGCTTTACTCCCCACTTACCTTCTATCCTTGGGTGTTTTATCCCCCATGTACCTTTATCCCGGGTGTTTTATTCCCCGTTTACCAGATATTCCTGGGTTTACCTAACATCATGGTGTTTTACCCCCATTTACTTTTTTTTTCCCTGAGGTCGTGTTTTACTCGCGTCTTACCTTGTGGGCAAAATTTATTTACTTGGCATCATGGGTGCTTTATCCCCATTTGCATTTTTCTCCCCGAGGTCGTGTTTTACCCGCGTATTACCTCGTGGACGAATTTATTTACTTGGCATCATGGGTGCTTTATCCCCATTTGCATTTTTCTCCCCGAGGTCGTGTTTTATCCGCGTCTTACCTTGTGGACGAATTTAGTTACTTGGCAGCATGGGTGTTTTATCCCCATTCGCATTTTTCTCCCCGAGGTCGTGTTTTATCCGCGTCTTACCTTGTGGACAAAGTCCAGTTTACTTGGCACCCATCGACTATTTCGTGTCATGTCTATCTGACGTTCTTCCAGATACGACGTGTCTCCTTTTCGATGTTCTTCTGAAATGTTCTGATGTTGTCTCTCCCTATATGTTTTCTGGTGAGTCCTGAAGATCCCGCTCGATCTCTTCAAGGAATGTCCCGAAAACTCTAGCGTCTGTCGTTTACCTGGTCCTGCCTCCGTGTGGATCATATGTTACCTTGTCACCACCGTGTGTCTTCTTCCCCAGTGCATTTCCTCGTTGCGCCGTCCCCTGTGACGTTGTTTCGTCTGCATCCGTGCATTTTTTTCATTTTCATCATACGCATCATATTAGATTCATGGCATTGTCAGCATTATAGTTCGTGTTATTTTGTCCATATCATTGCATATCACTACATCTAGGGGCCAAATTTCCGGTTATCTGTATTTAAATCCCTTTCACCGCGATTTCTCGAGTCTCCGCTGCTCAAATCATCCGATGAAGCTATTTAAATAGGGGCATCTGTTGCACCCCAAATTTGTCCTACCTTTACATAGTTTCTAGTGCCACTTTATTTTGAATGAATAAAATGGCACAATTGGCAAGAGACCGTGTGTAAGGAGTTGTGAGTGTGAGAGGTCGAGAGTTCAAATCCCACCTTCTTCACTTTTTGTTTTTCTTTTATTTTTGTTCTAACTTTTCTATTTTTCATAAAAAAAAATAACAAAAATAGTTTTTTTAATTATTTAATTATTATTTTCGTATTTTATTTAAATTATTTTTTTAAAAAATATTATTTTTCACTTTTTCCCATATTATTCATAAAAAAACATCAAAAAATCAAAAAATTAAAAATATTAGAAAATATTTTATTATATTTAGTAAATAAATAGAGTTTTAAGTTGTTTTAAGTTTGTTTTAATTTAGTTTTGACTAATTCTTTAAGTTGGGCTTTAAAGTGGGAATTAAGTTAGAGCTAACCCTAATTTGTTACCTATATAAACATAAGTGATGGGAGGAAACTTCATTCACATCAGAAAATCAATAACAGGTCATCAGAAAAGGAGACAAAAAGAAAAACGGCGGTCGTCAAGATCCGGAGGTTCAGAAGAGTTTCGAAGCTCATCATCATCACCTCCATTTGAGAAAGAGGAAAAGAGATCCAAAGAAGTTCGTCGAGAACCATTGCCGCCGGCGAAGAACAAGCGAAAGCATCACCAACCGGCAACTGAAATGTAAGCTTTTATGTTATCCCAATTAAAACCTCTTCCAAATAATTAAACTCTCATTTTTTAAACCTTTTCTTTTTTTCTAACTAAAAACCCTTTTTGTGAATTATAACTAAAACCAGTTTTTGATTATAATTACAGTAAGTAAAAAACTTAAAACTTTTTCTTAATTAAAACACTAACCACTAATAATTTTTTTTAATAAATAAACAGTGTTTAAAACACTTTTATAGTTAAGTGAAAACATTTTTACTAACTTAAAATTAACCCAGTCCTAAAATTAAAACTTTTTTTTAAGTATTAAAATTAACATTTTTTTTAAGTTTTAAAGATTAAGAATTAAAACATGTTAGAAAGGGTTAAAACTTTTTTCTAAAACTTTCTTTAAAATTTTAAAACTAACATTCTGTTAAAGTAAGACTAACGAATCTTTTTTTTTATGTAAACTTCTTCTTTTAAAAAAAAACTTATGATTAGAGTTTTTTTTAATTTAAGACTTTCTCTTTTAAAAATTAAAATTAAAATTAAAACTTTCTAAAGATAAAAAGTTAAAACTAAAGTTTTGTTTATTTAAAAATTAAAACCTTTTAAAATTAAGACTAAAATTTTAATAAAAAAAAAATATAAACATTAACAAAACAATAATAAAAATTCCAAATTGCATTTTCGTGTTTCTTTTAATATAAAATATGTTTGCCATATTTTCGTCTAACTTTTCACTAACGTTCTCTGTTTCTCTCCTCAGATTATACATAGATTATGATTCATATTTATTTTAATTTATTTTGTTCCATGGATGTAATTTACGCGAGGCCATGGTCGCGATTTATTTTGTTTTTGTTTTTTTGGGATTTGTAATTTACGCGAGTGATCGTCGCGACGCTTTCTTTACTTTCCGCACTTTAATTTTGCCGTATAATATTTTGTCATGTTTGCATGTTTTACCGTTAGAATTCCCTCCGAAGGAATTAGGTCTAGTTGTTTGACCGCCGAGTCAATAACCCTAGTTTTAGCCGTCTCAAACCCTAATTAACCTAGGCGTCCCGCCGTGGACAAAAATACCCTTTACCCTAGTTTTAGGTCAAAGAGTCGCCGTACTTTGTTTTAGGGTTTCCCGCCGTGGAATCCCTAATTTCAACCCTAAATTTTTAATTAACAAATTCAACGTAGAAATAGGAGTTTCAAAGACTCCACATAAGCGTGTCCTTAAGATACGTTTATTCCCCATTGAAACCTTGACCACAGTCAAGACGTTTCTAACCTCCCTTTCGAGGGGAACTACGATTACTCTGATTCCATTCCCTATCCAGGATACGTAGGCACAAGACGCGACGTCTTGCCGAGTAAACTTAGGACTAACCCTTAGGTCTTTAGGTCACTCTATCCCTTAGCAATATATTTCAAACAAATAATAAAATAAAAAAGCATACAATAAACAAAAGGTTCCTGTAGAGTACTACAGAAGTTTAGGGTGCTAGTACCTTCCCTAAGCTTAACCAACCCCTTACCTAGATCTCTTCCTGCATTGTCTTTACGATGCAAAATTAGGTTTTCCTCTTTTGACCTTTTCCTTCGGATAAATCAAAGAGCGGTTGTGAACTAAAGATGCGATTCAAATTAATTAATAATTTGAAATCATATTCTAACCGCAACAATAGTTATAATCCATATTCTGTAATACATTCTTAATTTTTTTGACGGAGATATTGAAACATTTTATATGTTTAATTATTAATATATTATAATTTTAATTAATAATTAAATTAATAAAATTTATTTTAAATATTTTTATTAAGTAAAATAACGTATCTCAAATATTATATATATATATATATATTTTTTTTTTTCCTTTCACTACAAAATATATTATTTGTTTGCGGTCAATCATAATATGTCTATGAAAGGTTAAGCATTTGTTTATATCAATAAAACGCAAGACCTTTTAACTTATTCCCAAGCCTATAGGAACATACGAAAAATCAAATTCACTTATTTATTCAACTATACTTTGGTGTTCATAGAAGAACATTTTTGAGAGAGGCCAGCCACTTCACTTAAGTGGATCCATGCACTTCGAAAGAGACAAATCCAAAAAGAATCTAATAAAATAGATTTTACTTAAAATTATACTACTCTTTTAATCATTTGTCAGCCATTATACTACCTTTTACATTTAGTTATTTATTTAAAAGAGTTTAAACCTAACATTTTTATTTAAATAATTTATTTTTCAAATAAATATCTAAACTAATCAACTTTCTCATGTATTTTCTAAATTAACATACTTTCAAGTAAAAAAAGAAATTTGAACACAAAAAAAGTCAATATAATTAACAAAAATATACAACACATAAAAAAATATCATTTTAATCGGTGATAATATATAAATATATGTAAGAGAATGTAAAATTTCTTTAAACACTATGGCTGAGGATGTATAATTTTACACAGTTAGTTTAGAAAAACATATTTTTATATTTTTCTATCTGTAAACCTATTTCATAATTGTTTTTAAAAATAGTTGGACATCTGTGTAAAATTAAGTCGCGTGAAAATTCTTTTCTATTCTTATTAAAAAATATGATAATTAAATAATTGAATAACACTTTTCTTTTAAGTGAGCCCTATATCTTTTAAGTTATGTTACCCAATTGTATAGAAATTTATTACCTGTTAGCATTACGAGAAAATAAGAGAGATACACCGCATTTTTAAAATAATTTTACATTGTGAGCACAACTTTAATATCATATTTTTTTATTACTTAATTTTTAATAAAAAAAAACTTAGTTAAATGAATTTCTGTTGTGAGAATCAAAGTAAGAAAATGAAATATAAATAGAAATAACACCACATCAAGCCAGCACTGTCATCTGTTTTCGTTTCTATATTTTCTTCTCTCAATTCCTTCTTTTAATCTCTCCCAACCATTTTTTTCCATTTCAAATTTCTCATACCTTTTTCCTCTTCCAACCAATTATGGTCTAGACGCTCAAATGCTTCGCCGGCGTCCTTGCGCGGCTCCGTCCCCACCACCTTTTTAGTTTCTTTCTCCCCCTCTCTATTCCCCCGTCTCGTTTTTCCCCAACTCAATGATCCGTCAGCAACAACTTCCAAATGGCCGCCGCCGCGCCGGAGAAGTCGCCGGCAACGTAACGGCGGATTGCGCCGCAGTGTGCTGCTGCGTTCCTTGCGCGGTAATGGACATGGTGGCGCTCGCTGCGTACAAAGTTCCCGCTTGTTTGTGGAAGAAAGCGGCGAAGAAGAATAAGCAGAAACGGTTGCAGAATCAACAGAAGAAAAACAAGAAGAACGAAACGGCACTGTTTGATCATAACAAACCTGGCGGGCCTGGGCTTGGGCCTGATGCGGTTATTGTCGGGCCCACGTTGGAAGAGCATTTGGCGAAGGAAGAGGTACCGGGAGGTGCTAAATTGGAAGAAGAGATGTGGGCCCGGTTCAGCGCAAGCGGTTTTTGGAGGAGTGATTCTATGCGACAAGAACCGGAATTGCAAACCGGGGAAAAGGACCGTTAGTACTTTTTTTAATAATTGAAAGAGGGATTGTAAATTGTGTAATGCGAAATTTATATTCAGATTTCAGATACAGGTGCTGAAATTTAAAAAGAATTTAATGCTTTGTTACTTTTTGTGGATTGTGATGTTGAGAGGGAATCATTTATGTATTTTAAGGGTAAGATAGTAATGAATATGCTTCAATTTTACGAATATTTTATAACTAAAATAAGAAACTGGGTTTGGTGTTGTCATGAATTATCATGTCAAAGACATTTAATGTCTTTTTGTCTATTCATTCTTTTTTTGTGCTAGGTAAATTTTCTCTCTGAGAAAATAATGCACTCATTTTGATTCTGAAATATTATCTTCATTTTCCAATAATTCTTCTATGTCAAAACAAATAGTCATGTTAGGCGTGAATATATCTATTGAAAAAGACATCAAACTAGTTTTAAAGTTAAAGGCTAGGATGTTATATTTGTGAGCAAAGGGTCTATGAAGGGCGAGGGAAACATGTCGCCTACAAGAGGTGAGGGAGTCCCATCGCCAGTAAGAAGGTGGATATTGTCCACAACATTCTTACCGTTTGATATGAGAAAGAAACCCTTAGGGTTGGGTGGGGTTAGATATGGGGGATGAGGGATTCATTAACAACTGTGAGAATAAGGCGTCGAAAAAATATGTAACTGGTGACTCGAAGACAGAACTTAAAGGATTTTATGGATTCATCACTCATTTAAGAAGGGAGCTTCACAATGGTTCTTAGGTGGGGGAAGTTAATAATAAGTTTCGATGGGGAGGATCAACAGTGGGTTTTGATGTAGGAAATGAGTTGTTACGTTCTATTTTGTGAAAGTACCCGAAGATATATCTCAGGATGAATTAGGGGAAGAGTTTTGTCAATGTGGTAGCTTGCTTGATGTTTCTATCTCGTAGAGACGCAACGCTAGAGGTTATCTTGTTTAGCAAGTTAAAATTGACATGCGTTAAATGTCTATGCCACAACCATGAGTCCTCACTCATAGTCATGATACATTTGTTGCTGCTATCTAACATATAGACATTATTTACCCTCAAGCCATTAAACACATCCTTCTTTTTATCATTGTGTTCAATTATGAAACAATCTTTTGAAAAAGATACTCCGTATCCCTTGTCGCATAATTGACTAATGCTAATGAGATTGTGTTTAAGGCCTTCGACTAGCAATACATCAGAGATAGTAGTAGGTGAGGGATTACCTACACTACCTTTTCCAAGTATTACTCTCTTGTTGTTGTCTCCATAGGTTACAAATTCCTTCTTCTTTGCCACAAAGTCAATGAAGGGAGATATGTCTCCTATCATATGTCTTGAGCATCCACTATCGAGAACCCATCTTCTCTCGGTAGTCTCAAGACTTTATACCTATAAAAATAATCAACAAAAATAGGTACCTAATTGTTTATTGGGTCCTTGGTTGTGAGTGAAATCTTGGTTGCATTTAGGCAACCATTGATAAACCCCTTTAGGAACTAAAAATCTCCTAAAACGATATTTAACAATGGTGTGACCCCTCTTGCAACAATACAAGCAAGTAAGGTTAACTCTTGTATAACTTTTTCTATCTTGATTTTTGACCACATATGTATATTTTTGATAAGGATTAACCATAAGTTTTCTAAAATGTGCTTTATCAATAGTGTCGCTACTGCGAAAATCGAGGTCGGCAATGACAGAAGAGTCGCCACCCTGCGTTATTTATCCCAAGAGAGGGAAAGGAAACACTCAGAGAAAACCTAACAAAAAAAGGGATAAGATCGGTCATCACAACCAAATCTCGGGTTCGGGAGTCGGTTACGCAAGGGGAAGGTATTAGCACCCCTCACGTCCGTCGTACTCGACGGGATCCCCGCTTGTTGTCTATCTAAAGGGTGATTGAAACTATCTAACTACAGGCTTGAGGACAAAAAGATAAAGAAATGACTCAGCAAAGCAACGACGCTTTGTGCCTACGTATCTCATCTGAAATAAGAAGTCAGAGTCAACGTAGTTCGGCTAACTATGGGTGAAAGAGGGGGAAAGTTTCTCTCTAAGATGTCGCGTCTTGTGCCTACGTATCCTCGTCTGGTACGAGAAATCAGAGCAAACGTAGTTCGGGCTCAAAGGACCACAGGTTGGTTCAAAAGTTTTTAGTCCGAGTAGGGTTAACAATTAGTTCTAGCAGTTGGTGTATGCAGCTCGACCATTGGAGACTTAGGCGTTATCGTTTGCGGTAGAACTAAGGGTTAACGACACTCTCTTTGTGAAAAGATTTTTATTGATTAAGAACCCCAAAGGGTGAAAAAGGTTTGAAGTGTTTTTGTGTTTTTTTTAAGACAAAGAAGTGGATTGAGTTATGGTTTGAAACTCACGTCGCACTAAAGACTATGACTCGAGAGCGAATGCGTTGCATATCGCCCAAAGGGCATATGCTGAACACTCTAGACAATTGAGAGGAGGCCCCCCAACCATCATTCCTCGAGTACTTAAGGCTCGTAGCGTACAACACAAATCTTTCTTTATTAGGTGTTTTGAAATGGTTAAGAGATGAGGAGAGAAAGACTCAAGCTAAGGGGAAACTGAACCCTAAAGTTATCATGCACAATGCTCCTAAAGTCGGGATGAAAGGGAATGAAACTATCCTAGTGTTATCATGCAAAGGATTGAACACCTAATATCTCTCCTACTCTCATCCTAAACGGAGGTACTAGGAATCCTAGGAGGATCACGGCCAAAGACCGAGTAAACACTAAATAAATCAATCGCAGATGAAATGAGAAAGAAATAAAATGATGAATAAAATGGAAAAAGAAAACATGTTAATTTGTTAATTCAAAATAAAAATGACAAAATAAGAATGGAGATTAAAATAAAAAAAAAGAAAATAGCATATAAAAAATAAAATAAAAAAGATTTTTTGATTTTAGATATTTAAAACTAAAAGATAAAAATAAGAAAAGAAATAAAAAATAAAAGGATGAAAATGAATAACATATTAAATAATAAAATAAAATGTTTTTCTTTTTTGGATTTTTATGGCATTAAAAAAAAGTTTTAAAAAGAAGTAAAAGAAAAACAAACAAAATACTAAAAATATAAGAAAGTGCCCCCGTAAGGAGTTGAACCCTTGACCCTAGGGTTCAAGGCTGAACACCAAACCAATCCAAGCATCCATTAACTTGTGAAAAACAAAGGACAAGGAAGAAGAAAAGACAACACGTGGGAAAAAACATGAAAATAAACAAAATTCATCCCCGCTGGGGATCGAACAGGTGACATGATAGTGAAAGGCAAGGCAATTAACCACAGGGGTGTCGATACATCCGTGTATCAATGCCACCCCATCAATAGATATACCAAACAAGCGCGCTATTCCTGGGCAAACCTCAAGGCAAGGCAAGGCAAAGTTGTGAAATACGACTCCGATCCAAACTCTCTCAAATCTTAAGCAAATTTAATGAAATTTTAGCCTATCTTACTTATTTTTTCAAGAGGAACACAATGACACTATTAGTTTTTTCAAATTATGCACACACACCAAAAATCGATGGAAGATGCAAGATGGAGTTTTGAAATACGTTTTGGTATCCAAAGATCAGAACAGATGCATTTAAAGGTAGGAAATGGTTGGAGCATGTTTCAAATGTATAATAGAACGAATTCTGACAAAAAGGCTTGTTCGAGACACATCAGAACAAGAAGTGGCACTTGAGTTGCAAATGATGAAAATGTGTTGAATAAGAGCAAGAACTTAGTATCACAATCCAAACACAAAACCTCACACACCGATCAAACAACCAACATGATGCAAATGGATATGAGCAAAGGGTCTGATCAAACTTGAAAAACCAAACTCATGATGAGTTCCAAAACAGTTCAGCCTCTTAACAAAAACCACAACAGGGCTGTCAAATGGTGGAGTGTACACTAGCATCTAGAATAAGCAAACAAGCCTCTAAGCTAACACCACACACCAGACAGCCATGATGAAAAACAAAAAAAAGCAACACTACAGCATAAGGCTAAACCCAGCAGGTGCACCCATACCTCAAGGTTTGGCAGACCCCAATGCACACAGGCTCACGAAGTGCAAGAAAACTGATGACAAAAGGCACTGCAGCAGTGGATTCAAACATTTCAACCTTATCAACATGATTAAGAACAACAAAACCATGATAGTGTTTGATTCCTTTGGTTCATTCCAATGACAAGACTTAATTCAACAGCCACATCTGTCAAGACAGATAAATCCTAACAGCAAAATCCCAAGCAATGATTACAGCAAAAATCCAACTCCAAAATCAGGCTAAACAAGCAAACCAACAAAACTGTCCTCCAAAGATTAAGCCAACACATAACAAACTTAAGTCCTCAAGACAAAGTCTACTAAACTCCCCTACACTGTCTAAAACTTGCCTTCACTGATTGGCAAAAACCCTGATGCACATGACAGACCCACCAAGTGCAGGAAATTGACTGCAAAAGTCAGTCTATCTTAAACAACTTTGATCAACACATGATGAAAAACAAACTCGGCCTGAATTCACACAGCCAAACAGCAACATCCAAATACCTGATGGGATCTAAACTGGTCAAGCCCTCCAACTTGCCTAGATAGCAGGCATAACACCAATACAAAAGGTCCACCAATCCTAGACTACTGGTTACTAAGTCAACAACAGCAGCAAGCTTTGTACAACATCCACATCCACTGATGGATTATGGCAGCAAGCTAAATCCAACACCATAGCAAATAAGGTATAGGCTTTCACACAAACTGACAGCATACTCAACAAACCTAGATAGCAAGTTAAACACTAAGGCCACAAGCCAAACTTCACATAGCCCAACTTGTTCAAACATTCCCTGAGTCTAATGTAACCTCTAAAATAATTCTAAGTTGATAGACCTCTTACTCAAGCTAGGTAACAATTACACCAAACTCTTAGCATAAAAGGCACCAAAATACTAGCAGTAGCATAAAAAGCACATGATAACTACAAACTGCTCTAAACACAGTCACCATCCAAAGCTTGGCTCTTCCAACAGATTTCTTGAACTCCAAAACAACCTAAAATCTCACAGCCTAACCTCAAGTCTCCAAGGGCAAGCATAAGTGGATTCAAGGCAAAATCCTTACAAGAGGTGAATTCCAAGACAACAAGGTATGCACTAGGTCAAAACTATACTGACAGGCCTCTCCTTGATAAATTCACAAAAATGAAAAAACCTAAAAAAAGATCCTACTAGGTGCCACAAACTAGTCTCTCCTAAACTGCCCAAAACTTGCCACCACTGATGTACCCCAGATACAAACACCATCCTCAGACACTGATGCAAACTCTGAACCTTGTTAAAATAAGCACCACCAAATTAACATGATCAATAAAACAAACAGCCAGGTGAGCAGGGCAAATTGCAGCCAAGTGAGCAAAACCTTAATGCACCATTTGCAAAGGGCAGTGGAAAACAGACAGAGGTAGCCAAGCCCTAGGAACTACCTACCAAAGGTTTAACAACAGCAAAACTTATATGGAAATCCTACAGCCAAACTATCTTAGTCACTAGGCTGAACTGACCCTATGTACAACCTGATAAGGATCTTGAATTGGCAGACTCTCAACAGAGTTGTAGATAGAAACAAAAGCAACAAAATTTAAACCATGTCCACCACTAAATCCTAACTGCCTAATGCCACAGCTCACAAAGAGTCATCAACTCAACAATTCAAGTAATTTGCTCCAAATGACATGCTACAACCTTGTGCTATCAAGCACACATAATTTCAACAAGAGATTCCAAACTTAAAATAACAATGCCTAATGTTCCAACAGTGTAATATTGCTAAAAACAACATATCCACAAATTGTACTAATGACAGTCCCTAACCCAAATAAACAAAAGTCACATCAGCAAAAGCAAAATACTGCATAAAACCCAATAACCGTCCCAAGCACACATATGACAATTGGAAATTCCTCAAATAAAAGCTTAAGCATTACCAAATCAAACATTAACTTCTTATGATAACTACCCTACACCAGATATTGTCAAGGCTCAAAATCAAGAAAACTTAACCTAAGCTCTGTCAACCCCCAAAGCCATACTGACTTGACAGTATGCTCAAACCAAAACAAACCTATCCAATGACAGCCACAAAACCAAGAAAACTCCAGACTGTTAATATTCCTTCAAAACAGTTTGATCAAACCAACATGACAAAGCTCAAGACCTAGATTCAATAAGTGCTTAACCTCATGTTTTCATGAAAGTAGTAACCACACACCATCCTAATGGCATCTAAGCAGCAGACACAAAGATTTGACAGAAAGAAGGTTACACACAAATAAAACAACCTTGTCATGAGGAAACAAACATCAACATTTCAAGTGACAAAAAATCAACCAATCCAAAGAATACAAACATACTCAGACATGTTTAGTAATTTCTATGCATTTGAAACAGGGGGTTTAGAAATAACCTACCTCTTGCAGCCTCCAAAATAAGCTAGCAGCAAAAGCACAAACTTGAAGCTCCTTCCCTTTGAAAATGGCTTCCAAGTATTAAGATGATAAATTTGTGATGAAGGGTTAAACAAAGTGAGGAAATGAGTGATTTTCGTGGGAATATCTCAGAGAAAAGTAAAAATGCAAGTTTGGGATTTCTTCAAAATGGAGGCTAGGGTTTCTGTTGGCTGATATTGGGTATTAAATAGGGAATCCAATTAGGTTTGAAAGAGTTTCCTCATGGTAGGGTTAGAATGGCCAGATTTTCACCTCCATGGTCATTTTTGAATTGATGGTGTATGATGGATTTTGATCCCAACAAGCTTGCTCATGGACATGTCTTTGTCTCTGTGAAATAAACAACATAGGGTAGCTGCAAAGGATCAGAACATTGGGCAGCCACTTTGTCTTTCACCTCTTTTGGCTAAGATTCAAAAATGGGGCAAAATGGTACAAACTTGTGTTTGTCCAATTTGGGGAATGTTAGGTAGCTCCAATGCTGTACCCATGTGCATGATTTGGATAATGGCTTCAAAATTGCAAGATGAGAATGCATAAACATGCTAGTTATTCACATTTTATGCCCTGTGAAAATGTTCAAGTCAGCCACTTTGGACCATGGTATCTTTGTGCCCACAACTCCAAATGTTTATATCTTGTGCTCAAATGAAAGAGGACATGGAGTAGCAAAAATTTCATGTTGGGGTCAACTTGATTTGAGGATTGGAAGGCCATGAAAAATGCTGTTGAAAACCATGTCATGAAAGCTGTCCAGAAATAACTTAGAAAACATTCTAAGTTATAAAATTGGCTTATTTTTCCTCAATTTTGATTGATCATAACTTGAGCTTCTCAAATCCAATGGAGGAATTCTTGTACTCTTTGGAAAGCTTGGAACACACTCTACAACTTTTGTTTGGGACAAAGTTTCATTTGACATCAAGAATATGATGAAAATTGGCTTGCAAAGTGGTGCAAAAAAACTGTTCAAACTTAACCATTTTGAAATCATTGAAATCCCCAACTTTGATTGATCATAACTTGAGCTCCAAATATCCTATGATTATAAATTGGTACTCAAAAGAAAGCTTGAAATACAAGGAATAACTTTGATGTTTGATCCAAGTTCATTTGAAACCTAAATCATGAAGAAAAATGGCTTTGAATATGGCTGTTCCAAACATAAAACTTTCCATAAACGGAAAGTTCTAAAACCCTAATTCCCAAAAATGACAACTTTCAACAACCTTTGATTTTTCATGATTTTCTTGACTTTTCTTGATCAAATTCCACCCATTGGTCATATTGAACTTAAGGATCATGATCTTGACCTTAAAAAGCCAGGAGTTGACTTTTTTGGCTGCACAATTGACTTTCTCCAAATTTCCCAATTTTCAATCAACTGATCAATTGGAGCTCTTCTGATAAAAATTCATGATCGGTCTCTCATCCTCAAACACCTTAGGACATGTGGAGGTCCATGGAAACAAGTTTGCTTCGAGAAACAAGTTCTATCCTGATTAAAATCGAAACCCTAATTTCTCCTTTCTTGGCCTAGGGCATTGTGCAAATGAACTGAGTAACCTTTCCTCTCCACCACAACCTTTGAGATACTCAACAAACTTCTATCTCATGCTCCCAATAATGATAAGACCTTATGGACCCCTTGACAGTCTTCTGATGGTTTATACTAGTGCCTTTGCTTGAGCTCGAAGCCAATAAAGATTTTCCTCTTGAGTGGTGCATAGACAAACACTTGATCCCCTGTAAATGCAAAATGTTATGCAATGCAATATGCTAGAACAATGAAATGAAACATAAACTAAGTAAAGAAGAGGTTGGTCAAATTTTGGGGTGCAACAACTGCCCCTATTCAAGTGTCTTGGACCTGAAGGGATGAAAAGCGAACAACTTTCAAACATTCGAGGTAAAAGACGATTGAATACCAAAGAACTCGGAAATTTGACAACCGTAGAATGAAACAGTAACCGAATAAACTTGTTCACTGGAATAAAATCCCCGGAAATAACTGTGTCCCATGGTTGCAAGGACAATGAGCTAACTCATAACTAAAATAGGAAATGTCGATGTCAAGTCGGTAAGAACATCTGACCTCGCTGTCAATCCTCGATATTCAATCGGTAAAAGCATCTGACTTCACAGTCAGGCCTCGACATCAAGTCGGTAAAATAGCTAACATCACCGTTAGACCTCTGTTAAATACAAACAGACATCGGGTCCAAAGATACGATCCTCTGACATCGCCGTCAAAAACAAACATCCAACATCGCCGCTGAAAAACCAAATCACTTGACATCACCGCCAAAAACATCAACCTCCAACATTGCCGTTGGGAAAACAAAAATTACCTGACATCACCGTCAGAAACACAAACCTCCAACATCGCTGCTGGGAAAATAGAAATATCTGACATCGCCGCTAGAAAAAAAACCTCCAACATCGCCGTTGGAAAACCAAAGATATCTGACATCGCCGTCAGAAACAAACCTCCAACATTGTCGTTGGAAAACCAAAGATATCTGACATCACCGTCAAAAATAAACCTCCAACATCACCGCTGGAAAACCAAAGATATCTGACATCGCCGCCAGAAAAAAAAACCTCCAACATCGCCGTTGGAAAACCAAAGATATCTGACATCGCCGTCAGAAACAAACCTCCAACATCGCCGTTGGAAAACCAAAGATATCTGACATTGCCGCCAGAAAAATACAAACTTAGTAAGAGAACTCTGACATCACCGTCATCAACAAACATCTGGCATCGCCGCCAGCTAATTGTAATTCTGAGAAACACCTGACATCACCGTCAAATACCTGTGGGGATAAAGAACTCTGACATCGCCGCCAGACAACCGTGGTGCTAATAAACCTCTGACATCACCGCCAGACAAACATGAATCTGATAAGCATCCAACATCGCCGTTAAACAACCATATTTCTGAGAGACTTCTGACATCGCCGCCAGAACTTCGCTAAATAAAAGCAAGCATTAAAATCCATATGAAGTTAAGATCAACCACTGATAACAATCACGGGGAAACTCCGCTGGGGAAATAACATGAATTGGGGTTTAGCCACCACACGGGCAAAGACCCATCACCTGCGAGATTCACCTGAAACAAAGAGAAAACGATCTGGCTTATGTTTCAAATGCACATGTTTGAATATGGCATAATGCTCCATACGAAATGAAAATGCTACGCGTTTGGGAGGATGCTATGCACGATGCAAATGCAAGGAACCACTCTAGAAAAAATAAATGCTGAAGAGACGAAAACAACTCCGCTGGGGACGACGCCCTAGACGGCCTACCAGAATACAACTCTTCTGGGGAACTAACAACTCTGTTGGGAATCAAGGCAGACTGCTGAAGGATAGCTTTATTCTGTCAATTTTTCCGTTATGCTGAAGATTTAATCCGCTATCTGTTAGGGATTATGAATGATATCTACTAGGGAATCATCCTAAACTCCCTCTCTGCTGAAGAGAATAAACAATCTCAAGGAAGAAAGTTACTCCACTGCCTCGACTAGGGATTAGGTTAGGAGGGAATCAACATCGACCTCTGCTTAGGGAAAATGAGCACAATACTCGATAATATCGACCTTTGCTTAGGGAAATGAAATAATGACCCGGACTCTGAGGGGAAAGGAGTCAGTCGTTCAGACTCTGTGGGAAAAAAAATTCATTCCACTATAGGGGATAATCCCGTGCCCACTTGTTGGAAACGATCTTACTCTGCTGGAGATATCAACCTCGACCTGCTGAGGATAACCTTAATCGTACGAGGCTTCATCCTTCTGGGGATGTAAACACGTTTAGCTTGCACATTTTCTTCAGATGAGGGACTTCTGGAAAAGTCTCGAGGATGAGCGTCCTACAAATGACAAACAAACAAACACGTTCTGTGCAACAAACATCGTCTTACATATCACTTGTGACATTATTCAAGCAAAAGCATCGTTTCGATCATAGTTGGCAGAGCCCACAAAATTATGTATGCAAAGTTTTATCAAAAACAATCAGGCGTCTTTTGCAAACAAAACGGTAAAAGCTGAATCAAAAACAAAAGTTTTATGAATAGTATATTTTATTGATAAATGGCCTATAAATAGGAAAATTTACAAAGAACGCAACTCTTGAAATGAGATAGTTGCGTAAGAAAAATACAGAAATGCACAAGAATATACAAAAATGTCGGCAATGTGGCACAGACAACCACCATAGAACGACTCAAATATGACTCGTGTGACTTCGACGCCTTTCTGATGCTTTGTCTTCTGAAGAGATTGATTTGGACGGTAACTCTCGATTTCTCCCATAATCCACTATGCTTTAAAGATCTACGCGTGGACCGCAGTCGTTTGCTTTTCAAATCCCTAACTTTTGCCTGAATCGCCCTTGCGGGTTTTCGATTCACCGAGATACCCATTTTTGCCAAAGTCGCCCTTTCGGGTTTTCAACTTTGCGGGTTTACACTTTTTCCTTTTTATCCCTAATTTTTTCCCGAACCTATCCTTTTATGGTTCGCCGGGATGCCCCATTCTTGCCTGGATTCTCTTTTCTTTCCAGCGGGTCTATTTTAAGCAAAATATCTTTTGACTGTGTCCGTGTTCACGGGGGACGTAAAATCTTCACCATCCATGGTTGAAAGTAGCAAAGCTCCTCCAGAGAATACTTTCCTTACAACATACGGACCTTCATAATTGGGAGTCCACTTTCCCCTGTGATCGTTCTGTGGTGGGAGAATCCGCTTCAATACCAAATCATCTGCCTAAAAGCTTCGAGGACGCATCTTCTTACCGTAGGCTTTCTTCATCCTGCTTTGGTACAGACGTCCATACGCAAGAGATGCCAACCTCTTCTCATCCATCAAACTGAGTTGATTCAACCTGTTCTTCACCCATTCTGCTTCTTCTAGCTTGACGTCAGCCAAAACTCTCAAAGACGGGATCTCGGCCTCCAATGACAGGACAACTTCCATGCCATATACTAACGAGAAAGGAGTTGCCCCAGTTGAAGTACGCACCGAGGTACGGTATCCATGTAAAGCAAAGGGCAACATCTCATGCCAATCCTTGTAAGTCACAACCATCTTCTGTATTATCTTCTTAATGTTTTTGTTGGCCGCTTCCACAATGCCATTCATCTTCGGACGATAAGAAGACGAATTGTGATGCTCAATCTTAAAGTTCTGGCACAACTCCTTCATCATCTTGTTATTCAGATTGTACCCATTATCAGTAATGGTCCTTTCAGGTATTCCATATCGGCAGATGATGTCCCTTTTGATGAACCGGGCTACAACTTGCTTGGTGACATTGGCATAAGAAGCTGCTTCGACCCATTTGGTGAAATAGTGGATGACCACTAAGATGAAACGATGCCCATTGGATGTAGTCGGCTCGATTTTTCCGATCATATCAATGCCCTACATGGAAAAAGGCCACGGGGATGACATGACATTCAAAGGACACGGCGGCACGTGAATCTTGTCGGCATAGATCTGACATTTGTGGCATTTCTTGGCGTACTTGAAGCAATCAGACTCCATAGTCAACCAATAATACCCTGCTCTCAACAGCTTCCGAGACATGGCATGCCCCCCTGCATGTGTTCCAAAGGCTCCTTCGTGGACCTCTTCCATAAGCAGATTCGCTTCTTTTCGTCCACACATCTTAGCAGCACTAAGTCAAAGTTCCTTCGGTAGACTACACCGTCTGGATTCAGGTAGAAGTTACCAGATAACCTCCTTAAGGTTTTCTTATCACGGGCCGATGCCCCAGGCAGATACTCTTGATTCTTGAGAAAGTTCTGAATATCGTAATACCATGGCTTGCCATCAGAAGCTTCTTCTATTGTGAAAACGAATGCTGGCCTATCGAGGCGCGAGATAACAATCCTTGGTGCATTGTTCCAGAAGTTCACTTTGTACATTAAAGATAAAGTAGCCAAGGCATCTGCCA
Source organism: Lathyrus sativus (assembly GCA_963859935.3). Taxonomy (NCBI): domain Eukaryota; kingdom Viridiplantae; phylum Streptophyta; class Magnoliopsida; order Fabales; family Fabaceae; genus Lathyrus; species Lathyrus sativus. The sequence goes on along the minus strand of OZ012735.1, from coordinate 853,580,551 downwards.
TCTGATTTTCCGCTCTCGGCACATGGTGAAACTCTACACGATCGAAGAAAGGCAGCAATCTTCTTGCGTAGTTCATATAAGGGATTAGATTTGGTTGGCGAGTCTCCCACTCTCCTTTGATCTGGTTGACCACTAAAGCTGAATCACCGTAGACATCAAGGTTCTTGATTCTCAAATCGATTTCTTCCTCGATACCCATGATACACGCTTCATATTCGGCCTTGTTGTTTGTACATGGGAATGTCAACTTGGCAGTGAAGGGTATATGCGTTCCATGGGGGTTGTAATGATTGCCCCAATTCCACTGCCGTAGGAGTTAATAGCACCATCAAATATCAATTTCCACTGGGAACCCAATTCAGGACCTTCGTCCGGCAACGACTCATCACAATATTTCATCTTCAAGTACATAATGTCTTCGTTGGGAAAATGAAACTTCATTGGCTGATAGTCGTCATTGGTTGCTCTGCGAGATACTCCGACAGAACACTCCCTTTAATAGCTTTCTGAGACACATATTAAATGTCGTATTCTGTCAGAACCATCTGCCATCTAGCAATCCTTCCTGACAGTGCTTGCTTTTCAAACACGTACTTAATCAGATCCATCTTTGAGATTAACATGGTTGTATGGTTTAGCATATACTGCCTTAGGCGTTTGGCGGCCCAAGCCAGTGCACAACAAGTTTTTTCCAACATTGAGTATTTGGACTCACAATCTGTGAACTTTTTACTCAAGTAATAAATTGCATGCTCCTTTCTTCCAGTCTTGTCATGTTGACCGAGAACACAACCTATGGAATTCTGGAACTCTCAAGAACTGTTAAGTACATTATCAATGGTCTTCCAGCCACCGGGGGCATCAGTATTGGAGGTTCCTGCAGATACTCTTTTATTTTCTCAAATGCTTTCTGGCAATTCTCATTCCAAATGACCGCCTGATCTTTCTTTAATAACTTAAATAATGGCTCACAAGTGGCGGTGAGGTGAGATATGAACCGAGCAATGTAGTTCAATCTACCTAAAAAACCACGAACTTGTTTCTCGGTCTTTGGTGCTGGCATTTCTTGAATTGCTTTGATCTTTGCAGGACCAACCTCTATACCTTTCTCACTGACAATGAACCCCAACAACTTTCCTGACTGCACGCTAAAAGTACACTTGTTTGGATTCAACCGAAGTTTGAACTTCCTCAATCTCTCAAACAGCTTTAGAAGATTCACCAGATGCCCCTCCTCCGTTTGGAACTTCGCAATCATATCATCAACATATACTTCAATCTCATGATGAATCATATCATGAAAGAGAGTCACCATAGCTCGTTGATAAGTTGCCCCTGCGTTCTTCAAACCAAAAGGCATTACTTTATAGCAGAACGTCCCCCATGGCGTGATGAAAGTCGTTTTCTCCATGTCCTCTGGTGCCATCTTAATTTGATTGTATCCGAAAAAGCCGTCCATGAAGGAAAACACTGAGAATTGTGCGGTGTTATCAACAAGCACGTCAATATGGGGGAGCGAGAAATCATCCTTTGGACTCGCTCTATTCAGGTCCCTATAATCGACACACATCCTGACTTTGCCGTCCTTCTTAGGCACGGACACGATGTTTGCGATCCACGGAGGGTAGTTTGTCACAGCAAGAAATCCAGCGTCCAATTTCTTTTGGACTTCTTCTTTGATCTTCACTGCCATATCAGGCCTGGTTCTTCTCAATTTCTGTTTAACAAGAGGACACCCTTCTCGAAGAGGCAGACGATGAACTACAATATTCGTGTTGAGTCCAGACATATCTTTATATGACCAAGCAAAAACATCCTTGTACTCTTGGAGTAACTCAACCAGTCTTCATTTGACATCACTTTGCAGCGCAGCCCCTATTCTGACTTCCTTCTTATCTTCCTCAGTTCCCAGGTTGATGACTTCAACTTCCTTCTGATGAGGCAGGATGACCTTCTCCTCTTGTCTTAATAATCTGGCGAGCTCTTCGGGCATGTTTTCGTCTTCTTCAATCTCTTCTTCTGCTTGAACGATCGGATTGTCAAAGTCACACCGAGTCATAGACGAGTCTGAGTCGATGGTATCTGAAATATGTAACCTGCAATGATGATGATTTTATGCTTAAATGATATGCAAACTAACAAACACAAACCACATTGCCATTTATTTGTTAGAAAATAGAAAACAAGAAAAACAAGGATCACAAAATTTTGAATGAAAAGACGCCTTTTTGATTGATAATGATAAAAGATTGTTCGCACATATAACAGATAGGGCCCTACAAATAAAGACCACTATGCTCCGGGCAGAGCATAGGGCAAATACATTAATCAAAGCAATTACTCTTCACAGGTCACAGAGATGACTTCTTCCATGGTCCAATTCTTCAAACCCTGGCCAGGGATACATGGCTTGATCCACGCATCCATGTCGCAGTCGCTGTCTCCCTCCTCGTCAGATACGACTTTGATTCTTTCGAAAACCACCCCACCACTGGTGAACTGAACAGGTTCTTTGTAACGCGGAGCATTTTGTGAAGAAGATGCATATGGGCTATATCCCAATCCGAACTTGTCTTGTTTGTTGGGGACGCTTACCACTTGCCCCCATCCTTGTGCTGATCCGAATTCCACCACGGCTTTGTATGACGACATGGAAACCTCTGGAGCTTTGACCTCGACCAGCGCCTTTTCCTTGATTTGGACAGTCTTAAAGGCCTGGCACAGTGTTTCTTGGATTTCACCATCGACTTCCACATACTTGAATGAAGACAGATGGCTCACCATGATGTCTTCCGCCCCACAAACAGTCACAATATTTCCATTCACCATGTACTTCAACTTCTGGTGCAAAGTCGATGTCACAGCTCCCGCTGAGTGTATCCAAGGCCGACCCAAAAGGCAGCTATATGTCGGCTGGATATCCATTATGTAGAATACCGTATCAAAAACCTCAGGACCAACCTGAATCGGTAAAGTTAACTCCCCAAAAACGGACCTCCTCGTCCCATCAAACGCCCTGACACCAAGTCACTCGGAGTGCAAGTTATCCCTCACGTGTCTAGCTTCATGAGGGCCTTCTTGGGTAGCACATTCAGTGATGAACCAGTATCTACGAGTACATGTGAAAGAACAACACCTCTACATTCCATAGAGATATGTAAAGCCAGATTATGGTTTCTTCCTTTCGGTGTCAAATCACGATCAGTGAATCCCAACCGGTTACCTACATTGACGTGGGCCACCACCCCTTCCAACTGATTCACAAATATCTCTTGAGGTACGTAAGCATTATTCAAAACCCTGAGCAAAGCATTCCTGTGAGACTCAGAACATAACAGCAGCGACAAGATAGAAATCTTTGAAGGAGTCTGTTGTAAGTGATCCACAATTTTGTAGTCAATCCTTCTTATCAAACACATGAATTCCTCTGCGTCCTTCAACAAAGTTTCCTTTTCTCTAGTCTGAGAATTCTCTTCCACCATCTTTCCTTTACCTTTGTCGGTCCTTTTTACATTTACTTCAGGAGGTGCAAACACTCTCCCACTTCGAGTCATTCCTCCAGTTCCTACCAAATTATCAACAGAATCCAACGGCGAACCCTTCAGTTCCTGCTTTTGACCATTGCAGTAGACCTCGGCCCCGTAGTTCCAAGGGATCGCTTTAGAGCTTTCATAGGGTACGGGCCCTGCCTTTGTGAATATAATAGTGGGCCTCGCTGGAGGCACGGAAATTGTAATTTTTTTATACAGGATGGAGATGGTGGCCACCTCGTCCTTATCTTCAACGACTACCTCTTCAACATTCTTCTTACAGATTCTATCAAATTGCAATAAACCATCATCCATCATGCGTTGTATATGGTTCTTTAGATTCCGACATCCTTCGGGACAGATCATACAGTCTTCACAATCCTTCCCATAGCCTGGGAACACCCCTCCTTCTAACAACTTGCTCTTCACGAAACCCAACGGCGTCTTCAGATCCTCTACCTTGGACACCAAGTTCAGGCCTTCCTTACTAACAATAGCATTCACACCGCCACTTCTACCATGGTTAGGCATGGGATTTTGATCTACGTTTGGCGTATCCTGATTGAAGTTGATAGCCTTACTATCAACAAGGTCTTGTACCTTGTGTTTGAAGGCTTTACAATTGTCGATGTTGTGGCCGGGGGCGCCAGAGTGGAATTCACACCTAGCATTGACGTCATATCCGGGAGGTGGTTGGCCAGTTAGAGGTGTCATTGTCCTTTTCTGGACCAACTGCAGTTGAATTAAGTGTTGTAATAACTGATCGTAGGGCATTGGTGGTGTGTCAAAGTGCCTATCCACCACCCTTCTCCGATCTTGAAACTGTCTCGATGCATAATTTTGTTGTTGAGGTCATTGTTGCTGTTGTTGACATGGTTGTTGTTGCTGAGGCTGTATCGCCGGGATGGCAATACTAGCTATCTGTGGTGGTTGTTGATAATACGGTCGTTGTTGACGTTGATTCAGATTTCTATTTCGATTGTTAAAGTTGGACACTGCATTTGTCTCATTATCTTTCTTCTTCGCACCAAAAATCTTGCTTCCACCTCCAGATGAGGTCCCTTCTCCCACTTGTATCTTTCCCATCTTAATGCCGTTTTCAACCCTCTCGACGGTAATAATCAAGTCCGAAAAGCTCCAAGACATACTGCTCACTAACTTATCATAGTAAATTCTCGGTAATGTGGCCACAAATAGATCAATTAGTTCTTTCTCCACCATGGGAGGTTGAACTCTAGCAGCAAGCTCTCTCCATCTCTGTGTGTATTTGTTGCTACTGCGAAAATCGGCGCCGGCTATGATAGAAGAGTCGCCACCGTGCATTATTTATCCCAACAGAGGGAAAGGAAATGCTCAGAGAAAACCTAACGCAAAGAGGGAAAGGAATGGTCTCGCAACCAAATCCTGGATTCGAGAGTCGGTTACAAAAGGGGAAGGTATTAGCACCCCTCACGTCCGTCGTACTCGACGAGATCCATGCTTGTTTTCTATCTAAGGGTGTGTTTATCTATCTACTCTAAAGGTCTGGTCTAAAAAGAAAAGAAAATGACTCGGCAAAGTATCGCACTTTATGCCTACGTATTCCCGTCTGAAACGAGAAATCAGAGTCAACGTAGTTCGCCTAACTACGGGTTATGGGGGAAGGTTGCTCGCCAAGATATCGCATCTTGTGCCTACGTACTTTCATACGGCATGAAAGATCAGAGCAAACTTAGTTCGGGCTACGGAAGACACAAGCTTGTCTGACAGTTTTTTATCTCCATAAGAAAGGGTTTTCCAAGTTAAGGGGTCAAAGAGGACAAAAACAGAGTTTGAATGTTTGTTTGAATCTTTTACGGAAGAACTGTTTTTTAGGATGTTCGCAATCTCCATCGCACTAGAGACTATGACCCAGGAGTGAATGCTTCGTATGTCACCCAAAGGGTACCACACTAAACATCCAGATTACTGGAGAGAAACCCTCCACCAACCTTTTCCCAGATAGCTTAAGGCTCGTAACGTACGACTTCAATTAACCTTATTACTGTATTTTTGAATTGTTTTGAGATGAAAAGAGAAAGACGCCCTAAAACTATGGTTGAAAGGGAATCTACCTACAGTTATCATGCATGGTTTAGAAACCTAATGTCTGTCATAATTCCCTCTTGCATAGAGGAAATCAGAGATCCTAGGGGAAAACAGCAAAAGAAAGCAAGCAATAAACAGTAAACAGTAAAATGTATGCTACGCAGCAGTACAAGCAAGGCAAGGGAGTCCTGCTCAACCCTAAACCTAAGAAAACAATGGGAAATGGGAGACAAGCTCCACCTCAAACCTAAGGGTAGCAACACAAGCAAACAGACAACACAACAAAAGAAAAGCAGAGGAAGCAGCCCAAGCAGCAACAACAAACTTCTACAAACAACAACTTCAACCTTTAACAGCAGCTCTGGTCAGCAAAGTTGACAGCAAAGAGTCTTCATCTTCAAGTTATCTCCTATCTTCATCTTCGAACTCTAGCAAGCTCCACAAGAAGAGAAATCATCATTGAGATCAAGTTACAATGCTAGGAAACCTGATGAAGACCAAAGGAATTCATCAGGAACCAACATGAAAAGAAAGTGCATCCTCAAAAGTTCTACTCCTTAAGGTATGCCACTCATCCCTCTAAAGGAGAGATGGGGCTTCCTTAAGAGGACTTTGCATCATAGGATGAGGATAGAAGCAAACAATGCATTCTATTTTTTATGAAAGAAAAACTAGTTCTAATGGCTCTTGCTAAAACCCTAATCCTATAAGCTTCTAAAAAGCTCCTAAAAGAGAAAGAAAACTCCAAATTAAGCTCCACAAGCCAATCCACAACAGCTACAAGATGTCCAGGACCTCCTCCAAAAAGGAAACCAAGCTCTTCCAGCTCCAAAGCCACCAACAAGATCAAACAAGGCAAGGCACCAAAGAAGGAACACCAAAAGAAACACATACTTGCAAATTCCATCTAAAATAGAAAACTAAGTTGTAAAAATCTAATAAATTTCCTAAGGGAACATGCATGTTTTAACATTCTAAGGTTCAAATATCAAAGCCTAAATCAACTTCTAGGTCCACTAAATAAATCCTAAGTTGAATTGTGTCAAGATAAACCATAATTTGGGAAGGCTCTAAACATCTCACCTAAAACATAACCTACAATTTATAAAAAAATCTAATAAAAATCCTAAGGGAGCATGCACATCTAACTTACAACATACTCAAAAATCAAATTCAGAAACCAAACCAAATGATCAAACCAAAATCAACAAAACAGATAGGTAAATATGCAAAATTAAAGAAATAACATAAAAGAGAAAAATGCAAATTAAATTGAAAAATGCATGAAAATGAAATTTATTGATCCCAGAAAATCACAAATTTAATCAGGAACATGGACATATTTTAAAAATATTTTTCTGATCAAAGATGAAATTATTATGATTTTTGGAATCAATATGCATTTAAAATAATACAAAAATGAATAAAACAAAATAAAACATGAGAAAATAATGTGGCGCGTTGGATGCAATGACCAGTCAAGGAATCTAGCGCTCAGGAGCTTGCCAGCACATTAGTGAAACTCTGCGTTTCACTAAGTCAAAAAGTCAGCAAAATGAAACATGTCACAACCGTGGGATGAGAGGAACAAGTCAAGCTTGAAACGAGATCCAACGTCTCTGAGGTTGTCTTCTCCAATTCAAATGTCAAACGGAGGGAATTCAGTGTGGTGGCCGGAGAAGACCTCCGGTCGTCTTCTCCGGTGAGCAGGTGTTCACAGGTAGCCAAATAACATCAAACTTTATATCAAAATGCTCAGAATCTCACAAGGATCTTAGATATCCTATCCAAAATATCTAACTCTCATCAGGTTTTAAAACACGATCCAAGTTTCAGAAATCACATCCAAATTGATCATCACCAAATCATAATTCAATTGCATAGAAATGATCATCACACTTCCTAGATTAACCTGATCTATCCCAATCACATTGAAACCTTAAGATCAAGCTAAATCATGTCCAAACAGAAATTGCACTTCAACCTAAATTGTCTCTAATTGCTTCAATTTTGATCTAGAAACGATCTATGTCTCAACTAGATCCTAACCACATGCACAACATGAACTACATCTTCCTAGAATTGTGAGAAATCTGAAGTTTACATACCTGGTGTAGATCTATAAACAGATGTAGTTAGAGCACGATTCAGCCTTCAAAAGTTTCCAGAATCACTCAAGGATGCAAGAGGAAGATGAAGAAACCTTCAATTTGATCTGAATTGGCTGGGAACTAAAAACCCGATCTGCACTTGCTTGCTTGCAAATTCACTTTCTCTCTTTGCTTCTACCACGAAATGAGCACCAAAATGATTTTGAAATCATCACACAACTTATATAGAGTGTGTCTATGGGCTTTTTGAGTCCAATCCAAGCCCAAATCAGCAATTCCAATTTTCTATTTTCCTCTCAAAATTCCCATATGACAGTCATGAATTGGCCATGGAAAATGCTCTATAAGCTTCCTTTTCAATTGCAAAATGCCTTGTGAATGTAATGGGACCAAAAGGAACACTTGAAATGCCTTGGTGAGTGGTTTGGTCATGTTACTTGCATATGAAGAAACCAAATTGTAACTCATGAAAATCTGCCTCAACTCAAAAATCTACCAATGTCATTGTATTTGAAATGATATTTCCATTCAAAATGAGTATTTATTTGACATGTTTTGGTCACTTAACCATTAATTTGAATTTTTCAACTTTGAATATATTAAAAATCTTCCTTTTTAAGCCATTTCAAACCAAATCTTGATATGAGTCAAATCAATTCATCATGACATCTTGGTTAGCCTAAAAACCACATTTTGAACAAGTTCCATGTTGAACAAAAATCCATTTGACAAGTGCAAGTTGGAGATTTTGACCTATGATTGAAAATGGCCTATAATCTCACTTTCCCAAAATACCCTTGGCTTGCAAACCTCATAACTTGAGTTCTACAAATCATATGGAAGATTTATAACACAATTTACAAAGCTAAGATCATGAGGGACAACTTTCATGTTGGCCAAAAGTTCAAGTGAAACCTCCTTCTAGGTCAAAAATAGCTTTGAAGTCATATGATTTTCACAGACAAATTTCAGAGACATCTGAGGACCTGTAACTTGTCTGGACCATAACTTGAGTTCTATAAATCCCCTTGAGGACTTCTAGTACTAAAATTAAAGGTATTGAGATGCTATACAAGTTTCATGTTGGCCAAAGATCCATTTGAAACTTGCATATTGACTTATGTGGTCTTGAAGTTAGGCACTAAACAGGGGATTTTACACTAAAACCCTAATTTAGCAACTTCCCACACTCTTGACTCTTCTTGACTTGATCTTGGTACAACACCACAAATGTCTCATCATATCATTTCATGAACTCCATGACCTAAAAGTAGGCTTTGATACTCTTCAATTGCACAATTGACCTAGGATTGACCCAGATGAAACCCTAATTGCTTGCACTTCAACTGTGGCTCTTGCATTTGACACAATGACTTGATTGAGCTCTCCCATGGCCCTCTAGGAAATCTATGAACTCCATACACATCCTCTTCTCATATTCAACACTTCACATCCTTCTGATGGTCTTTAATTGATCCTCAAGTTAGGAGAAAATCCACATGCAAAAATCTAAACTCTTAGGCACTCAAATCACCTCCTGATGACTTTGATAACTTTTCAATCTTGAATAAGACCTCTTGCTAGGCTTCTCTTGATAAGAATCACACTTGATCCACTTCTATATGAATGATATCATGATATGCAAATGATATAACTATGTAAATTTTAATGCAATGAAACATAAACCAAGTAAGAAAAGGTTGAGCAAATTTTGGGGTGCAACAATATTCTTTAAAACACTCGTTACTTCTCTATGATAAATTCTGAAGTTGCACTCGGTTTGGCGCTAAATCACTGTTGTATTGGTAGTGCTTAACGAAAGCTTCTGCCAAATCTTTCCAACTTCTAACTTGAGGGGGCTCCAATCCCATGTACCACTCGAGTGATGGTCCAGACAAACTGTCCTGGAAGAAGTGTATCAACATCTTTTCATCGCTTGAATACGCAGACATCCTTCGGTAGTAGAATCGCACATGAACCCTCAGGCAAGTATCCCCTTTGTATTTGTCAAACGTGGGAACTTTGAATTTGAGTGACACCTTTAAGTCAGGAACCAACCCTAGATTGGCCATTTCCAGCCCCATGGAGTTCTGATTAGAGAGGTTCCTCATCTGTTCCTCCAACAACTTAAATCTTATATCAGCTTCAGCGGACATTTCATCTTTCACTGAGAAAAGGTCTTCCTGTCAATCCTCAAGCCATGGCTGATACAGATTACCCTGGTTGACTCCATTAACTTCATGCCCGTACCCATTTCCTTGACCGATATTTCCAGCGTTCCCTGCATTTTGGGCTCCAAATCCGGTGTTACCAATTCCTCCACCGACATTACCATTGGTTTCAAAATTTCCATTATCATTCCCAGTGGCGTTTACATTTCTAACACCATTGTCGTTTCCGTTCCCGCCAGCATTGGGGATAGCGTATTATCATGCTGAGGCTCAACATGAGGTGGGTTGGTAGCTGTCCCTCCATGTAATACACCATCATCGTCAACCCGTGCAATCAAAGGTTGCACCAAAGTCCTAAGTTGGTCTTGCCCACTGGCTACAGTCTGCATAACTTCCATGAATTGCGTCATCCTTTCGCAGAATTCCTGAAGCTCGAGCTGAACTTGATCCATAATTCTCTGTTGGTTTCTTCGTGTAGAATAACGGTGAATAGGCTGCCCTTCAATCCTGAAACAAACTCTCCCTCTCTCTGGAGAACCACAAGAAGAGGTTAGGTTAACAGAAACACCTGCAATGCAAATGAAGAATGATGCAAAAATGCAGAATGCAGACATGTAAATATGTTTTAAGGACATTCTCCCCTTGATTCTAGTTCCACGAGCATGGTGAGAGAATGAAAGAACCACAGAGATAGTCAAGGAGAACTTATCATAAATGAAATAAGTCATAGAGTATCATCATACATCATCAAAGGAATACAACAGAAAGTTATCATGACCTCATCCAACAACCCTGGTGATGGTTAGAATACAAACAACAACAAATAAGAGAGAAAGCGTCAGAAACGGAGTCGAGTCCGAAACTCTTCTAGCAACTCTTTTGTGTCTGGATGATCGGGCCTATCAACCAATCCCTAAATAAGCAAGTCCCTCTTCTTGATAGTGTCGCTACTGCGAAAATCGGTGCCGGCTGAACAGAAGAGTCGCCACCATGCGTTATTTATTCCAAAGGAGGGAAAGGAAACGCTCAGAGTAAACCTACCGCAAAGACGGGAAAGGAATGGTCATCGCAACCAAATCCTGGATTCGGGAGTCGGTTACGCAAGGGGAAGGTATTAGCACCCCTCACGTCCGTCGTACTCGACGGGATCCACGCTTGTTTTCTGGTACGGATTGTTATTCTATCTACTCTACAGATCAAGGGTTAAAAGAAAATAAAATGACTCGGCAAAGTATCGCACTTTATGCCTACGTATTCCCGTCTGGAACGAGAAATCAGAGTCAACGTAGTTCGCCTACCTACGGGAAAGGAGGGAAAGGTTGCTCGCTAGGATATCGCATCCTATGCCTACGTACTTTCATACAACATGAAAGATCAGAGCAAACGTAGTTCGGGCCACGTATGACACAAGTCTGTCTTGATTGTTTTTTATCTCCTTCTGAAAAGGGTTTTTCCTGATTAAGAGTCCAAGCGGATAAAAATGACGTTTTTTGATTGGTTTACAGTCTTTTACGCAAGAACTGTCTTTTATTGATGTTTGAAATGTTTATTGTGTTTTTCTGATTGTTTTGAGAAAGAAGAGAGACAACAACTCTAAAACCTATGGTTAAAATGGGAATCAAAGTCTACCCTAATGTTGGCATGCATGGATGAGAACCTAATGTTTGTCATATTTCTCTCCTGCACAGAGAGAAACAGAGATCCTAAGGGGATAAACGGAAAAGAAACAACATATATATAGTAAAGCAATAAAATGCATGAATGCAACAATACAAGCGAGGCAAGGGAGTCCCACTCAACATCGAACCTAGAAAACAATGGGCAAAGTGAAACAACTTCACTTCAACCTCCAGGGGAAAATTATCAAACAATACAGTCAAGAAACTCAAACAATACATCACCAGCTCTAAACAGCACCAACAACTCTAACCAGCAAAACCTGACAGCACAAGCTCCTTCTTCTATCAGTCTTCAAGGCAATGAACTTCATCCTCAATCCTCAAGGGATTCTTCAAAGCAAGCTCTCCTAGATGATAAACAGTTCACAAGATGAGTTTGGATGTTAGACAGTCTGCTGAGCACCAAAGGTGGCCTACAGAAAGTTAACATAATACAGACTGTTTCTCTCAAAGTTCTATCTCCCAGATACAGTCACTAATCCTTCCAAAGGAGGGATGTGAGTATTAGGGAGAGACTTTTAATCACAGAGAAGAATGGAGGCAGAAGAAGCCATCCATATTTGTGAAGAAATTTTCTATTCTAAGGCTCTATCTAGATCCTATGTCCTAGGTCTTCAAACAGCTTCAAGCAAGCCAAGCATCTTCATCAAGCTTTGATCTTCAACTTCAACTCTGTCTTCAATATGCTTCATCATCATGCTCTTCAAACAAAGCCCACACCCCAAGCAAAGCCCAACAGGCCCACACAAACAAAATAAACCCCAAAAGGGCACACCAAACAAGCATACAATTGCAAAATGTACTAAAAATATTAATATAGTAGGGAAAATTCTAATATTATTTCTAGGGGATATACTATACCTACCCTTAATACCCTATATGCCCCAATTCCTAATTCCATCTACAAAACCCAAAAGAAATTGTTCAAGTGCACCTATGTTATGTATAAACCCTAATCTGATCATCCTAATATTCACTAATCAAAATTACCTAAAAATAATCCTAAAAATTATGGAATAAAATTCAGGGGTACCTAATATGTATATCTAATTGTCCTAAAAAGATTGGCCTAGAAAAGCTAAGGGAGCTACCTAAACAAAAATTTACAAGATCATGTATCATCATAAAAGAAATAAAATGCAATAAAAGTAAAAAATATACAAAAAATACTAAAATGCATGAAATGAAAAATGTTTTTATTTTATATTTTTATTGACAAAAATATGAAATGGGAGCAAAAATTCCCATTAAAAAATCATTAATTTTCCATTTAATATGATTTTCCAAAGTTTAACATAAAATGATAAAAAAGAAATTAAAATGAAATGATGAGGGGTGCAGAGAGTAAACAAATACAATGCAGTTCACGTGTGGGCCCAGAATGGGGGTTACGAATAGCAATGCGCCTGGGCCCAATTCATTAATCAGAAATTAACTGAAAAAAAGAAAAACTACGGTGCAAATATCAATGATTTTCAGTTCAAAATATATTGGGCCTCATGAAGGGGGTGGGGATAGGAACTTCAGCTTAAGCCCAAGACAACATTTTAAGTGAAACGTTGCGTTTCACCCTTCAGCCAAAACCTTCACAATTGAAATGAGATCTGAGCCATACGATGGATGCTTTGGTCCAAGTCAAAAGTGAGATCCAACGGCTGAGACCTTATCTTCTCCATTCAAATCCAAATTGGAGCCAAACTCCATTGATGAAGCTCCAAGAAAGCTCTAAACTCAGCAACTCGAACCTCATCAAATCTTGATCAAAAATCATGAAATAAAACCCTAACCTGCTCCATTTTCTTCCCTGAGTTCATCTATGGTCTTGGAATCCATTGATATCATCTCTAACATCAAACCCGATCCCATCCCCAAAATTGATCAGAAATTCAACCATCACCAATCATCAAATTAAGTGTCTCAATGTCTTCCTTACTCATCACTAATCAATTCTAGCTGAAAAACTAAGGTTCTACTTGCATATTCATGGAGTTCTTGATCTTAACAGAATTTGTGTGCACATATGAATCATCACCAATCCTTCTCAAATTCTCTAGAAAGTTTCATCTAACCACCTACATCACTTCTAACCTAGAGATTCTTGCTAATTCTATCTAATTCAAGCCATGGTGAGAAAGTTACTAACCTGTAAAGATGAGTGAAACAGATGAACCAAAGCTCCAAATCAATGCTTGATAACTTCCAAATTCGATCAGTGTGATGATTGCTTGCTTCTGTATGCAATAGATCTTCCTCAAACGACCTGAATCAGTGTAACAGAATTTCAGTTGCAGGTGAAGAAGTGAAACTTCAAGAACTCGATTCAGGCTTGGATTCTCTCAGATTTTGATTGGAACACTCTCAGTGATGATTATTGAATTGATTTGGATCAAAAAATTGAAGAAATGATGGAGAATAGGGTGAATTCGATATTGAATTGCAAATGAGCAAGATGAATCTCAATCTCTCTTTTCTGCACCAAATGAAGTTCAACCTTTGTTTAGATCAACTCAAATTCATATATAGGAAGTGTTAGAAAGATCTAGAATGCTCTGGATGGCTCCAATGAGATTTTGATAATCTCATGGCATGATAACTTGAAAATGGCCAATGCAAAAACCAATTCAGGATTGCCTTGTTGCAGCAGCTCAAAGTAGCTTGAATTTCTCTCCATATGATAATTAGAATGTGTAGGAATGGTTCCTTGCCTTGTATCTTGATCCTGGTGTGGTTTGGCAAGTGTAGCTTCTCATATAAGTAACTAATGGTAGGTCCAAGTTCTTGACCTCAAATTCAAAATCCAATGGTGTCATTGATCTCAAAACATGTTTTCCCTTCAATTTGGTATATCACATGGTGTATTTAGGCTTTGGATAAAAAAATCCCAAATTTGGTCACTTGAAAATGGACTTTTACCTTCCTTATTTGGTCAATTTTATCATTTTGAGTTCCATGCATTTTCAAACCATCATGACTTCTTTTCTAGACTCAAAACATCATTTTGAGCAAGTTTGATGTTTAACATTTTTCCATTTGAAGCTTGCAAGTAGGAGGTTTAGGCATATGCTTGAAATGACCTATAATCTTACTTTCCCAAAATACCCCTGGCTTGTCAAGACCATAAGTAGAGCTCCACAAATCAGATTGAGGCATACCATACCTTTCTAGAAAGCTAAGATCATGAGGAACAACTTTCATGTTGGCCAAAAGTCCATTTGAAAACTCCTTATGGGGTAAAAGTTGCTTGGAAATCAAGTAACTTTCACAGATAAATTTCAGTGCCCTCAGATGACCTGTAACTTGCAAGAACCATAACTTGAGTTCTATAAACCTCCTTGATGCCTTCCACCACTCAAATTAAAGGTCTTGAGATGCCCTACACGTTTCATTTTGGCCAAGGATCCATTTGAGACTTGAATTTTGAATTATTTTGCTTGGAAGTTTGACCTAAACCAGGGGATTTTACACAGAAACCCTAATTTAGAAACTTCTCTTCTTCTTGATTTCTTTTGATTTCTCCTTGGCACAACACCACATCCATATCCACATATCAAATGATGAACCCCACATCCTTCAAATAGGCCTTGATGCCCTTCAACCAAGCATTTGACTCAGGGTTGACCCAGATGAAACCCTAGTTGACTGTCTTCAACTGTAGTTCTTGTAACCACACCAATGACTTGTCTTACTTTCAAAATGACCCTCTAGGTCTTCCATGATGTCTACACATTCCATGCCTCAGTTCCACAGCTCACAACCTCTATGATGATCTTCAAATACTCCCCAGACAGGCTCTAAATCCACTGCTTGATCTATTAGCTTCTCAAAGCTTTACCTTCTTTCTTGGTGACTTGAATAGGCTTGAATCTTGATAAGAACCTCTTGAATACATTCCTTGAGATGAAAAATGGAACTTGATCCCTTGTTGGATGGCTTGCCCATGCTATGCTATGCAAATGAATGAACGATGTATATGATTTACTATGCAAATGATAAATCTATGAAAACACAAATCAGGTAAAACCAGTTGGTCAAATTTTAGGGTGCAACAGATAGTATCTTGCAGACTCTGAACATGGTCTTCCCAAGCATCCTCTCCAAAAGCATCCTCTAATTTGGGCTTCTTTAAGTCGACCCTCAATTTGTATTCCTCCAACGTTGCAAGAGCTTCGTGGAGTTTTCGCTTGTTTTCTAGTTGACTCATATATTCACCCGGAGCTTTTGCAATGCTATCTCGAAGTTGGGCCCTCAAAGTATCAACTTGTTGACGGAGTTTATCTTCCCTCTCTTTGTTGTTGGTTAGCAGAGCATTCCATTTGATGTCAAATTTGAATATCCTCATATGAGCTTTCTCCAATTCCTTCTTTTTGTTGGAGAGGACATCACTGACGCTTTTCAAAGCTTTACCCACTCGTTTTCGAGAACTAATATCCTCTTTCAATTGCGTACCCATCCTGTTCACCAACTCTGTTTGCTTCTTAAATGACTGGATAGCTTCATTCCTTTCGCTTCTAAGTTGAGTAATTTCCTTTTCCAGCTCTTCATTAGCCTTACTTAATTCCTCCTTCTCCGCCATAGCCGGTTGTGTTTCTGCACGTCAACTGTCGTAGGCTCTGCAACCACTGAAGGATATAGAGGTTCCCTTACCGGAAATGGGAGCAACAATCTCTCGACTCTCTCCTGAACCCATTCTGTGTAAGGCTCATAGGCTTTAGAATTGCTTTTCCCCAAAGAGAGCTTTCCTTTCCGATGAATGTTATTCCAAGCTTGTTGCAACCTAGCCAGAGTAGCAGTATCAACTACACCTGTGAAATATAGAGATTCTCGCACTTCTTCCTCTTTTGGGGGAGCTCTTAAAGCGTAGCCAAACTGCCTGACGGTGAGAGCTGGATTGTAATTTATACCTCCTTTTCTTCCAATTAGAGGAACATTGGGGAAATCCCCGCAGCTATAAATAATCTCCTTGCCCAAGAGGTCTCTATCAAACCAAACAACATTCTCTGCTCTTAATCCCATGAGTCTTTTTAGCCAACCAACAGTACTGGCAAGGCTAATAAAAGGCCCAGACTTCGGCAGATGTGAGGCAAACCACTTGTACAACAATGAGATACAACAAGACACACTTCTTCCTCGCCGATTCTCATTCTTGTAATGGGTGGAATGATAGACATCCCTTAGAAGGGTTGTCACAGGGTTCTTGGATGCAAAGATGTGGAAAGCGTCCAAATCAATAAAATCAGGTACATTGGGGAATAATACTATCCCAAAGATACAAAGCGCCAAGATCGCATTAAAGACAACCCAACATCCCTTCTTTGCAAAATGTTGGGCCTTCTCTATCAAGAATGGCAAAGGGAAACCAAGTGCCCCACTTCTCCGTGTCAATTTTATCTCAGAAGCATCCAAGTGCAGAGATTTGGCTAGCTCGGACAGGTCATGCTCATCTTCAGAATGCACGAAAGGCATCTCTCCCAAGACAGGGATTCCCAATAACTGAACAAACTCTTCCAAGGTAGGTAAGAGGACATACCCAGGGAAAGTAAAACAGCGCAACTGGGGGTCATAAAATTGTAGCAGCTGTTGATACCTTCCAACTCAAACTGAGAGACATTGCAGACAAAGCTTAATATCTTCCCATACTCCTGCTTGAAATCCTCCATAACTTTATGCTCCACTCCAGAAATGAGACTAACCAAAAGCTTCACGTCCGGTATTGGGAACTTGTAAATGACAGACTTCTTGAAACCAAGCTCCATGACAAATGGTGGATTGAGATGACTAGAATCAAAGCGAGAGTACACACCTGAAACACAGATACATGTTAATGCAAGAAAATGCGAATAAGTATGCAAATGCAATAGAGGATTAAGTTGTTGTGCTGTTGACGAAAATGAATCAGCGCTTCGCTAAGATGGCAACACTAGCATAAGGATTTTCACTGTAACTGCTCATATTGACGAGACAAAAGGGTTGGCTGAAGGTCAAAGTTTCCTGCAAACCCAATCCCTCTCATAGGTATGGACCTAATCTGACAAGGTTCGGCATCCTATGCGGTCGTCAGTGTCACAGACTTTCGAGAAACGATGATACGTTCACCATTTCTGGTTTGGCATCATTGTCTCGCGAAGCGGCCTCACTTAGCTGATTCCCAGGTGATCGGTCTCTAGAGTCGACAACTCTCAGATCCAACACCCTTTCCTGACCTAGTACAAGATAGGATGTTTTCAACAGAAAACCTCGTCTGAATGTGAATTTCATGAGGATTATTGCATGCCTAGCATGCAGATCCTCAATACTTTCCACTCTAATTCTATGTGTATCCTCTAGCCTGGGTTTTGGCTCATCTCTCAATGAAACATCCCACCTACGACACAATAACATGATATATGATATAGAGTTATGAAAATAAAAATGAAATAAAGCAATAAAAATGCAACATATAATGCACATATATACACACCCAAAAACATAAACAAACAAACGCTAGGATTGACTAGCATAGGGGAACAAAGCGTTCTGTCCCCAGCTGAGTCGCCAGCTGTCGCTACTGCGAAAATCGAGGCCGACAAAGACAGAAGAGTCGCCACCGTGCGTTATTTATCCTAAGAGAGGGAAAGGAAATGCTCAGAGAAAACCTGATGAAAAAAGGGATAAGATCGGTCATCGCAACCAAATCTTGGGTTCGGGAGTCGGTTACGCAAGGGGAAGGTATTAGCACCCCTCACGTCCGTCGTACTCGACGGGATCCCCGCTTGTTGTCTATCTAAAAGGGTGATTGAAACTATCTAACTACAGGCTTGAGGACAAAAAGAAAAAGAAATGACTCGGCAAAGAAATGACGCTTTGTGCCTACGTATCTCATCTGAAATGAGAAGTCAGAGTCAACGTAGTTCGGCTAACTATGGGTGAAAGAGGGGGGAAAGTTGCTCGCCAAGACGTCACGTCTTGTGCCTACGTATCCTCGTCTAGTACGAGAAATCAGAGCAAACGTATTTCGGGCTCAAAGGACCATAGGTTGGTTCAAAAGTTTTTAGTCCGAGTAGGGTTAAGAATTAGTTCTAGCAGTTGGTGTATGCAGCTCGACCATTGGAGACTTAGGCGTTACCGTTTGCGGTAGAACTAAGGGTTAACGACATTCTCTTTATGAAAAGATTTTTACTGATTAAGAACCCCAAAGTGTGAAAAAGGCTTGAAGTGTTTTTGTGTTTTTTTAAAGACAAATAAGTGGATTGAGTTATGGTTTGAAACTCACGTATCACTAAAGACTATGACTCGAGAGCGAATGCGTCACATATCGCCCAAAGGGCATATGCTAAACACTCTAGACAATTGAGAGGAGGCCCCCCAACCATCATTCCTCGAGTACTTAAGGCTCGTAGCGTACGACACAATTCTTTCTTTATTAGGTGTTTTGAAATGGTTAAGAGATGAGGAGAGAAAGACTCAAGCTAAGGGGAAACTAGACCCTAAAGTTATCATGCACAATGCTCCTAAAGTCGAGATGAAAGGGAATGAAACTATCCTAGTGTTATCATGCAAAGGATTGAACACCTAATGTCTCTCCTACTCCCATCCTAAACTAAGGGACTAGGAATCCTAGGAGGATCACGACCAAAGACCGAGTAAACACTAAATAAATCAATTGTAGATGAAATGAGAAAGAAATAAAATGATGAATAAAATGGAAAAAGAAAACATGTTAATTTGTTAATTCAAAATAAAAATGACAAAATAAGAATGGAGATTAAAATAAAAAAAAGAAAATAGCATATAAAAAAAATATAAAAAAAAAGATTTTTTGATTTTAGATATTTAAAACTAAAAGATAAAAATAAGAAAAGAAATAAAAAATAAAAGGATGAAAATGAATAACATATTAAATAATAAAATAAAATGTTTTTTTTTTTGGATTTTTATGGCATTAAAAAAAAGTTTTAAAAAGAAGTAAAAGAAAAACAAACAAAATGCTAAAAATATAAGAAAGTGCCCCCCAAGGAGTTGAACCCTTGACCCTAGGGTTCAAGGATGAACAACAAACCATTTCAACCATCCATCAACTTGTGAAAAACAAAGGACAAGGAAGAAGAAAAGACAACACGTGGGAAAAAACATGAAAATAAATAAAATTCGTCCCCACTGGGGATCGAACAGGTGACATGATAGTGAAAGGCAAGGCAATTAACCACTGGGGTGGCGATACATCTGTGTATCAATGCCATCCCATCAATACATATACCAAACAAGCGCGCTATTCCTGAGCAAACCTCAAGGCAAGGTAAGGCAAAGTTGTGAAATACGATTCCGATCCAAACTCTCTCAAATCTTAAGCAAATTTAATGAAATTTTAACCAATAAACCCGGAAATTTGCCAACTGCCCGAAATAAATTGCGAAATAAACTGCACCACTACTTGGGGAACACTATCTACAAATTTGATTTCAACATTATCTTGTCAATACTGGAATGAACTTATTGACTTCACTGGGAGAAGCAATTCTGTCTTGTCATACAGGAAAATAACTCCGCCTCTGCTACGGGACGATAACTCTGCCAAATACAGAAAAATAACTCCGCCTCTGCTACGGGACGATAACTCTGCCAAATACAGGAAAATAACTCCGCCTCTGCCAAATACAGGAAAATAACTCCGCCTTTGCTACGGGATGATAACTCTGCCAAATACAGGAAAATAACTCCGCCTTTGCTACGGGATGATAACTCTGCCAAATACAGGAAAATAACTCCGCCTTTGCTACGGGATGATAACTCTGCCAAATACAGGAAAATAACTCCGCCTTTGCTACGGGATGATAACTCTGCCAAATACAGGAAAATAACTCCGCCTTTGCTACGTGATGATAACTCTGCCAACTATAGGAAAATAACTCCGCCTTTGCTACGAGATGATAACTCTGCCAAATACAGGAAAATAACTCCGCCTTTGCTACGGGAAATAACTCTGCCAAATACAGGAAAATAACTCCGCCTTTGCTACGGGAAAATACTCTTGAATACAGCTCCTCTGCCTATCTTTGCAGTAGCTAACTCCATCAGTCAAATGGGTAACACATAATGGTCCAATCTTTCAGTCTTAAATGCTGACATGGCGATAAATTTGAAAAGGACTCTACTGGGGATTTTCTGAACTCAAACTGCCAGACACCTACTTTGACATATGCGGCAGCTTCCACAAATTGACTCACGAAATCTTTTGATACTGGCATAACAACACCCTTGAAGAAATACTCCGATGGAGGGGTAAGAGAAACTTAAACAAGCAACTCTGTGGGGAATAATGACAAAACAAACATTATCATTACATGTCTCACGCCGCGACCTTGAATGTTTGGTAATTAATTTGAGCAAGAGCTCCCTCCACCTGCAAGGGAAACAACACTTGAAAACAAAAGGTTAACCAACCTGGCTTATGTTTCAAAATGCATATGCTTGACAATGGCGTAATGCTCCATTCGACATGGAAATGCTACGCGTTTTTCATTTGGTAGATGCAAATATGACACTATATGCCAATGCAAATGCAGGCTCGAACTGCTGGGATAGCTCTAACGAGCTTGCTTCCTCAATCTTGGCCGTCGAGGACAAATATCACCCTGCTGGGGAGTGAACGGGTATCACAAAGTATTCTGGCAAAATAAATGCCAGGACACACAACCAACTCTGTCGGAGAGAGCTTTAACCTTTGATTTCCACTGGGAGGAAAGAAGACACTTGCTGAAAAGAGAGAACTCCGCTGAGGACGAAACGACTCTCTTGGGAAAAATCAACTGACTCCGTTGGGGAAAATAAATGACCCTACTGGGAAGGGAATCCCTACTGGGAAGAGTAGACTGTCTGGGTACCGCTCACAAGTTTGGAAATATTAATCTTCTGAGGCTAAACCACTTTGCTCGGGATGGGGGATCCTTTTGGGGGACACCACACTGTCTGAATACAGCCTACGATCTTGGAATCGTCAATTCTGCTGAGGGTAAATGACCCTGCTGGAGAATGTCCTTCGGATAAGCTGCGACTATCTGGGGAATTTGATCCTTCTTCAGTGAGGGACATTGTTATCTCAGCTTCAGGGAATGAAGCACGAACTGCATACATAACGATCAAGTCTTTTCGTTACGAGCTTCTGGTTAGGACTACAATCTTCTGATCGTCCACTTCGTATGATCAAGAACCCTGCAACACCACAAATGAGACAAGACAAGTCTATACAACCAAATCTATTTAGGTTAGCGTTAGTGACATCATTTTCAGTCAATTCAAAGTTTTAGCAATTATTGGCAAGGGCCAGCGATGTTATACGCTTGCTAGTTTTATTAAACATTGGCGTTTGTCATGTACAAAACAGTAAAGAACAAGCATCAAATACTGAATAACATGTTTTATTTATTGGGCCCCTGAATGAGCAGAGTTTTGTACACTGGATGTAACTCCTGAAAAGAGGAAGCTACGCACAACAACTATACAAGCATGCACAGGAAGCATAAATACAATGACAAATCAAATTTGCACACATGTCGGCAACGTGATGCAGATAAACATCATGAGCTGATCCTCCTATGACTCGCCTGACTCTGGCGCTTTCCCGATATTCAAACTTCTGAAGAGATTGTATCTGATAATCGACCCCTCAGGTATTCCCAAACCACTTAAGCAATGCAGCCTCAAACACGGACCACAGTCATTTGCTTTTTCAAATCCCTAACTTTTGTGTGAATCGCCCTTTACGGGTTTTCAGTTCACCGGGATACCCTTTTTTGCCGAAGCCGCCCAGTGTAGGTTTTCAACTTCGCGGGTGTACATTTTTTCAATTTTTATCCCTAATTTTTGCCCGAACCTTTCATTCTGTTTTTGGTTCGCCAGGATGCCCCATTTTTTCCTGGACTCTCTTTTTCTGTCCAGCGGGTCAATTTTAAGCAAAGTATTTTTTAACTGCGTCCGAATTCACAGGCGACGTAAAGTCTTCACCGTCCATGGTGGACAACAACAATGCTCCTCCTGAAAAGACTTTTCTAACAACGTATGGCCCTTCGTAGTTGGGGGTCCACTTGCCCATGTGATCTGCCTGTGGCGGGAGAATCCTTTTTAGCACAAGGTCGCCCGTCTAAAAGCTCCGAGGATGTATCTTCTTATCATACGCTTTCTTCATTCGGCTCTGATACAACCGACCATATGCTAGAGAAGCTAACCTCTTCTCATCCATTAAACTCAGCTGGTTCAACCTGTCTTTTACCCATTCTGCCTCGTCAAGTTGGACATCTCGTAATACCCTCAGGGAAGGAATCTCAACTTCCAGTGGTAACACTACTTCCATTCCATATACCAACGAGGACGGGGTTGCCCTGGTTGATGTGCGTACCGTCGTACGATAACCGTGCAAAGCGAAAGGTAGCATCTCATGCCAGTCCTTATAGGTCACCACCATCTTCTGAACAATCTTCTTTATGTTCTTATTGGCCGCTTCAACAACGCCATTCATCTTGGGTCGGTAAGGAGAAGAGTTGTGATGTTCGATCTTGAAGCTCTGACACAGCTCCTTCATCATCTTGTTATTTAAGTTCGAACCGTTGTCAGTAATAATCCGCTCGGGGATTCTATACCTGCAAATGATATCTCGCTTGATAAACCTGGCTACCACTTGCTTGGTCACATTTGCATATGATGCCGCTTCTACCCACTTGGTAAAATAATCAATTGCTACCAAAATGAACCGGTGTCCGTTTGATGCCGTCGGCTCGATCTTTCCAATCATGTCGATTCCCCACATTGAGAATGGCCACGGTGACGACATCACATTCAGAGGACTCGGAGGCACATGGATTTTATCCGCATAAATCTGGCACTTATGACACCTCTTCGCAAACTTGAAACAATCGGTTTCCATAGTTAGCCAGTAATAACCTGCCCGCAGCAGCCTCCTCGTCATAGCATGCCCACCAGCATGTGTACCAAAAGTACCCTCATGTATTTCCTCCATGAGCAACTTCGCCTCTTTCTCGTCTACACAACGTAGTAGCACCAAGTCGTGATTTCTCTTGTATAGGACACCGTCCGGATTCAGATAGAAATTACCAGCCAATCTCCTGAGAGTCTTCTGATCGTGACTGGATGCCCCAGCCGGATACTCTTTGTTCTTCAGGAAATTATGGATGTCAAAATACCAGGGTTTATCATCAGATACTTCGTCAATGGCAAATACGAAGGCGGGTCTGTCAAGCCGAGAGATAACAATTCTGGGAGCCTCATTCCAGAAGTTGACTTTATACATGGAAGACAGTGTGGCCAGGGCGTCTGCCATCTGATTCTCTGCTCGCGGTACATGATGCAACTCGACCTTGTCAAAGAAGGGCAACAATCTCCTTGCGTAATTCATGTATGGTATCAAATTAGGCTGACGTGTCTCCCATTCTCCTTTTATTTGATTCACCATCAGAGCTGAGTCTCCATATACATCCAGATTTTTGATTCGCAAATCAATGGCTTCTTCAAGCCCCATGATGCAAGCTTCGTATTCGGCTTCGTTATTGGTAACTGGAAAGGTCAATCAAGCGGTAAATGGGATGTGCGACCCATGTGGAGTAGTGATGATTGCCCCTATTCCGCTACCGTAGGAGTTTACAGCTCCGTCAAAGATCAACTTCCATTTGGAACCCAATTCTGGTCCTTCGTATGGCAACGGTTCTTCACAATCTTTCATCTTTAGGTACATGATATCCTCGTCAGGAAAATCAAACCTCATCGATTGGTAGTCCTCAATAGGCTGCTCAGCAAGATACTCTGATAACACGCTCCCCTTTATAGCCTTCTGTGAGACATACTGGATGTCGTATTCAGTCAAAACCATCTGCCAACGGGCAATTCTCCTCGATAAAGCCTGCTTTTCAAATACGTATTTGATAGGATCCATCTTCGAGATGAGCATGGTTGTATGATTCAGCATGTACTTCCTCAAACGCTTGGCGGCCCAGGCTAGCGCGCAACAAGTTTTTTCGAGCATTGAGTATCGAGATTCACATTCAGTAAACTTCTTACTCAGGTAGTATATCGCATGCTCTTTTCTTTCTGTCTCGTCGTGTTGACCGAGAACACAACCCATACTTCCCTCAAGAACCGTTAAATACATAATCAAGGGTCTCCCTGCCACTGGAGGTATCAAAATCGGAGGCTCCTGCAAATACTGTTTTATTTTATCGAACGCCTTTTGACAATTTTCATTCCATGTTACAGCCTGGTCTTTTTTCAACAGCTTGAATAGTGGCTCACACGTAGCTGTTAGATGAGATATGAACCGAGCGATGTAGTTCAACCTCCCTAAAAACCCGCGCACCTCTTTTTCTGTTTTAGGCGTCGGCATCTCTTGTATTGCTTTTATTTTTGCAGGATCAACCTCTATTCCTTTTTCACTCACGATAAACCCTAGCAGTTTACCCGACCTCACCCCGAAGGTGCACTTGTTAGGGTTCAGTCTCAGCCTGAAATTCCTAAGCCTTTTGAATAATTTCAGCAAATTCACCAAATGCTCCTCCTCCGTCTGGGATTTGGCAATCATATCATCAACATAAACCTCGATCTCTTTATGCATCATGTCATGAAAGAGAGTCGTCATTGCACGCTGATACGTTGCCCCAGCATTCTTTAATCCGAAGGGCATCACTTTGTAACAAAATATTCCCCAAGGCGTAATGAAGGTAGTCTTCTCCATGTCTTCTGGCGCCATTTTAATCTGGTTATAGCCCGAGAAGCCATCCATGAAGGAGAATACGGAGAATTGAGCAGTGTTGTCAACCAGCACATCGATGTGAGGAAGTGGAAAATCATCTTTCGGGCTCGCTTTGTTCAAATCACGGTAATCGACGCACATTCTCACTTTACCGTCTTTCTTTGGCACTGGCACAATATTAGCGACCCATGAGGGATATTTCGTAACAACTAGGAAACCAGCATCCCACTGCTTTTGAACCTCCTCCTTAAATTTTACTGCCATATCAGGTCTAGTTCTGCGAAGCTTCTGCTTAACCGGTGGGCATTCTTCTTTTAGCGGCAGACGGTGCACAACCATATATGTATCCAGCCCAAGCATGTCTTCGTACGACCAAGCGAATACATCACTATACTCTCTGAGCATTTCAACCAGTCTTCGCTTGACGTCGCTCTGCAGCGCGGCCCCTATACGGATGTTCCTTTCAACCCCTTCCGACCCCAGATTAATGATCTCAATGACCTCTTCATGAGGCAGAATGATTCGTTCTTCTTGCTTTACCAACCAAGACAACTCTTCTGGAACGTCGCCATCTTCAACCATCTCTTCTTCGGCCTGAAATACCGGGTGCTCAAAGTCGAAGTGAGTCATAGGCGGTTCAATGATGTCATCTGAAAATGTTATCCTACAAAAGGAATGGTTAAATGATTCACAATGTGTATAAAGCGAATAACCACGTTTCCATTTTATTGTAAAACACAAAAACAGGAAAAACAGAGATCACAATATTTGTACATGAAAAACGCCTTTTTATTTAACGATTAACTAATGCAATGTACATAACAGCACGACCCTAAGCAAAATCACGATGCCCCGGGTAAGACACCGGATTGTTCAACAATTAAGAAAACAAAGTATTACTGTTTGGTAGTCACAGGAACATTCTCCTGAATATACCAATTGCATAATCCTTGTCCTGGCACGCTCGGCTGAATTCAGGCGTCCATGTCGCAGTCGCTGTCTCCTTCTTCGGAATCTGAAACAGCGTTGATGGCCTCGTGATACACTCCACTAGCCGTGATTGTTATTGGTCCTTTGAAACGAGGTGCCCCTGCAGCAGGCGTTGATGATGACGGTTGATATCCCAGCCCGAATCTGTCCATCTTCACGGGAATATCCAGAACCTTGCCCCAACCTTTTGTCTCACCAGTCTTCACTAGAGCTTGAGCCTCCTTGTATGATGAGACTGCCACATCTGATGCTTTACTCGGCCCTGGAACCTTGTCTTTGATGCGCAACCCTTCAAAGGCTTGACAGGCTGTCTCATGAATCTCGCCGTCGACCTCCACGTACTTGAATGATGACAGATGGCTGACCAATATATCTTCTTCTCCACATACTGTAACCACACTACCCCCCACCATGTATTTCAGCTTTTGGTGCAAGGTAGATGTGACTGCCCCAGCACCATGGATCCATGGTCGTCCGAGAAGACAACTGTATGCTGGCTGGATGTCCATAATGTAAAATTCAGTTTCGAAAATCTTCGGCCCCACCTGCAGAGGTAACGTTATAGATCCAAAGACTGACCTTCGTGTACCATCAAATGCCCTGACCACCAAGTCACTAGGCGTACAAATGATCCCCCTGATGTCCAATTTCATCATTGCTTTCTTTGGCAGCACATTCAAGGAAGACCCGGTATCTACCAGCACGTGGGACATGACTGAGCCCCTACATTCAACTGAGACGTGCAACGCCATGTTATGCTCTCTCCCCCTCGGGGTCAAATCAAAATCCGTAAATCCCAAGCTATGTCCGGCATTCACGTGCGCCAATACCCCCTCCAACTGATTCACAGAAACATCTTGGGGGTACAAATGACGTGTCCAGAATTTTCAACAATGCATTCCTATGAGCTTCGGAACACAATAACAGTGACAATATGGATATCTTCGATGGCGTCTGTTGAAGGTGCTCAACAATTTTATAGCCACTCTTATGAATAAGGCGCATAAACTCTTCTACATCTTTCAGTGACGTTTCTTTTTCATTCCTCTGCATAGGGACATCCTCATTCATTTTTCCTTTTCCTTTCGCCAATCGTTCAGCCTCTACCTCAGGCGATATAAAAATTCTCCCACTTCTTGTCATCCCTCCGGTCCCGACGACATTGTCTACAACCCCAGCTGGCTATTTACTGATATCAATTTTCACCCCATCACAGTATGCTTCCAACCCATAAGTCCAGGGTACCGCCTTAGTGCTCTCATAAGGGGTTGGCTCTGCCTTGGTGATAGTGATCGGCGGTCGCCTGGCTGGCGCCGTTATAGTTATTATTTTTCGGGGGATTGTCACTGTAGCTACATCACTTTGCTCATCCGCTAATACCTCTGCAGGTTTCTCAACTGTTGTTCTGTCGAATTGCACCGTGCCTTCATCTATCAAGGTCTGAATACCCTTCTTCAATTCAGCACAACCCCCAGCTTGGGTCCAACACTCTAAACAAAACTCATCGCAGCCCGGATACACGCCTCCTTTTAATAACCTGCTCTTTATCTCACACAACGGTGTTTTTAGGTCATCAACATTCATGATCAAGTTCAAACCCTCCTCGGTCAAGATAGCATTTGCCCCATGGTTGGGCATGGGCTGTTGTACTATGTTCGGACCTGCTTGTCCAAAATTTATGGCCTTGCTATCCAACAGATCTTGCACCACATGCTTGAACGCGTGACAAGTCTCTATGTCATGGCCAGGAGCTCTGGAGTGGAACTCGCAGTGCTTGTTCGTATCAAAACCGAACGGAGGAGTGCCCGTCATTGGCGCCATAGTCCTCTTTTCCACCAAGTTCAAACCCAGTAATGTCTGTAGCAACTCGACATACGTTGAAGGAGGCGTTTCGAACACCCTCCTTGGTTTGCCCCCCTGAACTCTGCATTGGGCAGGATGTAACCTTTGTTGTGGCTGCTGTTGCTGCGGTGGTATCTGCTGTAGTGGTATTGGTTGTTGATGAAATGGAATTGTGACACTTGCCACCTGTGGCGGATGATTGTACTGATTCCGCCCTCTGTCCCGGCCTCGGCCTCGGCCCCCGAATACTGCACTTGCATCACCTTGACGGCGACCACCGAAAGCTCTTCTGTTACTGCCAGCTGAAGTAGATTCCTCAGCTTGGAATCTTCCCATTTTAATATTGCTTTCAATTTTCTCACCCATCAAGATTAGGTCCGAGAAACTGCCTAAGGAAGTATGAAACAGCTTATCATAAAACATACCAGTAAATGTTCCTATGAACATATCATTCATTTCTTTGTCATCCAACGGAGGATGAACTCGTACGGCCATATCGCGCCACCTCTGCGCATATTCTTTGAAGCTCTCGTCTTTCTTCTGTGACAACCCCTGTAATTGGACCCGGTTGGGTGCCAAGTCACTATTGTACTTATAATGAGCCACAGACGCTTCAGCCAGCTGCTTCCAAGTTTTTACCTGAGTAGGCTCCAATCCCATGTACCATTCAAGGGAAGGACCAGACAAGCTGTCTTGAAAGAAATGCATCAGCATCCTCTCATCGTTTGAATAAGCCGACATCCTTCTATAGTATGACCGCACATGCGCCTTTGGATAGGTATCTCCCTTATATTTGTCAAATGTGGGAGCTTTAAATTTTAGCGGTACCCTCAGGCCAGGCACCAGATCCATTGTGGTCATATCTAAACCAACAACACTTTGATTCACAACACCTTTCGTCTGCTCCTCGAGCATCTTGATTCTCTGCGCGTTATATGCAGGACCTTCAAAACCTCCACCAGAGAAAGCATCTTCTTGCTGATCTTCTATCCAATTACCGTTCCCATTTCCGTATCCATCATACCCATTGTTACGACCACATCTAGCCTGATTCATCACAGGGCCCCGCCCCCTGTTACCATACCCTGGAGCGACTCCGGCAGGTCCAAAAGACATTACTCCAGCGCCATTTCCGTTACCAAATCCGCCGTAACCCTGATTGGTATTACCAAATCCATCCTGTCCGAAGCCCTGAGCGTTGAAGCCGTACTTCCCATCTTGATTAGCATAATCAAACCCCTGGTCGTTATAGCCAAATCTGTTGTTACCGAAGCCATTACCTCCAATATTATCACCGCCCAGATTGGCATCTCCGAATCCAACGTTGTTGATGACAGTCTCATTACCGATTCCTGTATTACCGTTCCCGGCGCCAGTGCCATTGTTCACATTCACAGCAGGTATGTTCGTCACAGGTGGAGCTACCGGTGTAGGAGTACCATTCCCGTGAATGGTGTCAACACGCGTAGAATTGTGGTCTTCATTTCCGTGCCCAGCATTTCTCACCAGCAAAGGCTGCACCAAAGCTTGCAAGTTTTCCTGGCCTTTCACGATTGTCTCCATTGTCTGCATGAACAATGCCAGCTTCTCACGCATGTCCTGCATTTCGTTCTGCATCTGATCCATAACTCTTTTGCAGTTGGTACGAGTAGAGTATCGGTGCGGGCGTTGACTTTCAATCCTGAAAAGACCTGTACGGTGCAGGAAATGAGATACAGTTCAATAATCACCTATAATGCGATATGAATGTGTATGCAAATGCGACATGTGTCTGTGCATTAGGGAATATCACTCCCCAATTCTAGTGCTAATGTGTCAGTATAGTGACTGCAATACGAAATTTAGAGCCGAATCATAGAAAACACCTCATACATTGCAGAGAAACCCATCAAGTCAGGAATACAATATCAATGAGCGTACAATAAGAAGGCATGACCTCAACCAACAATCCTGGTGATGGTCAGCACAATGCAAATAAAGCATACACATCAATACATGAAATAGTCAAGTGCGACCATACGCCTGGTACTCCTCTAATAACCTCTTAGTCTCGGGATGACTTGGTCGGGTAAGCAAACCCTCAACAAGTAGATCTCTTCGCTTGAGAACACATCGTAAATCACCAGCAGATTCCTCACATGCCCCTTCTCCGAAGCGATCCTCTAGCTTCCGTTTCCGAGACACAGCCTCCTTCTTGCATTCAATGGCTTTGTTCAATGAGTTCTGAAGACTATATCTTGCCATCACCTCCTCTTCATACTTTTTATTGCTAGCCTTCAACTGATCTTCGAGTTCAGAAATTTGCTGCTTCAATTTGTCTTCCCTCTTTTTGTTGTTGGTTAGCGTAGCATTCCATGTTTTGTTGCAAGAAGAGATTTCCCGGTGGGCGGCATCGAATGCCTTCTTCTTGGACTCTACCATATCATGAGAGCTTCTGAATTCTTTCCCCAGGCGTTCACGCTTCTTTTTCTCTTCGGTCAGTTTAGCACCTAGCCTGTTTACTAACTCAGTCTGCTGTTGGAAAGAATGCACTGCTTTGTTCTTCTCACTCTGCATCTGAGCCAGTTCCTTCTCTAACTCTTCATTGATCTTTATCAAGTCCTCTTTTTCTTTCACGATCCGCTCATAGACCTCAACATCTACAGTGGTTGGTTCTTCCACTAGGATGGGAACAGGACGTGATACTGCTGGAAAAGGCATCTGTACCTGTCTTACCCTCTCATGGATCCACACCTTGTATGGCATATAGGCTTGACAATCATTCTTGCCTAGCAATGGTTTCCCTCTTCTGCAGATATGATTCCAAGTGTGCTGAAGCTTGGCCAACAGTTCCCCACTCAAGTCACCGGTGAAATACAGAGATTCCTGTATTTCTTCCTCCTTTGGCGGGCTTTTCAAAGCATAACCGAATTGCCTAATCAACAATGATGGATTGTAATTAATGCACCCTTTCCTCCCCATCAGAGGAACATTGGGATATCCGGCGCAGCTGTAAATAATCTCAGATCCCAATAAAGCTCTGTCAAACCAGACAACATCTTCTGACGAAAGTCCCATCAAATGCTCAGACCAATCCACCGTAGCTGCAGACTCAGCAAAAATACCCTTCTTGGGCAGATGACTCTCAAACCACATATACAGCAAAGGCACACAACAAGAGACGTTCTTGCCCTTCCTATTCTCATTCTTATAATGCAGTGAGTAATAGAAGTCTCCAATCAGGGTGGGCACAGGATTGCCAGAAGCAAAGATATAGAATGCATCCAAATCAACGAAGTCAGGCATATTAGGGAACAACACAACGCCATAGATACACAAAGCAAGGATAGCATTAAACACAACCCAACAACCACTCTTGGCGTACTCTTGTGCTTTTCCAACTAAGAACTTGAGAGAAAAACCAGAAACTCCACTCCACGAGGTTAACAGCAGTTCTGAGGGGTCTAGGTGCAAAGCAGCAGCCAAATCCTCCCGTTTGGGCTCAGCACCCATATGAATGAAGGGCACCTTGTTCCGAATAGTCAACTCCAAGATCTCAGCATATTCCTCCATGGTCGGAGCCAGAATGAAGTCAGGGAAAGTAAAACACCTCAGCGGGGGATCATAGAACTGCATCAGCGCATACAATCCGTTACGCTCATGCATGGATGGTTTATAGACCAGCCTGAGTAGTTTCCCATAACTCTTCTTGAAGCTTCTCTTCACCTCATCATCAGCTAGAGATATCAAACCAAGTAGCGAAGAAACATCGGGAGTAGGCAACTTGTACGCGACAGTCTTCCTCAAAATACTCATGATAACAGATGGAAGTCCGGAGCACTAGAATCGGGAAGTATGAAAATGCACCTGCAGCACAAACACACGTTAATGATATGCACATGATGATGCAAACAATGCAATATGCAAGCAATGCAACAAGGGATCACAAGCCCCTGGCTGAGAAGTTCAATTCACAACTTTGGCCTCAAACAGCCCCACAAACTGCTCAAGATCATCCACGATGCTCCAATCCTGGTCTCTGACAGACCTAATAATACCATCCTCAAATATCAACACCCCTGAATCTCAATCAAGATAACCGGTATTCTGGAGGTCAAGTTACCTGCGTGCCCCAACCCCTCTCACAGGTAGGTGTCCTAATAACTGACACAAGGTACGACATCCTATGCGGTCGTCGGCGTCACAGACTTTCAGGACGGATGATACGATACCCAGAAGGTGTGGCATCATCATGTCCTGAAGAGGCCTCACTTAGCCAAATTCCAAATGATCGGTCCACGGAGTCGACAATCCAACTAACCAACAACCCCCTCAACCCAAAGGGTTGAAAAAGAAGTCAACCAGAAGAACCTCGTCCGAGCGTGGATTTCATGAGACACTAGTGCCTGCAAAGCAAGCACGCGCCCACTAATTTCCACTCTAATTCTAGGTGCACTCAAGCCCAGGTCCGACTTATCTCTCAATCATAGAGCCCCCTCATACCCACAACAATAATCACAATAAAATAGTGCTGAAAGTAAATGACTGAAAAGTAAATCCATACAAAATCCTCGACGGGAAAACAAGCACTAGGATTGACTCGTGTAGGGAACCGTTGGAATCCCCAGAAGAGTCGCCAGCTGTCGCTACTGCGAAAATCGGCGCCGACTGAACAGAAGAGTTGCCACCATGCATTATTTATCCCAAAGGAGGGAAAGGAAACGCTCAGAGTAAACCTACCGCAAAGACGGGAAAGGAATGGTCATCACAACCAAATCCTGGATTCGGGAGTCGGTTACGCAAGGGGAAGGTATTAGCACCCCTCACGTTCGTCGTACTCGACGGGATCCACGCTTGTTTTCTGGTACGGATTGTTATTCTATCTACTCTACAGGTCAAGGGTTAAAAGAAAATAAAATGACTCGGCAAAGTATCGCACTTTACGCCTACGTATTCCCGTCTGGAACGAGAAATCAGAGTCAACGTAGTTCGCCTACCTACGGGAAAGGAGGGGAAGGTTGCTCGCTAGGATATCGCATCCTATGCCTACGTACTTTCATACAGCATGAAAGATCAGAGCAAACGTAGTTCGGGCCACGTACGACACAAGTCTGTCTTGATTGTTTTTTATCTCCTTCTGAAAAGGGTTTTTCCTGATTAAGAGTCCAAGCGGACAAAAATGACGTTTTTTGATTGGTTTACAGTCTTTTACGCAAGAACTGTCTTTTATTGATGTTTGAAATGTTTATTGTGTTTTTCTGATTGTTTTGAGAAAGAAGAGAGACAACAACTCTAAAACCTATGGTTAAAATGGGAATCAAAGTCTACCCTAATGTTGGCATGCATGGATGAGAACCTAATGTCTGTCATATTTCTCTCCTGCGCAGAGAGAAACAGAGATCCTAAGGGGATAAACGGAAAAGAAACAGCATATATACAGTAAAGCAATAAAATGCATGAATGCAACAGTACAAGCGAGGCAAGGGAGTCCCACTCAACCTCGAACCTAGAAAACAATGGGCAAAGTGAAACAACTTCACTTCAACCTCCAGGGGAAAATTATCAAACAATACAGTCAAGAAACTCAAACAATACATCACCAGCTCTAAACAGCACCAACAACTCTAACCAGCAAAACCTGACAGCACAAGCTCCTTCTTCTATCAGTCTTCAAGGCAATGAACTTCATCCTCAATCCTCAAGGGATTCTTCAAAGAAAGCTCTCCTAGATGATAAACAGTTCACAAGATGAGTTTGGATGTTAGACAGTCTGCTGAGCACCAAAGGTGGCCTACAGAAAGTTAACATAATACAGACTGTTTCTCTCAAAGTTCTATCTCCCAGATACAGTCACTAATCCTTCCAAAGGAGGGATGTGAGTATTAGGGAGATACTTTTAATCACAGAGAAGAATGGAGGCAGAAGAAGCCATCCATATTTGTGAAGAAATTTTCTATTCTAAGGCTCTATCTAGATCCTATGTCCTAGGTCTTCAAACAGCTTCAAGCAAGCCAAGCATCTTCATCAAGCTTTGATCTTTAACTTCAACTTTGTCTTCAATATGCTTCATCATCATGCTCTTCAAACAAAGCCCACACCCCAAGCAAAGCCCAACAGGCCCACACAAACAAAATAAACCCCAAAAGGGCACACCAAACAAGCATACAATTGCAAAATGTACTAAAAATATTAATATAGTAGGGAAAATTCTAATATTATTTCTAGGGGATCTACTATACCTACCCTTAATACCCTATATGCCCCAAGTCCTAATTCAATCTACAAAACCCAAAAGAAATTGTTCAAGTGCACCTATGTTATGTATAAACCCTAATCTGATCATCCTAATATTCACTAATCAAAATTACCTAAAAATAATCCTAAAAATTATGGAATAAAATTCAGGGGTACCTAATATGTATATCTAATTGTCCTAAAAAGATTGGCCTAAAAAAGCTAAGGGAGCTACCTAAACAAAAATTTACAAGATCATGTATCATCATAAAAGAAATAAAATGCAATAAAAGTAAAAAATATACAAAAAATACTAAAATGCATGAAATGAAAAATGTTTTTATTTTATATTTTTTTTGACAAAAATATGAAATGGGAGCAAAAATTCCCATTAAAAAATCATTAATTTTCCATTTAATATGATTTTCCAAAGTTTAACATAAAATGATAAAAAAGAAATTAAAATGAAATGATGATGGGTGCAGAGAGTAAACAAATACAATGCAGTTCACGTGTGGGCCCAGAATGGGGGTTACGAATAGCAATGCGCCTGGGCCCAATTCATTAATCAGAAATTAACTGAAAAAAAGAAAAACTACGGTGCAAATATCAATGATTTTCAGTTCAAAATATATTGGGCCTCATGAAGGGGGTGGGGATAGGAACTTCAGCTTAAGCCCAAGACAACATTTTAAGTGAAACGTTGCGTTTCACCCTTCAGCCAAAACCTTCACAATTGAAATGAGATCTGAGCCATACGATGGATGCTTTGGTCCAAGTCAAAAGTGAGATCCAACGGCTGAGACCTTATCTTCTCCATTCAAATCCAAATTGGAGCCAAACTCCATTGATGAAGCTCCAAGAAAGCTCTAAACTCAGCAACTCGAACCTCATCAAATCTTGATCAAAAATCATGAAATAAAACCCTAACCTGCTCCATTTTCTTCCCTGAGTTCATCTATGGTCTTGGAATCCATTGATATCATCTCTAACATCAAACCCGATCCCATCCCCAAAATTGATCAGAAATTCAACCATCACCAATCATCAAATTAAGTGTCTCAATGTCTTCCTTACTCATCACTAATCAATTCTAGCTGAAAAACTAAGGTTCTACTTGCATATTCATGGAGTTCTTGATCTTAACAGAATTTGTGTGCACATATGAATCATCATCAATCCTTCTCAAATTCTCTAGAAAGTTTCATCTAACCACCTACATCACTTCTAACCTAGAGATTCTTGCTAATTCTATCTAATTCAAGCCATGGTGAGAAAGTTACTAACCTGTAAAGATGAGTGAAACAGATGAACCAAAGCTCCAAATCAATGCTTGATAACTTCCAGATTCGATCAGTGTGATGATTGCTTGCTTCTGTATGCAATAGATCTTCCTCAAACGGCCTGAATCAGTGTAACAGAATTTCAGTTGCAGGTGAAGAAGTGAAACTTCAAGAACTCGATTCAGGCTTGGATTCTCTCAGATTTTGATTGGAACACTCTCAGTGATGATTATTGAATTGATTTGGATCAAAAAATTAAAGAAATGATGGAGAATAGGGTGAATTCGATATTGAATTGCAAATGAGCAAGATGAATCTCAATCTCTCTTTTCTGCACCAAATGAAGTTCAACCTTTGTTTAGATCAACTCAAATTCATATATAGGAAGTGTTAGAAAGATCTAGAATGCTCTGGATGGCTCCAATGAGATTTTGATAATCTCATGGCATGATAACTTGAAAATGGCCAATGCAAAAACCAGTTCAGGATTGCCTTGTTGCAGCAGCTCAAAGTAGCTTTAATTTCTCTCCATATGATAATTAGAATGTGTAGGAATGGTTCCTTGCCTTGTATCTTGATCCTGGTGTGGTTTGGCAAGTGTAGCTTCTCATATAAGTAACTAATGGTAGGTCCAAGTTCTTGACCTCAAATTCAAAATCCAATGGTGTCATTGATCTCAAAACATGTTTTCCCTTCAATTTGGTATATCACATGGTGTATTTAGGCTTTGGATAAAAAAATCCCAAATTTGGTCACTTGAAAATGGACTTTTACCTTCCTTATTTGGTCAATTTTATCATTTTGAGTTCCATGCATTTTCAAACCATCATGACTTCTTTTCTAGACTCAAAACATCATTTTGAGCAAGTTTTATGTTGAACATTTTTCCATTTGAAGCTTGCAAGTAGGAGTTTTAGGCATATGCTTGAAATGACCTATAATCTTACTTTCCCAAAATACCCCTGGCTTGTCAAGACCATACGTAGAGCTCCACAAATCAGATTGAGGCATACCATACCTTTCTAGAAAGCTAAGATCATGAGGAACAACTTTCATGTTGGCCAAAAATCCATTTGAAAACTCCTTATGGGGTAAAAGTTGCTTGGAAGTCAAGTAACTTTCACAGATAAATTCCAGTGCCCTCAGATGACCTGTAACTTGCAAGAACCATAACTTGAGTTCTATAAACCTCCTTGATGCCTTCCACCACTCAAATTAAAGGTCTTGAGATGCCCTACACGTTTCATGTTGGCCAAGGATCCATTTGAGACTTGAATTTTGAATTATTTTGCTTGGAAGTTTGACCTAAACCAGGGGATTTTACACAGAAACCCTAATTTAGAAACTTCTCTTCTTCTTGATTTCTTTTGATTTATCCTTGGCACAACACCACATCCATATCCACATATAAAATGATGAACCCCACATCCTTCAAATAGGCCTTGATGCCCTTCAACCAAGCATTTGACTCAGGGTTGACCCAGATGAAACCCTAGTTGACTGTCTTCAACTGTAGTTCTTGTAACCACACCAATGACTTGTCTTACTTTCAAAATGACCCTCTAGGTCTTCCATGATGTCTACACATTCCATGCCTCAGTTCCACAGCTCACAACCTCTATGATGATCTTCAAATACTCCCCAGACAGGCTCTAAATCCACTGCTTGATCTATTAGCTTCTCAAAGCTTTACCTTCTTTCTTGGTGACTTGAATAGGCTTGAATCTTGATAAGAACCTCTTGAATACATTCCTTGATATGAAAAATGGAACTTGATCCCTTGTTGGATGGCTTGCCCATGCTATGCTATGCAAATGAATGAACTATGTATATGATTTACTATGCAAATGATAAAGCTATGAAAACACAAATCAGGTAAAACCAGTTGGTCAAATTTTAGGGTGCAACAGATAGTATCTTGCAGACTCTGAACATGGTCTTCCCAAGCATCCTCTCCAAAATCATCCTCTAATTTGGGCTTCTTTAAGTCGACCCTCAATTTGTATTCCTCCAACGTTGCAAGAGCTTCGTGGAGTTTTCGCTTGTTTTCTAGTTGACTCATATATTCACCCGGAGCTTTTGCAATGCTGTCTCGAAGTTGGGCCCTAAAAGTATCAACTTGTTGACGGAGTTTATCTTCCCTCTCTTTGTTGTTGGTTAGTAGAGCATTCCATTTGATGTCAAATTTGAATATCCTCATATGAGCTTTCTCCAATTCCTTCTTTTGTTGGACAGGACATCATTGACGCTTTTCAAAGCTTTACCCACTCGTTTTCGAGAACTAATATCCTCTTTCAATTGCGTACCCATCCTGTTCACCAACTCTGTTTGCTTCTTAAATGACTGGATAGCTTCATTCCTTTCGCTTCTAAGTTGAGTAATTTCCTTTTCTAGCTCTTCATTAGCCTTACTTAATTCCTCCTTCTCTGCCCATAGCCGGTTCTGTTTCTGCATGTCAACTGTCGTAGGCTCTGCAACCACTGAAGGATATAGAGGTTCCCTTACCGGAAATGGGAGCAACAATCTCTCGACTCTCTCCTGAACCCATTCTGTGTAAGGCTCATAGGCTTTAGAATTGCTTTTCCCCAAAGAGAGCTTTCCTTTCCGATGAATGTTATTCCAAGCTTGTTGTAACCTAGCCAGAGTAGCAGTATCAACTACACCTGTGAAATATAGAGATTCTCGCACTTCTTCCTCTTTTGGGGGAGCTCTTAAAGCGTAGCCAAACTGCCTGACGGTGAGAGCTGGATTGTAATTTATACCTCCTTTTCTTCCAATTAGAGGAACATTGGGGAAATCCCCGCAGCTATAGATAATCTCCTTGCCCAAGAGGTCTCTATCAAACCAAACAACATTCTCTGCTCTTAATCCCATGAGTCTTTTT
The DNA here is from genome assembly GCA_963859935.3 of Lathyrus sativus. Lineage (NCBI taxonomy): Eukaryota > Viridiplantae > Streptophyta > Magnoliopsida > Fabales > Fabaceae > Lathyrus > Lathyrus sativus. Next base: position 853,542,052 of record OZ012735.1, on the reverse strand, counting down.
AGCCAACCAACAGTACTGGCAAGGCGAATAAAAGGCCCGGACTTCGGCAGATGTGAGGCAAACCACTTGTACAGCAATGAGGTACAACAAGACACACTTCTTCCTCGCCGATTCTCATTCTTGTAATGGGTGGAATGATAGACATCCCTTAGAAGGGTTGTCACAGGGTTCTTGGATGCAAAGATGTGGAAAGCGTCCAAATCAATAAAATCAGGTACATTGGGGACTAATACTATCCCAAAGATACAGAGCGCCAAGATCGCATTAAAGACAACCCAACATCCCTTCTTTGCAAAATGTTGGGCCTTCTCTATCAAGAATGGCAAAGGGAAACCAAGTACCCCACTTCTCTGTGTCAATTTTATCTCAGAAGCATCCAAGTGCAGAGATTTGGCTAGCTCGGACAGGTCAGGCTCATCTTCAGAATGCACGAAAGGCATCTCTCCCAAGACAGGGATTCCCAATAACTGAACAAACTCTTCCAAGGTAGGTAAGAGGACATACCCAGGGAAAGTAAAACAGCGTAACTGGGGGTCATAAAATTGTAGCAGCGTGTTGAGACCTTCCAACTCAAACTGAGAGACATTGCAGACAAAGCTTAATATCTTCCCATACTCCTGCTTGAAATCCTCTATAACTTTATGCTCCACTCCAGAAATGAGACTAACCAAAAGCTTCACGTCCGGTATTGGGAACTTGTAAATGACAGACTTCTTGAAACCAAGCTCCATGACAAATGGTGGATTGAGATGACTAGAATCAAAGCGAGAGTACACACCTGAAACACAGATACATGTTAATGCAAGAAAATACGAATAAGTATGCAAATGCAATAGAGGATTAAGTTGTTGTGCTGTTGACGGAAATGAATCAGCGCTTCGCTAAGATGGCAACACTAGCATAAGGATTTTCACTGTAACTGCTCATATTGACGAGACAAAAGGGTTGGCTGAAGGTCAAAGTTTCCTGCAAACCCAATCCCTCTCACAGGTATGGACCTAATCTGACAAGGTTCGGCATCCTATGCGGTCTTCAGTGTCACAGACTTTCGAGAAACGATGATACGTTCACCATTTCTGGTTTGGCATCATTGTCTCGCGAAGCGGCCTCACTTAGCTGATTCCCAGGTGATCGGTCTCCAGAGTCGACAGCTCTCAGATCCAACACCCTTTCCTGACCTAGTACAAGATAGGATGTTTTCAACAGAAAACCTCGTCTGAATGTGAATTTCATGAGGATTATTGCATGCCTAGCGTGCAGATCCTCAATACTTTCCACTCTAATGCTTTGTGTATCCTCAAGCCTGGGTTTTGGCTCATCTCTCAATGAAACATCCCACCTACGGCACAATAACATGATATATGATATAGAGTTCTGAAAATAAAAATGAAATAAAGCAATAAAAATGCAACATATAATGCACATATATACACACCCAAAAACATAAACAAACAAACGCTAGGATTGACTAGCATAGGGGAACAAAGCGTTCTGTCCCCAGCTGAGTCGCCAGCTGTCGCTACTGCGAAAATCGAGGCCGACAAAGACAGAAGAGTCGCCACCGTGCGTTATTTATCCTAAGAGAGGGAAAGGAAACGCTTAGAGAAAACCTGACGAAAAAAGGGATAAGATCGGTCATCGCAACCAAATCTTGGGTTCGGGAGTCGGTTACGCAAGGGGAAGGTATTAGCACCCCTCACGTCCGTCGTACTCGACGGGATCCCCGCTTGTTGTCTATCTAAAAGGGTGATTGAAACTATCTAACTACAGGCTTGAGGACAAAAAGAAAAAGAAATGACTCGGCAAAGAAATGACGCTTTGTGCCTACGTATCTCATCTGAAATGAGAAGTCAGAGTCAACGTAGTTCGGCTAACTATGGGTGAAAGAGGGGGGAAAGTTGCTCGCCAAGACGTCACGTCTTGTGCCTACGTATCCTCGTCTAGTACGAGAAATCAGAGCAAACGTATTTCGGGCTCAAAGGACCATAGGTTGGTTCAAAAGTTTTTAGTCCGAGTAGGGTTAAGAATTAGTTCTAGCAGTTGGTGCATGCAGCTCGACCATTGGAGACTTAGGCGTTACCGTTTGCGGTAGAACTAAGGGTTAACGACATTCTCTTTGTGAAAAGATTTTTACTGATTAAGAACCCCAAAGTGTGAAAAAGGCTTGAAGTGTTTTTGTGTTTTTTTAAAGACAAATAAGTGGATTGAGTTATGGTTTGAAACTCACGTATCACTAAAGACTATGACTCGAGAGAGAATGCGTCACATATCGCCCAAAGGGCATATGATAAACACTCTAGACAATTGAGAGGAGGCCCCCCAACCATCATTCCTCCAGTACTTAAGGCTCGTAGCGTACGACACAATTCTTTCTTTATTAGGTGTTTTGAAATGGTTAAGAGATGAGGAGAGAAAGACTCAAGCTAAGGGGAAACTAGACCCTAAAGTTATCATGCACAATGCTCCTAAAGTCGAGATGAAAGGGAATGAAACTATCCTAGTGTTATCATGCAAAGGATTGAACACCTAATGTCTCTCCTACTCCCATCCTAAACTAAGGGACTAGGAATCCTAGGAGGATCACGGCCAAAGACCGAGTAAACACTAAATAAATCAATTGTAGATGAAATGAGAAAGAAATAAAATGATGAATAAAATGGAAAAAGAAAACATGTTAATTTGTTAATTCAAAATAAAAATGACAAAATAAGAATGGAGATTAAAATAAAAAAAAGAAAATAGCATATAAAAAAAAATATAAAAAAAAAGATTTTTTGATTTTAGATATTTAAAACTAAAAGATAAAAATAAGAAAAGAAATAAAAAATAAAAGGATGAAAATGAATAACATATTAAATAATAAAATAAAATGTTTTTTTTTTTGTATTTTTATGGCATTAAAAAAAAGTTTTAAAAAGAAGTAAAAGAAAAACAAACAAAATGCTAAAAATATAAGAAAGTGCCCCCCAAGGAGTTGAACCCTTGACCCTAGGGTTCAAGGATGAACAACAAACCATTTCAACCATCCATCAACTTGTGAAAAACAAAGGACAAGGAAGAAGAAAAGACAACACGTGGGAAAAAACATGAAAATAAATAAAATTCGTCCCCGTCGGGGATCGAACAGGTGACATGATAGTGAAAGGCAAGGCAATTAACTACTGGGGTGGCGATACATCCGTGTATCAATGCCATCCCATCAATACATATACCAAACAAGCGCGCTATTCCTGGGCAAACCTCAAGGCAAGGTAAGGCAAAGTTGTGAAATACGATTCCGATCCAAACTCTCTCAAATCTTAAGCAAATTTAAAGAAATTTTAGCCTATCTCACTTATTTTTTCAAGAGGAACACAATGACACTATTAGTTTTTTTGAATTATGCACACACACCAAAAATTGATGGAAGATGCAAGATGAGTTTTGAAATACGTTTTGGTATCCAAAGATCAGAACAGGTGCATTTAAAGGTAGGAAATGGTTGGAGCATGTTTCAAATGTATAATAGAATGAATTCTGACAAAAAGGCTTGTTCAAGACACATCTGTCGCTACTGCGAAAATCGGCGCCGGCTAAACAGAAGAGTCGCCACCGTGCGTTATTTATCCCAACAGAGGGAAAGGAAACGCCCGAAGTAAACCTAACGCAAAACGGGAAAGGGATGGTCATCGCAACCAAATCCTGGATTCGGGAGTCGATTACGCAAGGGGAAGGTATTAGCACCCCTCACGTCCGTCGTACTCGACGGGATCCACGCTTGTTTTCTAGTACGGATTGTTATTCTATCTAAACTAAAGGTCTGAGGTTAAAAGAAAATAGAATGACTCGGCAAAGTATCGCACTTTATGCCTACGTATTCCCGTCTGGAACGAGAAATCAGAGTCAACGTAGTTCGCCTATCTACGGGAAAGGAGGGGGAGGTTGCTCGCTAGGATATCGCATCCTATGCCTACGTACTTTCATATAGCATGAAAGATCAGAGCAAACGTAGTTTGGGCTACGGAAGACACAAGCTTGTTTGACAGTTTTTTATCTCCTTAAGAAAGGGTTTTCCTGATTAAAGGTCCAAGCGGACAAAAAATGACGTTTTGATGTTTGTTGTCAGTCTTTTACGCAAGAACTGTTTTTTAGTCTGTTTGCAACTTGTACTGCACTAAAGACTTGTGATCTGAGAGTGACTACGTCGTATGTCACCCTAAGGGTAACACACTAAGTAATCAGATTACCGAAGAGTGACCCTCCAGCAACCTTTCTCAAATAGCTTAAGGCTCGTAGCGTACGACATCGATTATCCTTATTACTGTGTTTTGAATTGTTCTGAGATAGAAGGGAAAGAAGCTCTAAAAACCCTAGGGTTTGAAAGGGGAATCAAAACTACCCTAATGTTATCATGTATGGATTACAACCTAATGTCTGTCATAATTCCCTCCTGCGCAGAGGAAATCAGAGATCCTAGGGGATAAACGGAAAAGAAACAGCAGATATACAGTAAACAATAAAATGCATGAGATGCAGCAATACAAGCGAGGCAAGGGAGTCCCACTCAACCTCGAACCTAGGAAAACAATAGGCAAAGTGAAACAACTTCACTTCAAACCTAAGGGGGCAAGCTGAACAAGCCAACAAACAATATAGAAAAAGAAAATAAAATCCAACACTAGCTCTGACAACAACACCAGCTCCTACAGTAAGCAGTTTAAACAGCACCAGCTCTGGCAGCTACAGTTGATTAACAGCAAAAGGTAGACAACGACAACCTCAGGCAAGACTCCATCTTCACTTTCCAATGATATTCAAGCTTCAGATAAGCTCTTATTTCCAATAATCTTCAGCTTTAGCAAGCACTGAATCCCAACAAATAGACAGCTTCAATCAGCAGCAAAACCCTAATCTTCAACAGTTAACCAGCTTTGACAGGTACAAGCTTCATCTTCACTAATCTTCAATGAATCTTCATCTTCAATAGGCTTCCAATCTTCAATGCAGACTCTCACAGGAGAGGATCAACTAATAGAGGAAGTTGGAATGTTAAGAGGCTTAGTGAAAACCCAGGGAAATCACTAAGATCTTATCATAGCAAGGGAGAGATATCCTCAAGGTTCTACCCAATCAAAGCATGCTCTACATCCCTCCTAAGGAGAGATGGAACTCTTTTAGGGGACCTTGTGTCATAGGATGGAATAGAGGCACAAAAAGCTCTCTATGTTTGATGGAAGAAAGCAGTCTAATCTAAAGCTCTCCCTATATCTCCTATCTCCTAAGTCTTCAAAAGCAATCTTCAAGCACAAGCAACTTCAAGCTCCAAGAATCATCATTCTTTGTCTCCAATCATCATCCAAGGTCTTCATAAGCCTCACCAAGCCAAACCCAAGCCCAATCACCCAATTGAAATGCCCAAAACCCAACATACAAAGCAACATCCCAAGAGGGAAACACACCAATAACAACCAACTTGCAAAAATCAAATAAAATGGAAATACTCATCATAAAATCCTAGATTAATTTCTAAGGGGCCCTAACTATGTACCCTATACCCCATATAAACCTCAAGGCCTAAATCAAACTAAAAAACCCAAAAACTATGTGTTGAAATGCACCTATGTCAAGGTAAACCCTAATCCTAACATACTAAAGTTTGATGTTCAAAACTAACTAAAATTAAATCACAAAAATGTGATAAAATTCCAGGGGGAACCTAATACTATAATCTAACTATAGGAAAAAGAACTAAGTCAAAATTCTAAGTCACATGATCATACTAAATTCAGCAAGTTGCAATATCAAATGAAAAGTGAAATAAAAGCAATTAAAAGTAAAAATAAACCAAAAAATGACAAATGAATGAAATGAAATTTTTATTGTTTTATAATTTTCTTGAGATCTTCATGAAAATGAGGGAAAAAATCCCATGCAAAAATGTTAATTTTTGAATTTATTATGAATTTTCAAAGAACTAAGTATGAAATGAAAAATTAAAGAAAATATGAGAAAATGAAAAATGCGTGTGATGAATAGCAATTAAAAACAATGTAAAAAGCCAACTGGGCCCAGAGTGGGGTGTGTTTAGCATTGCGCGCCTAAGCCCAATTCCACTTCAGAAATTAATTGGAAATGTAAAGAAAAATGGAAAAGTTATGTGACAAATAGCAATAAAACTACGTGTGTTTTCTAATGGGCTTCCAGATAGGGGTGTAGATAGCATAAACTCACTTAGGCCCATACTACAACTTAAGTAAAACGGTGCGTTTTGTAATCAGAACTCCTCTTCACAAGCTGAAATGAATTCGTGGCCCTTGGATCCTATTTCCAGTCAAAGTCTTATGTTCATCTAACGATCCTAGGGTCGTCTTCAACCTTCAAACTCTGAAAGGAGGGAAAAGCCATGGATTGAACAGAGCTTGTATCTTCATCTTCTCCAAATCATGCTCCCTCAATTCTTCATCAAAAATCAAAAATAAAAACCCTAACTCACTTGAAATTTCACCCTGAATCTAACTATGCTAATCATGATCAGTGAAACTCATCCTAACTCAATTCACGATTGAATCCTCAGAAATTGCTCAGAAATTAATTCTCACCAAACCTAAAATTGAGTGGCCTAAACTCTTCACCATTTCACCCTGATCAATTATCAAACTAAGATTCTATCATCAAGAACACGAAGATATGATCATGAACAGAAATTGCATCAATCCACTAATTGTCTCTAAATCAATTCTAATGCTACCAGAAAGGTCCCTATGATCATCTACATTGAATCTAACTATTCAAAACCGATTGAACTTGCCTAAATCAAGCCATGGAGTGAAGTTTACTGATCGCGACTTTCTATGTCTAATACAACTAACTGCAAGTGCACAGTCTATCGCGTAGTAATAAAAGATATCGATCCCACAAGGACTCGTAATCAAACTAGTGTTCTCGGGAGTTACTATGTTTAGCTAGGTAGAATATGTTTTAAGGGAATAAGATTTGTCACTACAAGGGGGAACTAAGATTACTATTTAGATTTTAATTAATTGAATCGATACGTAGTAATTGTGTTCTTCAGGGATTTGATAAATTACTGGTGTATGAAATAGTTTTCACAGTTTATTTAAGCAGAAAATGGAGATTCAAAGACTCTCGTCTCACGATGGTTGTTGACGCTAATCATAATCCTAAGGGCCAAACGTACACTTTCGTATTCCGTTCGGGGTTAAAATCACTTTTTGGAAATCTTTAAATTCTAATTCGTTTTAAAGTGCTTTTGCTGTTATTAAAACAAATGCCTAGTGTTTACTATCTGACCTTACCGCAACTTTCGCTTGTTGGTTCGTATCTTAATTAATTTCCCACTTTCGTGGCAAAACTACTTTTAAATAAGTTCTCGCTTTCGCGACGAAGTTTATTTCGTGAATCAATTTTAAACACTTAGACCATAAATTACTTTTGTGAAAAGAAAGTTTTCAAACAAGAGTTATCAAATCCCATTCGAATTATTACTACATATCGATTACCTAAGTTTAGCTAGACATGGAATTGGGAAAAACAAAACATAAATAATAATAATAATAATAAATAATAAATTGCATTATAATAAAACAGAAGTCGATCAAAATGAAAACCTGTAAATAATGCCAATTGGCCTTTGGGCAGATCCTCCACAGATGTTGGCAGGATTCTGGTCTTTAGTTCCAAATTGATCATACAGTGCAATAGGTATTACAGAAGAGCAGAAATGGAAATGAGGAAAATGTAAAGGGAAATAAAGGAAAGGAATACAAATAAAAACTGAAAAGTAAATTTGCTCTGGAAATTAAATTCAGCAGCACTTCGTGGTATGAATGCAACACACTTTCTGAAGTCCCCTGCTTCCCTTTTTATAGAAGTGGAATCCCAACGGTTATCTCTGAGGATGATGGACCTTGAGGCAGATAATTTAGGGAGTAGTGGACCACTTAATGGGAATTGAAACTGCTCTTTTGACGTGAAATCTGAGTGGGGCGTTTTTGCCTGCATGACGGTCGTCACAAGGTGTGACGGTCGTCACCCGTGTGACGGTCGTCATGCATCTGTGACGGTCGTCACATCAGCAAAAACAGTCTGCTGCGCTTTTCATTGTGTTTTCACTCCTTTTTCGTCCATATTTCATCTGAGATTGCTTCTTTTCTTCATGTTGCCTTGTTTAGACGTGATCGTTGAATACCTGCAAAAACATCAGACAAATACACGAAAATAACCCGAAATCGGATCGAAAACGGTTAGACTTTAGTTGAAATATGCATGAAAATATCTATATGATTTCGTGTTATCAAACTCCCCTAAGCTTGAATCTTTGCTTGTCCTCAAGTAAAACATGGAAAAGTCGGCAAGCACGAGGCAGCTTCTTCGTTCGCAGAGTTTGGAAAAACCGGGATTCTTGGTAGGAACAAGACGAGTATCACGACGACACTGGACTACAAGTCTCCGGAGGTCTCCCTTTTATGCAAATCGGTCTCAGTCATGCTACTGTATCTTGGTATCAAGGTTCTCGTGGCAAGTTCACCCTGTTTGTTCTAGCGCAATCACATTAAGCCCGTTGTCCGCACACTTTCATGGCAAGTCGACCTGTTAGTGAATATGATCTCATTTTTGTTTTTGATCTTCTTCATTGATCATAATTTTATGTCATTGATTTTCAATGAGTTTTTCGTGCCGTTGGGCTAAGTGCTCGGGTGAGGGGCACCTAACTTAGAAGGAAACGTATCTTATCTTCTTGGGCTTTTTAGCTCTCTTTTCATGATTTTTCATCTTTTTGGAGATCATACACTTATTTGCATCGCTCGCTTAGAAGTGTTTTTAGGATGGTGCTGACTGCTAGTATAAACTACTTGGGGTTGAGTTTGCGTAGACACTTGAGACTTTGGTACATGTAGGTGGTGAAACCGACTCGCATAAACTAGTGATCTAAGGTGTCTGGACGATACTGGTTTTGTTAGAACTGTTGTTTCCTCAGAGTTTCAAAACTTGTTTTGAACTCAGGTGCATTCTCGTGATGCTTTTGCTTTTAAGGGACAAATGAAAGTTTTTGTTTACGTTGAATAATGTGGGGATTGTTTGCGTAACGTGAAAAATATATAGACGAGCTTTATTTGCTAGAAATAGAAAATGTAAAAATAGATATTACCAGAATTCAAAGTGCAGTGAAATGGAAATAAAGGAAATAAAGGAAATTCAGAGTACAGTGGAATGGAAATAAGAATACAGAATACTGAAATATAGTAAACAATGAAGGAAAAAAAATGAAAATCTAGTCCCGCCCTCTGTCACGTCCACGCTGGCGGCCTCTGGCTCCCACACTATCTCGATCAGTGTCCTCACTGATTCTTGAAGCATGCGAGAGGGAGATACAACTGACAATAAAAATACAGAATACTGAAATATAGTAAACAATGAAGGAAAAAAATGAAAATCTAGTCCCGGCCTCTGTCACGTCCACGCTGGCGGCCTCTGGCTCTAGCAAGGGCTACTCTGTACTCATAGCTCATGGCTCCGGTGTGGTAGACCGTGTCTCAGAGTCCTTCGACCTGCAGGGTCAGATTCGCTAGGCTCTCAGTGATCGTAGCTTGGCCGGTGTGAAGTTGTTGCATTTGAGTGCGGTGCCAAGCTTCGAACTGGTCAGCTCGCTGGTTCTGCTGCTGCAGCATCGTGAGTATCTGTGCCTGCTGGTCTAGGGAGCGACGGAGGTCCTCTTTGGTGTAATCTGGCACGGGATGGTGACGGCGGCGGCGGGATGATGTACCTACTGGAGGGGGAGGCTGCGATGCCTCTGGCTGCTCGGACCTGTCCAACTCAGCTTGGATTTCATCTTCGGAATCATGAGTGGGATCTTGAGTAGGAACAGCGGCAGCAGGAGGGGCAGTGAGGTCGAACAACCAGTTGTTACGTTCCTCTGGATGGATGCGGGTGCGGGACGGAAGGATGATGCTTCAGACGGTCTTTCCACGCACGACCGGATGGTATTTCTCGTCAGCTCGGGAGCGGATGAGATGGGAGGCCCTGCAGTGGTCGGTGTCAAGGAACACCGAGGGGATGGACTGGAGGTGCTGGAGGCGGTCGCCAAGGTTCAGCCCAAGTGCAATAGCCGTGACAATCCCGCCAAAGTAGAATGGCTTCGAGCCACGGTTGCAGTTGGCCTGAATGTGAGCCAACAGAAACGGGGCAGCGTTGACAGGTTCATTGTTGAAGACGCAATGAAGAAAGAAGAGCTCCTTGGAGTTCACTTTGTGGTTGCTGTCTCTGGCGAAGATAGTGTTACTCAACGCTCTGTGAAAGTACCTGATGGTGGGGTTATGGATGTGAGTGGCGTGCAGGGAGTCCCAACCATCGGCATTGAGGCCGGTCAACTGATACCACAGCGCGAAGGCTTCGTGCTGGAACTGATCAGTGATGCGGCGATGAGCGTTGTCGCCGCGAGGTAGCTGTAGGATGCCGGCAATCTGGTTTTGGTGCATCTGATAGTTAACGCCAAACATCCGGAAGCAAGCGGCACCTGAGTGCTGGTTGAGTTCGCCGCTGCCGGTGACGTAAGTGAACGAACTCAAGAACTCCAGAGTGAGTTGTTCGTAGGTTGGCTGTGGGTTGGTGCAGAGGTTCCAGATGCCTGCTCGTTGAAGCATCCAGGTGACACCTTCAAGGAGTTCGAGCTCCGTAAGCGATGGAAGGTGCGGGTAGTGAGTCGGCTGGAGTGACCTCTGATGAAATGCAATGTATTGTGCTCGTTGTCTTTCGCCTAACTCGCCCTCAGGGAAGGTAATGTTGCTGACATCTGCATTCTCGGCCATTGTTGGAAGATGGAGGGGTTTCTGAGATTTTGGGGTTTTTCTGCAGAGAGGGAAAATTGACAGAACGGTGGTTTGGAGGTTGAATTTGGAGTTGAAGTTTATAGGGCAATGTGGGGAGGATGAAAATTCGTAGTGGAGTAGGAGTTTGGAAGTTTGAAAGTGATAATGGGGGGAGTGGAAGGGAACACGAACCCTGTTTTATCAGATAGCAGTTCTAGACTGCGTGACGGCCGTCACAAAGGTGTGATGGTCGTCACCCGCGTGACGCTCGTCATGGGGCTGTGACGGTCGTCACAGCAGCAAAATCTGCAGAACGCAGAATTTTGCTCTGAGGGCGTACTCGTGGTGATTTTAAAGCTTAGTATTGATACGGTGATGTAATATAACAGCCAACAAGCAACAATTAATGCGAAAACAAAATAATTGAATAAAAACTAGAATTGAAATAACATAAAATTGAAACAATTGTATGTAGTACATAATAGAAACGAACAATGCGAAAGATCCAAATGATTAAATGAAACTAAACTAGACTAGACTAAACTGAAACTACTGCTATGAGCTAATAACTAATCTTTTCGTGCCTTCAATTCATCGAATTTCTGTGAATAGTAGTCGAGTTGGTCGCAGACTAGATCCATGAAGCCAACCAGGTCACTGTGCATGCCTGCGATATCAGCTTTTACATTAGTCAGAGCTTTATCAACGTCGTCTAATCTGAGTAACACGGTATCCATTTTGTCAGTGGTCTCCTCAGGGATAGGCTCAGGATAAGTATTGTAGTGTGGAGGAGTCATAGGGTCTACTTCAATTTCAGAGGCAGCGTCCTCATAGTACATATAGTCGTGTGCCTCAGAAATGTGGTCACTGTCATGCATATAGTTCTGGGGTGTTGTCGCTACTGCGAAAATCGGCGCCGGCTGAACAGAAGAGTCGCCACCGTGCGTTATTTATCCCACGGGAGGGAAAGGAAACGCTCAGAGTAAACTTCGCACAACACGGGAAAGGCATGGTCGTCGCAACCAAAACCTGGATTCGGGAGTCGGTTACGCAAGGGGAAGGTATTAGCACCCCTCACGTCCGTCGTACTCGACGGGATCCACGCTGGTTTTCGGGTATGGATTGTTATTCTATCTAAACTATAGGTCAAGGGTTAAAAAGAAAATAAAATAAAAATAAAAATGACTCGGCAAAGTATCGCACTTTATGCCTACGTATTCCCGTCTGGAACGAGAAATCAGAGTCAACGTAGTTCGCCTACCTACGGGAAAGGAGGGGAAGGTTGCTCGCTAGGATATCGCATCCTATGCCTACGTACTTTCACACGGCATGAAAGATCAGAGCAAACGTAGTTCGGGCTACGTACGACACAAGCTTGTCTTGGTTGATTTTATTCCTTCTGAAAAAGGTTTTTCTGATTAGCAGTCCAAGCGGACAAAAATGACGTCTTGATGAGTTCACATTCTTTTACGGAAGAAGTGTCTTTTATTGTGTTTGAAATCTTTATGTGTTTTTCTGTTTGTTTTGAGAAAGAAAGAGACAGAACTCTAACCTACGGTTGCGAAGGGAAACAAACTAACCTAATGTTATCATGCATGGGTTAAGACCTAGTGTCTATCATGCTCCTCTCTTGCACAGAGAGAAACAGAGATCCTAAGGGATAGGCAGAAACAGAAACAATATCAGATATAACAAAGCAGTAAAATGCATGGATGCAACAGTACAAGCGAGGCAAGGGAGTCCCACTCAACCTCGAACCTAGAAAACAATAGGCAAAAGTGAACAGGCTTCACTTTCAACCCAACAGGGTAAACAGCAAACAATACAGTCCAGAAAACCAATCAATACATCAAGAAATGAAATACAACAGCAAAAGAAACAGCATCAGCAGCTCTGAATCAACATCTGGCTTCAAGTAATCTCCAATCAGTTACAGGCTTCAACAAGCATCAATCTCCATCTTCATGGCCTTCAGGCAAGGGCTTTAATCATCAATCTTCTATCTGCACTGGCTTTTCTTCAAGCTCAAACCTCCAGGATAAGGGATCAGTCACAAGAGTGGATTGGGGTGTTAAGCAATCAGTTGACTACCAAAGGTGGTGAACAGACTGCTTCTAACGCAAAAGACATTTTCTCTCAAGAGTTCTATCTCTTAGACACTATCACCAAGCCTTCCAAAGGAAGGGGGTGAGTGTCTTAGAGAGACTCTGAATCACAGAGCAGAATGGATGCAGACAAAGCAATCCATGTTTGAGAAACAAACTTTCTAACCTAGAGCTCTGCCTAGCTCCTAAACCCTAGTCTCCTCAGCATCTGCTAGCAAGAATCTTCTCTTCAACTCTGGAAGTTGATCTTCAATCTCTGGATCTCCAATGGCCTTCATCTCCTCAGGTCTTCAGCTCCCCCAAATCCCCAGACAATCCCAATACCCACACAAACCAGCAATAATCCCCAGAGGGCATACCACACCAGTCAATCAGATATATACAGTACAGTAATAGCATTAGGGGAATTATGACTTTTTCTAGGGGATCTAATAACTACCCATAGCCCCTATAGTCCCATAACTAAACTAGTCAAACCCTAAGTCCTAAGGGAAGAGAATCAAATCTCCTAAGTCATTACTTAAAACCCTAGTTTTATCCATGTTGTTCAAGCCTATGTTAAGCACCTAAAATTAATTTCTAAAAATGGGAACTAAATTGTATCTACAAGTTTGATGTCTAAACTAAACAACCTAAAAAAGAATGGATAAAAAATATGAAAGCATTTAATAGAACAAAAAATAACAAAATCATGCATGAAATGGAACTATATAAAATGTTATTTATTTAGAAAATATGGAAAAAATACCAAATAAAAAAATAAAATGCAATTTTTATTTTTATTATTTTCTAGACCCTTTAAAGAAAAATATGTAAAAAGAATGAGTTAAAAATGATTATTTTGCTATTTATTATGAATTTTAGAAGATGCATGAAAAAATTAAAGAAAATAAAAGAAAATATAAAGAAATAAGATGGAGGGGGTGAGAAAAGCAAAAAACCAAGTTAAGCGCGTTGGGCCCATCAGAATGGGGGGTGCGAATAGCTCTCTGAGCCCAATCCCCCCAATTAGTGAAACAGTGCGTTTGGGATTTCAAATTTTCCCACCAGATTGAAGCGTGAATCACAGCCGTTGGATACTCTCCCCAGGTCAAAAGTCCAACCTCCATCGTACGGCTCTCCACCCTTCTTCAACCTCCAGCGCCTAGGGTTTCAGTCATGCATTCCATGCACGAAGGTTCCACTCACTCGTTCTCCATGCTTTCTTGATGAAAAATAAAAACTCCAAGCCCTAAAATACTCTACAAAACTCAAGGAATCCATGTCTAATTCTAGTTTTCCCTAACTCTCATTGTACACTCCAAACAGAGAGCACGAAATTCAGGGCACACCATGCTTGCCTGAGGTCAAAGTTGTCAGAACTCAAACCTGATGATCCACAGATATTCTACATGCTTGCCTCATTATTCTATGCTTCATCACATTGATTATAACTCAACACACAGCTTATTCTCGAAGCCAACAGAAATGGCAACCTGTCATGGATCTCCATGAATCTATCCCTAAACTTCAAGAATTGATCCTCTAGGGTTTCTAAACAACATTATCCTAACCACATGATCTCTACCAGCCAGAATAGTGAGATTCGAAGAAGTTTACATACCTTGCACTTGATGATGGTGATGGTAGTTAGACCTCAATTCAACCTTTGATACTTGCTGAAAACGATCTCCAATGAATGAATATACTTCTGTTTGCAATGATTTGTGCTTAATCCTTGTGAATCATGCTATTCCATTCTTCATGCAAGTTGGAGTTTCCAACTGAATCTCTTCACACAGCCACGAATTCTCTCCAATCTCTTGTGCCAATTACCCCATGATGATAGTAGATGATGATAGTGACAGAAATCAGAATGATAGAGGAAGTTTCAATGGGTTTTGGATGAAAGTGCAACTTGGAATGAAGATGATAATAGGTATAATCCTTGATCAATTCAACCACTTCTTGATGTGAATCCTAGGGTTTGAATGATGATGATGATGATTCAATCCAAAGATGTGAGAATTTTGAGAGATTTGTAAGAGTTTGAGTATCTTATGGAAGAATAAGAAAATGGATGAAAATGGAGATTTTTGACAAATGGGAGCACCAACCCTTGCATGAATCAGCTTGCATGAATATATAGGTTGCATTAGAACCTCCTAGAACATTGGAGAAATTTCCCTTACACCTTTCCCTTTCAATTTGGATTATGTTACTTTCAATTCAAGCAACCATGGATAACTCACAAATTATGACCTAAACTCAAAATTCCAATTTAGCCAATGTTTTTAAAATGCCTCTTCCATTCAAAATGACCTATAATTTTGCATCATTTGGCCAAGATATGAAAAATATCATTTTTTAAGCCATTTTCCTTCATTAAATTCAACAATTTTGAAACCTTGTGCTATGAACTTTTCCAATCTCTCATGGTCACTTTTCTAGACTCAAAATGCCATTTGGAACAAGTTTGATGTTGTAAGTTTTTCCATTTGAGGCCTCCTTGTATGAGTTTTGGACATAGGTTAAAATGACCTGTAATTCACAAATGACCAAAATACCCTTTACTTGCCAAGACCATAAGTTGAGTTCCACACATCATATGAAGGCATACCATACCATTCTAGAAAGCTAAGACAATGAGGAACAATTCTTATGTTGACCAGAAATTCATTTGAAATCTCCTTGAGGGGTAAAACTAGCTTGGAAGTCAAGTCACTTTCACAGACAAAATTTCAGATACCTCAGATGACCTGTAACTTGCAAGGACCATAACTTGAGTTCTATAAATCTCCTTGATATCTTCCACCACTCAAATTAAAGGTCTTAAGATCCTCTACAAGTTTCATGTTGGCCAAGGATCCATTTGAAGCTTGCATTTTGACTTATCTTGCTCGGAAATTTGACCTAAACTAGGGGATTTTACATAGAAACCCTAATTTAGAAACTCCTCTTCTCCTTGATTTCTCTTGATTTCTTCTTAGCATGACAACATATCCTTATTCTCCATGTCAAATGATGAACCCCACATCTCTCCAATAGCCCTTAATGCCTTTAAATCAATCAATTGACCTAGGGTTGACCTAGGGTTGACCCAGATGAAACCCTAGTTGACTGTCTTCAACTGTAGCTCTTGTGGTCACCTCAACAACTTGTTTTCTTCCCCAAATGACTTTCTAAACCTCTCATGATGTCTAGATACTCTCCATGCCTTCAATTCATAGCTCATACTCTCCTTGATGATCCCCAGATACCCTCAGCCAGGAGATAGATGAACTGCTTGACCCATTGACTTGATAGCTTTCAAATTCTTTTCTGATGACTTGAATGAGATTGAATTAGGATAATAACCTCTGGATAGGCCTCTAGAGATGAGAATAATGCTTGCTCCCCTGTTGAATGATTTGCTATGCTTATGCTATGCAGATGGTTAGGCTATGTACATGACTCTATATGCAAATGCTAACGATATTGACACATAAACCAAGTGAATAAGGTTAAGCAAATTTTAGGGTGCAACAGCTGCCCCTATTCAAGCGACTTGGACCCGATTGGGTGAAGGGCTCGGAGCCTTCAGACATTCGCGGTACGAGGCGGTTGAATACTAGTGAAACCAGAAATTTGCCAACCGCAGAAATAAACTGCGCTCCTGCTTGGGGAACGACATTCATCAGCTGAATCTGACTGTTTGCAGCCGCTCACTGATCTCGTAACGACCACGCTGGGGATAACAGATTGCCTGCTTGTCCACATTAGGACTCTGTCTGTCATCAATACGAAGAAATTTCAACTAAAACCTATCCACGTTAGGACTCCACTTGCTGTTAACCCAGAAACATCTCGGCAACTCCGATGGGGGATATTCCAATAAATCGTCCACGTTAGGAATAGACTCTTCCACGTTAGGAATAACACCATCCACGTAAGGAATCATCTCTTCTGCATCTGTCCACGTCAGGACTAAACTTTCCATCTTTCCACGTCAGGATGCAATCTTCTTTTCATATAAGGAGAACTATATCAATCTGTCCACGTAAGGACCCCAATACCACTCGACATGTCCGCGTCAGGACTCCAATCTTTCCGCGTAAGGAATACAACTTTGGGTTCTGAACCTGTCCCTGTTAGGACTCACCTTTCCACGTAAGGAGTACATCATTCTTCCGCGTCAGGAATCTACTTTTCTTGAATCCGTCCACGTAAGGACCCCAATCTCTCCACATAAGGAAACCAACTCTTTCCGATTTGCCCGCGTCGTGACTACATTCTTCCATGTAAGGAACGCCATCTTAATCTGTCCACGTAAGGACTCCGCTCTTTCCACGTAAGGAATCCTCTTCGTATGTGTCCGCGTAAGGACTCAATCTTTTCCACGTAAAGACTTGAAGTTTCTCCTTCTCTTCCACGTAAGGAACACGCCTTCCTTCCACGTTAGGCATACTTCTTCTTTTGAATCCGTCCACGTCAGGACTAAATTTTCCACGTAAGGAGTCTATCTTCTTTGATCTGTCCACGTCAGGACTAAACTCTTCCACGTCAGGAATAAATCTCTTTCTTTCCACGTCAGGAATCACTCTCGATATGTCCGCGTGAGGACTCAATCTTTCCATGTAAGGAAACCCATTTTTTTCCACGTAAGGAATCTCGTCTTTCCACGTTAGGGATAAACTCGTCTTTCCACGTAAGGATAAACTCGTCTTTCCACGTAAGGAACTGAAACCTCTTTTCCCACGTAAGGAACAAACTCGTCCACGTCCGGACCCATCTTTCGTCTTGATTTGTCCACGTCAGGACTCAGGCACCTTCGACCCGCTGGGGAAATAAAGCTTGTCCATGTCAGGACTCCCGCCTTTGTCTGATCTGTCCCCGTCAGGACCCACGCTTCGCTAACACGAAGAAAGATAACTGCTGAGAGTAAATGGTCCACGTCAGGACACCAACACAAAGAGTAATCAATTTTGTCAACGTCATGACTTCCCATTCCACCAATTTCGAGAACCCGAATCTACCCACGTTAGGACTAACACATTCTCCCAACCCGGGGAAATAAACCTATCCACGTTAGGATGCCCACTTCTGAAGAAGTCCCGTCAATGTAGGAACAAATTGTCCACGTCAGGACTTAGTTCTTCCTTGATCCCAACCCACAAACTTCTTTAGCACTGACGTGACAGCGACTTTGAGGCGGACTTTACTGGGGATATCTGGAAACCAAACTACCGGATGCCACTTCTGAAATTCTGGTTCATGAAACCTTTTGATGACAAATAACTCTGCTTGGGAATAAAGAGAGACTTTGACTGGTAACTCTGTGGGGAATACTGTCGAAACTGACATTATCATTGAATATCTCATGCCGAGATCCTGAGTGTTTGGTAGTTCATTTGAGCAAGAGCTCTCTCCACCTGCTGGGGTACAGAAACTGCTTCAGCAAAATAAATGCTGAAGATAATGCCAACTCCGCTGGGGATAGCCAGGTGCTACAGAATTATTCCAGCAAAATAAATGCTGGAAAAGTGAAGTCGACCCTGCTGGGAAGTTGGGAGCTCAAACCAAACACCCTGTTGAGGTAACCCCCTGCTGGGGAATATAACTTTGCTGGGGAATAGCAGGTGTGCCAAGTATGATTGGACTTCTCTGCTGGAGAGTGAACTGATATTACACAGTATCTCTGACAAAATAAATGCCAGGACCCACAACCAACTCTGCTGGGGAGAGTCTTGATCTTCGAGTTCCACTGGGAGGAAGAACACTTGCTGAAAAAAGAGAATTCTACTGGGAATGGGATGATTCTCTTGGGGAAAATTAACTGACTCCACTGGGGAAGAATAAATGACCTTGCGGGGAAGGGGAACCGCCTGAATACAACTCACCAATTTGGAAATATTAATCTTCTGAGGCTGAACCCCTCTGCTTGAAATAAGGAATCCTTCTGGGGGACACCACACTGCCTGCATACAGCCTACAATCTTTGAATCGTCAATTCTTTTGCACAAGCTACGACTAGCTGGAGAGTTCGATCCTGCTTCAGGAAGAAACTGCATGACCTGCGTGAGGGCTGAGTCTTTAGTTATTGCAATCTTTTGATCCTCTTCCTCGTATGGTTATGAAACCTGCAACAACACAAACAAGACAAGACAAGCCTATGCAACCAAATCAACTCAGGTTAGTGACGTTATTTTCAGTTAACTCAAAGCTTTAGCAACTGTTGGCAAGGGCCAGCGACGTTATACTCATGCTAGTTTCATCAAACTTAGGCGTTAATCATGCACAAAACAGTAAAGAACAGTGTCAAGTACTGAATAACGTATTTTATTGATTGGGCCCCTGAATGGGCGGAGTTTTGTACACGGGATGTAACTCCTGAAATGAGGAAGCTACACAAAGCAAATATACAAGTATACAAGTATGCACAAGAAGCATAAATATTGACGACTTAAATTTGTACACATGTCGGCAACGGGATGCAGATGAACACCACGAACTGATCCTCCCATGACTCGCCCGACTCTAATGCTTTCCCGGTATCCCCACTTCTGAAGAGATTGTATCGGATAACTGACTCCTCAAATGTATTCTCCCGCATTGATGCTCATTGCAATTATCAAATTCGGACCGCAGTCATTTGCTTTTCAAATCCCTAACTTTTGCGTGAACCGCCCTTTACGGGTTTTCAGTTCACCGGGATACCCTTTTTTGCCGAAGCCGCCCAGTGTAGGTTTTCAACTTCGCGGGTGTACATTTTTTTCAATTTTATCCCTAACTTTTGCCCGAACCTTTCATTCTGTTTTTGGTTCGCCAGGATGCCCCATTTTTGCCTGGACTCTCTTTTTTCTGTCCAGCGGGTCTATTTTAAGCAAAGTATTTTTTAACTGCGTCCGAATTCACAGGTGACGTGAAGTCTTCTCCGTCCATGGTGGACAACAACAACGCTCCTCCTGAGAAGACTTTCCTGACAACGTATGGCCCTTCGTAGTTGGGGGTCCACTTGCCCCTGTGATCTGCTTGCGGCGGGAGAATCCTTTTCAGCACAAGGTCGCCCGTCTGAAAGCTTCGCGAATGTATCTTCTTGTCGTACGCTTTCTTCATTCGGCTCTGGTACAAACGACCGTATGCTAGAGAAGCTAGCCTCTTCTCATCCATCAAACTCAGTTGATTCAACCTGTCTTTTACCCATTCTGCCTCGTCCAGCTGAACGTCTCGCAATACCCTCAGAGAAGGGATTTCGACTTCTAACGGTAGCACCGCCTCCATTCCATATACCAACGAGAACGGAGTTGCCCCGGTTGATGTGCGTACCGTCGTACGATAACTGTGCAAAGCGAAAGGTAGCATCTCGTGCCAATCCTTATAGGTCACCACCATTTTTTGAACGATCTTCTTGATATTCTTATTGGCCGCCTCAACAGCGCCATTCATTTTGGGTCGGTAAGGGGAGGAGTTGTGATGTTCGATCTTGAAATTCTGACAGAGCTCCTTCATCATTTTGTTGTTCAGGTTTGAACCGTTGTCCGTGATTATCCGCTCGGGAATCCCATATCGGCAAATGATATCTCTCTTGATGAATCTGGCCACCACTTGCTTCGTTACATTTGCGTAAGACGCCGCTTCCACCCACTTGGTGAAATAATCGATTGCTACTAGGATGAACCGATGCCCGTTAGAAGCTGTCGGCTCGATCTTTCCAATCATATCGATTCCCCACATCGAGAATGGCCATGGCGATGACATTACATTCAGAGGACTTGGAGGCACATGGATCTTATCAGCATAGATTTGGCACTTGTGACACTTCCTCGCAAACTTGAAACAATCAGTTTCCATGGTCAGCCAAAAATAGCCTGCCCGCAGCAGCTTTCTTGTCATAGCATGTCCACCAGCATGCGTACCAAAGGTACCTTCGTGTATTTCCTCCATGAGCAACTTTGCCTCTCTTTCGTCTACACAACGCAACAGCACCAAATCGTGGTTTCTTCTGTATAAGACGCCATCCGGGTTCAAATAGAAACTACCCGCTAATCTCCTGAGAGTCTTCTGATCTTGACTGGATGCCCCAGCCGGATACTCTTTATTCTTCAGGAAATTAAGGATATCAAAATACCACGGTTTGTCGTCAGCTGCTTCATCAATAGCAAATACATAAGCTGGCCTGTCCAGCCGAGAGATAATGATTCTGGGAGCCTCGTTCCAGAAGTTGACTTTGTACATGGAAGACAAAGTGGCCAGGGCGTCAGCCATTTGATTTTCTGCCCGCGGTACATGATGCAATTCAACCTTATCGAAGAAAGGCAACAATCTCCTTGCATAGTTCATGTAATGTATCAAATCGGGCTGCCGTGTCTCCCATTCCCCTTTGATCTGATTCACCACCAGAGCTGAGTCTCCGTATACGTCCAGATGTTTGATTCGCAAATCAATGGCTTCTTCAAGCCCCATTATACAAGCTTCGTATTCGGCCTCATTATTGGTAACAGCAAAGGTCAGTCGGGCAGTAAACGGGATGTGCGACCCGTGTGGCGTAGTGATGATTGCCCCTATTCCGCTACCGTAAGCATTCACAGCTCTGTCAAATATCATCTTCCATTTGGAACCCAACTCTGGTCCTTCGTCTGGCAACGGTTCTTCACAATCTTTCATCTTTAGGTACATGATATCCTCGTCAGGAAAATCAAACCTCATCGATTGATACTCTTCAATAGGCTGCTCCGCCAGATACTCAGACAACACACTCCCCTTTATAGCCTTCTGCGAGACGTATTGAATATCATATTCGGTCAAGACCATCTGCCAACGGGCAATTCTACCTGACAACGCCTGCTTTTCAAATACATATTTGATAGGATCCATCTTCGAGATGAGCATGGTTGTATGATTCAGCATGTACTGCCTCAAACGCTTGGCGGCCCAGGCTAGCGCGCAACAAGTTTTCTCCAGCATTGAATACCGAGATTCGCAGTCTGTAAATTTCTTACTCAAGTAATAGATCGCATGCTCTTTTCTCCCCGTCTCGTCGTGTTGACCGAGAACACAACCCATGCTTCCCTCAAGAACCGTCAAATACATTATCAAGGGTCTACCTGCCACTGGGGGTATCAAAATAGGAGGCTCCTGCAAATACTGCTTTATTTTATCGAACGCCTTTTGACAATTCTCGTTCCACGTTACAGCCTGATCTTTCTTTAGCAGCTTGAATAATGGTTCACACGTGGCCGTTAGGTGAGATATGAACCGGGCGATGTAGTTCAACCTCCCTAAAAACCCGCGCACCTCTTTCTCTGTTTTAGGCGTCGGCATTTCTTGAATCGCTTTTATTTTAGCAGGATCGACCTCTATTCCTCTTTCGCTTACGATAAACCCCAGGAGCTTACCCGATCTCACCCCGAAGGTGCATTTGTTAGGGTTCAGCCTCAGCCTGAACTTCCTAAGCCTTTTAAACAACTTCAGCAAATTCACCAGATGCTCTTCCTCCGTCTGGGATTTGGCAATCATATCGTCAACATAAACTTCGATCTCTTTATGCATCATGTCATGGAAAAGAGTCGTCATCGCACGCTGATATGTTGCCCCAGCATTTTTCAAACCAAAGGGCATCACTTTGTAGCAAAATGTTCCCCAAGGCGTTATGAAAGTAGTCTTCTCCATATCCTCTGGCGCCATTTTAATTTGATTATAGCCCGAAAAGCCATCCATGAAGGAGAATACGGAGTATTGAGCGGTATTATCAACTAACACGTCAATATGAGGAAGTGGAAAATCGTCTTTTGGGCTTGCTTTATTCAAATCTCTATAATCTACGCACATTCGAACCTTGCCGTCTTTCTTTGGCACTGGTACGATGTTGGCAACCCATGAGGGATACTTTGTCACAGCCAGGAAACCAGCGTCCCACTGTTTTTGGACTTCCTCCTTGATCTTCATTGCCATATCTGGTCGAGTTCTGCGAAGCTTTTGTTTGACCGGCGGGCAATCTTCTTTCAGTGGCAGGCGATGCACAACCATGTCTGTATCGAGCCCCGGCATATCTTCATACGACCAAGCGAATACATCACTATACTCTCGGAGCATTTCAACCAGTCTTCGCTTGACATCACTCTGCAGTGCGGCTCCGATACGAATATTCTTCTCAACCCCTTCCGACCCCAAGTTGATAATTTCGATGACCTCATCGTGAGGCAGAATGGCTCTTTCCTCTTGCTTCACTAACCAAGACAGTTCTTCAGGAACGTCACTATCTTCGACAACCTCTTCTTCGGCCTGAAATACCGGGTGCTCAAAGTCGGGACGAGTCATAGGTGGTTCAAGGATGTCATCTGAGAATGTTATCCTGCAAAAGGAACGGTTAAGCGCTTCAAAATGCGTATAAAGCGAACGACCACGTTGCCATTTTATTGCAAAATATAAAACAAGAAAGACAGGGATTACAGTATTTGCACATGAAAAACACCATTTATTTAATGATTAACACGCAATGTTCATAACAACACAGCCCTAAGCGAATCCTGATGCCCCGGGCAAGACATCAGATTATTCAGCAATTAATAAAGCAAAGCATTACTGTTTAAAAGTCACAGAAACAAGCTCCTGAATAGACCAGTTGCACAGTCCTTGTCCTGGCGTGCTTGGCTGAATCCAGGCATCCATATCACAGTCGCTGTCTCCTTCATCAGACTCCGAAGCAGCATTGACGGTTTCATGACACACTCCACTGGCAGAGATGGTGATTGGCTTTCTGAAACGGGGTGCCCCCACGGAAGGAGTAGATGACGACGGTTGGTATCCCAGCCCGAACTGGTCCATCTTCACAGGAATGTCCAGCACTTTGCCCCAGCCCTTTGCTTCTCCTGCTTCTACTAGAGCTTGAGCTTCTTTATATGATGAGACGGCTATCTCCGACGCTTTGCTCGGCCCGGGACCTTTGTCCTTGATGCGCAAACCTTCGAACGCCTGGCAGGGCGTTTCGTGGATCTCTCCGTCGACCTCCACATATTTAAATGACGACAGATGGCTGACCAGGATGTCCTCTTCTCCGCATACAGTGACTACGCTGTCTCCGACCATATATTTCAACTTCTGATGCAGGGTGGACGTGACTGCCCCCGCCCCATGAATCCAGGGTCTTCCAAGCAAGCAGCTGTACGCAGGCTGTATATCCATGATATAAAATTCAGTTGCAAACACCTCCGGCCCCACCTGTAGAGGCAATGTGATCGATCCAAAGACTGTTCTCCGCGTGCCGTCAAACGCTCTGACTACCAAATCACTGGGCGTACACAAAATTCCTCTAACATCCAGCTTCATCATCGCCTTCTTTGGCAGCACATTCAAAGACGATCCAGTGTCGACCAATACGTGCGACATTACTGACCCTCTACACTCAACAGATACGTGTAGCGCCATATTATGATCTCTTCCTTTCGGAGTCAAGTCGAAATCGGTAAAGCCCAAGCTGTGGCCTGCATTCACATGTGCCAACACTCCTTCCAACTGATTCACGGAGACGTCTTGGGGTACAAAAGAAGTATCTAGGACTTTCAGCAAGGCATTTCTGTGAGCTTCCGAACACAACAGCAATGACAGGATAGATATTTTGGACGGCGTCTGCTGCAGATGCTCCACAATCTTATAATCACTTTTCCGAATCAAGCGCATGAACTCTTCTACGTCTTTCGATGCCGATTCTTTTTCACTCGCTTGCACTGGGACGTTCTCAACCGCTTTCCCTTTTCCTTTCGCTAGTCTTTCAGCCTCCACTTCAGGGGATATAAAGATCCTACCACTTCTCGTCATGCCTCCTGAACCAACAACATTATCCACAGTCTCCGCTGGCTGCTTTTTAACATCAATTTTTATCCCGTCACAATACACCTCCAACCCATATGACCATGGGACTGCTTTCGTGCTCTCGTACGGGATCGGCCCGACTTTAGTTATGGTGATCGGTGGGCGCTGAGCTGGTGCGGCGATAGTGATTGTCTTCCGAGGAATCGTTACCGTGGCCACATCATTCTGATCATCTGCTACTGCCCCTGCGGACTCTTCAGTTGCTGCTTGGTCAAACTGCAATATGCCTTCATCAATTAAAGCCTGAATGCCCTTCTTCAAATCATCACACCCCCCAGCTAGGGTCCAACAGTCTAAGCAATACTCGTTACATCCTGGGTAAACACCCCTTTGCAACAGTCGGCTCTTTATCTCGCTCAGCGGCGTCTTCAAGTCTCCGACATTCATAATCAGATTCAACCCTTCCTCAGTCAGAATGGCGTTTGCCCCGTGATTAGGCATGGGTTTCTGCACTATATTCGGACCTGCCGTTCCGAAATTGATAGTCTTATTGTCCAAAAGGTCCTGCACAACATGCTTAAAAGCATGACAACCCTCTATATCGTGGCCCGGGGCCCCAGAATGAAACTCACAGTGCCTGCTTGCATCGTAACCAAACGGGGGAGCTCCCGTTATCGGTGCCAGAGTTCTCTTCTCTACCAGGTTTAATCCCAACAATGTCTGCAACAAATCGGCATAGGTCGAGGGAGGCTTCTCAAACACTCTTCTCGGTTTACTACCCTGGAACCTTCGCTGAGCCTGCTGTGCCCCCTGCTGAGGCTGCTGCTGCTGCATTGGCTGTTGCTGAACCTGTTGTTATTGCTGGATTGGTTGTTGTTGATACGGGATGGTAACACTCGCCACCTGCTGCGGCTGACGATATTGACCTCGTCCCCTGCCTCGGCCCCGGCCTCGGCCTCCAAATACTGCACTTGCCTCGCCCTGACGGCGCCCGCCATAAGCTTTCCTATTACTGCCAGATGCAGTTGATTCCTCGACTTGGAACTTTCCTTGCTTAATGTTACGTTCAATCTTTTCTCCCATCAGAATCAGGTCTGAAAAACTGGCCAGAGACGTGTGAAACAGCATATCATGAAACAGACCTGTGAATGTGCCGACAAACATGTCGTTCATTTCCTTATCTTCTACAGGAGGACGGACCCTGGCAGCCATATCGCGCCACCTTTGCGCGTACTCTTTAAAGCTCTCCCCCTTCTTCTGCGACAGCCCGGCCAATTGGACCCGATTGGGTGCCAAATCGCTATTATACTTGTAGTGAGCTACAAATGCCTCTGCTAATTGCTTCCATGTCTTGATATCAGTTGGCTCCAGCCCCATGTACCACTCTAGGGAAGGACCCGACAGACTATCCTGAAAGAAATGCATTAGCATTCTTTCGTCAGTTGAGTACGCAGACATCTTTCTGTAATAAGCTCGTACATGCACTTTTGGACATGTGTCTCCTTTATACTTGTCAAACGCAGGAGCTTTGAATTTAATTGGCACCCTTAAGCCAGGTACCAATCCCATTGTTGCCATGTCCAAACCCACAGCGCTTTGGTTCAGGACTCCCCTCATCTGCTCTTCCAGCATTCTGATCTTCTGGGAGTCGTCCATCGGCCCTTCGAAACCTCCTCCGGAGAAGGCATCCTCCTGCTGATCTTCTTGCCACATACCATTTCCAGCTCCATACCCATCATATCCATTATTACGTCCAGCTCTGATCTGATTCATCCCCGGACCTCGGCCTCTGTTGCCGTACCCTTGAACACCTCCAGCAGGACCAAAAGCCATAAATCCAGCACCGTTTCCATTTCCAAAACCTCCGTAACCCTGATTGGTCACACCATAACCCTCCTGCCCAAAGCCTTGAGCATTAAAGCCATATTTCCCAGTATTATCGAATCCCTGATCATTGAATCCGAATCCAGTATTGACAAAGCCATTGCCGCCTAGATTATCACCCAAGTTGACATCACCCAGCCCAACGTTATGAACAGCAGTCTCATTCCCAACTCCGACGTTACCATTCACAGCAGCGGTAGCGTTGTTGACATTAGCAGCAGGTATATTGACTACAGGTGGAGCCACTGGCGTGGGAGTGCCGTCTCCATGAACAGTATCGACCCGTACAGACTGATGATCTTCATTACCATGACCAACATTTCGGGCCAACAGAGGCTGGACCATGGCCTGCAAATTCTCCTGCCCTTTTGCAATAGCTTCCATGGTCTGCATAAAGAGAGCGAGCTTCTCGCGCACCTCTTGCATCTCGTTCTGCATTTGATCCATTATTCTTCGACAGTTGGTGCGGGTAGAATAGCGGTGCGGGTGTTGATCTGCAATCCTGGAAAGTACCTGGTACAGAGCAGGAAATAAGACACTATTCAAAGATTACCTGTAATGCAATATGAATATGTATGCAATGCAATGTGTCTGTGCATTAGGGAAATTCATTCCCCCAGTTCTAGTGTGAAGGTGCCAGTGCAGTGACAGTGTTGACAATAGGAGTATCGGAGCTGAATCATAGAAAGCCTCATATATTGCAGGAAAAATCAATAAGCCCAAAGTACAATATCACTGAGAGTACAAAGAAGGCATGACCTCAACCAACAATCCTGGTGATGGTCAGCACTATGCAAATAAAACATACAAGTTACTATATGAAATGATCAAATCCTCCCAAAAGCCTGGTACTCCTCGATCAACTTCTTGGTCTCTGGATGACTTGGTCGACCAAGCAGCCCTTCAACAAGTTGGTTTCTCTTCTTAAGAACACGGCGCACGTCTTCAGCAGTTTCTTCCCATGTCGCTTCTCCGAAGCAATCTTTTAGTTTTCGCTTTTGGGATACCGCTTCATCTCTGCATTTGATTGCCTTGTTCAGTGCATGCTGGACACTATACCGGGTCATCACTTCCTCCTCACACTTCTTGATGCTAGACTTCAACTTCTCTTCGAGGTCGGAGATTTGCTGCTTTAGCTTATCTTCCCTCTTCTTATTGTTGGTGAGTGTAGCATTCCAAGTCTTGTTGCAAGAGGAGATTTCTCGATGTGCCGCGTCAAGCGCTTTCTTTTTGGATTCCAGCATGTCATGGGAGCTTCTGAACTCTTGCCCCAGACGTTCGCGCTTTTTCCTCTCCTCAGTCAACTCAGCCCCTAACTTGTTTAACATCTCAATCTGCTGTTGGAAAGCATGAACGACCTTGTTTTTCTCACTGCGTATCTGGGCTAGCTCCTGCTCTAACCCTTCGTTGATCTTCATCAAGGCTTCTTTTTCTCTCACAACCTGCTCGTAGGCTTCCCTAGAAACAGTATTGGGCTCTGCTACCGGAACAGGAACAAGAATTGGTGCATCTGGAAATGGCATCCCCAACTGACTGGCTCTCTCCTGAATCCAAACTCTATAAGGTGCATAGGCCTGACAGTCATTCTTTCCTAACAACGGCTTCCCTCTGCGGTTAATACGCGTCCAGGCATGCTGCAGCTTGGCTAGTAACTCCCCCTTCACGTCTCCGGTGAAGTACAGAGATTCCTGTACTTCCTCCTCCTTTGGTGGGTTCTTCAACGCATATCCGAATTGGCGAATGAACAGAGAAGGGTTGTAATTGATACACCCTTTTCTTCCTATCAGCGGGACATTAGGGTAACCAGAACAACTGAAGATAAGCTCGGATCCCAGCAGATCTCTGTCAAACCAATCAACGTCTTCGGAAGTTAATCTCATCATATGCTCTGGCCAACCAACGGGGACTGTAGTCTCTGCCACAGATCTTCTCTTAGGAAGGTGGCTCTCAAACCACATACTCAACAAGGGTACACAAAGATGAACATTCTTCCCTCTGCCCCTCTCATTCTTGTAATGCAGTGAGTGGTAGAAATCTCCGAGTAAGGTAGGTACAGGATTACCAGCGGCAAACAAGTAGAAAGCATCGAAGTCCACAAAATCCGGTATATTGGGGAACAAAACTATGCCATAAATGCACAAAGCCAACACAGCCTTGAAAGCAACCCAGCACCCGCTCTTGGCATACTCCTGGGCTTTACCCGCTAAGAACTGAAGTGAGAAGCCTGGAACTCCACGGGAAACGGTAGTCACCAGTTCAGAAGCATCAATATGCAAAGCTTTTGCCAAGTCCTCCGGCTTGGGCTTGGCGTCATAATGAATGAATGGAACCTGGTTCTGCACGGGCAGCTCAACATACTCAGCGTATTCCTCCAGGGTTGGTCCCATAATAAAGTCAGAGAACGTAAAGCACCTCAAAGCAGGGTCGTAGAATTGCATCAAAGCATACAGCCCCTCTAACTCTACCTCTGTAGGTTTGCACACCAATCTCAATAATCTACCATAGCTCATCCGGAAGCTCCTACGAACACCCTCATCAGCAAGAGAGATCAACCCAAGTAGAGGAACAATATCAGGCGTAGGCAATTTGTAAGCAACCGTTCTCCTTAAGCTAGTCATGATCAAACACTCAGAAGTCTGGGCACTAGAACTAGGGAAATGCAAATGCACCTGCAGCACAAACACACGTTAGTGAAATGCAAATGGTAATGGATATGCAGTAATGCAATGCAAGCAACATGCAACAGGGACCGAAGCTATAGCTGAATAGCCTGAACCCAATCAAGAAAGGTCTCAGATAGACCATCCAGAAGTCCTCAAGCCCTGGTCTCAAATATACCTCAAACAAAGCTCCAATATTGGTCTCTGATAGACCCCATAATCATAACCTGAATGGTCTCTGGCAGACCTCAGATCATATCCCCCACTGGTCTCTGACAGACCTCAGAACACATCTCCAAATAGTCTCTGACAGACCTCGGAACACACCAACTGGTCTCTGACAGACCTTAGAACCCTCCATAAATATCCAAGATCCTGATCAACAAACCGGTGGTCTGAAGGTCTAGTTACCTGCATAACCCTGAATCCCCTCACAGGTGGGTGGCCCTATAACTGGCACAAGGTACGGCATCCTATGCGGTCGTCGGCGTCACAGACTTTCAGGGTTGATGATACGATTCCCAGAAGGAGTGGCATCATCAATCCCTGAAGAGGCCTCACTTAGCCAACTTCCAAATGATCGGTCCCCAGAGTCGACAATCCAACTAACCAGCAACCCACGCCAACCAAAGGAAGGGGCAGGAGGCCAACCAGAGGAACCTCGTCTGAGTGTAGATTTCGCGGGACACCAAAGCAAGCAAAGCAAGCGGGCGCCAACTAATCTCTACTCTAATTCTAGGTGCACTCAAGCCCAGGTCCGACTTCTCTCTCAATATCAGAACACCCGTCACACCCCAAGATACAGCAATAATAATCCATATATACAAAGCTGAAAATAAAGGTCAGAAATATAAATCCATACAAAATCCTCGACGGGAAAACAAGCGTTAGGATTGACTCTCTTAAGGGACGTTGGATCCCAAATGCATAAGAACTATCGCAGTCCTTAGCAGCCAGGGGACGTTGGCTCCCCAGCAGAGTTGCCAGCTGTCGCTACTGCGAAAATCGGCGCCGGCTGAACAGAAGAGTCGCCACCGTGCGTTATTTATCCCACGGGAGGGAAAGGAAACGCTCAGAGTAAACCTCGCACAACACGGGAAAGGCATGGTCGTCGCAACCAAAACCTGGATTCGGGAGTCGGTTACGCAAGGGGAAGGTATTAGCACCCCTCACGTCCGTCGTACTCGACGGGATCCACGCTGGTTTTCGGGTATGGATTGTTATTCTATCTAAACTATAGGTCAAGGGTTAAAAAGAAAATAAAATAAAAATAAAAATGACTCGGCAAAGTATCGCACTTTATGCCTACGTATTCCCGTCTGGAACGAGAAATCAGAGTCAACGTAGTTCGCCTACCTACGGGAAAGGAGGGGAAGGTTGCTCGCTAGGATATCGCATCCTATGCCTACGTACTTTCACACGGCATGAAAGATCAGAGCAAACGTAGTTCGGGCTACGTACGACACAAGCTTGTCTTGGTTGATTTTATTCCTTCTGAAAAAGGTTTTTCTGATTAGCAGTCCAAGCGGACAAAAATGACGTCTTGATGAGTTCACATTCTTTTACGGAAGAAGTGTCTTTTATTGTGTTTGAAATCTTTATGTGTTTTTCTGTTTGTTTTGAGAAAGAAAGAGACAGAACTCTAACCTACAGTTGCGAAGGGAAACAAACTAACCTAATGTTATCATGCATGGGTTAAGACCTAGTGTCTATCATGCTCCTCTCTTGCACAGAGAGAAACAGAGATCCTAAGGGATAGGCAGAAACAGAAACAATATCAGATATAACAAAGCAGTAAAATGCATGGATGCAACAGTACAAGCGAGGCAAGGGAGTCCCACTCAACCTCGAACCTAGAAAACAATAGGCAAAAGTGAACAGGCTTCACTTTCAACCCAACAGGGTAAACAGCAAACAATACAGTCCAGAAAACCAATCAATACATCAAGAAATGAAATACAACAGCAAAAGAAACAGCATCAGCAGCTCTGAATCAACATCTGGCTTCAAGTAATCTCCAATCAGTTACAGGCTTCAACAAGCATCAATCTCCATCTTCATGGCCTTCAGGCAAGGGCTTTGATCATCAATCTTCTATCTGCACTGGCTTTTCTTCAAGCTCAAACCTCCAGGATAAGGGATCAGTCACAAGAGTGGATTGGGGTGTTAAGCAATCAGTTGACTACCAAAGGTGGTGAACAGACTGCTTCTAACGCAAAAGACATTTTCTCTCAAGAGTTCTATCTCTTAGACACTATCACCAAGCCTTCCAAAGGAAGGGGGTGAGTGTCTTAGAGAGACTCTGAATCACAGAGCAGAATGGATGCAGACAAAGCAATCCATGTTTGAGAAACAAACTTTCTAACCTAGAGCTCTGCCTAGCTCCTAAACCCTAGTCTCCTCAGCATCTGCTAGCAAGAATCTTCTCTTCAACTCTGGAAGTTGATCTTCAATCTCTGGATCTCCAATGGCCTTCATCTCCTCAGGTCTTCAGCTCCCCCAAATCCCCAGACAATCCCAATACCCACACAAACCAGCAATAATCCCCAGAGGGCATACCACACCAGTCAATCAGATATATACAGTACAGTAATAGCATTAGGGGAATTATGACTTTTTCTAGGGGATCTAATAACTACCCATAGCCCCTATAGTCCCATAACTAAACTAGTCAAACCCTAAGTCCTAAGGGAAGAGAATCAAATCTCCTAAGTCATTACTTAAAACCCTAGTTTTATCCATGTTGTTCAAGCCTATGTTAAGCACCTAAAATTAATTTCTAAAAATGGGAACTAAATTGTATCTACAAGTTTGATGTCTAAACTAAACAACCTAAAAAAGAATGGATAAAAAATATGAAAGCATTTAATAGAACAAAAAATAACAAAATCATGCATGAAATGGAACTATATAAAATGTTATTTATTTAGAAAATATGGAAAAAAATACCAAATAAAAAAATAAAATGCAATTTTTATTTTTATTATTTTCTAGACCCTTTAAAGAAAAATATGTAAAAAGAATGAGTTAAAAATGATTATTTTGCTATTTATTATGAATTTTAGAAGATGCATGAAAAAATTAAAGAAAATAAAAGAAAATATAAAGAAATAAGATGGAGGGGGTGAGAAAAGCAAAAAACCAAGTTAAGCGCGTTGGGCCCATCAGAATGGGGGGTGCGAATAGCTCTCTGAGCCCAATCCCCCCAATTAGTGAAACGGTGCGTTTGGGATTTCAAATTTTCCCACCAGATTGAAGCGTGAATCACAGCCGTTGGATACTCTCCCCAGGTCAAAAGTCCAACCTCCATCGTACGACTCTCCACCCTTCTTCAACCTCCAGCGCCTAGGGTTTCAGTCATGCATTCCATGCACGAAGGTTCCACTCACTCGTTCTCCATGCTTTCTTGATGAAAAATAAAAACTCCAAGCCCTAAAATACTCTACAAAACTCAAGGAATCCATGTCTAATTCTAGTTTTCCCTAACTCTCATTGTACACTCCAAACAGAGAGCACGAAATTCAGGGCACACCATGCTTGCCTGAGGTCAAAGTTGTCAGAACTCAAACCTGATGATCCACAGATATTCTACATGCTTGCCTCATTATTCTATGCTTCATCACATTGATTATAACTCAACACACAGCTTATTCTCGAAGCCAACAGAAATGGCAACCTGTCATGGATCTCCATGAATCTATCCCTAAACTTCAAGAATTGATCCTCTAGGGTTTCTAAACAACATTATCCTAACCACATGATCTCTACCAGCCAGAATAGTGAGATTCGAAGAAGTTTACATACCTTGCACTTGATGATGGTGATGGTAGTTAGACCTCAATTCAACCTTTGATACTTGCTGAAAACGATCTCCAATGAATGAATATACTTCTGTTTGCAATGATTTGTGCTTAATCCTTGTGAATCATGCTATTCCATTCTTCATGCAAGTTGGAGTTTCCAACTGAATCTCTTCACACAGCCACGAATTCTCTCCAATCTCTTGTGCCAATTACTCCATGATGATAGTAGATGATGATAGTGACAGAAATCAGAATGATAGAGGAAGTTTCAATGGGTTTTGGATGAAAGTGCAACTTGGAATGAAGATGATAATAGGTATAATCCTTGATCAATTCAACCACTTCTTGATGTGAATCCTAGGGTTTGAATGATGATGATGATGATTCAATCCAAAGATGTGAGAATTTTGAGAGATTTGTAAGAGTTTGAGTATCTTATGGAAGAATAAGAAAATGGATGAAAATGGAGATTTTTGACAAATGGGAGCACCAACCCTTGCATGAATCAGCTTGCATGAATATATAGGTTGCATTAGAACCTCCTAGAACATTGGAGAAATTTCCCTTACACCTTTCCCTTTCAATTTGGATTATGTTACTTTCAATTCAAGCAACCATGGATAACTCACAAATTATGACCTAAACTCAAAATTCCAATTTAGCCAATGTTTTTAAAATGCCTCTTCCATTCAAAATGACCTATAATTTTGCATCATTTGGCCAAGATATGAAAAATATCATTTTTTAAGCCATTTTCCTTCATTAAATTCAACAATTTTGAAACCTTGTGCTATGAACTTTTCCAATCTCTCATGGTCACTTTTCTAGACTTAAAATGCCATTTGGAACAAGTTTGATGTTGTAAGTTTTTCCATTTGAGGCCTCCTTGTATGAGTTTTGGACATAGGTTAAAATGACCTGTAATTCACAAATGACCAAAATACCCTTTACTTGCCAAGACCATAAGTTGAGTTCCACACATCATATGAAGGCATACCATACCATTCTAGAAATCTAATACAATGAGGAACAATTCTTATGTTGACCAGAAATTCATTTGAAATCTCCTTGAGGGGTAAAACTAGCTTGGAAGTCAAGTCACTTTCACAGACAAAATTTCAGATACCTCAGATGACCTGTAACTTGCAAGGACCATAACTTGAGTTCTATAAATCTCCTTGATATCTTCCACCACTCAAATTAAAGGTCTTAAGATCCTCTACAAGTTTCATGTTGGCCAAGGATCCATTTGAAGCTTGCATTTTGACTTATCTTGCTCGGAAATTTGACCTAAACTAGGGGATTTTACATAGAAACCCTAATTTAGAAACTCCTCTTCTCCTTGATTTCTCTTGATTTCTTCTTAGCATGACAACATATCCTTATTCTCCATGTCAAATGATGAACCCCACATCTCTCCAATAGCCCTTAATGCCTTTAAATCAATCAATTGACCTAGGGTTGACCTAGGGTTGACCCAGATGAAACCCTAGTTGACTATCTTCAACTGTAGCTCTTGTGGTCACCTCAACAACTTGTTTTCTTCCCCAAATGACTTTATAAACCTCTCATGATGTCTAGATACTCTCCATGCCTTCAATTCATAGCTCATACTCTCCTTGATGATCCCCAGATACCCTCAGCCAGGAGATAGATGAACTGCTTGACCCATTGACTTGATAGCTTTCAAATTCTTTTCTGATGACTTGAATGAGATTGAATTAGGATAATAACCTCTGGATAGGCCTCTAGAGATGAGAATAATGCTTGCTCCCCTGTTGAATGATTTGCTATGCTTATGCTATGCAGATGGTTAGGCTATGTACATGACTCTATATGCAAATGCTAACGATATTGACACATAAACCAAGTGAATAAGGTTAAGCAAATTTTAGGGTGCAACAGGTGTTGACTGTGGTGAAGGAGGTCCCATAGGCTCATCCAATTCGTAGAGCCAGTTATCCTTGTTGTGGATGCTTGTCATCAGATGATCAGGCAGTGTGAATAGCTGTACTGGTTTTTCGTTAATAAGGTACTCATACGGTCCAGGTCCCATAGTCCCTAAGATGCGCCTGTTAAAGCAGAATTGTATGTTCATGGGTCTGATGGTACCAAAACGAGTGTTGGCATTTAAATGGAATCTAAGGCCAAGCTCGTGGGCTATCATTGTTACTAGGCCTCCTATAAGAATAGGTGTCTGAGGTTCCAGCGTGAGGCGTTTGAAGGATCTCATCATGAAAGGCACTGCATTTACTGTCCGTCCCTGAGAAGCACAGAGCATGATGAATAACTCTTCCTTAGACACTGCAGTGATATTTTCTTCTTTTCCAAACAAGGTGTGAGCTAGTATCTTATGGAAGTATCTAAAGGCTGGGTTATGAATGTCATCATTGTACATTTTGTCTGGTTCAGGGTGATAGTCGCCTGTGATTCTACCCCAGAAGTGCTCGAGTTGCAAATCAATATCGTCATCTTCTGCACTGATGAACACATGCGGTCCGCTAGGGAATCCTAGGAGGTTAGCTAGTGACATCCGGCTATGAGTTTGGTCCATTCCAAACAATCTGAAGGTAATTAATTCTGAGCGGGTTCCAAAACCATAGTTGGGTGGGTATCTGAAAGAACTAAGGAATTCATAGGTAAGATCCTTATAGGTAGCGAAACGTGTTTTCAGAGCAGTGTTCTCCCAACCTAGTTGATTGAACAGGTATTGAATGCTATCTGTGATCCCTAGTTTATCCATAGTAGCCTTGTCATAATACAGCGTTAAGGCGAATTCTCTTTCGGTCAGTGCTGCAAATCTTGCCTTTTGAGCGAGTCCTTGGAAGTGAACCTTTGTGAAATCGTACTCGGCCATATTCGCAGGTAATTCGGAGAAAACAGAAGAAATGTTTTGAAGACTTTAAAAATCCTGAAAAGTTTGTAACAGAAAATTGAAGTCAGGATTTTTAGAAACGAAAAGTGGTAGAAACAAAAGGCGAAAGAGAAAAAAATAAAATAAGAATAAAAGTACGAAAATGAACGAAAGTAGAAAGTAGTAGTAATTTTAGAATTTTTGTTGGATTTTTCAAAGTAGAATTTTAAAGAAAAATGAAATGCAATAACGAGGGAAATTTGGGTTGCCTCCCAGTAAGCGCTGTTTTTAACGTCTAAAGCCTGACGATAGCTTGGTGAGAAGCTATTCTAGTGTTTGAGCCGGAAGCTCAAGCAATGTTATATTGCTTACTTGAGGACTGTTGTCGTTCTTATTGTAATATTTTAGACGTTGCCCGTTTACGATAAACGGTGCATTTGTCTTGTCGGTAATTTCAACAGCTCCACTCTGAAGTACTTTAGTCACTTCATAGGGTCCAGACCACCTAGATTTTAGTTTTCCTGGGAAGAGTTTTAATCGTGAATTAAAGAGCAATATGATGTCTCCCACACTGAATTGTTTCCTGATTAAACGTTTATCATGCCACTTTTTTGTTCGTTCTTTGTAGATACGGGCATTTTCGTAAGCGTCTAATCGAAGTTCTTCCAACTCGTGTAAGTTCAAGATTCGCTTTTCTCCTGCCTCGGTGTAGTTGAAGTTGAGTGTCTTAATAGCCCAAAAGGCCTTATGCTCTAACTCTACAGGGAGATGGCAGGATTTACCGTAAACTAATTTATAGGGGGTAGTACCTATTGGTGTCTTAAATGCGGTCCTATAAGCCCATAAAGCTTCTTGTAGCTTCGATGACCAGTCTCTCCTTGAGGTAGCGACAGTCTTTTCCAAGATCTGTTTTATTTCTCTGTTCGAGACCTCTACTTGTCCGCTAGTTTGCGGATGATAAGGTGTAGCTACTCGGTGCCTGACTCCATATCTAGAGAGAAGTTTATCGAATATTCGTGATATGAAGTGAGATCCTCCGTCACTAATGACGAGTTTGGCTACACCGAATCTAGGAAAGATAGTGTTCTTGAAGAGTTTGATTACTACTCGTGCGTCATTTGTTGGAGCAGCTATGGCTTCTATCCATTTAGACACGTAATCGACAGCGACGAGTATGTAGTTATTTCCAAAAGAAGGTGGGAAAGGTCCCATGAAATCTATTCCCCAGACGTCGAAGATTTCTACCTCTAAGATTCCTTTCTGAGGCATTTCATCGCGTCGTGAGATGTTGCCAGTTCGTTGGCATCTATCGCATTTTTGTACAGCGATGTGAACGTCTTTCCAGAGATTAGGCCAGAATAAGTCGGCTTGGAGAATCTTAGCGCACGTCTTGGACGTACTAGCATGACCACCGTACGGTGCTGAATGGCATTGGGAAATAATATTTTCTATTTCTTCCTCTGGGACACAGCGACGATATATGTTGTCGGCCCCTATCTTGAAGAGTAGGGGTTCGTCCCTATAATAGTGTTTCAGATCGTGGAAGAATTTCTTCTTTTGCTGATAAGTAAGATCTGGTGGAAGCACGCCCGCAGCGAGGTAATTAACGATGTTAGCATACCAAGGTAATGTGACTTGGGCATAGACGGCTTCTACGGCTTTTTCGAATTTTGGATCTTCCGAGATTGAGTTGGGTACGTCACTTTCTAATTTGGCTATCAGACGTTCGTACGGGAAATCGTCATTTATCGGTACTGGTTCATGTCTGATGCCCTCTATTCGGGATAAGTGATCTGCAACAACGTTCTCGGTTCCTTTCTTATCTTTGATTTCTAAGTCAAACTCTTGTAATAACAGGATCCATCTCAATAGTCTTGGTTTGGCATCCTTTTTGCTTATTAGGTACCTTATGGCAGCGTGGTCTGTGTATATTATAATTTTTGCTCCTACTAAGTAAGAACGGAATTTGTCAAGCGCAAATATAACTGCTAGAAGTTCCTTTTCTGTGGTAGCGTAGTTCATTTGGGCAGGATCTAAGGTTCTACTGGCATAGTAGATGGCATGGAGTTTCTTGTCCTTCCTTTGTCCTAGAACTGCGCC
Organism: Lathyrus sativus; assembly: GCA_963859935.3. Lineage (NCBI taxonomy): Eukaryota > Viridiplantae > Streptophyta > Magnoliopsida > Fabales > Fabaceae > Lathyrus > Lathyrus sativus. The sequence continues at coordinate 853,504,075 of OZ012735.1, read as the reverse complement.
TACAGCGTAATCACTCGCGTCGCACATGATTTCAAACGGTAGTCTCCAATCGGGTGGTTGCATGATTGGTGCGGTGATAAGGGCTGATTTCAATGTTTCGAATGCTTTTAAACAGTCGTCGTCGAAGACGAACTCAGCATCTTTCATCAACAGGCCGGTCAGAGGTTTTGTGATTTTCGAGAAATCTTTTATAAATCTTCTGTAGAAACCGGCATGTCCTAGAAAACTCCGTATTTCTCGTACGGATTTTGGAGGTTGGAGATCCTTTATAATATCTATTTTAGCTTTGTCTACCTCAATCCCTCTATCTGATATGACGTGTCCTAGAACTATTCCTTGTCGGACCATAAAATGGCATTTCTCCCAATTTAGGACGAGGTTTACTTTTACGCAACGTTCTAGTACCATTTCTAAGTTCTGTAAGCATCCCTCGAAACTTTGTCCACATACCGAGAAATCGTCCATAAACACTTCCATAATGTCGTCTATGAAATCTGCAAAGATTGCCATTATGCATCTTTGGAAGGTTGCTGGAGCGTTACAGAGTCCGAACGGCATTCGGCGGTAAGCAAAAGTACCGTAAGGACAGGTGAATGTAGTCTTTTCTTGGTCGTTAGGATGGATGGGAATTTGGAAGAATCCTGAGTAACCATCTAGATAGCAGAAATATGAATGTTTGGCTAATCTTTCCAACATTTGGTCTATGAAGGGTAGCGGGAAGTAATCTTTGCGCGTAGCCCTTTTAAGCTTCCTATAATCAATACACATCCTACTTCCAGTCACGACTCTTTTTGTTATTGATTCGCCTTTTTCGTTTTTAACTACTGTGACTCCTCCTTTCTTTGGTACGACATGAACTGGGCTAACCCATTCACTATCGGAGATCGGATAGATGATTCCTGCATCTAGTAATTTCTTTACTTCATCTCTGACTACAGTGCTCAGGATGGGGTTTAGTCTTCTCTGATGCTCTCGAGAGGTTTTAGAGTCTTCCTCTATTGTAATTCGATGCATACAGATCGAAGGGCTTATACCTTTTAAATCGCTTATGTTATAGCCTAACGCGGTGGGGTACTTCTTTAGGACTTCTAATAACTTTTTGGTTTTTGGTTGTCCTAAGTCGGCGTTGACTATCACTGGTCTTTTTAGTTCATCGTCTAGAAATTCATATCTGAGGTTTTTGGGTAGAGTTTTAAGTTCTAAAGATGGGTTCTTCGGACCTGGCATATGGTTTGGGGTCAGTGCTAAGCTTTCGCTTAGGCTGTCGTCTTTATACGGTTTATGCCAATTGTCGTCTTCAGAAATGTCGGGTATTTGAATCTTTATTATTTCTGAATACGTGGTCTCTTCATTTTCAAGTTCTCTTATGCATTCGTCGATTTCATCCACTAAATAGCAGGTATCGTCTATTGCTGGTGCTTGTAGGAACTTGGTGAGAATGAACTTTATCTTTTCTTCTCCTACTTCGAATGTTAGCCTTCCTTTCTTCACGTCTATAATTGCTCCAGCTGTAGCTAGGAACGGTCTTCCTAGGATAATTGGGGTTACAGTATCTTCCTTGATGTCCATGATTATGAAGTCAGTTGGAATGTAGAATTGTCCTATGCGTACTGGAACGTTTTCCAGTATTCCGACGGGGTATTTCACTGATCTGTCAGCTAATTGTACAGACATTTTGGTCGGTCTGAGGTCTCCCATATTCAGCTTTTTGCATATAGATAAGGGCATAACACTGATACTGGCTCCTAAATCGCATAGAGCTTTGTCTATTACGAACTTTCCTATGACGCAGGGTATGGAGAAACTTCCTGGGTCTTTTAATTTAGGAGGCATGCGGTTCTGAATAATAGCGCTACACTCTGTAGTAAGTGTAACTGTTTCGTTATCCTCGATCTTTCTCTTATTCGACAGGATCTCTTTGAGAAATTTAGCGTATGACGGCATTTGAGTTATCGCTTCTGTAAAAGGAATAGTAATATTCAACTGTTTAAGGAGCTCTACAAATTTCTTAAACTGTCCTGAAGTTTTAGAGTTTATTAGTCTTTGCGGATAAGGAATAGGTGGTTTATATGGCGCTGGAGGTGCTTGAGTTTTTTCACTTGCGGTATCCTCCTTCTTGTTGTCCTCCTTCTTCTCTAACTCAGATTCCTTTTCTGCTTGTTCAGTTGGTTTTTGTTGCATGGCTGAGTTTTCGGTCCTCGGATCGATCGGTTCGTCCAATTCTTTTCCACTTCTTAGTATCACAACATTTGCTTGGCCTTTGGGATTCTGTTCGGGTTGTCCAAGAAATGTGCCAGCAGGTGCGGCAGCAGATGCTTGCTGTTGAGCCACTTGTGATATCTGAGTTTCTAACATTTTGTTGTGGGTGGCTAAAGCGTCTACTTTTCCTGTCAACTGTTTAATTTGCTCGCTAGTGTGTATGTTTTGATTCAGGAACTCTTTGTTTGTTTGAGCTTGAGTAGCTATGAACTTTTCCATCATCAATTCGAGGTTTGATTTCCTAGGTGCATTCTGAGCAGCTGGTTTCTGATATCCTTGCGGAGCAGTAGGCATTTGCGTAGGGATTTCCTTGAGCATAATTTACCTGGTCTGGCGGGATTCTGGCTAGCAATGGGCATTCGGGTGCATTATGAGTGGTGCTTCCGCATAACTCGCAATTTGGAGTTACTGCAGCGACAGTTGCAGTGGGGTTAACGGCCAGACTATCAATCTTCTGTGCTAGAGCATCTACTTTAGCATTGAACTTTTCAAGGCTGCTGATTTCGTACATCCCACCTTTCGCTATGGTTTTCTCAGTTGGAGTGCGTTCACCTCCCCATTGGCAATGGTTTTGTGACATGTTTTCTATTAATTGATAGGCTTCATCGTATGGCTTATCCATAAGTGCACCGCCCGCGGCAGCGTCTATTGTCAATCTAGTATTGTATAGAAGCCCATTATAGAAAGTATGGATTGTCACCCAGTCTTCTAGACCGTGGTGAGGACATGTTCTCATCATATCTTTGAATCGTTCCCATGCTTCGTAAAGAGATTCAGTATCTTTCTGTCGAAATCCGTTGATTTGAGCTCTAAGCATAGCAGTTTTGCTTGGTGGAAAATATCTCGCTAAGAAGACATTCTTCAATTGCTCCCACGTCGTAACGGAGTTGGATGGTAACGATTGTAACCATGTCCACGCTATGTCTCTAAGAGAGAATGGGAAAAGACGAAGTCTTATCGCGTCTGGAGTTACTCCATTTGCTTTCACTGTGTCTGCGTATTGAACAAACTTCGTTAGATGTTCGTTCGGATCCTCAGTTGCGTTTCCTGAGAATTGGTTTTGTTGTACAGCCGACAACAATGATGGTTTCAGCTCAAAATCATTTCGGGTAATAGCTGGGGCAGCAATGCTACTTCTAGGCTCCATCTGGGATGGTGTAGCGTATGCCTTCAGCGGTTTGTTCGGAGGTCCTTCAGCCATCTCTGGTTCTTCTTCTTCTGATTTGGGAATGGGAGTGAGAGGTTCGGGAGTGTTATGTTTGAGTTGTTTGAGTTGGTACTCAATGATTCTACTTCTTAGGTGTAAGAAGCGTTCTAGTTTTGCGACTGAAGGTTTTACGATATCGCTTTGCGGGCGATTTCTTGGCATACAATCGACAGAACTAGTAAAGGAAAAATGAAAATTGTTAACCTAGTCTATACGGCGTAACAGAAGGTTACACTATTGACTAAACGGGTCCCCGGCAACGGCGCCAAAAACTTGATCGCGACTTTCTATGTCTAATACAACTAACTGCAAGTGCACAGTCTATCGCGTAGTAATAAAAGATATCGATCCCACAGGGACTCGTAATCAAACTAGTGTTCTCGGGAGTTACTATGTTTAGCTAGGTAGAATATGTTTTAAGGGAATAAGATTTGTCACTACAAGGGGGAACTAAGATTACTATTTAGATTTTAATTAATTGAATCGATACGTAGTAATTGTGTTCTTCAGGGATTTGATAAATTACTGGTGTATGAAATAGTTTTCACAGTTTATTTAAGCAGAAAATGGAGATTCAAAGACTCTCGTCTCACGATGGTTGTTGACGCTAATCATAATCCTAACGGCCAAACGTACACTTTCGTATTCCGTTCGGGGTTAAAATCACTTTTTGGAAATCTTTAAATTCTAATTCGTTTTAAAGTGCTTTCGCTGTTATTAAAACAAATGCCTAGTGTTTACTATCTGACCTTACCGCAACTTTCGCTTGTTGGTTCGTATCTTAATTAATTTCCCACTTTCGTGGCAAAACTACTTTTAAATAAGTTCTCGCTTTCGCGACGAAGTTTATTTCGTGAATCAATTTTAAACACTTAGACCATAAATTACTTTTGTGAAAAGAAAGTTTTCAAACAAGAGTTATCAAATCCCATTCGAATTATTACTACATATCGATTACCTAAGTTTAGCTAGACATGGAATTGGGAAAAACAAAACATAAATAATAATAATAAATAATAAATTGCATTATAATAAAACAGAAGTCGATCAAAATGAAAACCTGTAAATAATGCCAATTGGCCTTTGGGCAGATCCTCCACAGATGTTGGCAGGATTCTGGTCTCTAGTTCCAAATTGATCGTACAGTGCAATAGGTATTACAGAAGAGCGGAAATGGAAATGAGGAAAATGTAAAGGGAAATAAAGGAAAGGAATACAAATAAAAACTGAAAAGTAAATTTGCTCTGGAAATTAAATTCGGCAGCACTTCGTGGTATGAATGCAGCACACTTTCTGAAGTCCCCTGCTTCCCTTTTTATAGAAGTGGAATCCCAACGGTTATCTCTGAGGATGATGGACCTTGAGGCAGATAATTTAGGGAGTAGTGGACCACTTAATGGGAATTGAAACTGCTCTTTTGACGTGAAATCTGAGTGGGGCGTTTTTGCCTGCATGACGGTCGTCACAAGGTGTGACGGTCGTCATGCATCTGTGACGGTCGTCACATCAGCAAAAACAGTCTGCTGCGCTTCTCATTGTGTTTTCACTCCTTTTTCGTCCATATTTCATCTGGGATTGCTTCTTTTCTTCATGTTGCCTTGTTTAGACGTGATCGTTGAATACCTGCAAAAACATCAGACAAATACACGGAAATAACCCGAAATCGGATCGAAAATGGTTAGACTTTAGTTGAAATATGCATGAAAATATCTATATGATTTCGTGTTATCATTTACATACCTGCAATTTTGAGATGAACAGAGTGATCAAAGCTTCAAGATAAGCTCCAATAAGTTCCAGACACCTTCACCAACACCAAAGGATGCTTCTGTATGCAAAGAAAGAGATTGAAATGACTTGGATTCTTGAATTCGATCTTGAGTTGTAGATGAAAAATTTCAAAGGCTATCACACGATTCTTCACCAATCTTGCTCAATTATCCATCTGGAATCATCCACCAATGCTAGAGCAAGCTTTTGAGATCAAAAAAATGGATTGAAAGTGGTTGAATTTGTGTAACAGAATTTGGTTTGCAAGGAGAAAGTTGAAATTACAATCTCTCTATTCTTTTTCAATTCTCACCAACCCTTGATCTGAATCACTTTACAAGTATATATAGAATGTGTTTGAAGACTCTAGAATCTTCTGGATCAATCCAATGAGAAATTCACCATCTCATGTCATGAAAATCTCTTCTTATGATACACACATATCAGTTCATGTTTTTGCTTGCAATTTACTGTGCTTTGAGTTTAAAATGTCCTTAGATGAGATTTTGGAGGTGTTAGGATGGAATGGAGCCTTGCATTTGCCTTGAAGAATGGTTTTGCAATTGTGCCTTATGATGCAAGTAACCAATTTACAAAGCAAGTCATAGAAATATCCCTCAACTCAAAAATGTGGCAATGTAAATGTTCTCAAAATGCATTTTACAATCAAATTGGTATGTCATATGGCTTGGTTTGGATTTGTAGATCAAAAACCCCAATTTTCAACTTTGATTCATTTAAAATTTACCCTTATTTTAGGCCATTTTTGTGATTTTGTGAAGAAAGCCCTTCCAAGTTCCCATGACCTCTTACCTAGCCTAAAAACATCATTTTGAACACATCTCATGTTGAACATTGTTCCATTTGAGGAGTGGAAGATGGAGATTTGGACCTATGTTGAAGAATGACCTGTAATTCAACTTTCCCAAAATACCCCTGGGTTGCCAAGACCATAACTTGAGTTCCACAAATCCTCTTGAGGACTTCTAGTACTAAAATTAAATATAAGATCAAGATCTACAACTCTTATGTTAGCCAAGAATCCATTTGAAAACTCCTTGATGGGCAAAAGTTTCTTGGAAATCAAGTGACTTTCACAGATAAATTTCAGTGTCCTCTGGTGACCCATAACTTGCAAGAACCATAACTTGAGTTCTACAAATCTTTTTGAAGACTTATAGTACTCAAATTAAAGCTATTGAGAAGCTCTATAAGTTTCTTGTAGACCAAGAATCCATTTGAAACTTGCATTTTGACTTATCTGGCTTGGAAGATAGGCCTAAATTAGGGGATTTTACACTGAAACCCTAATTTAGTAACTCCTCCTCCTCTTGATTCTTTTTGATTTATCCTTGGCACAACACCACACATGTATCCACATATCAATCCATGAATCCCACATCCTTCAACTAAGCCTTGATGCTCTTCAATCACTGAGTTGACCTAGGGTTGACCCAGATGAAACCCTAGTTGACTGCACTTCAACTGTGGCTCTTGTACTTGACTCAATGACTTGTCTCATCTTCAAAATGACCCTCTAGGTCTTCCATGATCTTTGTGTACATTCCATACTCTCAATTCATAGTTCATACTCCATTGATGAATCTCAATACACCTCAAGCTAGGAGAGAAATCCACTGGTTGACCTTCAAACTTCTCAAAGCCTCAAACCTTTCTTGATGACTTGGATAGTCTTATACCTGAATAAAACCCCTTGATGTGCCTCTGTTGATAAGAATGGCACTTGATCCCTTGTTAGATGACTTGTTATGCTATGCTATGCAAATGATTAGACTATGTACATGACTTATTATGTAAATGACAATGCAATGGAAACATAAACCAGGTGAAATAGGTTGAGCAAATTTTAGGGTGCAACAACATCAGAACAAGAAGTGGCACTTGAGTTGAAAATGATGAAAATATGTTGAATGAGAGCAAGAACTTAGTATCACAATCCAAACACAAAACCTCACACACCGATCAAACAACCAACATGATGCAAATGGATATGAGCAAAGGGTCTGATCAAACTTGAAAAACCAAACTCATGATGAGTTCCAAAATAGTTCAACCTCTTAACAAAAACCACAACAGGGTTGTCAAATGGTGGAGTGTACACTAGCATCTAGAATAAGCTAACAAGCCTCTAAGCTAACACCACACACCAGACAACCAGGATGAAAAACAAAAAAAAGCAACACTACAGCATACGGCTAAATCCAACAGGTGCATCCATACCTCAAGGTTTGGCAGACCCCAATGCACACAGGCTCACCAAGTGCAAGAAAACTGATAACAAAGGCACTGCAGCAGTGGATTCAAACATTTCAACCTTATCAACATGATTAAGAACAACAAAACCATGACAATGTTTGATTCCTTTGGTTCATTCCAATGACAAGACTTAATTCAACAGCCACATCTATCAAGACAGATAAATCCTAATAGCAAAATCCCAGGCAACGATTACAGCAAAAATCCAACTCCAAAATCAGGTTAAACAAGCAAACCAACAAAACTGTCCTCCAAAGATTAAGCCAACACATAACAAACTTAAGTCCTCAAGACAAAGTCTACTAAACTCCCCTACACTGTCTAAAACTTGCCTTCACTGATTGGCAAAAACCTTAATGCACATGACAGACCCACCAAGTGCAGGAAATTGACTGCAAAAGTCAGTCTATCTTAAACAACTTTGATCAACACATGATGAAAAACAAACCTGGCCTGAATTCACACAGCCAAACAGCAATAGCCAAATACCTGATGGGATCTAAACTGGTCAAGCCCTCCAACTTGCCTAGATAGCAGGCATAGCACCAATACAAAAGGTCCACCAATCCTAGACTACTGGTTACTAAGTCAACAACAGCAGCATGCTTTGCACAACATCCACATCCACTGATGGATTATGGCAGCAAGCTAAATCCAATAGCATAGCAAATAAGGTGTAGGCTTTCACACAAACTGACAGCATACTCAACAAACCTAACATAACAAAGACAAATAGCTGCCCTCAATCATCCAAACAGCAAGCCTAAAGTCCAGCCTTAAATGATGGTTGCCAACACATCCACTTGTTACACAAACATGCCATGAGTCCATATGATCTATAACAGACCAAATGGAAATCAGATTAGAAAACTAGGTTGACAAACCTCTCAACACCTAGATAGCAAGTTAAACACTAAGGCCACAAGCCAAACTTCACATACCCCAACTTGTTCAAACATGCCCTGAATCTAATGTAACCTCTAAAATAATTCTAAGTTGACAGACCTCTTACTCAAGCCAGGTAACAATTACACCAAACTCTTAGCATACAAGGCACCAAAATACTAGCAGTAGCATAAAAAGCACATGATAACTACAAACTGCTCTAAACACAGTCACCATCCAAAGCTTAGCTCTTCCAACAGATTGCTTGAACTCCAAAACAACCTAAAATATCACAGCCTAACCTCAAGTCTCCAAGGGCAAGCATAAGTGGATTCAAGGCAAAATCCTTACAAGAGGTGAATTCCAAGACAACAAGGTATGCACTAGGTCAAAACTGTACTGACAGGCCTCTCCTTGATAAATTCACACAAATGAAAAAACCTAAAAAAAGATCCTACTAGGTGCCACAAACTAGTCTCTCCTAAACTGCCCAAAACTTGCCACCACTGATGTACCGCAGATCCAAACACCATCCTCACACACTGATGCAAACTCTGAACCTTGTTAAAACAAGCACCACCAAATTAACATGATCAATAAAACAAACAGCCAGGTAAGCAAGGCAAATTGCAGCCAAGTGAGCAAAAACCTTAATGCACCATTTGCAAAAGGCAGTGGAAAACAGACAGAGGTAGCCAAGCCCTAAGAACTACCTACCAAAGGTTTAACAGCAGCAAAACTTATATGGAAATCCTACAACCAAACTATCTTAGTCACCAGGCTGAACTGATCCTATGTGCAACCAGATAAGGATCTTGAATTGGCAGACTCTTAACAGAGTTGTAGATAGAAACAAAAGCAACAAAATTTAAACCATGTCCACCACTAAATCCTAACTGCCTAATGCCACAGCTCACAAAGAGTCATCAACTCAACAATTCAAGTAATTTGCTCCAAATGACATGCTACAACCTTGTGCTATCAAGTACACATACTTTTAGTAAGAGATTCTAAACTTAAAATAACAATGCCTAATGTTCCAACAGTGTAATATTGCTAAAAACAACATATCCACAAATTATACTAATGACAGTCCCTAACCCAAATGAACAAAAGTCACAGCAGCAAAAGCAAAATTCTGCATAAAACCCAATAACAGTCCCAAGCACACATATGACAATTGGAAATTCCTCAAATAAAAGCTTAAGCATTACCAAATCAAACATTAACCTCTTATGATAACTACCCTACACCAGATACTGTCAAGGCTCAAAATCAAGAAAACTCAACCTAAGCTCTGTCAACCCCCAAAGCCATACTGACTTGACAGTATGCTCAAACCAAAACAAACCAATCCAATGACAGCCACAAGACCAAGAAAACTCCAAACTGTTAATATTCCTTCAAAACAGTTTGATAAAACCAACATAACAAAGCTCAAGACCTAGATTCAACAAGTGCTTAACCTCATATTTTCATGAAAGTAGTAACCACACACCATCCTAATGGCATCTAAGCAACAAACACAAAGATTTGACAGAAAGAAGGTTACACACAAATAAAACAGCCTTGTCATGAGGAAACAAACATCAACATTTCAAGTGACAAAAAATCAACCAATCCCAAGAATACAAACATACTCAGACATGTTTAGTAATTTCTATGCATATGAAACAGGGGGTTTGGAAATAACCTACCTCTTGCAGCCTCCAAAATAAGCTAGCAGCAAAAGCACAAACTTGAAGCTCCTTCCCTTTGAAAATGGCTTCCAAGTATTAAGATGATAAATTTGTGATGAAGGGTTAAACAAAGTGAGGAAATGAGTGATTTTCGTGGGAATATCTCAGAGAAAAGTAAAAATGCAAGTTTGGGATTTCTTCAAAATGGAGGCTAGGGTTTCTGCTGGCTGATATTGGGTCTTAAATAGGGAATCCAATTAGGTTTGAAAGAGTTTCCTCATGGTAGGGTTTGAGTGGCCAGATTTTCACCTCCATGGTCATTTTTGAATTGATGGTGTATGATGGATTTTGATCCCAACAAGCTTGCTCATGGACATGTCTTTGTCTCTGTGAAATGAAATTCATAGGGTAGCTGCAAAGGATCAGAACATTGGGCAGCCACTTTGTCTTTCACCCCTTTTGGCTAAGATTCAAAAATGGGGCAAAATGGTACAAACTTGTGTTAGTCCAATTTGGGGGAAGTTAGGTAGCTCCAATGTTGTACCTGTTGCACCCCAAATTTTGACCCCTTAGATTCTCATTATCATTTTAGGAGCATACTCATGAATTTTCTAATCTTAACCCAGTGCAAGTCTGTCTTTGTCAAATTGCAGACGAATTAGGGTTTCGTGTAGTCAAAATCGAAACTTCAAGGTTTGTGATTAGTCAATGTTTTGGGCTCATTCAAATAGGAAACAAGGTCAAGGGTATTATATAATGTCAATTGAGAAGCCAATGTGAGGTTGTTACCCCAGAATTCAGAGCAGTGCATTTCAGAGCACCCGATTAGGGTTTTTGACTAGTAAAAGTCAACTGTAGTTTGACTTTGATGTTGGAAGATGTTTAAATAGTGGGATTGTGATTCATGAAGTTCATATAGCTTAATAAAGTTCATCCAAGAAGTTTCAAAGTCTCAGGAGGTCCAAGAAGTTGCATATCAATTTTCATGACCATTGGGTCAAGAGTGAAGGAGTAATCGAAAAATCGGGAAATTAGGGTTTTGAAAAGGGCTAAATCATAACTCCTTAACCACACATCCAATTGAGTTGGTTCAAAGCTCATTTGGAAGCTCTTGACAAGTCCTACAAAATTCCGTAAGTGGTCCATGATCAGAAAATGCATATATTTGGAGTTATGATCAAATTCATTTCAAGAGGGGAAAAAGACTTAGGGAAATTTCATTTTTAAGATCATTTTTTAGCAACTTTAGAAGGCTTTTTGGCCAAGTTCCTTTGGGAAATTGAAACTCATGAAAACATGAATGTTTTAGAGCTATGTGAGGGCTTTCTAAAAAGTACTAGCACATCTCAAAATGATTTGTGAGCTGAATGTTATGGTCATGGCAAGTTGGTGGTTTTTCACTTTAGTCCCACATTGTCAAAATTCAAGAAATCATCCTTTCATCAAAATTGACCAATTATAGTTGGTGAATCATGTTGTATTTGATATGTAGAGAGTTTGAAGCCTGAAAATATGAAAGATATGCAGAGGGGATGAATTCTCCAAGCTTTGCAAATTGCCTTGCAAGTTGATTTGCAACTTGCACCAAAAGTGAAAAAGTGAAGCATGAAATGTAAAACAAATTTTGAACCAGCCCTCAAGCTATGCTTCTAGCCTGCAATTAGCCCACTAAACCATCATTGTTCTTGACTATTGAGGCCTGCCTTGCAGCCAAGGAAACCCTTTTGTAGAGGTTTGCTCAAAAAAGTGGAAAACCTTTCTTCAAAGTGAAGAAACCTTCAAATCTGCCCCCTCACTCCTTTTCCTATAAATAGGACTCTCCCTCACTTCATTTTCATCATGAACAATCTTCTAAAAACCAGAGAAATTGAGAATCTTTGCTATTTCCACTCCTTGCTCCAAAAATCTCAAAATCACAAACTTGTCAAAAGTGCCAAAAATCTGTCTTGGTGCAAGGGCTGCCAAAACCATTTCCCTACATTCAAACACCTCAATAACCATTCACACAATCCTTAAATATCATATAGAAGGTGTACAAGACCTTAAACCATCCAAAAACTTCACAAACCAAAAAGTCAACTTCATAACCAAGTTACTTTGACCAAAGCTACAAAATCAGCCATATCTTGTTCCATACATTTCCTTGGTGTTCTAATCATCCTAAAACCTCTCATATGATATTTATCAACTGTACAAAGTGCTAGAAGTCATTGGTGGGTTACATTTCTCCATTTGTCATCCTAGTTGCATTTTGCTTAAAAGTGAATAAAGGATTCAAGGCAAGGAAGTAGATTGAAGTTCTCTGGGTTTCTTGATCACTCTAGCTTGTTCAACAAGGTCTACAAGAGGTATGTAGTTTTCCAACATTACCCTTTGCATCATTTTTCATGTCTTTGCATTTTTGAGCATTATGGAGAAATTTGAAGCTATGAACATGTAACAATTTTCATGACATTTGGTATTGGATGAATGATTGAATTTTATGAATGTTAACATGTGTATTCAACTTGTTCTTGTCAAGTTTTGATATTGGTATGTTGAAATTTGGTGTTATGTTGTCCAAACAGTTTTTTGAGTAAATTGATAGCTCATGTTTTGTTGCCTTCACACAAGTTTGGTGGATTTTTGATGTTGTTAACTTCTGGTGTGTTGTGTTATTTTTATGCTCATGAATGTTATCCTTGGTTTGCCTCAATCTAGAATATTGGCATTAGGTCACTAGCTTTGTTTTTGGTTTGTACACTAGTCTTATTTTTAGGGCTGTTTTGATTTCTGCTTGTGGTAAATTCTGCTGGAATAACCACAAGGTTGTTAGTGGTGTTGAGTTCTTTAGTGAGAATGAGATGGCTTTTTGCCTGTTTTGGTTCTAGCATTTTGAGGTTAAGATGGAGAGTTTATATTGTTGGGCTGTAGCTGGCAGATGAGTTTTTTTTGTTACTAGTTGTTAGTGTTTGCTTGGCTTGAGAGTGCAATGATTGGAATTGGTGTGAACTTGGGAGGAGGTTGTTGTCATCACATAGACAGTCTAAATTCACATCAGGTTTAAGCTTCACAAATTATTGGTAGGCTTTTGTTGTGAATTTGGCAGGGGTGTTGAGTATTGCTTTTCCAAAACCTCAAACCATACAACTCAAGGCACTGTGTGTTTTGCTGAGAACAAGTTGGACTTATCTTTGAAAATGAGCTTAGGTTTTGCTGACTATTACAAGTCAGGAATGTGGAGCTTCTTAGGTCATTGGCAAAATTTTGAGTGTGGTCTCCAGGTTATTTTTATGGTATTGGCTGTTGGTTGTCTACATGTTCATACCAGTAGTTTAATTCAGGATTTGTGAGGAGGGATGGCCTGAATGTGTGATTTTTTAGTTACCTCATATCAAGTTGGTTTTGTTTAGTGATGACCTGAATTGCTTTTCCATCTGTTTCATCAGTTTGCCATTTTATCAATGATGTTGTTCACTTGGAATATTTGGACAGGGGTGGTTTTGGGTTAATATTCATGCATCTGTTTTCACCAGTATGCCATATTGTTGGATAGTGATGTTGTTTTTATTTGAAATATTTTGGGATAGGGGTAGATTTGTTTTCATGTTCTTGCATCTGCCTGTACTTTTGCTTTTATTGAACTTAAACACATTCTGTTAATAACAGCCTTGGCACATTCTGCATCAATTCTTGTTTTGTGTTTTTGACCATTTGAGCTTTCAAACATTAACATCATCATCATGCTTTAGACATAAGGAAACCAGTTCTAATCATCAATGCAGTTGCTAATTTGTATGCTTTCAACATTACACAGTCAAAAAAATCAAAACATGTTGAAAATCCATTTTGAGCGCAGGCTGTGGAAAGCTGGTTTTTGCAAAATTTAACATATGTGTTTTCATCTTTGAAAAGTGTATGAGTGATCTACTTTGGCAATCTTGCATAAAAGACTAGTTTGCACATTTTTCACTATGCATCAAAAAACACATCATTAACCTCACATGCCAATTTTCCATATCAAACTGGTATTGCATCAAATTCATGTGGGAAAGCTTTACATCCATATATGTGTTGTGTTTGCATGATTTGCTTGGTTTAAAAATGACTGTCATGAGCTACTCATTTCAAAGTGCATTTTTCCAAGAAAATTACAACTGGACATATCATTTTCACAAACTGTTTGCCTTGCACCTCCTTTTGGACTTAGAATCATTCATCATCATTTATGTGAGCTGTGTGTAGCTTTGGTTTGGATTGAAAAAGGTTTGAAACAAGTCATTCACTTCAAAATGCATTTTTCTAAGGACATTGCCATTTGATATGTCACTTTCATAATTTGTTTGCATTGAGCTTGGATTAAGTGTTGGAATCATTCTTTACCATTTATGAGAACTGTGTGTATACTTGGTTTGGATTAAAAATGGTTGGATTAAGTTGTTCATAGCAAAATGCATTTCAAAACATACAAAGACACCTGCCATCGAATTCTAAAATGGAGGAAGAACCTCAGAAAAATAATCACACCATCATGTTCCTCGTGTTTTTCTAGTTAAGATACATATAAAGTTTGTCGCGTTTGGATGAGAAACGAAGAAGTTACGGTATAAAATGTAAATCCCTTTTTGTGTGTTTTTTGCCAAGACAAACCAAGCATTTTAACCTTATTAATTAAAGGGGTGGCATCAATCAATGGATGTATAGCCACCCCAGTGGTAAGACCATTATGCCAAAAATACCTTGCACGCCTTGTACCTGAGTTCGACCCCTGAGGAGGGCAACTCTTTTGTTAGTTTTTGTCATTTTTCACTCAAAATTCAAAAAATCATATCTCTCTCAATTTTAATTGTTTTTCACCCGTTATTTTTTCATTGTGTTCATCTTGATGGGTATTTTCATGTCATATTTTTTATTTTCATGTTTGACAAATTTTTCATCTCTTTTGACTTCGTGCAAGTTAAGTACATTTTACGTTCGTTTATGCATGTGCAGATGAATTTTTCTTTGGTTACACTTGAATTTGTTTGTGATACTTGCTTGTATTCATATCCTTATATGTTATTTAACATGCTAGGATTTTATTTTTTGGTTTCCACCATGTTTATTTTGTTCCCTCTGTTGAATGTAATTGAACTCGATCTGTCGTCACAGTTCCCGTTAATTCATCTGCGTTGATTGCCATCAATGCACTTTCATCTTTATCAATCCATATGTTTATTTAATGGTTGTCACCATGAATATGCCTTTATCATGTTCTTAATTTTCTTGTTGTTTTCTTTCCCCAAGTGATGAAGCTTGTTAGCTCTCATCCTGTTAACTCCCCTGTCTACTTCCAAAGGAAAAGTCTGTCCATTTGACCCTCATGTCACGGAAACATCTCTTATCCCCCCTTGACTTTTTTAAGTCACTTTAACCCTAGCTTAGAAACCCTTAGACTTTGCTTTAAGTCTAAAAGACCCACCTGTACTAGGAGTGTTCTTCAACTAGAACCCTAGGAAAGAGTTTGTCAACTCTGTGTAAGAATCATCATCATGATTTCTTACTTCCCCTTTTGAATGTTACAACTTAGATTAGGGAGTTTTGTCAAACTCCACACAAACATTGTCATGTTTGTTCCCCCGTGAACCTTGATCATAATCAAGTGTTCTTTATCCCTTGTGAGGTGAACTACGATTGCTCTGATTCTATCCTAGTTAGGATACGTAGGCAAAAGATGCGACGTCTTTGCGAGCAAACTTAATGTATATAACCTTAGGTTTCAACTCATATCTTTTCCCAAATCCATAGTACATATTTCACACTTAGCAAGCAATCAAACAAAAGGTTCCTGTAGAGTACTACAGATATTTAGGGTGTTAACACCTTCCCTAGGTATAACCAACCCCCGATCCCCGAATCTCTTAAGCGTTGTCGTTACATCGCGAAAAAGGTTTTTCTTTCTTTAGACCTGTCCTTTGGATAAAATAAAGTTCGGTTGTAAAAGAATTAAGATTCAAGTTAATTTAATAGCTTGATATCCAATTTTCACCGCAACAGAAATGGCGACTTCACTGGGGAAGTTTTATTGCTTTGAGGGTTTAGCTTATCTTGTTTGAATACTTGCTTAATTGTGAATACTTGTAAATATGTACATATGTGCTCTGTTGGATCTTGGGAACTTTGAGTGGTGAGACAACACTATACCCGTGTTTGAGCGTACTTATGATAAGATGGTGGTATATTCAAGAAGACTTATAGGGAGTTGATTCCCGACCAAGTTGACTTGAGAAAACCTCCGCTCAGTAGAGGCCCTTCTGAAAGTTAGTATTGTTGATCGAGTATTCGTGAAAACAAAGCTACTTTCTACATGGGAGCCCGTGATACTGAGGACCTTTAGATTACCTTTTCCCCTACTATGGCTTTATTAGGATGTAGTGCGGTGACTATAAGGAAGTAATTCCAAAGTAGTTGATGCGCGATACTACACTTGGACGAGACTCTCTTGAGAATATTATCGACCACTAAGTATTTGGGAAATTGATAATATCCGAAAGATGGTTCGAGGACTCTGGGAACTATTTTAGAACCTTGCTCTACAGTTTTGAAGGCCTTAGTACATACCTTTGGGGTGGGTAGACCTTGACTCCTTACTCATGTTCTCCAAACCAAAACCTTTATTCGTTTACCCTTTGTGTATATGTGAAATCTGCGCTTACCTGTGTTTGTGCATTCATGCATTCATGAACATCATATCATAAAAGTTTCATGGAACTCAGAACTCTTGTTTGTAAACATTAGGATCATCATGGATAGTGAAATAACGAAAGGTGGCGACTCTTCTGTTTTGCCGGCACCTTATTTTCGCGGAAGCGACAGCTGGCGACTCTGCTGGGGACTTGATAGTTTCCTGGGATCCAACGTCCCGAATGCGAGTCAGTTTGGGGATCCGACGTCCCCTGCGAGAGTCAATCCTAGCGCTTGTATGATTACTTGTTAGGTTGTGTTTATTTATCGCATTTTATTTCCCGCATTTTATTTTCAGTATGATATGATTATCTGTGCTGTTGTGGGAGGGGCATTCTGATGAGTGAGAAGCCAGACCCAGGCTTGAGTGAACATAGCATTAGTTGTGGAAATTAGTGGGCGCGTGCTTGCTTGGCAGGCACTAGTGTCTCATGAAATCCACGCTTAGACGAGGTTCTCCCGGTTGGCTTCTTTTTCAACCCTTTGGGTTGAGGGGGTTGTTGGCTTGGAGGATTGTCGACTCTGGGGACCG
Organism: Lathyrus sativus; assembly: GCA_963859935.3. Lineage (NCBI taxonomy): Eukaryota > Viridiplantae > Streptophyta > Magnoliopsida > Fabales > Fabaceae > Lathyrus > Lathyrus sativus. Next base: position 853,486,764 of record OZ012735.1, on the reverse strand, counting down.
ATCATTTGTGATTCAGCCGAGTGAGGCCGCTTCATGAGCTGGTGATTGCCACACCTTCTGGGTATCATATCACCCCTCTTGAATGTCTGTGACGCTGATGAACGCATAGGATGCCGAACTTGAGTCAGTTTAGGTCCATACCTGTGAGCAGGGTTGGGTTTATTGCAGGAAACTTTGACCTTTAGATTACCTGGTTTTCTTGATAGTGAATCAGTTTTGTTGGTACCACGGAGGTTCTCATCCTCAGATATATGATTGTTCTTGACAGAGCAGAGCTTTGGTCCTTTATCAGAGGACCTTATATTTAGATATATGTATTTGTTCTTGACAGAGCAGGTTTGTGAATTGGATCAGAGAATCCCACCAGCAGATGTATGTTTGTTCTTGACAGAGCAGAGTTTTGGTCCTGTATCAAAGGTCCTTATCAGCAGATGTATGTTTGTTCTTGACAGAGCAGAGTTAGGGTCCTGTATCAGAGGTCCTTATTATCAGATGGTTGTTCTCGATAGAGCAGAGTTTTGGTCCTGTATCAGAGGTCCTTATTATCAGATGTTTGTTCTTGACAGAACAGATTTATGGTCCTATGTGTGTGTGTTCTTGACAGAGCAGATTTGTGGTCCGATACCAGGGTTTTCTTCTTATCAGAGATAGTGGTTGTTCTTGACAGAGTAGCATCATGGTTTTGTTGATACAAAATCTCCACAACACAGTTGCCTTGATCTCCTGCTGCATGATTGCATTTTACATAGCGTTGCATACTCATTTGCATTTCATTAACGTGTGTCTGTGTTGCAGGTACCATTTTCCCCGATCCAGGATTTCTTGCCTCCTATTGTATTATTATGGGTTCTCTGAGGAAGACCATGGCTTACAAGCTCCCTGCCCCTGATGTGGTTCAGCTGACTGGTTTGATTGCTTTAGCAGATGATTCTGTGAGAGATGAGTTCAAAAAATCTTACGGCAAATTGCTCGGTTTGGTTCGTAAACCTTCTGCGTTCGAGTTGAATGGGTTGCACGCTCTGCTGCAGTTCTACGACCCTCCGTTGAGATGCTTCACTTTCCAGGATTTTGTTCTCGCGCCTACGCTAGAGGAATATGTTGATTTGTTAGGTGTGCCTATCAAGAGGCAGATGCCTTTTGTTCATATGGATGCTGAGCCTGATCTGGCTAGTCTAGCTCCTTCACTTCATCTGGATGTCTCCGAGTTGGTATTGTCTAGTTGGAACAAGGTTCCCGGTTTCTCCTTGCAGTTCTTAGTGGGAAAGGCTCAGCAGTGCGCCAAAGACGGATGTTGGGTCGTGTTCAACGCCATTCTCGCCCTGTGCATATATGGCATCATTCTGTTCCCCAACATGCCCGATTTTGTAGACTTCGACGCGTTTCGCATCTTTGCTTCAGGGAATCCAGTCCCTACCTTAATAGGAGACATCTACCATTCTATTCACTACAAAAACGAGAACAGAAAGGGCAAGAATGTCTCGTGTTGTGTGCCCCTGCTTTATAAATGGCTTGATAGTCATTTGCCCAAGAGGGGTCCCTTTGTTTCGTCTGCAGCCACAGCTGAGTGGTCCGAGCGTTTGATGAGTCTATCAGCGGAGGATATTGACTGGTTTGACAGAGATAGGTTGGGTACTGAGATTATCTTCAGCTGCAGCGGGTTTCCGAACGTGCCTTTGATAGGCAGGAAGGGCTGTATAAACTATAATCCGTCTTTGCTGGTCCGACAGTTTGCTTATGCTTTGAGAGCTCCGCCGAAGGATGAAGAGGTGCAGGAATCTCTGTACCTCACTGGTCTTCTAGAGGGGGGATCTGTTATCTAAGCTTCAACGCGCTTGGAATGGCATCAGTAAGAGGGGAAAACCATTGCTGGGGAGAAGTAATAATCAAGCCTACCCTCCGTATGTGACGTGGATCAGAGCCAGAGCAGATGCTATAGGGATGCCGTTTCTTCCTGCCAAGCCAGAAAGCCTTCCAATGATTGGAGAGCCTACTACCATGCCCATTCAGCAACATAATCAGGTGTTAGCTGAGAGAGATGAATTGAAGAGGGCAAATGAAGAACTGGAGAAAGAATTGGCTCAACTCCGAAGCGAGAGAAACGAAGCTGTTCATTCCTTCAAAAGGCAGACAGAGCTGGTGAACCAGCTGGGGACAGACTTGACTAAGCAGAAAGCTGAGCGTGAACGCATGGGTCGAGACTTCAAAGCTGTCAACGATGTACTGGCCATGAAGAAGCAGCACTTGGACGAAGCGTATCGGAGGATATCCAAGTTCAACCAGCACTGGAAGGCCTCCCTAGCCAACCGGAAAGAGCGGGAGGATAAGCTGGTGCAACAGATCTCCAAGCTAAAAGCCCAGGGGAAGGCTAGTGAGAAGAGGTTTGATGAAGAAACCGCTCGCAGATACGCTGCCGAAGGCCAACTCAACAGAGCTCTCGCTAACTTAAAGGAGCGCAAACTGATGTTTGAGGCCAAGAAGCGGAAGCTAGAAGATTGTTTCGGCGAAGGAGCATGGGAAGATTCGGTCGAAGGTCTTCAATACACCATTATGCAGAGGGAGTTACTCGTCGAAGGGTTACTCACTCCTCCTGATCATCCAGAAACGAAGGGGTTGTTAGAAGAGTTTCACGCCCGTGGTCGTACTTGACTATTTGTATTCCTTTTGTTTTGATCATCGTTGTATGCTGACCATCACCAGGCTTGTTGGCTGAGGTCATGCTGTTGATTCATCTTGTACTCACTGATGTTGTGTACTGCCTTGATGGGCTTTCTTTATATATGAGAGTGTTATTTCCATGACTGGACTCGGACTTCTTATTATCATCAGCACTGGCACTCAAGCACTAGGATCGGAGGAGATCTCCCTAACACACAGACACACGTTTGCATTTGCATGAAGCATTCGCATAACGAGCACTTTGTCGTTTTTTTCCTAACCCTTTTGTGATTTCAGGTTGTTTCAGGTTGTTCCAGGATTGATCAGAGACTTATCCACCGCTATCCGACCAGAGCAAATCAAACCAGAATCATGGAGCAAGTGCAAACTGATGTTCAGGAACTCCGCGAAAGAATGGATCGTTTCATGGAGCTCATGCAAGCGGTCGCCAATGGCCAGGATCAGCTCAGAACCTTGGTTCAGCCTCTGATTTCAAGGGTTGATAGCAATGGCGTACTCCATGGTGGGACCGTGCCTACTCCTCCACCAGTTGAAACTCCGCAGAATGGCGTCCCCGTGACCGGGGGGAATGGTAGTGCCAACGGCAATGTGATAGCTAACATGGGACTCAATGGCAATACGACGGGCGTCGGTAATGGGAGTCTTGAAGCTAATGTCAACGTTGGGCTGGGCAACGGCAATGCAGGTGTTGGGAATCTGTATGGGCCTCAGCCGTGGTTAGAAGATCGTCAGGACGATGTGTTCTCTCAGAGAGGTGCTGAAGGGGAGCTGACTGCTGAAGCACGTCTAAGGTTCAAGGCACTCGAGGATAAGATGAGAAATATCGAGAACCAGAACACCTTGGGCGTTGATATGTCTAAGTTGGGATTGATTGCTGATTTCAAGGTGCCTCCCAAGTTCAAGGTACCTGACTTTGAAAAGTACAAGGGCACCACTTGCCCTCGCGTCCATCTGAGATCATATTACAGGAAAATGTCAGCTCATTCTGAGGACGAGAAGTTGCTGATGCACTTCTTTCAGGACAGTCTGTCCGGACCATCCCTCGAATGGTACGTGAGTCTGGAGCCTACCAGTGTGCGCACGTGGAAAGACCTTGCTGAAGCATTTGTGCACCACTACCAATACAATAGCGACTTGGCCCCGAACCGAGTCCAACTGCAGAATCTGTCGCAAAGGAACAACGAAGGGTTTAAGGAATACGCCCAGCGGTGGCGTGAGTTGGCAGCCATGGTTCAGCCGCCGATGGTTGAACGTGAGCTTGTGCAGATGTTCGTAGCCACCCTCCCAGGGGTTTACTATGAGAAATTGGTCAGCGGTATGTCTGGAACCTTCTCAGATCTCATTATCACAGGTGAGCACATCGAAAATGGGATCAAACTCGGGAAAATTCAAGGTGAGTCATCCTCGGCTGGAGGAGGAGGAAAGAAACCTTATAGTGGAAAAAGACGGGAAGGAGAAACGAGCGCTGTGTCCAACGCTCGAAGGAAGGGTAAAGGTCCTCACCAACAGGTGGCCAGCATAACTATCCCGGCAGTTCAACAGCCACAGCAGCAGCAGCAGCAACAACCGAATCAACAAGGGTACAGAAAGTATCAGAATCGGGCACCTCTGTCGAGCCGTCACCTCGAGACACCGCCCATGTCGTACGCGCAACTATTGCAGACTTTGCTTCAGCTACAGTTGATCCAGAAGAGAACTTTGGCTCCCTTGACAGGGGCACCTCTGCCAGGTTATGACGCTAATGCAACTTGTGAGTTTCATTCAGGGGCACCGGGCCACACAATAGAGAACTGCAAAGCCTTCAAGCATAAGGTGCAGGACATGATGGACGCCAAGATCATCAACTTCTCAGATAATGTGCCAAATGTCACGAAGAACCCTATGCCGAATCATAGGGGAGGTGGAGTGAACGCCATTATCGAAGACGAGAGTTTGGATTTGTTGACTGACGTCAGAGATCTGAAGACGCCGCTTAGCTTCGTTAAAGCTAAGCTGATGAAAAGAGGTTTCTTCCCAGGATATGGAGAGCTGTGTATGGGTTGTGCTACTAGTCCTAATGGATGTGAACAGCTGATAGAGGGAATTCAAAGTCTGATGACTGAAGGGATTTTACAGTTCAGCCGGAGGGCCGAATATGGATCGGGAGAGGTAATGCTGAAGCAAGATGATGAGGTCGCCACCATCACCATCCCTCGCCAGACGATAACTATATCTGCACCCAGGCCGCCCACGATTACTATCACCAAAGCTGGGCCGATACCGTTCGAAAGCACTAATGTTGTCCCATGGCATTACGGGGCTGAAGTCTACTGCAACGGACATAAGTTGGAACTAGAACCGTTTGGGTCGTCTGCGGAGAACCTAGCGGGCGTTAGCGGAATTACTCGCAGCGGGAGAGTGTTTGCACCACCTGAGGTCGTGACGAACAAAGTGGACAGAACTGATGCAACTGATAAAGGGAAGAGTAAAGTCGTCGAAGAGACCCCGCGTGGGGCAGAAAAAGACTTACTCGTTAAAGACGCCGAGGAGTTTATGAGGTTGATTAAAAAGAGTGACTACAAGATTGTGGATCATCTCCATCAGACACCCTCGAAGATTTCCATCCTGAACTTGTTGTTGTGTTCTGAAGCACACCGCAACGCGCTGCTGAAGGTGTTGAACACCGCATATGTACCGCAGGAAATATCGGTAAACCAGCTAGAAGAGGTCGTAGCCCACGTAAATGCTGGAAATGGGTTAGGTTTCACTGACCTAGAGCTGACGCCGAAAGGGAGGAACCACAATAGCGCCCTGCAAATCTCGATAGAGTGTAGGGGAACGATTATGTCGCACGTGTTGGTGGACATGGGTTCGTCACTCAATGTTCTTCCGAAGAAGGCATTAATGAAGTTAGATACTCGCGGAGTGATTTGCACACCCAGTGATCTGGTTGTGAAGGCGTTCGATGGAACCAAACGCCATGTTTTCGGGGAGGTGACCCTGCCAATCCAAGTCGGGCCAGAAACGTTCGATGCAATATTTTACATTATGGACATCATGCCTGCCTACAGCTGTCTCTTGGGCCGACCGTGGATCCATGCTGCTGGAGCCGTGACCTCCACGTTGCACCAGAAACTCAAGTATGCTATCGGAGGTAGCATTGTGACTGTATGTGGCGAGGAAGACATAATGGTGAGCCATTTGTCGTCCTTAAAGTATGTTGAGATGGATGGGGAAATCCACGAAACCCTATGCCAAGCGTTCGAAGCTGTCAAAGTCAAGGACGTAGCTCCTGTAGTCACTGAGAAGCCAGAGATGACTCTCTCTTCGTTCAAGGAAGCCCGTGCCATTGTCCAAGCCGGATCTACCCCAGGCTGGGGGGAAATTTTGGAGATACCTAACAAGCAAGACAAGTTTGGGTTGGGATATTCTCCTGGAGCTGAAGCTTCTTCTTCTAGCAGTGCGTCGCGAGGTAAAGGGCCGATCCAGTTTACCAGTGGCGGGGTGATATTTGAAAGCGTCAACGCGGCGTCTGAGGACAGCGGAGATAGCGACTGTGACCTCGACTCTTGGATCCAGCCAAGCAAGCCAGGCGAGGGCCTTACCAACTGGTCCGTCAAGGATATCATCCAGATGACAAGCGAAGAGTAATGATTTACTTTTTCCAATCACTGTACAACCCTATGTCCTACCCGGGGCATAGTGGTCTTATTGTCAGGGCCTTGTTGGATTATGTACATGCATTTTATCAATAAATCAAAAGGCGTTTTTCTTCGTATTCAAATATTGTGATCTCTGTTATTCCTGTTTTATATTTGTTTTGAAAAACAATAAAATGGAAATGGGGTTTGTGCTAACCTGCATATCCTTGTTTTAAGCTTAACCCTTGTTATTGCAGGATCCACATAATAGATGACATCGACTCTGGACCTTCTACGGCTCACTTTGACTTCAATTGCCCGATCTATCAAGCCGAAGAAGAGATTGATGAAGATGAAGACCTTCCTGAAGAGTTGGCCCGCTTGTTGAAACAAGAAGAGAAAGTTATTCTGCCTCATGAAGAGGAGATCGAGATTGTAAATATGGGTTCTGAAGAACTCGTCAGGAACGTCAGGATAGGGGCTGCATTGCAGAATGATGTCAAGCAGAGATTGGTCGAGATGCTAAGAGAGTATAGTGCCGTCTTTGCTTGGTCATACGAAGATATGCCCGGACTTGACACTAACTTCGTGGTCCACCACTTGCCGCTGCGAGAAGATTGCCCTCCCGTTAAGCAGAAGCTTAGGAGGACGAGACCAGATATGGCCGTTAAGATCAAAGAAGAAGTGCAGAAACAGCTTGATGCTGGCTTCTTAGTGGTCACTACTTACCCTCCGTGGGTCGCCAACATAGTGCCTGTACCGAAGAAGGACGGTAAGGTACGAATGTGCGTCGATTATTGGGATTTGAATAGGGCGAGCCCTAAAGATGATTTCCCGCTGCCTCATATTGATGTGTTGGTCGACAATACAGCTCAGTTCTCCGTATTTTCGTTCATGGATGGCTTCTCCGGCTACAATCAGATCAAGATGGCGCCGGAGGACATGGAGAAAACTACGTTTATCACTCCCTAGGGAACATTTTACTACAAGGTAATGCCTTTCGGTCTGAAGAATGCAGGGGCCACTTACCAACGAGCAATGGTTACTTTGTTTCATGACATGATTCATCATGAGATTGAAGTCTATGTTGATGACATGATTGCGAAGTCCCAAACGGAGGAGGGACATATGGTCAATTTGCTGAAGCTTTTTGAGAGGCTTAGGAAGTTCAGGTTGAGGCTGAATCCTAACAAGTGTACTTTCGGAGTACGGTCCGAAAAGTTACTGGGGTTTATCGTGAGTGAAAGAGGCATCGAGGTTGATCCTGCGAAGATTAAAGCGATACAAGAAATGCCAGTGCCAAAAACTGAAAAAGAAGTTCGTGGTTTCCTGGGCAGAATAAACTACATTGCAAGGTTTATTTCTCAGCTCACGGCCACGTGTGAGCCGATGTTCAAACTACTGAAGAAAGATCAGGCGATTATCTGGAACGAGGATTGCCAGAAGGCATTCGATAAGATAAAACAATATCTGCAGGAACCTCCAATCTTGATACCCCCAGTGGTTGGACGGCCTTTAATCATGTACTTGACAGTTCTTGAGAATAGTATGGGGTGTGTTCTCGGTCAGCACGACGAGACGGGCAGAAAGGAGCATGCCATTTACTACTTGAGTAAAAAGTTCACTGACTGTGAATCTCGTTACTCGATGCTGGAGAAGACGTGTTGTGCACTAGCCTGGGCTGCCAAACGTTTACGACAGTACATGCTCAATCACACCACCATGCTAATTTCGAAGATGGATCCGATCAAGTACGTCTTCGAGAAGCAAGCGCTTTCGGGCAGGATTGCCAGATGGCAAATGGTGTTGACGGAATATGATATTCAGTACGTGTCCCAGAAGGCCATTAAGGGAAGCGTATTGTCTGATTACCTTGCCGAACAGCCGATCGAGGACTACCAGCCGATGAAATTTGAATTCCCTAACGAGGATATCATGTTTCTCAAAGCGAAGGATTGCGATGAGCCGTTGCCCGACGAGGGGCCAGATAGGAAATCCCAGTGGAAATTGATATTTGACGGGGCGGTTAATTCCTACGGAAGTGGCATTGGGGTGGTCATCACGACTCCTCACAGATCCCACATCCTGTTCACTGCGAGACTGACGTTTCCAGTCACCAATAATGAAGCGGAGTACGAAGCATGCATCATGGGTCTAGAAGAGGCAATTGATTTGAGAATCAAGAACCTAGATGTATATGGTGACTCGGCGCTTGTGATTAACCAGATTAAAGGGGAGTGGGAGACTCGTCAATCGAATTTGGTGCCGTACATGAATTATGCCAGAAGGCTACTTTCGTTCTTTGATCAAGTGGAACTCCATCATGTGCCCAGAGCAGAAAATCAGATGGCTGATGCCTTAACCACGTTGGCTTCGATGTATAAAGTCAATTTTTGGAATGAAGCTCCAAGAATTGTCCTTTCTCGTCTTGATAGACCTGCATTCGTCTTTGCGATCGAGGAAGCCGCCGACGGCAAGCCATGGTTCCATGACATCCAGACTTTCCTTATGACTAAGGAGTATCCTGCGGGAGCGTCAACCCAGGATAAGAAGACTCTGAGGAGGCTGTCTGGAAATTTCTATCTCAATCTTGATGGAGTGTTGTATAAAAGAAACCACGATCTCGTGCTACTCAGATGTGTAGATGAGAAAGAGGCGAGTATGCTCATGGAAGAAGTCCATGAAGGCACATTTGGTACGCACGCCGGCGGGCATGCTATGACAAGAAAGATCCTGAGAGCAGGATATTACTGGCTGACGATGGAGTCAGATTGCTTTAAATTCGCGAAGAGATGTCATAAATGCCAGATTTATGCTGATAAAGTTCATGTGCCGCCGTGCCCGTTGAATGTCATGTCTTCCCCGTAGCCGTTCTCCATGTGGGGCATCGACATGATAGGCAAGATCGAGCCCACTGCATCTAACGGTCATCGCTTCATTCTAGTAGCTATCGACTACTTCACCAAGTGGGTGGAGGCAGCCTCATACGCTAATGTGACCAAGCAGGTGGTGGCTAAATTCATAAAGAGGGACATCATCTGTCGTTACGGAATTCCCGAGCGGATCATTACTGATAATGGTTCGAATCTGAATAACAAGATGATGAAGGAGCTGTGCCAGAGTTTCAAGATTGAACACCACAACTCATCTCCTTATCGGCCGAAGATGAATGGCGCCGTTGAAGCGGCCAATAAGAACATCAAGAAGATTGTTCAGAAGATGGTTGTGACCTACAAGGATTGACACGAGATGTTGCCATTTGCACTGCACGGTTATCGTACAACGGTACGTACGTCAACTGGGGTAACTCCTTTCTCCTTAGTGTACGGTATGGAGGTTGTCTTACCGTTAGAAGTGGAGATCCCTTCTTTGCGAGTTTTGGTTGATGTGAAACTCGACGAGGCAGAATGGATTACGAACCGACTGAACCAACTCAGCCTGATGGACGAGAAGAGATTAGCATCGATTGCGCATGGTCGTCTGTACCAAAGCCGAATGAAGAAATCTTATGATAAGAAGGTGCGTCCTAGAAGCTTTCAGACGGGTGATCTCGTCCTGAAGAAGATTCTTCCTCCACACTCTGATCACCGGGGCAAGTGGACTCCCAATTAAGAAGGTCCGTATGTCGTCAGCAAGGTCTTCTCGGGAGGAGCTTTGTTGTTATCCACGATGGATGGTGAAGATTTTGCATCCCCGATGAACGCGGACGCAGTTAAAAAATACTTTGCTTAAAAATGACCCGCTAGAAAGAAAAAGAGATCCAGGCAAAAATGGGGCATCCCGGCGAACCATAAAAAAGAAAAAAGGTTCGGGCAAAAATTAGGGATATAAATCGAAAAGAATGTACACCCGCAAAGTCGAAAACCTGGATGGGTGACTTTGGCAAAAAAGGGTATCCCGATGAATCGAAAACCCGTAAAGGGCGGTTCACGCAAAAGTTAGGGATTTGAAAAAGCAAATGACTGCGTTCCGCGTGTGGACTGTATTTGTTTAGTGGTTTGGAAGACCTGAGGGCCGTTTATCTGAATCAATCTCTTCTGAAGCTGAAGCATCGGAGAGGTATCGAAGTCGAGTGGGTCATAGAGGGATCAACTCATGGTGTTCGTCTACGCCTTGTTGCCGACATTTGTAAATACTGATGTATATTTATGTTTTATTTTTGCGCGGCTTCCTCATTCCAGGAGCTTGCATCTGTTGTAAAACATTTTTACCCATTCAGGGGTTCGTTATCAATAAAATGTATACTATTCAACAATTCTGTTTATCTGTTTAGCGTTTATCTGTTTTGTTTGCGAAAAAGAACGCCGATGTTTTTGACAAAATGCGCATACATAAACTTACTGGCCTAGGCCACTGATTGTTGAAACAATGAATTACTCGAACATTGTCACAAGATGATAACCTTGATAGGTCCCTTTGAGAAGGGCATCTTGTCTGTTTGTTTGGGTTGTTGCAGGTATAGCATATTCCAGGCAGTACGCCGTACGCACCCCAAGCAGGATGATTCCTCCTTCTCCAGCAAAGTTCAGCAGTCTCTCCCCGCAGAGTTTGAACGTGAGACCGTAAGCATTGATATGTCTCCCCAGCAGAGAAGATTCTCTCCCCAATCAGAGACATCCTGAAGGAATATCGTCTCCCCAGCTGAGTCATACGATGAAGTGTGCAGCAATTGATGGTTCCAGACTGAAGTCCCCAGCGGAATTGAGATTCCCCACAGAATCGTACTCTCCCCTGTAAGCAGGATGATTCCTTCTTCCCCAGCCGAGTTTGCAGATCCCCAAGAGAGCCGAGTCCTTGGAAGCAGTTGGGACCATGATTGGTTTTCCCCAGTGGAGTGTTGAATAGCTGATGCTGCGTTTCCCCGCCAGAGTCGTTATCTCCAGGAAGGTGTTCCTCCGCAAAGTCGTTGCTCAAGATGATTCTTGAATTCCCCCCAGCAAGGTCGTTTGCTTAAGATGATTCTTAAAATCCCCAGTGAAGCCGCCAGAAAGGGTTGCTCAAGTTGATGCTTAGAGTCCCCGGCAGAGTGATTGCTCAGGATGATTCCTGAAATCTCCAGCAGAGTTATTGGTTCAAGAGGATTCTTGAAGCTCCCGATGGAGTTGTTGTCCAAGATGATTCTTGGTTTCCCCAGAAGACTTATTTGTCCAAGATAATTCTTGATTTCCTCAGCAGAGATGATTCAGTCAGAATGATTTCTGAATACCCCGAAGCAGAGTTACTTGATAGTTATCCAGAATCCCCAGTGGAGATGTATCATCCCCAGCAGGTTTCTGAACAGCGAAGTTGAAACTTCCCTTGAAGACTTGATGATTGAAGTCCAACCGTGTTAACAAAGCAGTTCTCTCAGCTGAAGCAGAGTGCCTGATGGTAGAAGTTTGGATACCCCCAACTGATTCATGATTGACCGAGAATTCTATTCCCGACTTACCGATGAAGTCCGGCTGATGCCCAAAGATTTCTTTGAATACCCGATGGCATGATTAACTTGATTGTTGACCTGATGAGTCCCGAGGAATCTTGATGCCTGACGACATGATCGACCATGTATCACCGGTTACTGTGTGACCAATTCCCCAGCTAGTTGCCGTGCAGCTAATATTTCAGTTTTTGAAGATTTGTTCCCATCTGAGTACCGTGTACTTGTGCATGTTGGCAAATTTCCGAGTTTGTTGGTATTCAACCGTATCGTACCTTGATTGGTTGAGAGTCATTCGCTTCTCACCCAGTCAGGTCCAAGCCGCTTGAATAGGGGCAGCTGTTGCACCCCAAAATTTGACCAACATTTCTTTACCTAGCTTGTGTTTCATTTCATTCACATTAGCATTATCATTTGCATTTCATTGACATGTATGCAGGAGATCAAGAGGTATGATTACCAATAAAAGGCTACACAAGAGTTTGAAGCTAGCCAAGAAGGTTATTCAAGTGTTCAAGGGTTGATATCCTTGTCAAAGAAGTGAAAAGATCCTCAGAGAGAGTGGTTGAAACCAAGAGTGTGTGCCTCCTAACTTGAGAGTTGTGGGAAGCTCATCAGAGGATTCTGAAGCCAAGAATGTGGACTTCAAGCCTTAAGAGAGCTTATGAGATGTCTTGAAAGCCATCATGAAGCCTAGATAGGTCATTGTGCAAGATTAAGAAGACCTAGCCATGAGTGGTGTAATTATGGTTTGACTGGGTCAACCCTAGGTCAACTGATGATTTGGAGAGGGTTGAGACCTAATCCAAGAGCCGTGTGATCATGGATTGATACATGGAGATGTTATAAGGATGATTCCAAGGTCAACTCCTCATGATTGAAGAGTTTGAGAAGTTTCAAGCTAGGGTTTCTAAGGCTTGACAGTGTAAAATCCCCTAGTTTGACCCCTATCTTCAAGGCAGTTTAGCTCAATATGTGATTGTCATCTCATCTTTCCCCTAACATGAATGTTGTAGAGCTTATTCTTAGCTTTAATTTGAGTACTAGAATTCCTTGATAGGATTTGTAGAGCTCAAGTTATGACTTTGACAAGTTACAGGTCATCTGAGGTATGTGAATCTGGGGCCTTGAAAGTTACCCAACTTGCATCAAACATTTGCCCAAGAAGGATGATTCCTATGAACTTTTGGTAAAAATGAATGTTGTTCCTTATCTTCTTATCTTTATAGAGAGTACTAGAAGTCCTTGATAGGATTTGTAGAACTCAAGTTATGGCTTTGACAAGTCAAGGGCATTTTGGTCATTTGGAGATTACAGGTCATTTCAAACATAAGGCCATAACTCCTATTTCCAAGCTTCAAATGGAAAAATGTTCAACATCAAACTTGTTCAAAATGATGTTTTAAGGCTAGTAAGGAGGTCATGAGATGTTGGAAATGCTTGTAGCTCATACTTGCCAAAATGGTCAAAATAAAGGAGGATTTAATGTATTAAAGTGACCTATTTTTGGGAATTTTCAATACATGAACAAAACAATGCAAGTGACCTACCAAATTGAATGGAAAAATAATTTCAGAAACAATGGCATTATTACAATTTTGATTTGAGGTCAAATTGAGGGACTTATCATAAGTTACTTGTAATCTAAGTTACACTTGCAAAACATAAGAGAGATCAATGTACAAGCTATCCAAGCATTCTAACATCTCATACATCTCATATAAGGAGATTTTCAATTCATAACCAAGTACTGCAACAAGGGAAACATGGACTGGTGTGAGTATGGCTTGAAATGAGAAACCATGACATGAGATTTTCAAAATCTCCTTGGATGGTTCCAGAAGGTGCTAGATGGTTCAGAATCATTCTATATATGATTTAGAAGAGGTCCATGGAAGAGGTTGGTGAGAGTTGAGGGAGGAGAGAGAGTTGGGATTCTAAATTTTTTAATTTCAAATTGAAATCCATTCTTCATTTCTACACCATTTCGATCGATTCTTTCAATTGCAATCTCTTCCTTATGAGTTACTGAGTGATTCCATAGCAAATTGAGAGCAAGAACATGGCTGGATCGTGCATGAGCTTTTGAGTTCCATTTGCTGCGAGTCACTATCGGGTTTGGAGTTGCAAGCATCTTCCATCAATTATTTTGCAAACAGAAGCCATATCTTGATACAAGGAACGATTTTGGAAAGATTGAAGTGTTGAAGTGGAGGTTTGATACTACTGTTATTCAAGAAATCCCAGGTTTGTAACTTTCACCATACACCTTAATTTAAGCATTGTTAAGTTAGATTGTTAGGTTAGAATGGTTAGAAATAGTTAGGAGACGGATTCTGGAGAATTTGAGGGCATTTGGTTAGGTTCAAGATGATGACACCATTTCAGTTTGGATCAAGAACTTGGTGTATAGTGAGCAATAATATGAGTTCTATAGTGGAAACTGATCAGTGTAATGTGATGAACGTTTTAGACCAAACAATTTCAAGATTAGAGACAATTGATTCTTGGCCAGAATTTTGATCCACGATCGGGTTTTATGTTAGAGGATATGTCAATTGTTTCTAAGACCAGGGTTGTGTTCAGTGTGGAATTTAGAGTATATTAGTGCTTTAAATCATGTGTTTCGATGGAGATATGGTGAAGTTCGAATTGAGAAGGATCCATGTTTGAACTCTGTGTACTATGGTTCTTCCCTCCATTTCCATGGCTAGAGGTAGGAGATGATGTCCTAGCCCTCAGATTCACATATGACCCGTTGACTAAAGCCAGATCCAAAGGCTACGTTTTAACTTGAGTTTGTGAAGGAAATTCTGAGAACAATACCAAACACTGCGTATCACTTAACTTCAACATTGGGCTTAAGTGATGAATCACTATCCACACCCCACTCATGGCCCATTTGTGTTTTTGAACTGACTTTAGTTACTTAATGCACCGTATCTTTTCCATTTCTTTTCTATTTTTGCAATTAATTTCTGAATAGATCCTGGGCCTAGCGCTTTCCTATTTGTACCCCCATTTTAAGCCCATTCCCATATTACACTATCCTGGGTTACTATCTGCACCAACTGTTTTACATTTTATTTTCATTTTCTCCATTTTTCTTTAAACTTTAGAAAATCATAATTAATTGAAAATTAATCCATTTAACCCATTCTTTTTTCATTTTACTCATGATTGAGTCTAGTATTTTTTAGAGAAAAAATATTTTCATTTCATGTAATTTCTGATTTAATGGGAATTTTACATTTTAATTGATATTAAAATGATTATGTTTGAGGCATATTTTTGTGGGTTTTTGTGTGATCTCATGGTGATGATTTTGAGCCTAATTTTTTGTGTGTGATTAGGTTAGACATGTATGATCCCATAGCATTTTTATCACATTTTTGTAATGAAAATAGGTGTGCTTTCTAGATTGATATTTAGAGGCTTCCTTTTTAGGGTTTAGGTTTGATACCTTGTAATGTAGGATTTAGTTCTAGGTCCAATTTGATGATTTGATCTCTGAAACTAATGTGGTAGAGTCATGATTGACCTAGGTTCCCATAGTAATTTTTGTAGGATTTTACAATTGAGTTTAGTATTTTAGTTAGGACTAACTTTAGTACTAGGTTTTAGGTGATCCTAACCTACTAATTCAACTAGTTTAACTTCCATAGTCCCCTTAGATTAGGGTTTGTGCTTTGTTTGCCTTTGGTTGAGATTGAAGACAAGTTGAAGACAAGGTGAGGATGCTTGAAGTTGCTTGGAGCTTGGAGATTGCTTGTGCCTGAAGGTGTCTGGTGAAGGTTTAGGAGATAGAGGACATAGGGAGAGCCTTATAGTTAGAATGATTTCTTTCACAAACATGGAAAGCATCTTGTGCTTCCATTCCTCCCAATGACTAAAAGTCCTTCTCAGATATTCACATCCCTCCTTTGGAAGGATGAGTGGCTTTATCTGGGAAGTAGAACTTTGAGGGAACTAGTCTCTCATAATGATGAACCCTTACAGGCTTCCTTTGGTTGTCAGTAAGCTGTTTATCATTTCCTCTCATTCTGTTAAATCAATTGTCTTCTGGTTTGAGTATCTTGAAAGATGTTGGACTTGAGTTTGAAGATGAGGACTTCATTGAAGAGTGTGGAAGAGGATGATTCCTTGAGCATTGCCATTGCAGCTGAAGCTTGAAGAGCAAGAAGAGCAAGTTGATACTTGAAGATCCAATGGATATTGAGTGAAGAGCTGAGGCTTAAAGATTGAAGGATGAAGTTGACACTCCCTTGTGATTGAAGACTACTCTGAGAAGCTGAGGCTTGTAAGAGAAGAAGTCCAAGCAAAGAGAGCTGAAGCTTGAAGACTGAGTTGATACTTATGAAGAGGATTCAATTGAGATTGAGTGAAGAGCTGAGGCTTGAAGAATAAAGGATAAACTGACATTTATGCTGATGCATTGAGAGCCTGAAGGAATCAAGTTGATACTTGTAGGTAAGAGTGAAGCCTGAAGGTGGAGTTGACTGGAGAGCTGAAGCTTGAAGAAGAAGATTAAGTTGACACTTATGTTGAGGGGTTGAAACCTGGAGAAGTAAATTGATATTTGTCATGAGAGCTGATAGCCTTGAAGGGTGATTGAAGTCTGAAGACTGGATTGATGTTAGAAGGGCTGAAGCTTGGAATTGATTGAGAGAGGGGTTGATCTGTTTTCTTCCTTTTCTGTGCTGATGTGCCTTGTTTGACTTGCTTGATGCATTAGAATAAGTCCATGATTAGACTGACTTTAATCTAGGAGCATGATTGCACTAGAGGTTGAGTTGCTCCCTCTGCTTGTATTGTTACTGTATGGCTTTGCTTGCGGGTATTCGGTAGAGCCCAGCTCTCTTGCCCATGTGGTTTATTTTGCTTGACAGCATTTCATTTTCTTCTGTATGATTACAGTCTCTTCTATTCTGCTTGATAGCATGTTTTATCTTTCTGTATGATTGCAGTTATTCATTCTGGCTTGAGGTCGAGATGAGCCTGTGGAGGCTGCTGCCCCACACACATTTCCTCCCTCACTTGCATTGCATGCATTTTACAGTCGTTTACTATATATCTGTTTACTGTTTAAGCTGATGCTTTATCTGTTTCTGTTTATCATTGACATGATCCCTTAGGACTCTCACTTCCTTTGATAAGAAAGTGATGATAGAACTTTAGGTTGAAACCTATGCATGATAACTTCTAGGAGTTCCCTGTTTCAAACCTCAACCATAGGATGAATCCTTGGCATGACAACAATAGGACTTGATAGTCTCCCCGTAGTTGAGCCTTTCTCTTCTCATCTCAAAACAGCTTAAGATACAGTAATCATGAATGATTTCTTTCGTACGTTACGAGCCTTAACCTATCTGAGAAAGGATTGTTGGAGAGCTTCTTTCCAATAGTTTGGATGTTTAGTATGGCACCCTTTGGGTGACATGCGACGCATTCACTCTCAGGTCATAGTCTTTAGCGCGATTGAAATTGCAAACACAATAAAAAACACTTCTTTCGTAAAAGACAGAAAACAAACTCCAAACCTTTTTGCCCCGTGGGCCCATAATTCAAAGGAAGCTTTTCTGAAGAAAAGAGTGTCGTTAAACTTCAGCGCCACCGCAAACAGGCTTTGTCCCTAACTGCTGGAACTGCTGTTTAACCCTACTCGATAAAACAGATGAATCTGAAATCCCATAATCCGTATTATCCCGAACTACGTAAGCTCTGATCTCTCATACCTGTTGAGAGTACGTAGGCACAATACTGACGTATTGGCGAGCCACCTTCCCCGTAACCCGTAGTAAGTCGAACTACGTTGACTCTGATTTCTCATTCTCTGATGAGAATACGTAGGCATAAAGTGCGACACTTTGCCGAGTCATTTTCTTTTCTGTTTAAGCCAGCCTTGATAGGTAGATAGATAAACCAACTCGTCCAGTAAACACAACAAGCGTGGATCCCGTCGAGTACGACGGACGTGAGGGGTGCTAACACCTTCCCCTTGCGTAACCGACTCCCGAACCCAGACAATGGTTGCGACGACCTTGTCTTACCCTTTTTCGTCAGGTTTTTCCGATCGTTTCCTTTCCCGTTCTGAGGGATAAATAACGAAAGGTGGCGACTCTTCTGTTTTGCCGGCACCTTATTTTCGCGGAAGTGACAGCTGGCGACTTTGCTGGGGACTTGATAGTTTCCTGGGATCCAACGTCCCGAATGCGAGTCAGTTTGGGGATCTGACGTCCCCTGCGAGAGTCAATCCTAGCGCTTGTATGATTACTTGTTAGGTTGTGTTTATTTATCGCATTTTATTTCCCGCATTTTATTTTCAGTATGATATGATTATTTGTGCTGTTGTGGGAGGGGCATTCTGATGAGTGAGAAGCCAGATCCAGGCTTGAGTGAACATAGCATTAGTTGTCGAAATTAGTGGGCGCGTGCTTGCTTGGCAGGCACTAGTGTCTCATGAAATCCACGCTTAGACGAGGTTCTCCCGGTTGGCTTCTTTTTCAACCCTTTGGGTTGAGGGGGTTGTTGATTTGGAGGATTGTCGACTCTAGGGACCGATCATTTGTGATTCAGCCGAGTGAGGCCGCTTCATGAGCTGGTGATGCCACACCTTCTGGGTATCATATCACCCCTCTTGAATGTTTGTGACGCTGATGAACGCATAGGATGCCGAACTTGAGTCAGTTTAGGTCCATACCTGTGAGCAGGGTTGGGTTTATTGCAGGAAACTTTGACCTTCAGATTACCTGGTTTTCTTGATAGTGAATCAGTTTTGTTGGTACCAGAGGTTCTCATCATCAGATATATGATTGTTCTTGACAGAGCAGAGCTTTGGTCCTTTATCAGAGGACCTTATATTCCGATATGTGTATTTGTTCTTGACAGAGCAGGTTTGTGATTGGGATCAGAGGATCCCACCAGCAGATGTATGTTTGTTCTTGACAGAGCAGAGTTTTGGTCTTGTATCAGAGGTCTTTATCAGCAGATGTATGTTTGTTCTTGACAGAGCAGAGTTAGGGTCTTGTATCAGAGGTCCTTATTATCAGATGGTTGTTCTCGACAGAGCAGAGTTTTGGTCATGTATCAGAGGTCCTTATTATCAGATGTCTGTTCTTGACAGAGCAGGTTTATGGTCTTATGTGTGTTCTTGACAGAGCAGATTTGTGGTCCAATACCAGGGTTTTCTTCTTATCAGAGATAGTGGTTGTTCTTGACAGAGCAACATCATGGTTTTGTTGATACAGAATCTCCACAGCACAGTTGCCTTGATCTCCTGCTGCATGATTGCATTTTACATTGCGTTGCATACTCATTTGCATTTCATTAACGTGTGTCTGTGTTGCAGGTACCATTTTCCCCGATCCAGGATTTCTTGCCTCCTATTGTATTGTTATGGGTTCTCTGAGGAAGACCGTGGCTTACAAGCTCCCTGCCCCTGATGTGGTTCAGCTGACTAGTTTGATTGCTTTAGCAGATGATTCTGTGAGAGATGAGTTCAGAAAATCTTACGGCAAATTGCTCGGTTTGGTTCGTAAACCTTCTGCGTTCGAGTTGAATGAGTTGCATGCTTTGCTGCAGTTCTACGACCCTCCGTTGAGATGCTTCACTTTCCAGGATTTTTTTCTCGCACCTACGCTAGAGGAATATGCTGATTTGTTAGGTGTGCCTATCAAGAGGCAGATGCCTTTTGTTCATATGGATGCTGAGCCTGATCTGGCTAGTCTAGCTCCTTCACTTCATCTGGATGTCTCTGAGTTGGTATTGTCTAGTTGGAACAAGGTTCCCGGTTTCTCCTTGCAGTTCTTAGTGGGAAAGGCTCAGCAGTGCGCCAAAGACGGATGTTGGGTCGTGTTCAACGCCATTCTCGCCCTGTGCATATATGGCATCATTCTGTTCCCCAACATGCCCGATTTTGTAGACTTCGACGCGTTTCGCATCTTTGCTTCAGGGAATCCAGTCCCTACCTTAATAGGAGACGTCTACCATTCTATTCACTACAAAAACGAGAACAGAAAGGGCAAGAATGTCTCGTGTTGTGTGCCCCTGCTTTATAAATGGCTTGATAGTCATTTGCCCAAGAGGGGTCCCTTTGTTTCGTCTGCAGCCACAGCTGAGTGGTCCGAGCGTTTGATGAGTCTATCAACGGAGGATATTGACTGGTTTGACAGAGATAGGTTGGGTACCGAGATTATCTTCAGCTGCAGCGGGTTTCCGAACGTGCCTTTGATAGGCAGGAAGGGCTGTATAAACTATAATCCGTCTTTGCTGGTCCGGCAGTTTGCTTATGCTTTGAGAGCTCCGCCGAAGGATGAAGAGGTGCAGGAATCTTTGTACCTCACTGGTCTTCTAGAGGGGGATCTGTTATCTAAGCTTCAGTGCGCTTGGAATGGCATCAGTAAGAGGGGAAAACCATTGCTGGGGAGAAGTAATAATCAAGCCTACCCTCCGTATGTGACGTGGATCAGAGCCAGAGCAGATGCTATAGGGATGCCGTTTCTTCCTGCCAAGCCAGAAAGCCTTCCAATGATTGGAGAGCCTACTACCATGCCCATTCAGCAACATAATCAGGTGTTAGCTGAGAGAGATGAATTGAAGAGGGCAAATGAAGAACTGGAGAAAGAATTGGCTCAACTCCGAAGCGAGAGAAACGAAGCTGTTCATTCCTTCAAAAGGCAGACAGAGCTGGTGAACCAGCTGGGGACAGACTTGACTAAGCAGATAGCTGAGCGTGAACGCATGGGTCGAGACTTCAAAGCTGTCAACGATGTACTGGCCACGAAGAAGCAGCACTTGGACGAAGCGTATCGGAGGATATCCAAGTTCAACCAGCACTGGAAGGCCTCCCTAGCCAACCGGAAAGAGCGGGAGGATAAGCTGGTGCAACAGATCTCCAAGCTAAAAGCCCAGGGGAAGGCTAGTGAGAAGAGGTTTGATGAAGAAACCGCTCGCAGATACGCTGCCGAAGGCCAGCTCAACAGCGCTCTCGCTAACCTGAAGGAGCGCAAACTGATGTTTGAGGCCAAGAAGCGGAAGCTAGAAGATTGTTTCGGCGAAGGGGCATGGGAAGATTCGGTCGAAGGTCTTCAATACACCATTATGTATAGGGAGTTACTCGTCGAAGGGTTACTCACTCGTCCTGATCATCCAGAAACGAAGGGGTTGTTAGAAGAGTTTCGCGCCCGTGGCCGTACTTGACTATTTGTATTCCTTTTGTTTTGATCATCGTTGTATGCTGACCATCACCAGGCTTGAAGATCCAATGGATATTGAGTGAAGAGCTGAGGCTTAAAGATTGAAGGATGAAGTTGACACTCCCTTGTGATTGAAGACTACTCTGAGAAGCTGAGGCTTGTAAAAGAAGAAGTCCAAGCAAAGAGAGCTGAAGCTTGAAGACTGAGTTGATACTTATGAAGAGGATTCAATTGAGATTGAGTGAAGAGCTGAGGCTTGAAGAATAAAGGATAAACTGACATTTATGCTGATGCATTGAGAGCCTGAAGGAATCAAGTTGATACTTGTAGGTAAGAGTGAAGCCTGAAGGTGGAGTTGACTGGAGAGCTGAAGCTTGAAGAAGAAGATTAAGTTGACACTTATGTTGAGGGGTTGAAACCTGGAGAAGTAAATTGATATTTGTCATGAGAGCTGATAGCCTTGAAGGGTGATTGAAGTCTGAAGACTGGATTGATGTTAGAAGGGCTGAAGCTTGGAATTGATTGAGAGAGGGGTTGATCTGTTTTCTTCCTTTTCTGTGCTGATGTGCCTTGTTTGACTTGCTTGATGCATTAGAATAAGTCCATGATTAGACTGACTTTAATCTAGGAGCATGATTACACTAGAGGTTCAGTTGCTCCCTCTGCTTGTATTGTTACTGTATGGCTTTGCTTGCGGGTATTCGGTAGAGCCTAGCTCCCTTGCCCATGTGGTTTATTTTGCTTGACAGCATTTCATTTTCTTCTGTATGATTACAGTCTCTTTTATTCTGCTTGATAGCATGTTTTATCTTTCTGTATGATTGCAGTTATTCATTCTGGCTTGAGGTCGAGATGAGCCTGTGGAGGCTGCTGCCCCACACACATTTCCTCCCTCACTTGCATTGCATGCATTTTACAGTTGTTTACTATATATCTGTTTACTGTTTAAGCTGATGCTTTATCTGTTTTTGTTTATCATTGACATGATCCCTTAGGACTCTCACTTCCTTTGATAAGAAAGTGATGATAGAACTTTAGGTTGAAACCTATGCATGATAACTTCTAGGAGTTCCCTGTTTCAAACCTCAACCATAGGATGAATCCTTGGCATGACAACAGTAGGACTTGATAGTCTCCCCGTAGTTGAGCCTTTCTCTTCTCATCTCAAAACAGCTTAAGATACAGTAATCATGAATGATTTCTTTCGTACGTTACGAGCCTTAAGCTATCTGAGAAAGGATTGTTGGAGAGCTTCTTTCCAACAGTTTGGATGTTTAGTATGGCACCCTTTGGGTGACATGCGACGCATTCACTCTCAGGTCATAGTCTTTAGTGCGATTGAAATTGCAAACACAATAAAAAACACTTCTTTCGTAAAAGACAGAAAACAAACTCCAAACCTTTTTGCCCCGTGGGCCCATAATTCAAAGGAATCTTTTCTGAAGAAAAGAGTGTCGTTAAACTTCAGCGCCACCGCAAACAGGCTTTGTCCCTAACTGCTGGAACTGCTGTTTAACCCTACTCGATAAAACAGATGAATCTGAAATCCCGTAATCCGTATTATCCCAAACTACGTAAGCTCTGATCTCTCATACCTGTTGAGAGTACGTAGGCACAATACTGACGTATTGGCGAGCCACCTTCCCCGTAACCCGTAGTAAGTCGAACTACGTTGACTCTGATTTCTCATTCTCTGATGAGAATACGTAGGCATAAAGTGCGACGCTTTGCCGAGTCATTTTCTTTTCTGTTTAAGCCAGCCTTGATAGGTAGATAGATAAACCAACTCGTCCAGTAAACACAACAAGCGTGGATCCCGTCGAGTACGACGGACGTGAGGGGTGCTAACACCTTCCCCTTGCGTAACCGACTCCCGAACCCAGACAATGGTTGCGACGACCTTGTCTTACCCTTTTTCGTCAGGTTTTTCCGATCGTTTCCTTTCCCGTTCTGAGGGATAAATAACAAAAGGTGGCGACTCTTCTGTTTTGCCGGCACCTTATTTTCGCGGAAGCAACAGACGCATATCATTTTGTTCATCTAAGAAATCTGCATAAAGGAGGAATGATTGTCTGTTGTGTCCCGTTGTTATATAAGTGGTTTATTTCTCACTTACTTAAGGCTCATGCTTTTTGGAAGGAAGGTTGGTGGTCTCAGAAGATTATGGCTCTTACTCACTCTGATATTGATTGGTACAGCCGTAGTTATGATGGGATAAAAATCATTGACAGTTGTGGAGGCTTTGGTAACATACCTCTCCTGGGTACAAATGGAGGAATCGGTTATAACCCTGTTCTCGCTCGCCATCAGTTTGGATATTCTTTGAAGGACAAACCGAACAACGCTCATGTGGAGAATATTTTCTTTAAAGGAAGTTCAGAATTGAAGGGAGAAATTCTAAAAGCTTGGGGACGTGTAAACAAGAAAGGAAAGGAAGACTTAGGGAAGCCTAATTGCGTCTCTCTCGAGCCTTATCTCCAATGGGTCCGAAAGAGAGATATTCAACTGAAGATGCCTTATTCTCAGCAGAAACCCATGGCTTTAGAGGAGGAACACACAATGATCTTTATGTCTGAAGAGGAGAAGTTAAAGATTGCTTTGAGGAAATCACAACAAACTGAAGTAGCCTGGAAATACAAGTACCAAGTGGCCATGGAAGAGAATGATGAACTCCGTAGACAACTACAGGTGAAAGACGAAGAAATGATTGCTAATAAGAAGAGGAAGACACAGGAAGGCTTACCTTCTTCCAGCTCTCAGCCAACTCCATGGAAGCTGGTCGTGGACAAACTCATTCTCGAGAAGACTCAGATGGAAGAAGAAATCAAGAAAATCAAAGCAAAAGAAGACTTTTATTTAGAATACAGTTAGCCTTATATTTAGGACTTTTGTAAAATGTACTAGATATTTTGTAATGCAATCTTGAAAATCAATGAAACGAAATAATGTTTTGATCTGAGTTCCATGAAACCTTTGCATTTGCATTTACACTAATTAATCATTCAAGGAACTAAAGATTGTTTTGCAGATATTATAGGATGGATTCTGGAAAGAAAGAAGAGGTTGTGTTCCAAAGACCAAAATTGGAGAACTTGAAGAAACTAGTAAGTTTAGTAGAAGACCCCGAAGCATTCAGAGAGAAGCATGGGAATATGTTGTCTTTGCTAGAAGTTCAAGTATATGAAGAGATGTTATCCGCACTCGTGCAGTTCTATGATTCGACCTATCACTGTTTCACCTTTCCAGAATATCAGTTGTTACCAACCTTGGAAGAATATTCCGCCCTGATGGGAGTAGGCGTCACTCTTAGACCATTTTCTGGAAGAGAAGGGACTCCTAATGAAAGAGCAGTTGCAAAGGCCGCGTATTTAGAGATGGACGAGGTACGATCTCATATGATTGCTAAGGGAGGGTTGTATGGATTTCCAGCTATGTTCCTGTATGAAAAAGCTCAAAGTTATGCCTTGTCAAAGAATATTGAAGCATTTGAGGCCATTTTGGTTTTACTAATTTACGGACTGTTCCTGTTCCCGACTGCTAATGATTTTGTGGACGCAAGTGCAATCAACCTTTTCTTAATCAAAAATCTTGTACCTACCTTACTGGTTGATACATACTTTACCATCCACCGTAGGAATCGTTATGGAGTTGGACGGATTGAGTGTTGCACCGTTCTCCTGCACAAGTGTTTTATTTCGCACTTGCCAAAAATTCCAGCCCTCTGGGATAAGCAAAATGGGCTCTCATGGATAGAAAAGCTGCTATTGCTTAAACACTCAGATATTAAGTGGTATGACCCTATGTATGGAGGGATTACCATGATCCAAAGTTGTGGAGATTTCCCGAATGTACCGCTTATCAGCGTCAAGGTTGCATCAACTATAATCCTATTCTGGATCGTCGACAGTTGGGGCACCCCATGGAAGATGAACCAGACCCAGACTTTTTTAGAAGCTTTTACCTTGAAGAGGGGAAGAATCCCGCTTACAGGGCTCGAATTGTGTATGCTTGGCGTTATGTCCACACGAGGGGAGTAACTGCCCTAGGTTACCACGACACTACTGTTTCAGAATCTTACTTATCATGGGTAAGAGAAGCAGCGTTGAAGATGTTCTATACTCGCTTTGAGCCTGACTCACCCAAACCTACTCTCGTAGAAGAATTGAAAGCTGCTTTGGAAAAAGCTGAAAAAGAAGGAAAGACTTGGAGAGATAAGTATTTCAAGGCTATGCAAGAGAAGGAAGAACTTCAAGAGTTGATCTGTCAAAGTGGAAAGAGAAGTCAGCCAGAAGACGAAGGGTCATCCAACTAGAAGATCTAAAATCCTTTTTCTGTTTCATTTCATCATGTATTTTGTATTGAAGACTTGTATTTCAGTTTCAGAATCATTATTGTAAAACTCTCAGTTATTAATCTATGAGGACTTTTGAATTTTCTTATTTCCCCATTGTTATAATTTATGCAAATATTTCTTTGGATTCCTTGAATGATTAATTTTGCATTTGTCGCATGTCGCATTCATAAGCATTGCATGTGCATATTCTTGTGTTGTGTCTCATCTCGCTGTCTTGTCTCCAGAAAGAATCACACTGAATCCTCAACACCGATACAATACCCGAGCCCAAGCTCGCCTAAGAATGGAAGGACAAAATTTGGATGTGGACAAAATTGTTAATGAACTTGGAGAGCTACGAGGAGGCATGGGGCAGATCATGGAAGCCCTACAAGTCATTCGTGAAAAGTTGGACACTCAAGCCACTGTTGTTTCTGAAATCACTGGCATAGCTGTAGAGCCGATCCCAACGGCAGTCACTGTTGCAAATGTTCCACCATATGGGTTGCCACCGGGTTTTGTACCGCCACCAGTAGTCAATCAACAAGCAGTTCCTTTGGGGCCAGAAATTCCTCAAGCTATTCCTACTTACACTCAGCCTTCTGTTTAGGTTCAAGCGCGCCCTATTTTTCATAATCCTCCACCAATGTACGAAGGTCTTGATGGGTATGAAGAAGAGAGCGGACGACATGATAAGTTGAAAGAAAATGTAGAGACTATCGGCAGGAAAGTCAGAGCAATGGAAGGAAATGATATCTTTGGTACTGATGCCAGAGATATGTGCTTGGTATCCGGGTTAGTAATTCCGCCAAAATTCAAAGTTCCTAATTTTGATCAGTATTCTGGGGATACTTGTCCTCGGACGCATCTGATTATGTATTACTGAAGAATGGCCGCTCACGTGGAAGATGACAAGTTAATGATTCACTGTTTCCAAGATAGTTTGAAAGGAGCTCCTGCTAAATGGTATTTGGGCTTGGATCAGTATCGCATTCATTGTTTCCAAGACTTGGCTGATGCTTTTGTGAAACATTACAAGTACAACATGGATTTAGCCCCTAATCAAAGACAGTTACTGAGTATGTCGCAGAAGAGTTCAGAATCTTTCAAAGAGTATGCACAGAGGTGGAGGGAAACTACTTCTCAGGTAGAACCTCCTTTGAGTGAAAAAGAGTTAACAGATTGGTTTGTCGATACAGTGAGACCGGAGTTTTATGAGAAAATGATCAGTAGTGTAACCGCCAGTTTTTTGGATATAGTAGCAGTGGAGGTGAGAGTGGAGTTAGGAATGAAAAATGGGAAGGTGGCTAGCAGTTCCAGCAGTTCCGGTAACAACAATGTCAAGAAGCTCAGCAGTAATTTTCACAGAAAGAAGGAAGGGGAGACGAATGCAGTAACCGTGGGAAGAAAGAGTCGCACCTGGAGACCACCTTACCAACAGTACCAGCAGAGTTATATTTAACAACCTCAGCAAGGTTTTGTTTAGCAGCCTCAAGCGAGTTATGTTCAGCAATCCCAGCAACAACGACCAATGTATCCATTGCAATATGCCCAACAACCTTATGTGGCAGCTGTAACTCCGACTTTCAGTAATCCTGTTCCCAGTTATCAGACAGTGCAGCCAACACTTGTATATCAGCCAATTCAACAAGGGTATCAACGAGCGCCCAACGTTCCACCCTATCAACAACATCATCAGCCTAGAGTCAGGCACCCAGACAAAACTACCAGAATCGGAGACCAACAACAAAACCTCCACTTCCTCAGATACCGATGACTTACACCGGGTTGTACCCCTCCTTAGTGCAGCAGGGATTGGTAACAACACGACCATTAAACCCAGACATTACATCTCTTCACTATAATCCAAACGCTCATTGTGCCTTTCACGAAGGTGCTGCCGGTCATGATTTAGAAGGCTGTCTTGCTTTAAAACATCTTGTCAGGGAGTTGATGGAAAAGAAGCTCTTGTCTTTTGATAATGTACCCCCGAATGTCAAAAGTAATCCATTACCGAACCATAGAGGGGTCAATGCGGTAGAAGAAGTTTCAGATGAAAGGATGGTCAGAGATGTGTCAGAGATTAAAACCCCGTTGAGGTTATTTCACGAGAAATTACTGAAAGCAGGATTGATAGAGGATACCCATAATGATTGCGAAAAATGTTCTAGTGATTCTAGAGGTTGTGATAAGATACGAAGAGGTATACAAAGGTTAATTGATGAAGGAATATTACAAGTGTGTAGTAAGGTGAGGAGAGAAGAAGTTTCAGTAATTGACCCTGTTTTTAATTTACCGAAGAAAGGTGAGAAAGTTTCGGTGTTCAAAATGACCAACAAAGGTGTGAAGCCCGTTTTCAATAAGTTAACGATCGATCAACCTCGACCGGTTATTATTTAGAAACTAAGATCGTTTCCTTTTGAAAGCACAAAGGACGTTCCTTGGAAGTATGACATGGCTGTGATAGACCAAGGGTCTGGGAAGGTTAGTCAGAAAGAGACAGTAAAAGACGACCAAGTGGACGTAACAAACATTGCAGGTACAAGCAAAATGACCCGTAGTGGTCGAGTCTATCAACCAAAGATGACAGTAGTCGCTCCAAAATAGGTTACTGTCATACCCCAAATTTGTCCTACCTTTCTTTTCATCACGAATGATGGTTGCTTGGTGCTTGTTCTCTAAACGATCATTTGGCCCTGAGCCATAATCCTTTTTTTTTATGTCTGGGAGTTTTGTTGGTTTGTGTTCAATGGGTCATAAGCCTTTATGGAAGATAAGAGAAGTGTAAGTCATGTTATTATGGTTGAATAATCAAGATGTTATGATTAAGCCGTGGTTCAAGCTATTTGACATGAGTTACTTTAAGGCACAAATAAGAAGTTCATGAGGAAGGTTTTGGCTCTTCACGTGTTAACAGCAAATTTCAAGATTGATTAAGAGATTATTCAAGGTTCAATAGTCTGATTGTTCAGGATTCAAGAAGGACTTATGATTTTTTTTTTAAATGAGAGAATTTTTCTTTTACTACACATGAAAGTCAAAGTTCAAGAATTGGTCAAAGTAAATATGGAGGGTGTATTAATAGCATTGAAGCCCATTTCATCTTTATCAAGCCCATAAATGTTTCTAAAGTACAATTTGTTTCTAGTAACCATATTACCATCTTTTTAAGCCATAACTCATTAATTTGCTTTCAATCCAAATTCATACAAAAGGACCATTTGTAAATTGAACCTGTACAATTCAAAGGCACATAATTATTACAAAAGTTTACAAAATTGATTCATGATTCACTATCTAAGTGGCCCACACCATTGAGGAACACGCCTAAATCCTTTCATATGGTCACAAACCAAATTTCATCTCCAGCCTACATTAAAACCTGCCCTGAAAATGGTCACGCGCCAAGTTCTCTAAATTGCAAAAGACCTGCACGGATACATGCCAATCATCATACATGATTTTTTTTATGGAGCAAAGTATCAAATAATTCTTATAATAATAACAGGGCAATCAACAACCTTCCAACTGCATAATAAGTTGTTGCTGCTACAATCTTCAAACTGCATAAGCTCGCAATTCTTCATGCGACATAGCAAATACAGGAGCTTCAGCTAACCCCTTGGAAAATCACAAACCATAGTGCAAACGTGGTGTACGGCGTGAAACCGAGCCATAAAGACTATACCTGCAAAAGGACAGAATTTCAGCGACCCATTCCTCACGTGTGAATTCCGCGAACCGGCAGCTAGCTGTGCCGTGCAACAACGTCACTCTGGATCATAAAAATCACACCATAAGTTGGTCCCAACTTACTTTCATGACAAAATTTTTCCTGAACAAAGGAAGGAATTTTCAGGGAGAAAACATTTGCAAAACCTGTGGTAACATAAAAGATGAAAAACTGATGCGAAGGTTGTGATAACCGAGCCACAATGCCACCGTCCTGCCACCACAACCCAAAACTCTTCCCAAACATTCACAGACAACTTGCCCAATGAAAGTAAATGACCTGCAAAAACAAAATCATGTTCACTCCATATAATTGTTACTCAAAAACGACCTACACCACAAAGACCTGCAACCATATCAACACTGCATCAACACAGAATCCTGCAATAGAACAAAAAAAAAACCTGTGAGATCCCTGCTGCAAGATACTATGATTCTACATAAAACAACAAGTCTGTTTCCTGCATATCAGTTTTCAAATCAAAATAAAAGTAATGAAAAACGGTACATTACAATATGAATTCAACAAATCTGTCTAACCCTACTACCTGCACTGCTGCTACTCTACCTCTGTATACTGCAGAATAAGACAAACCCTGCAAACCAACACAACACAGCCTACGACCTGCAATGAAAACGACATATCAGTTTTGGTACCAAAACTTTTTGGACAAGTTTTGAAGGTTTTTTTAAGAGAGATAGAAACTTAAAAGAGGGAGGGGGTTGAACAAGGACCTTCATTTTTTCCGACCCTAGCCAATACAACCACTGTTGTTTTCCACCACTTTTCTTCAGCAAAACCACCTTTGTTCACCTTCTTAAAAAATCACAACAGAGCATAACCCAACCTTTAATACTTAACGACCCAGGTCTCTTCTTCAACCAACAGCCAACAAATCTTTCACTCTTAACCACAACCAATAAACACCAACACAAAAAAATCTCCTCTTCAAATCCACGCCCTGTTCTTGAAGTACTTAGAAATAACTCAAAACCAAACCACGGTAGTGTGAATCTCAACAGTTCTTGAACTCTCGGTAACAACGACACTATATCGGCAATGGAGCTTCCATTCTCGCTTCTGAAAATATCACTGTGTTTCTATCCTCTGTTGCTGAAGTTTCGTTTCTTCAAATCCGACCTCTCAGATGTAAGAGCACAGATTGTGTCTTAGTAATATCTCTATGTTTTGATGATAACATTAATGATAATTTGTATACAAGAATTATACTCTCTAAATTTGTTCTAAACTGTTTTCTACAGGCACAAAAGATTTTAATCTTAAAGAGCAAATTTGATGTGTACAATAAATTCTGAATGGCTCAAGAGCATCTGAAGATTAGAAGAATCTGAAGTATAAGAGCTTAGTCATCAAGATTCTGAAGATACAACACGCTGCATATATTATCAAGAATCTGAATGAAAGAAGACTCTGAGTGAAGAGACTCTGAATGAGAGAAGACTCTGATCTGAGTGAAGACTCTGATCTAAGAGCATGTTACGCTTCAAGCACACAGCTGCACCAGACTCTGATTCAGCAACATCTGAAGAACATCTTAGGCTCTGAAGTTTCCAGAAGATTCTGAAGACTGAAGACTCTGATATTGATTGTTGATCTGAACTATCTGAAGAATTATTTGAAGAAGATTATTTTAATATATCCGTTGGAATATGCCAGCAAATCTTTCCTTAATTGGGATAGACATAAATCTCTGCAAGAAGATTATTCCTCTGATACATTCCATATATGGTAAATTCACAGCTCAGCAGACAATTGCTACACCCACATTTTGTGCGCCGTCTCTCTGCTGCAATAGTACAAAGGACAGTACTATTTGATATTGGAAATATCTTCTCCAACGGTATTATATTCTCTCCAATATTCAAGTGGCTATATAAAGGATATCATAGCACTTTCTTCAGTGAAGACGAATTTTGAAAAACTTACTCTCAAGCGAAGAAACTCTCAAGCTCTCATATTCTTTATAGTTCATACTTTGTTCTAAACTTAGAGAAATAACACAGTTGTGTTTATAGCTTTCATAGAAGCAATTTATTACTCTTACATTGTATTACATTAATTTGTAAAGGAAGTTTTCCTTAAGAGGATCTAGGTTAGATCAGTAGCTCTTGAGAAGACTAAGAACAGTTGTTCTTAGGTGTTGCTATTTGTAATCAGTTGATTTGAATAGTGGATTAAGTCCTTGTTGAGAAAGGCAAATCACTCTTGAAAAGGGTGGACTGGAGTAGTTGAGTTCAACGAACCAGGATAAAAATACTTGAGTTTTTATCTTTGATTATTTTCTGTCATACTTATTCAACCCCCCTTCTAAGTATTTTCTCACCTTCAGTTGGCATCAGAGCTCCGGTTCTGCGTGTGCATTCACTTAACCGTGACAGATAAAGATCCAGTGAGAAGAATACTCTGTTATTTATTTGGTTGCTAATATGGGTGATATTCCTACATCAAGCAACAAATATGAAGGAGACAGAATCAGCACCAAACCTCCAATGTTTGATGGAGAAAAATTTGATTATTGGAAAGATAGACTTGAAAGTTTTTTCTTGGGGTATGATGCTGATCTCTGGGATTTAGTCATTGATGGATATGAACATCCTACTAAGGATGGCAAAAAGATTGATAGAAAATCAATGACTGAGGAGCAGAAGAAAGAATTCAAGAATCATCACAAAGCCAGAACCATACTTCTTAATGCAATCTCTCATACAGAGTATGAGAAGATTACCAACAGAGACACTGCTCATGATATGTTTGAGTCTCTCAAAATGACTCATGAGGGAAACTCTCAGGTGAAAGAAACAAAGGCTCTGGCGCTGATACAGAAGTATGAAGCGTTCAAGATGGAAGAATCTGAGAACATTGAGACTATGTTTTCCAGATTTCAGATTCTAACAGCTGGGTTGAAAGTTCTGGACAAGGGCTATTCAACATCTGATCATGTCAAGAAGATCATCAGAAGTCTTCCTACCAGATGGAGACCTATGGTGACTGCATTGAAGCTGGCCAAGGATCTGAACAAAATCTCATTAGAAGAACTCATCAGTTCTTTGAGAAGTCATGAGATTGAGCTGGAGGAAGATGAACCCCAGAAGAAAGATAAAGGTAAATCCTTAGCTTTTAAATCTAACAAATCTGTTAAAGCTTTGCAGGTAAATGAAGAAAGCTCTGAGGAATCTTCTTCTGAAGAAGAAGATGAACTATCCATGCTGTCCAGAAGGATCAACAAACTCTGGAAGCACAAAGGGAAGAAGTTCAACAACTTCAGAAGATCTGATCAAAAGAGAGAATCTTCTGGACACAGAAGATCTGGCAAGAAAGAGGTCACTTGCTATGAATGTAAAGAACCTGGACACTACAAGAGTGAATGTCCCAAACTTCAAAAGGAAAAACCCAAAAGGAAGTTTGATAAAAAGAAAAAGGTTCTGATGGCTACATGGGATGACTCAGATGAATCTGAATCATCTTCTGAATCTGAGGAAGAATGTGCAAATGTTGCGCTGATGGCCAACACAAATGATCAAGATGAAGGAACGTCATCATCTGAATCTGAGTCAGAATCAGACTCTGACTCTGAAGAGGTATTTTCTGAACTCTCCAGAGCTGAACTTGTTGAAAGTTTATCTGACATGTTGGAAAGCTACAGCAAGATTAAACTCAAATACAAGAAGCTGAAAAGCAATCTTGAATCTGAGATTGATCTTCTGAGAACAGAACTTGTTGAGCAGAAAGAAATAAATTTAAAACTCAAAAATGATTTAGAAACAACTCAACAAGAATCTGATACTGAAACAGAGTCAAGTGAAAATATTTTAGAAAAATATGACTCCAGTTTTAAAAGATTCCTCACTAAAAGCATAGACAGAAGCAAAATGGCTTCTATGATCTATGGTGTTAGTGGGAACAACAGAAGAGGCATTGGATGTGAATCTTCCTCTGGAAGCAATCCAAAATCTGTTGATAAACTCTTCATCAAGAAGACTCCTCTGTATTCTCATTTTAAGTTTGGTCATCTGAATGATATTAAACATACAAGCTCTGAAAAGAGTACTTATGTGTTTAAGCCAAGGGCTAGCCAGAATAAACACTATGTTGAAAAACAGAAGTTTAGGCAAAACCACAGAACATCTAACCCCAAAGGACCCAAGAAGATCTGGGTACCTAAAAGTAAAATAATACCTGTTGCAGATGTTCTTAGCAGCAAAATCCAGACACCAATCATGGTACCTGGACTCTGGATGCTCACGACATATGACGGGCGAAAGGTCTATGTTCCAAAGCCTGGAACTTAGATCTGGAGGGGACGTGAAATTTGGAGGGAACCAGAAGGGCAAGATCATTGGCTCTGGTACAATAGGTAATGGTAACCTACCCTCTATTTCTAATGTTCTGTTAGTTGAAGGATTGAAACATAATCTATTGTCCATAAGTCAATTAAGTGACAATGGTTATGATATCATCTTTAATCAAAAATGTTGCAAAGCTGTATGTCAAAAGAATGGTTCAATCCTATTCAGTGGAAAGAGGAAAAACAACATTTACAAAATTAACCTTTCAGAACTTAAAGTTCAAAATGTAAAATGCCTTTTATCTGTGAATGATGAGCAATGGGTCTGGCATAGAAGATTGGGACATATTAATATGAGACGTATATCTCAGATTAATAAACTCAATCTGGTCAGAGGACTCCCTAATCTGAAGTTCAATTCAGATGCTCTGTGTGGCGCATGTCAAAAGGGTAAATTTTCAAAATCTCATTTTAAACCAAAAAATGTTGTTTCCACTTCTAGACTATTGGAATTACTTCATATTGATCTGTTTGGACCAGTGAAAACTGCATCCATCAGAGGCAAGAAGTATGGGTTAGTCATTGTAGATGACTACAGCAGATGGACATGGGTAAAGTTTCTAAAACACAAGGATGAGTCTCATTCTGTGTTCATTGACTTCTGCAATCAAGTCCAGACTGAAAAAGAATGCAAAATTATTAAAGTCAGAAGTGATCATGGTGGTGAATTTGAAAACAAATATTTTGAAAAATATTTTTTTGAAAAAGGAATTGCACATGATTTCTCCTGTCCTAGAACTCCACAACAAAATGGAGTTGTAGAGAGGAAAAATAGAACATTGCAAGAAATGGCCAGAACCATGATCAACGAGACAAATCTGGCAAAACACTTTTGGGCAGAAGCAATAAATACAGCATGTTATATTCAGAACAGAGTGTCTGTAAGACCTCTTCTGGAAAAGACTCCCTATGAATTGTGGAGAAACAGAAAGCCCAACATTGCTTATTTTCATCCATTTGGATGTATTTGTTATATGCTTAACACTAAAGATCATCTGAACAAGTTTGATTCCAAAGCACAGAAGTGTTTCATGCTTGGTTATTCTGAACGCTCTAAAGGCTACAGAGTATTCAATACTGAAACACAGATTGTGGAAGAATCTATTCATGTTAGATTTGATGATAAGCTTGGCTCTGAAAAGCCAAAGCAAGTTGAAAGTTCTGCAGATAGAGAAGTTATTCTCACAGACTCTGAAGGCTCAGAGGCAGACAAGACTGAAGATAAAGACTCTGAAGCAAACCCAGATGCTACGCCTCTAACTTCCCAACTTGAAAATCTGCATATTTCTGAAAGACCAACAGTCAGAGGATCTTCTTCCAGAATGAAAGCTTCTCATCCAGAGGATGTGATAATTGGAAAGAAAGATGATCCAATAAGGACAAGAGCATTTCTCAGAACTTCTGAATCTTCCTTCTGTGGCTTAGTGTCAATTATAGAACCAACATCTGTTGATGAGGCTCTGGAAGATAATGAATGGATTTTAGCTATGCAAGAGGAGCTGAATCAATTCACAAGGAATGAAGTCTGGGATCTGGTTCCAAGACCTAAAGGTTTCAATGTCATTGGAACAAAATGGGTTTTCAGAAATAAACTTAATGAGAAAGGAGAAGTTGAAAGGAACAAAGCAAGACTGGTTGCTCAAGGCTACAGTCAACAAGAAGGCATAGACTACACAGAAACATATGCTCCTGTTGCAAGGAGTTTGCTAAATGTATGCAGGCAGAATTTGAGATGAGCATGATGGGAGAATTGAGATTCTTTCTGGGAATCCAAGTAAATCAGACTCCAGAGTGCACCTACATACATCAGACCAAGTATGTTAAAGAGCTTCTGAAGAAGTTTAACATGCTGGATAGCAAAATGGCAAAGACTCCAATGCATCCTACAAGCACTCTAGGTAAGGAAGAGGTAAGTAAGAAGGTAGATCAGAAACTCTACAGAGGTATGATAGGATCTCTTCTTTATTTGACTGCTTCTAGACCAGACATTCTGTTTAGTGTTTGTTTATGTGCTAGATTCCAATCAGATCCTAGAGAATCACACTTAACTGCTGTTAAGAGGATTCTAAGGTATCTGAAAGGTACTGCTAATGTTGGTTTGTGTTACAGAAGATCTGACGAATATTCACTAGTTGGATTCTGTGATGCTGACTATGCTGGAGATAGAGTTGAGCGCAAAAGTACTTCTGGAAGCTGTCAGTTTCTTGGAAGTCATCTGATCTCGTGGTACAGCAAGAAGCAACCAACAATTGCACTATCAACCACAGAGGCAGAATACATTGCTGCTGCTGGATGTTCCACTCAGATGCTCTGGATGAAGAGTCAACTAGAAGATTATCAAATCTATGAGAGTAATCTTTCTATCTTCTGTGATAATACTTCTGCTATATGTTTATCCAAAAATCCAATTTTACACTCTAAGGCCAAACATATAGAGATTAAACATCATTTCATCAGAGACTATGTTCAGAAGGGTGTAATAAATTTAGCCTTTGTTGATACAGATCATCAATGGGCAGATATTTTCACAAAACCCCTTGCTGAAGATAGGTTTAAGTTTATTCTGAAAAATATTTGTATGGATTTTTGTCCAGAGTAATATTTCTCAGAGTCAACTTCTCAGATGCTAAGTGTTTAACACTCTGAAGTATTTCATCTGTCTTGCTTGTTTAATTTATCTGTGAATTTTTTTTTGTGTGAAACTCTGAACTGACCATCTCAGAGGATCTGAAAGTTGAAAACGTTTCATTTCTTAAGAGTTATAGAATCACATGCAAGCAAACACGTGTCACTCAGAATCTGAAAAGATGGAGTACACCTACTGATTATGACGTTTAAGGTATTGCTTTGAAAATCTCAATCTGTCTTGATTTTCCCCCAAATGTCATATCATAATTAAAAATGATTACTTTTCATTTAATGCAAACGTGCGTATGTGTCCTATGTGTGTCTGTTGTGTTTCCCATGCTTGCTTTATTTGTCTATATAAACCATTCTCATAACACATTCACACTTTTCACATTCTCAAACACATATGCGCTTTTGTTTGTTGTTCTCTCTCTTTGCAAACCCTAAAAGAACTCAGAAACCTTCATCTTCTTCATCATCGTCAACAATGGCATCTACTTCAAACGCTGTTACTACCAAGAATGCTACCACTTTCAAAGAACCAGTACGCACTCTCACTCCACAACCTCTTGAAATCCAAAACACTCCACAACCAACAGAAACCCAACCAATTCCCTCAATACCTCAACCACAACATTCTGACCAACAAACATCTGAACCACAAACCAACCAACCAACATCTGAACCACAAATCAATCCTCAACCTTCTGAACCACAAACATCTGAACATCCATCTTCACAACCTCAACCTTCTGAACAAACACCACAAACACAACTAACCCAACCAAGAAAACCCAGAATCCCTGATGAAGCAGAATTGGGATCACGTGTTTATACTCTGTTAAGAGATTTTGATAAGGATAATGTCTCAGACTTTGCTGACATTATGGATGTTTGCATGACTACTATGGACAAAGAGGCTGCTGACGCTGTTTGGAAGAAATATCTTTACAGACTGAATAGGGAGGCTTTGAAAATCAGGACTCAATGTCTTAGATTGTCAAAAGTAAGGTTTGCTGCTTATCAAAAACGGATTAAGAGAAACACTCCTCCTATTCTTCTTCTAGAAGCTCCTCCACCTCCAGAAATTCCTGCACCTGATGTTACTCAGCCTGTTTCAGAATCTACTGTTTCAGAATCTACAGATCTTCAGAAGGATGTCAAAGAACTTAAGGATTTTATGGTTGATCAAAAGAAAACAAATGAAGAAATGAAAACTTGGATGGCTAAGCAAGATGAAAATTCAGAAAGGATTACAGCACTGCTGCAACTCATTGCTTCTCAACAAGCCTCATCTGCTAAACCTACTTGATGTTTTGCACAAGTTTTTCATGTTTTGCTTTGTTTTGATTTTCTTCTGATATGTTTTGTATGCTTTTATCTGAATCTGGATGTTCTCTTGACTTAATGACAATGATCTTTTTGCTTATCTGGATATGTGTTTCTTCTGCATCTTTACTGTCTTTTAAAATTCTTTTTGATTATGACAAAAAGGGGGAGAAACAAAATAGAATCTGATTGTTCAAATCTATAAGCAATTATCTGAACTAAGTCAGACATGTTACTAACATTCTTTGAATTTAAGTGTCCCAGATATTATTAAAAAATCTGACAAATTTCATTGAAGTTTTTCCTGAGATCTATCTTTTCAGAACCTGATCAAAAATAGCTAAATCTGAGTAGACCAGACTCTGATATCTAACCTTGAGTACTATGATCTAAAAGATAACTCAAGACAGGAAATGGCAAGATAAACAACCAGGTGTTCTGAAGTTGTTCATCTGGCATCAAGCTTTAATATGGCATCAAGCTTTGACTCTAGAAGTCAAACATATGTCAACCAGGCTTCAATCAGGCTCTGAATCTGAAATGTACTCAACCAGAAAGGGAAGTATCTAATTCCATTAGAGTATTCATTTCAGGGGGAGATTGTAAATCTCAGGGGGAGTAATTTTAATTCATATTTTTATTGAACAAATTTCTCATGTTTTGTCATCATCAAAAAGGGGGAGATTGTAAGAGCACAGATTGTGTCTTAGTAATATCTCTATGTTTTGATGATAACATTAATGATAATTTGTATACAAGAATTATACTCTCTAAATTTGTTCTAAACTGTTTTCTACAGGCACAAAAGATTTTAATCTTAAAGAGCAAATTTGATGTGTACAATAAATTCTGAATGGCTCAAGAGCATCTGAAGATTAGAAGAATCTGAAGTATAAGAGCTTAGTCATCAAGATTCTGAAGATACAACACGCTGCATATATTATCAAGAATCTGAATGAAAGAAGACTCTGAGTGAAGAGACTCTGAATGAGAGAAGACTCTGATCTGAGTGAAGACTCTGATCTAAGAGCATGTTACGCTTCAAGCACACAGCTGCACCAGACTCTGATTCAGCAACATCTGAAGAACATCTTAGGCTCTGAAGTTTCCAGAAGATTCTGAAGACTGAAGACTCTGATATTGATTGTTGATCTGAACTATCTGAAGAATTATTTGAAGAAGATTATTTTAATATATCCGTTGGAATATGCCAGCAAATCTTTCCTTAATTGGGATAGACATAAATCTCTGCAAGAAGATTATTCCTCTGATACATTCCATATATGGTAAATTCACAGCTCAGCAGACAATTGCTACACCCACATTTTGTGCGCCGTCTCTCTGCTGCAATAGTACAAAGGACAGTACTATTTGATATTGGAAATATCTTCTCCAACGGTATTATATTCTCTCCAATATTCAAGTGGCTATATAAAGGATATCATAGCACTTTCTTCAGTGAAGACGAATTTTGAAAAACTTACTCTCAAGCGAAGAAACTCTCAAGCTCTCATATTCTTTATAGTTCATACTTTGTTCTAAACTTAGAGAAATAACACAGTTGTGTTTATAGCTTTCATAGAAGCAATTTATTACTCTTACATTGTATTACATTAATTTGTAAAGTAAGTTTTCCTTAAGAGGATCTAGGTTAGATCAGTAGCTCTTGAGAAGACTAAGAACAGTTGTTCTTAGGTGTTGCTATTTGTAATCAGTTGATTTGAATAGTGGATTAAGTCCTTGTTGAGAAAGGCAAATCACTCTTGAAAAGGGTGGACTGGAGTAGTTGAGTTCAACGAACCAGGATAAAAATACTTGAGTTTTTATCTTTGATTATTTTCTGTCATACTTATTCAACCCCCCTTCTAAGTATTTTCTCACCTTCATCAGAAACCAACAAGCCCTAGCCTCCTTCATCATTCACCTCCGTAAATCACCACTCGACCAACTTCATCACCATCAAACCATAACTTCCCAAACTCACCTTCACTCCTTCTCCAACTCTCAAACATCAAGCAACAAAACCTACATATATTTTTTTCGTTTCAGACCAAACAACACATCTTCATCAACAACATAACCCACCCTTCGACATACCTCAAACAGCAACAAATCAAACAACCTCCCATCTACAATCTACCTTCAACATAACCAAAAAAAAACCTGCAGAAATTTCCTGTAAGTATTCAATCTTCCAACCAACATATTTTTCACCCAGAAATCCATTTAACAAAATCTCCTCATTAACCCCAAAACCTTCTTCTTAAAATCTTCAAACTCAATCTTCTTCAATCAACGACACAACAACATAAACCCCAACCCTAAACTTAAAGGACACCAACCCCAAACCCTCAAATATTCCCCTCACAAACTAATCCTCGTCACTCTTTCAAACCACAACGACCAAACTCGGTCTTCACCTCAAACCATCAGTAACTATAACATTAACCTATATCACAACTAAATCGAACCAGAGGAAGATGAAAGGAAAGTTGTAATGAGAACAAAATCGAAGCAAACTCGTAAGTACGAACCAAAACCAAGGCAAATCTGATCGAAATTGGATTACGAACCGAAATCAAGCGAGAAACTGAGTCGAGCGCGAGAGATTAAGAGCGAAGTTTGGGGGTGTGCACATCGTCGGATAGCTTCCATTGAGATCGCGTTCGTCTTTCAAGAGGTTGGCTTTATTTTTGAGAAAAAAGTATTTTATTGATGTTTCTGTACGGGACATACCATTTCCATTTTAATTTATTTAGTTTTTTTCTTATGATTGATGGTTGTGTGGATATTGGAAACTGAGAGATGCAAGTGATGATGTTTATTTTATTTTTATTTAATTTGAATATGTTTTTCTATTATTTGACTTATACCATTTGTGTTTTTGGATTGTTAATTAAAAAACACGTGTCGCCCATTTGTTCGCTTGTTGTTTTGCTTTTTATTTGCTTGTTTTAAAATAAACGTATTAGGTGTAGCTCATGGGGATGATGGGCTTTGGGCCCGTGTGATCCCCTTTTTCATATTCATATTCCCCTTTCAAAATTCTCACCCCTCCTGGTTTTTGTTCATTCTATTTTAATGATGTTTGATAAGTTTTATTTTCTTAATCTACATTAGATTGCGGTACTTTATGAAGGATTTTGGTTTAATTTACTATTTTGTTTTCTTTTCGATCTTCATTTTTGATTTTCAATTTCTTTTTTTTTTGGGCCGATGACGAAACTTCCACCATTTAACCGTCACATTAGTGGCGTGAAACAAAGGATCCGAGACCACCTTTGTTCTTTCGATTTTATTTCGGTAAACTAACATTAAATTTAATTTCTGTCAAATATTATTCATATTATTTCATATTATCATATTTATTCATATTATTTATTATCATATCTCATTATTCATATTTATTCACCCATAATCGAAAATACCTAATAAATTATCGAAACTCCTAAAAGCCAAATTGGTGGACTGTTGTATCATTGGTTATTTGCAGGTACCTTAATTTTAAGTCGTGCCCGACTTTGCTCAAGGCGTAGTTTAGGACACTAATGCACACACACGGCTTTCTCTTGGGCTACCCGACAATGAGACCCCTTTATTTCGTGCAATCCCGTGTAAATTACATGTACCCCTCTCCCATTCCGATGTATGTTTCTTATTTCTTTGATTATTAGCTTATCTCCTAGGAGCACCCATAGGGACTAGAGCGGATTCAAACTATTTTCAAACTAATTCTCGATTCATCATCGAGCCACTTTCAAACAACCCGTAAGTCGAGTGCTCATACGCATTCACCATCAACCTATTACAACTCGACCCTTGATGCGTAAGTCAAGTCGGTTTCTTCTTTCAAACAATTTCATTTTCAACACGCTTTGCACGCGATAACGAGTCAAACCATTGATCCAACGTCAAGCGGATTTTCGAAATAAACCATCAATCAATTAACAACTATTTAATTCTTTTCAAGGTGTAAAGAGTAGGTTCAAGTCTTTGATCTTGCTTTCAGTTGTTTACATGCGAGTTGTCTTATTCGGGTGTGAACAATTGACGCCTCTAAATAACATTAACAACTCGACATCGTTTAACTAGCTCCAACTCAAACAACTTTCCTTTCACGATGAAAAAGGGAGTGTTCCAAGTCTTTG
Source organism: Lathyrus sativus (assembly GCA_963859935.3). Lineage (NCBI taxonomy): Eukaryota > Viridiplantae > Streptophyta > Magnoliopsida > Fabales > Fabaceae > Lathyrus > Lathyrus sativus. The sequence continues at coordinate 853,445,318 of OZ012735.1, read as the reverse complement.
GTCCGCTCTCCCGATTATTTGGAGTTTGAGAACTCTTTCTTAAGCTTCAATTAATCGTCATCATTTCAACCTCATCCTTTCAAACACAACTTCTCTTACGATGAAAAAGAGAGTGTTCCAAGTCTTTGGTTCGCCCTCCCGATTATTTTGGTCCGAGAAATCTTTCTTAAGCTAAAGTAATCGTCATCAGTTCAAACACCATTCAAACATAACATTATTCTTCAAGATGAAAAAGAGAGTGTCCCAAGTCTTTGGTTCTCTCTCCCGATTACTTGGGTACGAGAAGTCTTTCTTAAAGCTTCGCGTAATAGTCATCCGTACCCATTTCAAACCAATTCAATCCAGTTTCTTTCGTGGTCGTTACCACGAACTACGAACGCTCTGATTCTTCATTCACTCTTGAATGTAAGATACGTAGGCACAAGATCGCGATGATCTTGGCGAGCACAATCCCCTCCATCTTCCATTTTCCCCATCCTTTCCCGTAGTCGAACTACGACGCTCTGATTTCTCATTCTCGTCTGAATGAGCATACGTAGGCACAAGGGCCCCAATCCTTGGCGAGCACCCTATCTTCTAACCATCCCCTTTCCCCTAGTGTTTTTATTTATAGTATCCTTTAGCATTTAGTAGAGAGAAGAGAAGAATTAAGTTTAGCTAACATCCATTAACTCAAATTAAGAGGTTCCCGTCGAGTACGAAGGACGTGAGGGGTGCTAATACCTTCCCCTCGCGTAACCGACTCCCGAACCCAGGAATATGGTTGCGACGACCGTGTTCCCTTCCGCGTTTATGAGGTTTTCTCGATATTTTCCTCTCCCGTTCATTCGGGAAAATAAAGTTCGGTGGCGACTCTGTCGAACCGCATTTCCGCGCCTTTCGCGCGAGGGTCGTATGTTCGAGATGAATTTTTCGAGGTGCGACAGGTGGCGACTCTGCTGGGGACCTTTGCTCCATGCAAGAGAGAGTCGAGCCTATCTTAGTTTGAGTTGTTAGCTTGTTGTTTTTATTTTCTTCTCGCTTATTTATTGGTATCCTTGTCTTGGTTACTTGTGCTTGAGGCATTGTGGGGGTTGTTATGCTTATGGTTACTTTGTGAGATGGCTCTACACCCGAGTCCGAGTATAACCCTAGGATTAGGATGGTGGTTGTGTAGTGGAGACTTGCGTGGAGTCTTTCACGTTAAGTTGAAGCGAAAACCCCGCTTGGAGTAGATTCCTTGGAGATATTGTTATTGTGGTGAGTCTTTGCCATTACAATAATGTTTTCAAGTTTGAATCATTTATCCCAAGGACCATAAACCGTTTTATCCATGGTGGTTGGTAGTGTTAATTCTTTGTGAATTAATATGAACGCCCCAATCATATGAGATCCCTTGAACGTATTACTTTCTTACAGTAATATTTTCAACCTCGATCTATGACTCTGAGAACCTTTTCTAGAACCTGTGTGTCGATGGTTGTGTAATTGATGCCTCCGAGAAGTCTTTCTCGCATGGAAGATATGAGAACCTCACCTAGAGGAGATTGTTTTGAGGATATTATCATCATGATGAGGCTTTGTCATGGCAGTAATATCTTTGAAAGATGTCCATGATTCTAGGAACCTACCCATTTTAGAATCCTACCTGTGGGGGTTTCTTTGAGCAGTGACTGTGATCCTTGAACCGTTCACCCGGCTGAATCTCAGAATTGTTTGAATTTGTGACCCTGTGATCCTGGACCTTGCATCTTGCATTGCATATCATTTGCATTACATCTCATTTGTTGTGCATCTTGCATTCTCCTTCCTTCAGCAGTTTCTCATGTTTCTCTTTCCTTCATATCCAGTAAATCAAGCTGAGTCCTCGACACCAATACGCAACTAGAGCCAATACAAGACGAATGATGGAGCAGATTCAACAGGAGCAAGCTACCTTCAGGGAAGAGTTGGATTCTATGAAAGGAAAGATCGACCAGATCCTCGAAGCCATCCTCGCGGCCAGAAGAGAGGAAGAGCAACGTGAAGCTGCTGCTGTCATCAACAACAATGGTCAAGGACAAGGGTCTACTGCCATCCCTTTGGTTCCAATTCCAAATCCTCATGGGATGCCGTTGAACTTCAACAACGCAGCCGAAGGGAACGCTTCTCATCCAACCCCAGCGCCCGGAGTTACCATTGGAGCTATCCCGCAGGCCCAGCCTACTGCTGTGCAAATCCCAGCTCCCCATACCGAAGATACTCTGATGGATCATTATGACGACGTTCAGAACTATCATGCTGCTATCCCCATTTCCAGTCCTGTTGCTGTTCAGGATTCAGAAGCCATGAAGATGTGCCGAGATCTAGCTGAGAAACTTCGAGCCATGGAAGGGCACAGTTCAAATTCCTTCAGTGCTTTGGAATTATGCTTGGTGCCTGATGTTGTCATTCCTCCCAAGTTCAAGGTGCCTGAGTTTTCGAAATATAAAGGTCTCAGTTGCCCAAACATTCATCTGAAGATGTACTGTCGCAAGATGGCTGCCTATGCCAGAGACAAAAAGCTCATGATTCATTGCTTCCAAGACAGTTTGTCTGGGGCATCACTCGAATGGTATATGCAGCTGGAACGTAACAGTGTACGCACTTAGGCTGAGCTAGCCGATGCATTTGTTAAACAGTATAAGTACAACATTGATCTTGCTCCGAATCGTACTCAACTTCAGAGTATGACTCAGAAGGACAACGAATCCTTCAAGGAATACGTGCAACGATGGAGAGATCTAGCCGCAAGGGTGCATCCACCTCTGGTTGACCGTGAACTGATCGACATCTTCATGGGTACTTTACAAGGCCAGTATTATGAAAAGCTGATCGGTAGTGTCTCTGCTGGATTCTCTGACCTAGTGATCGTCGATGAGAGAGTTGAAGAAGGGTTGAAGAGTGGAAAGATCCCAGGAGGTTCCAACAATCAGGCCAATTCCAAGAAGCCTTTCAATGGATACAAGAAGAAGGAGGGCGAAATAAATGCCATCTCTTTGCAGAAAGGGCAAGCTTCTCAACAAGCTCCCGCTCCTATGCCTTATCAAGTTCCCTATTATCAGTATCCGTACATTGCTACCGTGCAATGTGCTCCAATGCCTTATCAGCCAGTTGTTCAAGCAGTGCAAGCTCAGATGCCACGGCAACAGGCTCCTCAGCAACAAGCCTACAACCATCAAGGATATCAGTATCCTCCTCAGCAACAGCAGATGCAAGCTACTCAGCAACGACAAGGTGCTCGCCCACAGCGTCCGCAGAGAACATGGAGACCAGATAGAGTCTTTGATCGTCTACCAATGACATATGCCAAAATCTTTGCTCAGTTGATGGAGAAGAAAGCTGTTGTTCCGAGAGATTCGACTCCTCCAACCGTCATTCCTGCCGATTACGATGCAAATGCTCATTGTGAGTTTCATAAGGGAGCTCCGGGTCATACCATTGAGGATTGCAGAGCCTTCAAACACATAATTCAAGACATGATCGACAGGGATGCTATCAACTTCAATGGGAAGTCTCCAAATATCATCAACAATCCGATGCCACCAGTTAACTAGTGTCAACATCAGATCGATTCCAGTCAAGTTCATTCCTCGAAGAAGGCAGTCATGCTGCCATTTCATTATTCGCAGTTCTTATATTTTGTCTTTGTTTGTTTAAGTATTGTATGATTTGAACAATTTTCATTCGTATTTGGTTTTCATTAATGTATCGTTTATGCATGTTTTGAATTAGTTATGTCGTATTCACTCATTTTTCACTTATCACCGACACATTTATTCATTGTTGTTTAGCTTGATTTGAGGGAGGATGATGAAAACGAGATACCCATAATTGTAAATCGTATGCTTTCAGACTGAATCTCGTCAATGATGTACATGCATTGCTTCAATTCCCCAAACACCGGAGATATAAGGAGTTAATCCCTAGTAAACCACTTCGAGCCTAGAAGTAGTAGTTTCCTTCGGATATTCAAACCTTTACACTCAACCTGGGGCAGGGTAGTGTTCAGTTAATCCAACTTCGCACTTGAATCAACAAAGCGAAATCCCAGAGACGGTGGTTCATCAAAGACCCATGCTATGGCAGTCACAACCTTCCAACAAAATCCAAAAAAATCAAAAGCCTGCTAAGTCAGACACCTTAGAGGAGACTTAGGCAAAATCAAGGCAATCCCGATGGATCTGACAAGCAAAGTCAATCCATGCAAAAGTTAGGGATCAAAAACAAAAGTAAAAGAGGACCCCGAAACCCTCAACAAAAACAAAATAAGATTCAGTGGCCATTCAAATAGGGTCACTGATACCCATCAAAATAAGGTGACTGCCACGTCGAGCAAACCTTGGATCATCAAGTTTACACCGTCCAGACAAGTGTAGAATTAACTGAGCGTAGGACTGGAGGTCATTAAGAAGAAGGGGTGGGTACAAATCATACTTTGAGCCTAATATCCTTTGTTTCATAACCGCAAACCAGACCACGTTACGACCCTCGAAAGACCTAATTGAGGCGAGGTTCATTCTGAAAGCATACTATTGCGAGGTTGCGTAACCTGACTCCTCACATGATTGCTAATCATCAGCATTGGTGTCATTTCTCTTGCTATATCTTTCGCACCAATCAAATTAACACAATGTCTGGACTAACAGTCCATTCGTCTCACTATCACGACACTCTCAAATAAACGATACTTTTTCAAACTTGCATTAAACTTTGCATTAATATTACCATTTGTGGGTGTACAATTTTAATTGCAAAACAATGATAGGTATTCAAAGACATTTCAACAAGGGGCAATCAAGGAGGAACTTGACTTTTAGTGGCTGTCACGAAACAAGACTACCTCAAAATCCACAGGCTGGGGCAAATTACTCGAGAGCTCGAGCAGGGGCAAACCATTAACAAGTTCCGACTGGGGGCAAAACCAGGTCGTCCTGACCATCAAGCAGAGTTGCAACCTTCTCTGAAGGAAATTCACAACAAGTCACCAAGTACCCAGACTTGGGGCATCCAGAGCGTTATCTTTTGCTTCAATCGTGGCGTCTTCAACAAACTGCGTGTCGAGGAAATCAATCCCTCCCACCACCCAAAGTCCAACTCACATTGGCAACTACCAGAGGCCACCACGCTGGCGTCTCCACCTGCATTTCCAATTACCCGTCTACATCATATGCATCATACGCATCGCAATCATAAGCATTTTGCATCATATGCATACCCCAATCATACCATACTTCCCTAGCTCTTGCATCTCCGCGCGTCAGCATTTGCATTTGCACTTCCACTCTTATGGAACATCATATCATCAAGCATTCACATATGCAAGTCAAGGTCCAGGATCAATCCTGAAGATTTCCAAGACCATCGGCAGCCCAGTCAGGGGTATCCTCTACAAAGGTCGTGAATTTCTCCCACGAATTTCAAGAGTTTCAAGGCAATCATCAGCCCAGTCAGGGGCAATCTTCTGCCAATGTGGGTTTCCTCCACAAAATTCAAAGGATATTCAAAGCAAGATTCAGCCCAGTCAGGGGCATTTTTCAAAGACCATGGGCGTCTCCCATGACGTATTTCAACCTTGTGGTTGATCAGATCTTCAAATCAGCATTCAGCCTAGTCAGGAGCATACCATTCAAGACCGTGAGCGTTTCCCACGAAGTTGTTCAACCGTTTGTTGGACAAATCCAGGAAGTGCAGTGCAAGATCCAACCCGAGCAGGGGCATCTTCAGCAAAACTGTGAGCATTCCTCATGAAGTTGTTTAGCCTTTTGTGGAGCAAGACAAGACTTCAAGATAAACTCAGCCCAGTCAGGGGCATCCTCTTCAGAGATCATGGGCGTAACCATGAAATCATTTCAACAAACCTGTAACCTCCAAGCAAGACGGTGGGCGTACCCCGTTGATTCATTTCAATCCAATCTTCCTCTTGGGTGTCCCCTAATGAGTTGTATTCAGCAAAGCGTGACCGTTGTCAATTGCCTTACTATCATCCTTTTGGTGATAGCCAAACTTTGCCGGTTCAACCTAGCCTGCATCTTTTTGGTGTTGGTAACTTTCAATGTGTGTCGTTCTATCATCCTTTTGATAGCAACCTGTGTGAGTTCGCTTTGTCATCCTTTTGGTGGGGGGTCTATCATGGTCATTAATGATAGATCGTGCGATATGTTTGGTGTGTGTTTCGCTCCGTCATCCTTTTGGTGGGGGGTCTATCATATTCATTAATGATAGATTATGCGATAGTTTGTGTGAGTTTCGCTCCGTCATCCTTTTGGTGGGGGGTCTATCATGGTCATTAATGATAGATTGTGCGATTAGTTTTGTGTGAGTTCGCTCCATCATCCTTTTGGTGGGGGGTCTATCATGGTCATTAATGATAGATTGTGCGATGTGTTTTGTATTTCGCTCCGTCATCCTTTTGGTGGGGGGTCTATCATGGTCATTAATGATAGATTGTGCGATAGTTTATTTGTGTTTCGCTTCGTCATCCTTTTGGTGGGGGGTCTATCATGGTCATTAATGATAGATTGTGCGATATGTTTTGTGTTTCGCTCCGTCATGCTTTTGGTGAGGGGTCTATTATGGTCATTAATGATAGATTGTGCGATGTGTTTAGTGTGAGTTCGCTCCGTCATCCTTTTGGTGGGGGGTCTATCGTGGTCATTAATGATAGATTGTGCGATAGTTTATTTTGTGTTTCGCTCCGTCATCCTTTTGGTGGGGGGTCTATCATGGTCATTAATGATAGATTGTGCGATAGTTTATTTGTGTTTCGCTCCGTCATCCTTTTGGTGGGGGGTCTATCATGGTCATTAATGATAGATTGTGCGATGTGTTTTGTGTTTCGCTCCGTCATCCTTTTGGTGAGGGGTCTATTATGGTCATTAATGATAGATTGTGCGATGTGTTTAGTGTGAGTTCGCTCCGTCATCCTTTTGGTGGGGGGTCTATCGTGGTCATTAATGATAGATTGTGCGATAATTTATTTTGTGTTTCGCTCCGTCATCCTTTTGGTGGGGGGGTCTATCATAGTCATTGATGATAGGTTGTGCGATAGTTTGTTTGTGTTTCGCTCCGTCATCCTTTTGGTGGGGGGTCTGTCATAGTCATTAATGATAGATTGTGCGATATCGTTTGGCGTGTGTTTTGCTCCGTCATCCTTTTGGTGGGGGGTCTGTCATAGTCATTAATGCCAGATTGTGCGGGTGTGTTTTGCTCTATCATCCCTTTTGGTGGTAGTAGCCGTGCGTGTTTTGTCCCATCATCCTTTTGGTGATGGCGACCTTTTACTAGTTACCCACAGTTTTCTTAAAGTTATACCTCGTCCAGCATTTTCAATTCCCAAGCTTTCCTTTTCTTTTCGGACAAATTCAGGGTTTTCTTTATATCTAATTGTCTTCTACCTTGAAAGAATGAACTCTATAGCAATTCATCTCACTCGGTTTAAGCCAATTAGATAGGGGCATCTGTCATACCCCAAATTTGTCCTACCTTTCTTTTCATCACGAATGATGGTTGCCTGGTGCTTGTTCTCTAAACGATCATTTGGCCCTGAGCCATAATCCTTTTTTTTTTTATGTCTGGGAGTTTTGTTGGTTTGTGTTCAATGGGTCATAAGCCTTTATGGAAGATAAGAGAAGTGTAAGTCATGTTATTATGGTTGAATAATCAAGATGTTATGATTAAGCCGTGGTTCAAGCTATTTGACATGAGTTACTTTAAGGCACAAATAAGAAGTTCATGAGGAAGGTTTTGGCTCTTCACGTGTTAACAACAAATTTCAAGATTGATTAAGAGATTATTCAAGGTTCAATAGTCTGATTGTTCAGGATTCAAGAAGGACTTATGATTTGTTTTTTAAATGAGAGAATTTTTCTTTTACTACACATGAAAGTCAAAGTTCAAGAATTGGTCAAAGTAAATATGGAGTGTGTATTAATAGCATTGAAGCCCATTTCATCTTTATCAAGCCCATAAATGTTTCTAAAGTACAATTTGTTTCTAGTAACCATATTACCATCTTTTTAAGCCATAACTCATTAATTTGCTTTCAATCCAAATTCATACAAAAGGACCATTTGTAAATTGAACCTGTATAATTCAAAGGCACATGTTTATTACAAAAGTTTACAAAATTGATTCATGATTCACTATCTAAGTGGCCCACACCATTGAGGAACACGCCTAAATCCTTTCATATGGTCACAAACCAAATTTCATCTCCAGCCTACATTAAAACCTGCCCTGAAAATGGTCACGCGCCAAGTTCTCTAAATTGCAAAAGACCTGCACGGATACATGCCAATCATCATACATGATTTTTTTTTATGGAGCAAAGTATAAAATAATTCTTATAATAATAACAGGGCAATCAACAACCTTCCAACTGCATAATAAGTTGTTGCTGCTACAATCTTCAAACTGCATAAGCTCGCAATTCTTCATGCGACATAGCAAATACAGGAGCTTCAGCTAACCCCTTGGAAAATCACAAACCATAGTGCAAACGTGGTGTACGGCGTGTAACCGGGCCATAAAGACTATACTTGCAAAAGGACAGAATTTCAGCGACCCATTCCTCACGTGTGAATTCCGCGAACCGGCAGCTAGCTGTGCCATGCAACAACGTCACTCTGGATCATAAAAATCACACCATAAGTTGGTCCCAACTTACTTTCATGACAAAAATTTTCTTGAACAAAGGAAGGAATTTTCAGGGAGAAAACATTTGCAAAACCTGTGGTAACATAAAAGATGAAAAACTGATGCGAAGGTTGTGATAACCGAGCCACAATGCCACCGTCCTGCCACCACAACCCAAAACTCTTCCTAAACATTCACAGACAACTTGCCCAATGAAAGTAAATGACCTGCAAAAACAAAATCATGTTCACTCCATATAATTGTTACTCAAAAATAACCTACACCACAAAGACCTGCAACCATATCAACACTGCATCAACACAGAATCCTGCAATAGAACAAAAAAAAACCTGTGAGATCCCTGCTGCAAGATACTATGATTCTACATAAAACAACAAGTTTGTTTCCTGCATATCAGTTTTCAAATCAAAATAAAAGTAATGAAAAACGGTACATTACAATATGAATTCAACAAATCTGTCTAACCCTACTACCTGCACTGCTGCTACTCTACCTCTGTATACTGCAGAATAAGACAAACCCTGCAAACCAACACAACACAGCCTACGACCTGCAATGAAAACGACATATCAGTTTTGGTACCAAAACTTTTTGGACAAGTTTTGAAGGTTTTTTTAAGAGAGATAGAAACTTAAAAGAGGGAAGGGGTTGAACAAGGACCTTCATTTTTTTCGACCCTAGCCAATACAACCACTGTTGTTTTCCACCACTTTTCTTCAGCAAAACTACCTTTGTTCACCTTCTTAAAAAATCACAACAGAGCATAACCTAACCTTTAATACTTAACGACCCAGGTCTCTTCTTCAACCAACAGCCAACAAATCTTTCACTCTTAACCACAACCAATAAACACCAACACAGAAAAATCTCCTCTTCAAATCCACGCCCTGTTCTTGAAGTACTTAGAAATAACTCAAAACCAAACCACGGTAGTGTGAATCTCAACAGTTCTTGAACTCCCGGTAACAACGACACTATATCGGCAATGGAGCTTCCATTCTCGCTTCTGAAAATATCACTGTGTTTCTATCCTCTGTTGCTGAAGTTTCGTTTCTTCAAATCCAACCTCTCAGAAACCAACAAGCCCTAGCCTCCTTCATCATTCACCTCCGTAAATCACCACTCGACCAACTTCATCACCATCAAACCATAACTTCCCAAACTCACCTTCACTCCTTCTCCAACTCTCAAACATCAAGCAACAAAACCTCCATATATTTTTTTCGTTTCAGACCAAACAACACATCTTCATCAACAACATAACCCACCCTTCGACATACCTCAAACAGCAACGAATCAAACAACCTCCCATCTCCAATCTACCTTCAACATAACCAAAAAAAAACCTGCAGAAATTTCCTGTTAGTATTCAATCTTCCAACCAACATATTTTTCACCCAGAAATCCATTTAACAAAATCTCCTCATTAACCCCAAAACCTTCTTCTTAAAATCTTCAAACTCAATCTTCTTCAATCAACGACACAACAACATAAACCCCAACCCTAAACTTAAAGGACACCAACCCCAAACCCTCAAATATTCCCCTCACAAACTAATCCTCGTCACTCTTTCAAACCACAACGACCAAACTCGGTCTTCACCTCAAACCATCAGTAACTATAACATTAACCTATATCACAACTAAATCGAACCAGAGGAAGATGAAAGGAAAGTTGTAATGAGAACAAAATCGAAGCAAACTCGCAAGTACGAACCAAAACCAAGGCAAATCTGATCGAAATTGGATTACGAACCGAAATCAAGCGAGAAACTGAGTCGAGCGCGAGAGATTAAGAGCGAAGTTTGGGGGTGTGCACATCGTCGGATAGCTTCCATTGAGCTCACGTTCGTATTTCAAGAGGTTGGCTTTATTTTTGAGAAAAAAGGTATTTTATTGATGTTTCTGTACAGGACATACCATTTCCATTTTAATTTATTTAGTTTTTTTCTTATGATTGATGGTTGTGTGGATATTGGAAACTGGGAGATGCAAGTGATGATGTTTATTTTATTTTTATTTAATTTGAATATGTTTTTCTATTATTTGACTTATACCATTTGTGTTTTTGGATTGTTAATTAAAAAACACGTGTCGCCCATTTGTTCGCTTGTTGTTTTGCTTTTTATTTGCTTGTTTTAAAATAAACGTATTGGGTGTAGCTCATGGGGATGATGGGCTTTGGGCCCGTGTGATCCCCTTTTTCATATTCATATTCCCCTTTCAAAATTCTCACCCCTCCTGGTTTTTGTTCATTCTATTTTAATGATGTTTGATAAGTTTTATTTTCTTAATCTACATTAGATTGCGGTACTTTATGAAGGATTTTGGTTTAATTTACTATTTTGTTTTCTTTTCGATCTTCATTTTCGATTTTCAATTTCTTTTTTTTTTGGGCCGATGACGAAACTTCCACCGTTTAACCGTCACATTAGTGGCGTGAAACAAAGGATCCGAGACCACCTTTGTTCTTTCGATTTTATTTCGGTAAGCTAACATTAAATTTAATTTCTGTCAAATATTATTCATTTTATTTCATATTATCATATTTATTCATATTATTTATTATCATATCTCATTATTCATATTTATTCACCCATAATCGAAAATACCTAATAAATTATCGAAACTCCTAAAAGCCAAATTGGTGGACTGTTGTATCATTGGTTATTTGCAGGTACCTTAATTTTAAGTCGTGCCCGACTTTGCTCAAGGCGTAGTTTAGGACACTAATGCACACACACGGCTTTCTCTTGGGCTACCTGACAATGAGACCCCTTTATTTCGTGCAATCCCGTGTAAATTACATGTACCCCTCTTCCATTCCGATGTATGTTTCGTATTTCTTTGATTACTAGCTTATCTCCTAGGAGCACCCATAGGGACTAGAGCGGATTCAAACTATTTTCAAACTAATTCTCGATTCATCATCGAGCCACTTTCAAACAACCCGTAAGTCGAGTGCTCATACGCATTCGCCATCAACCTATTACAACTCGACCCTTGATGCGTAAGTCAAGTCGGTCTCTTCTTTCAAACAATTTCATTTTCAACACGCTTTGCACGCGATAACGAGTCAAACCCTTGATCCAACGTCAAGCGGATTTTCGAAATAAACCATCAATCAATTAACAACTATTTAATTCTTTTCAAGGTGTAAAGAGTAGGTTCAAGTCTTTGATCTTGCTTTCAGTTGTTTACATGCGAGTTGTCTTATTCGGGTGTGAACAATTGACGCCTCTAAATAACATTAACAACTCGACATTGTTTAACTAGCTCCAACTCAAACAACTTTCCTTTCACGATGAAAAAGGGAGTGTTCCAAGTCTTTGGTCCGCTCTCCCGATTATTTGGAGTTTGATAACTCTTTCTTAAGCTTCAATTAATCGTCATCATTTCAACCTCATCCTTTCAAACACAACTTCTCTTACGATGAAAAAGAGAGTGTTCCAAGTCTTTGGTTCGCCCTCCCGATTATTTTGGTCCGAGAAATCTTTCTTAAGCTAAAGTAATCGTCATCAGTTCAAACACCATTCAAACATAACATTATTCTTCAAGATGAAAAAGAGAGTGTCCCAAGTCTTTGGTTCTCTCTCCCGATTACTTGGGTACGAGAAGTCTTTCTTAAAGCTTCGAGTAATAGTCATCCGTACCCATTTCAAACCAATGCAATCCAGTTTCTTTCGTGGTCGTTACCACGAACTACGAACGCTCTGATTCTTCATTCACTCTTGAATGTAAGATACGTAGGCACAAGATCGCGATGATCTTGGCGAGCACAATCCCCTCCATCTTCCATTTTCCCCATCCTTTCCCGTAGTCGAACTACGACGCTCTGATTTCTCATTCTCGTCTAAATGAGCATACGTAGGCACAAGGGCCCCAATCCTTGGCGAGCACCCTATCTTCTAACCATCCCCTTTCCCCTAGTGTTTTTATTTATAGTATCCTTTAGCATTTAGTAGCGAGAAGAGAAGAATTAAGTTTAGCTAACATCCATTAACTCAAATTAAGAGGTTCCCGTCGAGTACGACGGACGTGAGGGGTGCTAATACCTTCCCCTCGCGTAACCGACTCCCGAACCCAGGAATATGGTTGCGACGACCGTGTTCCCTTCCGCGTTTATGAGGTTTTCTCGATATTTTCCTCTCCCGTTCATTCGGGAAAATAAAGTTCGGTGGCGACTTTGTCGAACCGCATTTCCGCGCCTTTCGCGCGAGGGTCGTATGTTCGAGATGAATTTTTCGAGGTGCGACAGTTACCCCTGCTGCATTAAAAGAACAAGAGGTACCAGGTACTGAAGGAAACGATGAAGAATTCTTATGGATTATTCGGAAAAGTGATTACAAGATTATCGATCAGCTTCACCAAACCCCATCAAAAATATCAATCTTGTCTCTCTTAATGAATTCTCCAGCTCACAGAGAAGCTCTGCAAAAAGTATTGAAGCAGGCACATGTGACAAAAGACATAACTCTCAGACAATTTGATTCAGTAATAGCCAACATTACAGCCTGTAACACCCTGAGCTTTAGTGACGCTGAATTGCCAAACGAAGGACGCAATCACAATCGTGCATTACACATATCTGTCAGGTGCCAGGAAGACACAATGGCACGAGTCTTGGTCGATATTGGGTCCTCATTGAATGTATTGCCCACAAGGTCGCTCGCAAGGTTAGCATATAGTTGCGGTGAAATTCGGATGTCAAGCTATTGATTAACTTGAATCTTAATTCATTTACAACCGGACTTTAATTTATCCAAAAGGAAAGGTTTAAAGAAAGAAAAACCTAATAAAAAATGCAAAGCAACAGGCAAGGCCTAAAGCTTAAGCAATGAGATCTAAAGGTTCGGGGGTTAGTTATACTTAGGGAAGGTGTTAGCATCCTAAGTATCTGTAGTACTCTACAGGAACCTCTTGTTAATATTTGTGTTTGCTAAAGTTTGCTTGCTAAAGGGAAAAGTGCTAAAGTATAAAAAGGTATGTACAAAAGTTTGCTCGCGAAGACATCGCATCTCGTGCCTACGTATCCGAACGGGAATGGAATCAGAGCAATCGTAGTTCCCCTTGCTAGGGATGAGGAATTCTTGATTGTGGTCAAGATTCCAAAGGGAAGTAAGCATTCATAGTGAAGTACATACATGGAGTGCGGCGACTCCAAGTCTTGGTTTAAAATTGTTGTAATAAGGGACGTCCACGGCGGGATGCTAAAAGTGAGTACGGCGACTCAAGCCCTAAGGTGTAAATGAAAGAAAAATGTCTGCGGCGGGACGGGAAAAGTGAGTACAGCGACTCAAATCCTAAGGCTAGGATAGAAAGAGAAGACGTCCACGGCGGGACGGTAAACATGAGTACGGCGACTCAAATCCTAAGGCTAGGATAAAAGGGTAAAGGTTGAAGGGTGTCCACGGCGGGACGGTAATCATGAGTACGGCGACTCAAATCCTAAGGCTAGGATAAAGGGTGTCCACGGCGGGACGGTTAAAAGTGAGTATGGAGACTAGAGACCTAAGGTGTAAATGTAAAAGGGAGTTTAGCAGTTATGTACAAGCAAATTAGTTTAACCTCATAATTTAGGAGGAAACAGGATCAGAGCTAACAAGCTTCATCACTTGGGGAAAGAGGCAACAAGAAAATTAACAACATGATAAAGGCATATTCATGGTGACAACCATCAAATAACATGTGGAATGATAAAGATGAAGGTGCATTGATAACGATCAAAACAACAATTAACAGGAACTGTGACGACAGATCAAATTTAAATAAGTTTAACAGATAAAGTAGCATGGACACGGTAACAACCAATAATGAAGTTTTAACATGTTAACAAACATTTAAGGATGAGAATGCAAACAAATATCACAAAAAAAATCACAAGTATATCAAGAGAAAATTCATCTGTATCTGTCAGGACGAATACAGAAAGTACACAACTTGCACGCAGTCAAAAGAGATGAAAAATTTGTCAAACATGAAAATAAAAATTATGACATGAAATTACACATTAAGATGAACACAATGAAAAAAGAACAGGTGAAAAACAATTAAAATTGAGAGAGATATGATTTTTCAAAGTTTGGTGAAAAATTACAAAAATTAATAAAAGAGTTGCCCTCCTCAGGGGTCGAACTCAAGCTCTAGGCATGGAAGGCGCATGGTCTTACCACTGGGGTGGCTATACATCCATTTGTATAAGCCACCCCTTAAAATAATAAGGGTAAATGAGTTCCTGGCTGGGCAAAACACATAAACCAACCAAATACGTTTTGTATCGTAACTTTCTCGTCGCTTATCCAAATGAGACAAAATTTATATGTATCTTGACTAGAAAAATACGAGGAACATGATGGTGGTATTAATTTTCTGAATTTCTCATCCTTTAAAAAAAACGATAGCTGTTGTAGGTTGATGAAATGAGGTGCATTTTGAGATTTTCCAAACAATTCAAACACTCTTAAATCATGCTAAGCACATACACAGCATTCAAACATGATTCTCAAGGATACTATCAACTCAAATTAACTTGGTTCATGCAGAAATGGCAAGTGGCATGTTGAAATGCAAGAATGAGGAAAGAATGCACTTTCAAATGGACAGTTTGTTTCACATAGTTTTAAAGCAAATTAAACATATAAACGTGATATAATGATGCTATGGAGGGAGTTTGTGTAGTGAAAGGTGCATAAATCAGGTTGTGTGATGATATGGTATATGAGATGCAAAATTGGCAAAGAATGATGAGCAAGCATGATGACAGTTGGTGTTAAAACACATAAACAATGCAAATATGTTTTGTGCCGTAACTTCCTAACCGTTTATCGAAACGAGACAAAATTTATATGCATCTGAGGTAGAATCAAACAAGGAAGATGATGGTGGTGGTAGTTTTTGAAAATTCTCACTGTAATGAAAAATTCGACAGCTGCTGCAAGTTGATGTTTTGGAATGCATTTTGACATGAAAGTCAAGTTCTAATCAGTTTCAAATCATGGAGATCATGTACACACACCACATAAATAATAAGGAACAAGTTCATGCAAGAGATGGAACCTATATCATGATGTGCCTAAAGATGACATGTGAATTGCAAAAATGCAAAAGTGTAATGTCATGCATATTGAGGTGCAATTCAGTTTTTATGCCAAGATTGATCAAAGTAAGCATATATACATATCACATACATGGTATGGAGTGAAACTAAACACGTTTTGAAGCCAAAAAAGGACTGTCATGAAACAGGACATTTTGAGTGCAAAAAGGTTGGAAAAATGCATATTGAAAAGAGTCAATCTCATGACAGCCAGTTTTAATGCAAAAACCTATGTCAACAGTTCACAAATAATGTGTATGAGGTGTTCCAAAAGTGTTTTTGATGAAAAGCAAACTTATGTGAAAAATGGCATATGAGGTTAATGGTGTTTTTTGAGAAAAACGCATCATGATGCACAGTTTTGGTTTTAAATATTTTCAGGTCAAACAAATCATTCACACACCTTATAAACATGCCAACAAGTGAATCCAAACCATAATTTTGATGCAAAGTGGACTAGTGTGAAAAGTGGTGTTTAATTTGCAAAGTGGTGTCAAAATGTGCATTTTGAAGGTGAAATTCATGACAATTTGTGTTAAACACTTTCAGTTCAAATTAAATGTGCACACACATCACATAAGTCATATGGAATGATTTTAATGTATCAAGATTGTTCAATACCAACAGGTTATGAAAATGACATGATAAATGCAATGTTTTGGTGAAAATGCAAGGCAAATATCTACAAGTAGCAGCAGCAGCAGGGCATCTTGTCAAACATTGATGTTTTATGGAAACAAAACATATACACACACACTTCATACATCATATTAAGTGAAATCAAACACAACTTGAGGTCAAAAAGTGACTGTCATGGAATATGGTAATGCTTATGTTCATGCTTTCATCACTTTTCTCAAAATTTGCAAAAACATGGAAAATGATGTAGAGTGCAAAGTTTATAGACTACAAACCTCTTGTAAACTATGTTGAGTAAGCTAGAATAGCTAAGAATACCAGAGAACTTCAACTTCCCTTTTTTGCCTTGAGTTTCACTTTTGATCAAAATGCACTTATGATGCCAAATGGAAAATTAGGAGTCTCCAATGGTTGCTAATGGTTTTGACAGTTGAGAAACATCATTGGTGAGGTGTATGAATGATCAAAATCTCAAGGAAGGGCTTAGAACAAAGTTTGGTGATTTTTGTGGCTTTTGGTCAAAGTAGTGTGGGAAGGAAGTTGACTTTTTGATTCTTGTGGTTTTTGTGTGATTCAAAGGGCTAGACACCTTCCATATGATATTTAGAGAGTGTATGGATGGTTGTTGGGGTGTTGGAAAGTATAGAAATGAGTTTGGGCAGAATTCTGTCCAAGACAGATTTTGGTGATTTTGTGAACTTTGGAGATTTTGAGAAATTGAAGCAAGGTGTGGAAGTAGTGACGACAGAAGTTCTTTATGGTTCTTAGCAGATGTATTGTGTTCTCAATGAGGTGAAAACACCCTCCTTTTATAGGAAAATGGAGTGAGGTGCTTGCTTGGTGAGGTTGTTTCACTTTGAAGAAAGTTTGGAGATATTTTGAGAAAACCTCCCTTGGAGGGTTTTCTATTGGCTCTGTCCCAAGGCTTCATTTTTCAATGTTCTACTGAATTTTCTGATGTTGTTAGCAGGCTAGGAAGTGTAGGGGTGTGGCTGGTGTAGCTCACTTTCCACCTCATGCTTTGAATTTTCAACTTTGGTACAAGTTGCCCACTTGCAAGGCAATGAACTCTAAACTTGGTTTTATGATGTTTCCTGTATAACTTTCTGTTCTATCATGCCATACACATCTAATATGTCAAATATAACAAGTTGGATCAACCAAAATTGGCAGAATTGATGAAGTAGGTCACTTTGAAAATTTGGCCAATGTGGGACTATTATGTGAAACCCTTAACTTTGAACACATGTAACTTTCTGCTCATAACTCCTCTTGAGATGTTCTAGTACAATTTAGAAATCTCACACATATCTCTACAACATTCATGTTTTCCAGGAAGTCAAACTCCAATTGGAACTAGGTGAAAAATCCTCCTAAAGTTGGCTGCTCATAAGCTTTTAAGGTGAAAATAACTGAGAAATTTCCTAAGTTATTTTCCCTTCTTGGAATGTTTTTGCTTCTAACTCAAAAAGGATGAATTTTCTGGTTGTGGACTAGTATGGGACTTTTGTAGGACTTGTCAAGAGCTTCCAAATGAGCTTTGAACCAACTCAATTGGATGTGTGGTTAAGGAGTTATGGTTTAGCCCTTTTCAAAACCCTAATTTCCCGATTCTTCGATTACTTCCTCATCCTTGATCCAATGATCATGAAAATTGATATGCAAGTCCAATATGACATAAGGAACAACTTTGTTTCCCAACTTGAAGTCCAATTCATAAAATTTGGAGAGTTGACTTTTCGGTCAACCGTACGACCGATCGGTGATTACCGAGTCGCCTGTTGACATTCTGGACCTCCTGAGACTTTGAAACTTCTTGGATGAAATTTATTAGACTATATGAACTTCATGAATCACAATCCCACCATTTAAACACCTTCCAACACCAAAGTCAAACTACGGTTGACTTTTACAGATCCAAAACCCTAATCGGGTGCTCTGAAATGTACTTCTCTGAACTCTGGGGTAACAACCTCACATTGGCTTCTCAATTGAAATTATGTAATATCCTTGACCTTGTTTCTTATTTGAATGATCCTAAAACATTGACTAATCATAAACCCTGAAGTTTTGATTTTGACTGCACGAAACCCTGATTCATCTGCAATTTGACAAAAACAGACTTGCACTGGATTAAGGTTAGACAGTTCATGAGTATGCTCCTAAAATGATAATGAGAATCTAAGGGGTCAAAATTTGGGGTGTAACACATATGCATGGGCAGAAATGAAACCGACGTCTTTAATTGTAAAAGCTTTTGATGGTTCAAGAAGAACGGTTGTTGGAGAGGTAGAATTGCCAATCATGATCGGACCTCAGGTGTTCAATATTACATTCCAAGTCATGGACATTAACCCAGCTTATAGTTGTTTGTTGGGACGACCATGGATTCACGCCGCTGGGGCAGTAACCTCCACCTTACATCAGAGAATGAAATTTGTTGTGAATGATAAGTTAGTAATTGTACACGGTGAAGAAGACCTAATGGTGAGCAATTTGTCATCATTCAAGTATATTGAAGCAGACGAGGGCGCGTTAGAAACTTCCTTCCAGGCACTCAAGATAGCTAACGCAGTGATGTTGGAAGAAACAATGGCTAAGTGTGGTTCGTCTTTTGCATCCGCTCAGAGCATCAAGTCTACACTAGAAGAAGGCACTCCTGCAGGTTGGGGAGAGATTATCGAAGTAAAGCCAAAGATGGATCACCAAGGGTTGGGTTACAAACCAACTCATGATGAAGCACTGACACATGACAAAGGAAGCCCGAAGACTATACAAGAAGTATTCATTAGTGGAGGTTTCCAAGTCAGTATTGTGGAAGAAGATTCCAAAGATGAAGACCTGGAGCAATTAGTGTATCATCGCAACACTGCCTTGAGCAACCGGGAAGCTATTGAGATTCCTTTGGTCTTTCCTGAGTCAAAGTAATATGTTTGTCTTTCTTTTCTTGTTGTTGTTTTAAATCTCCATAGCCATGCCCAAGGCTATAGGAATGTTTTGTAAGGGCCCCGAGCTTTCAAGAAATCAATGAAAATGAAATATTTTATTAATTTCCTGGTGTTATTTCCTTTACCGCTTTTGCTTTCATTTTAAACGAAAAATGGCAATCTTAAAAAACCAAAACATTTTTTTGTTGTATGCTGCATTTGTCTTTGTGTGTTTTAATAAAATAAGTCATTCCAACGTGTAGTGATGTCCTAAAACCCATTGAATCCTATAACTTTGCATTCCCTCCTGACTTTGATTCACCAATATACCAAGCTAAAGATGAGGATGAAGATTTTGAAATACCCGATGAACTGGTAAAATTGGCACACCATGAGTATGCAGAGCTTCAACCCTACAAAGAACAGGTAGAAGTCGTTAATCTTGGCACCGAAGAAAACAAGAAAGAAGTCAAGATTGGGGCAGCTCTAGGGGCAGAAGTCAAGCAACAACTAGAAGAACTTTTGAAAGAATATGTGGATGTATTAGGTTGGTCATATCAGGATATGCCGGGTCTAGACACTGACATAGTAGTTCACAAATTACCGCTTCGACCAGAATGCCCACCAGTTAAGCAAAAGCTCCGAAGAACAAGACCTGACATGGCTCTCAAGATTCGAGATGAGGTGAAAAAACAGATTGACGTCGGGTTCTTAGCAGTGTCCAAATACCCCGAATGGGTAGCCAATATTGTACCTGTGCCGAAAAAAGATGGGAAAGTCAGAATGTGTGTGGATTATAGGGACCTAAACAGGGCCAGTCCGAAGGATGATTTCCCTTTACTGCATATCGATACGTTGGTAGATAATACGACTCGTTTTGCAGTTTTCTCATTTATAGATGGGTTCTCCGGTTACAATCAGATTAAGATGGATCCCGATGACATGGAAAAAACTACTTTCATTACTCCGTGGGGGGCTTACTATTACAAAGTTATGCCTTTCGGTCTAAAGAACGCAGGTACTACCTATCAAAGGGCCATGGTAACTTTATTTCATGATATGATGCACAAGGCGATAGAGGTATATGTTGATGACATGATAGCCAAATCTCAAAGCGAGGAGGACCATTTGGAACATCTTTTGAAATTGTTTAAGAGACTCAGAAAATACTAGTTGAGACTGAATCCAGCCAAGTGTACCTTTGGGGTAAGGTCTGGGAAATTACTCGGTTTCATTGTCAGCCACCGAGGGATTGAAGTGGATCCAGAAAAAGTCCGAGCCATTCAAGAAATGCCGGGTCCACAAACAGAAAAGCAAGTAAGAGGTTTTCTTGGAAGACTGAACTACATATCCAAATTTATTTCCAATATGACTCCCACTTGCGAGCCCATCTTCAAATTATTACGCAAGGACCAGACGGTTGTTTGGAATTCAGATTGTCAGCAAGCATTTGATAAGATCAAGGGTTATCTACAAGAGCCTCTGATCTTAATACCTCCTGTTCCAGGAAGACCTCTCTTCATGTATTTGACAGTGCTTAAGAATTCAATGGGTTGTGTGTTAGGTCAGCAGGACGAGTCCGGACGAAAAGAACATGTTATCTATTATTTGAGTAAGAAGTTTACTGACTGTGAAGGCCGATATTCACTTCTGGAGAAAATTGTTGTGCTTTGGCATGGGCGGCCAAACGTTTGAGGCAGTACATGATTTGTCATACCACTTTGTTGATTTCAAAAATGGATCCAATAAAGTATATTTTTGAGAAGCCTGCTCAGACTGGAAGACTCGCCCGTTGGCATAAGTTGTTATCAGAATACGACATCCAGTACGTAGCTCAGAAGTCTATCAAAGGTAGTGTTTTGTCGGAATATCTTGCAGATCAACCAGTGGAAGATTATGAGCCTCTCAAATTTGAGTTCCCAGATGAAGACATTATGTTGGTAAAAGGTTGTGAAGAACCAAGACTTGATGAGATTCCGCCGGAAGGTCTTTGGTGGAAAATGATTTTCGATGGTTCCTCCAACTACAGTGGGCATGGCGTAGGGGCCGTGTTAATGAATCCGGAAGGTGGTTACACTCCATTCACAGCCAGGTTGGATTTTGACTACATAAACAATATCTCCGAATACGAAGCATGCATTCTCGGCCTCGAGGCAGCTATCGACCTCAAAATCAAACTTCTTGAAGTCAGTGGGGATTCAGCTTTGGTTATTTATCAGGTTACTGGAGAATGGGAAACTAGACATGAAAATTTGATTCCTTATAGAGCCTATATTGTCAAAATGATGGAGTATTTTGATGCAATCACTTTCAAGCATGTCTCGAGATCTGAAAATCACATTGCCGATGCCCTAGCCATGTTAGCCTCCATGTGGAAAGTCAGGGATGTCAATGATGCCACTCTCATTAGAATTGAACGCAAGATCGAGCCCGCCTACTGTCAGATGGTTGAAGAAGAAACTGATGACAAACCATGGTTCCATGACATAAAGAATTACCTTTTGAAACAAGAGTATCCAGCAGATGCTACGTCACTTGACAAGAAAACTCTGAGACGATTAGCATCCAAGTTCTTTCTTAGCAATGATGTGCTTTACAAAAGAAATCATGATATGTTCCTGCTTAGGTGTGTTGACCGACGAGAAGCAGAGCTGTTAATGCAAGATGTTCACGAAGGAATGTTTGGTACTCATGCCAATGGATATGCTATGTCTAAAAAGATTTTGAGGGCTGGTTATTACTGGTTGACCTTGGAAACTGACTGTATTCAATATGCCAGAAGGTGTCACAAGTGTCAGATTTATGCAGACAAGATGCATGTACCTCCAACGTTGCTTAAGGTGTTGTCATCACCGTGGCCTTTTTCTATGTGGGGCATCGATATGATTGGGGAAATTGAACCAAAAGCTTCTAAAGGACATTGATTTATTCTGGTTGCTATTGAATATTTCACAAAGTGGGTTGAAGCTGCATCCTACACTAATGTTACTCGGCAGGTAGTGGCCCGTTTCATAAAAAAGAAGATTATCTGTCGTTACGGAATCCCGAGCCGAATCATAACGAACAATGGTACTAATTTGAACAACAAAGTCATGAAAGAATTGTGCGATGACTTCAAAATTGAACATCACAATTCTTCTCCTTATTGTCCCAAGATGAATGGAGTTGTAGAAGCTGCGAATAAAAACATCAAAAAGATCTTGCAAAAGATGGTGAAAATTTACAAGGATTGGCATGAGATGCTACCATTTGCCTGGCATGGGTACAGAACGTCCGCCCGCACTTCAACAGGGGCAACCCCTTTTTCTTTGGTATATGGAATGGATGTGGTACTACCCATTGAGGTCGAGATACCTTCTTTAAGAGTCATAATGGAAACCAAGCTTGAAGAAGCAGAATGGGTGAGAGAAAGTTTGATCAGTTGAATCTTATCGACGAAAAGCGCATGTCTGCAATGTGTCATGGTCAGTTGTATCAGAAGAGGATCAAGAGAGCTTTTGACAAGAAAGTTCGTGTCCGAGAATTCCGTGAAGGGGAACTTGTACTCAAAAAGATTTTACCAGTTCATAAAGACGCACGGGGAAAGTGAATGCCCAACTATGACGACCCGTTTGTTGTGAAGACAGTCTTCTCAGGAGGCTCATTGATTCTCACTACCATGGATGGAGAACAACTTACTCATCCAGTGAATTCTGATGCAGTACAAAAATATTACGCCTAAAAAGAGCCCGATAAGTCGAAAACTCAAAGGAACGACTTATGCAAAAGTTAGGGTTGAAGAAAAAGAAAAGAAAAGAGAAAAAATAAAAAAATAAAAATAAAAGCTCGCTAAGTTGAAAACCCGAAAGGGCGACTTAGGCAAAAATGAGCGTCCCGGTGGATTGAAAACCCGAAAGGGCGGTCCAGGAAAAAGTTAGGGACAAAGGCGTTTCACTGCATCAGAAGAGTTGTCACTGCTTCGAAAGGTTGTTACCATTGAGAAAGATTGTACAGGAGACCCACTTCCAACCGCTCTCATCAGAAGCAAGGATTTAGGGGATTTTAGTCTTTAGGAATGGATGGTCATGGGATTCAATGTAACCTTGTCCACTTTGCCATTTTTTCACTTGTAAAATTTCTATGGAATTTTGTCATTTGCAAGATTTCATTCTTGAATAAAATCAGTTTTGAGCCATTCTTTCCTTTGCAACTTTACTGTTTCCTGTATTCTCTTTGTTATGCAAAATATTGTTCGTTGATCAACGATAATTTTGAAAGCATTTGGGTCAAATTATTTGAATAAAACTTGAAAAGACTAACAAACATAAAAACTTCAACTCATGGAAAAAGTCAAGGAAAATAACACATCCCCGAGACCTCATGGTAGCGGAAGCTTTGATATGTAATCCAATTACATTCCCCGATGAAGTGTAAGCAAGTCGAACTGCCGATTCTCCTTTGATCATGTGTGGGTATCAGAACTGGAAAACTGTTTTCTCAAGGAACCTCTTATGATGATATAAGGACTGGTCCCCAGTAGAAGATTTCTGAGCATTGTGTTTTGAATTTACTTTGTCATCTCTGAATAGCTTGTTTAAAGCTCTGTTCCCCTATTGAGAGTGGATCTATTTGTCAAAGACTGGATACAGCTTTTTCAGCCAGGGTTCAGTGTGATTCATTCAGTCTCTCGAGTTCGGTGTATTATCTGTCGATTCCCTGTGAATGACCGATCACTACTAGTGAACTTCCGCCTAAAAGTCCAGTTGTAACGGGCATTGTTTTAAAAGCCAATCGTCATTGGTATTCTTTTGGTCGTCACCATATTTTCCTTTGAAACCGGTCGTAACTGGCATTGTCTTAAATTCCACTCGTCGGTATCCTTGTTTCGGTCGTCACCACCTTTTTCCTTTAAAGTCCAGTCGTAACTGGTAATGTTCGAAATCCAATCATCATTGGTATTCTTTTGGTCGTCACCATGTTTCCCTTTGAACCCAGTCGTAACTGGCGTTGTCTTAACTCCACTTGTTATTACCTTTTTGGTTCGGTTTGATACCAACCTTTCCCTATGAAGTCTAGTCGTCACTAGCAAATCCCCTGTGAAGTCTAGTCGTTACTAATTGATTTCCGTTTAAGTCCAGTCGTAACTGGAAGATGTTCGAAACCCAATTGTCATTGGTATCTTGTTGGTCGTCACCAACCTTCCCCATGAAAGTCCAGTCATAACTGGCATCACTTGGAATCCAATCGTTATTGGTATTTTCTGGTTTGGTCGTTGCCAACCCCCCAGCAAAAGCCTAGTAGCTTGCTAGTTTTCTCGTAACCACGTGTGTTGGTATACCCTGATTTGGTCGTCACCAATTTCCCCAGTCGAAGTCATGTATACCGATTGGATTTGAAATTTCATTTGTTGTTATCTCAGGATGGTCGTTACCATTACCTCTAGGAAGTCTAGTGGTTACTAGCACTGTTTAAACTGCTTGTTAAAACTGGGTGACATCATTATCCCCAGCAAGACCTTTTTCCCAGACAAGTCTCGGAGATCTAGTCGTCACTAGTATCCCCAATATGTTTTGTCTTTGTTTCTAGTCCATTCCTGAAGATCCCGTTTGAACTCTTCACTATAGGAAGCTCCTCATCTGATCATCCCCAGTGAGGTTCGTGTTTTAAATTCCCCAGTAAAAAGTCGCTCATGTCCCCGGTGGAAATATACCTTGTTCCCCGGTGAAGTGTTTGCTTTCCCCAGTAAGATTGTCATCTTCATTAGACTTTACGCATCCTCATGTGAAATGTTTCCTCTCAGTTACCACTAGTCATGTTTGAACTATTGATTGTTATATCGCAGTTTCCCCAGTGTCGGATCCACAATGCCAGGTCCCTGCGAGTAGTTACTCGTTGTTTTGTTTTTTTCTGTCTTCTGCATATGTCTTGCATCCAAGCATCATGAAGCATAATTTAGAATTCATGACATATCATGACCTGTCCTTTTGCATATCATCGGATCTAAGGGACAAAATTTTCGGTTTTCTATATTTAAATACCTTTCACTGCGATTCTACGAGGATCATCATCCCTCAGTTCCATCTAGTGAAGATATTTAAATAGGGGCAACTGTTGCACCCCAAATTTTGACCCTTTAGATTCTCATTATCATTTTAGGAGCATACTCATGAATTTTCTAATCTTAACCCAGTGCAAGTCTGTCTTTGTCAAATTGCAAATGAATCAGGGTTTCGTGCTGTCAAAATCGAAACTTCAGGGTTTGTGATTAGTCAATTTTGTGGGCTCATTCAAATATTAAACAAGGTCAAGGGTATTATATGATGTCAATTGAGAAGCCAATGTGAGGTTGTTACCCCAGAATTCAGAGCAGTGCATTTCAGAGCACCCGATTAGGGTTTTTGACTAGTAAAAGTCAACTGTAGTTTGACTTTGATGTTGGAAGATGTTTAAATAGTGGGATTGTGATTCATGAAGTTCATATAGCTTAATAAAGTTCATCCAAGAAGTTTCAAAGTCTCAGGAGGCCCGAAATGTCAACAGGCGACTCGGTAATCATCGATCGGTCGTACGGTTGACCGAAAAGTCAACTCTCCAAATTTTAGGAATTGGACTTCATGTTGTGAAACAAAGTTGTTCCTTATGTCATATTGGACTTGCATATCAATTTTCATGACCATTGTATTAAGAATGAAGGAGTAATCGAAAAATCGGGAAATTAGGGTTTTGAAAAGGGCTAAATCATAACTCCTTAACCACACATCCAATTGAGTTGGTTCAAAGCTCATTTGGAAGCTCTTGAGAAGTCCTACAAAAGTCCCTAAGTGGTCCATGGTCAAAAAATGCATAGATTTGGAGTTATGATCAAATTCATTTCAAGAGGGGAAAAAGACTTGGGGAAATTTCATTTTTAAGATCATTTTTTAGCAACTTTGGAAGGCTTTTTGGCCAAGTTCCTTTGGGAAATTGAAACTCATGAAAACATGAATGTTTTAGAACTATGTGAGGGCTTTCTAAAAAGTACTAGCACATCTCAAAATGATTTGTGAGCTGAAAGTTATGGTCATGGCAAATTGGTGGTTTTTCACTTTAGTCCCACATTGTCAAAATCCAAGAAATCATCCTTTCATCAAAATTGACCAATTCTAGCTGGTGAATCATGTTGTATCTGATATGTAGAGAGTTTGAAGCCTGAAAATATGAAAGATATGCAGAGGGGATGAATTCTCCAAGCTTTGCAAATTGCCTTGCAAGTTGGTTTGCAACTTGCACCAAAAGTGAAAAAGTGAAGCATGAGGTGTAAAACAAATTCTGAACCAGCCCTCAAGCTATGCTTCTAGCCTGCAATTAGCCACACTAAACCATCATTGTTCTTGACTATTGAGGCCTGCCTTGCAGCCAAGGAAACCCTTTTGTAGAGGTTTGCTCCAAAAAGTGAAAAACCTTTCTTCAAAGTGAAGAAACCTTCAAATCTGCCCCCTCACTCATTTGCCTATAAATAGGACTCTCCCTCACTTCATTTTCATCATGAAAAATATTCTAAAAACCATAGAAATTGAGAATCCTTGCTGTTTCCACTCCTTGCTCCAAAAATCCCAAAATCACAAACTTGTCAAAAGTGCCAAAAATCTTTCTTGGTGCAAGGGCTGCCAAAACCATTTCCCTACATCCAAACACCTCAATAACCATTCACACAATCCTTAAATATCATATAGAAGGTGTGCAAGACCTTAAACCATCCAAAAACTTCACAAACCAAAAAGTCAACTTCATAACCAAGTTACTTTGACCAAAGCTACAAAATCAGCCATATCTTGTTCCATACATTTCCTTGGTGTTCTAATAATCCTAACACCTCTCATATGATATTTCTCAACTTTCCAAAGTGCTAGAAGTCATTGGTGGGTTACATTTCTCCATTTGTCATCATAGTTGCATTTTGCTTAAAAGTGAAGAAAGGATTCAAGGCAAGGAAGTAGATTGAAGTTCTCTGGGTTTCTTGATCACTCTAGCTTGTTCAACAAGGTCTACAAGAGGTATGTAGTTTTCCAACATTACCCTTTGCATCATTTTTCATGTCTTTGCATTTTTGAGCATTATGGAGAAATTTGAAGCTATAAACATGTAGCAATTTTCATGACATTTGGTATTGGATGAATGATTGAATTTTATGAATGTTAACATGTGTATTCAACTTGTTCTTGTCAAGTTTTTATATTGGTATGTTAAAATTTGGTGTTATGCTGTCCAAACAGTTTTTTGAGTAAATTGCTAGCTCATGTTTTGTTGCCTTCACACAAGTTTGGTGGATTTTTGATGTTGTTAATTTCTGGTGTGTTGTGTTATTTTTATGCTCATGAATGTTATCCTTGGTTTTCCTCAATCTAGAATATTGGCATTATGTCACTAGCTTTGTTTTTGGTTTGTACACTAGTCTTGTTTTTGGGGCTGTTTTGATTTCTGCTTGTGGTGAACTCTGCTGGAATAACCACAAGGATGTTAGTGGTGCTGAGTTCTTTAGTGAGAATGAGATGGCTTTTTGCCTGTTTTGGTTCTAGCATTTTGAGGTTAAGATGGAGAGTTTATATTGTTGGGCTGTAGCTGGTAGATGAGTTTTTTGTTGTTACTAGTTGTTGGTGTTTGCTTGGCTTGAGAGTGCAATGATTGGAATTGGTGTGAACTTGGGAGGAGGTTGCCGTCATCACATAGACAGTCTAAATTCACATCAGGTTTAAGCTTCACAAATTGTTGGCAGGCTGTTGTTGTGAATTTGGCAAGGGAGTTGAGTATTGCTTTTCCAAAACCTCAAACCATACAACTCAGGGCACTGTGTGTTTTGCTGAGAACAAGTTGGACTTATCTTTGAAAATGAGCTTAGGTTTTGCTGACTATTACAAGTAAGGAATGTGGAGCTTCTTAGGTCATTGGCAAAATTTTGAGTGTGGTCTCCAGGTTATTTTTATGGTATAGGCTGTTGGCTGTCTACATGTTCATACCAGTAGTTTAATTCAGGATTTGTGAGGAGGGATGGCCTGAATGTGTGATTTTTTAGTTACCTCATATCAAGTTGGTTTTGTTTAGTGATGACCTGAATTGCTTTTCCATCTGTTTCATCAGTTTGCCATTTTATCAATGATGTTGTTCAGTCGGAATATTTGGACAGGGGTGGTTTTGGGTTAATATTCATGCATCTGTTTTCACCAGTATGCCACATTGTTGGATAGTGATGTTGTTTTTATTTGAAATATTTTGGGATAGGGGTAGATTTGTTTTCATGTTCTTGCATCTGCCTGTACTTTTGCTTTTATTGAACTTAAACACATTCTGTTAATAACAGCCTTGGCACATTCTGCATCAATTCTTGTTTTGTGTTTTTGACCATTTGAGCTTTGAAACATTAACATCATCGTCATGCTTTAGACATAAGGAAACCAGTTCTAATCATCAATACAGTTGCTAATTTGTATGCTTTCAACATTACACAGTCAAAAAAATCAAAACATGTTGAAAATCCATTTTGAGCACAGGCTGTGGAAAGCTGGTTTTTGCAAACTTGAACATATGTGTTTTCATCTTTGAAAAGTGTATGAGTGATCTACTTTGCCAATTTTGCATAAAAGACTACTTTGCACATTTTTCACTATGCATCAAAAAACACATCATTAACCTCACATGCCAATTTTCCATATCAAACTGGTATTGCATCAAATTCATGTGGGAAAGCTTTACATCCATATTTGTGTTGTGTTTGCATGATTTGCTTGGTTTAAAACTGACTGTCATGAGCTACTCATTTCAAAGTGCATTTTTCCAAGAAAATTACAACTGGACATATCATTTTCACAAACTGTTTTCCTTGCACCTCCTTTTGGACTTAGAATCATTCATCATCATTTATGTGAGTTGTGTGTAGCTTTGGTTTGGATTGAAAAAGGTTTGAAACAATTCATTCACTTCAAAATGAATTCTTCCAAGGACATTGCCATTTGATATGTCACTTTCATAATTTGTTTTCATTGAGCTTGGATTAAGTGTTGGAATCATTCTTTACCATTTATGAGAACTGTGTGTATACTTGGTTTGGATTAAAAATGGTTGGATTAAGTTGTTCATAGCAAAATGCATTTCAAAACATACAAAGACACCTGCCATCAAATTTTAAAATGGAGGAAGAACCTCAGAAAAATAATCACACCATCATGTTCCTCATGTTTTTCTAGTTAAGATACATATAAAGTTTGTCGCGTTTGGATGAGAAACGAAGAAGTTACGGTATAAAACGTAAATCCTTTTTTGTGTGTTTTTTGCCAAGACAAACCAAGCATTTTACCCTTATTAATTAAAGGGGTGGCATCAATCAACAGATGTATAGCCACCCCAGTGGTAAGACCATTATGCCAAAAACGCCTTGCACGCCTTGTACCTGAGTTCGACCCCTGAGGAGGCAACTCTTTTGTTATTTTTTGGCATTTTTCACTCACCTGTTCTTTTTTAATTGTTTTCATCTTGATGGGTATTTTCATGTCATATTTTTTATTTTCATGTTTGACAAATTTTTCATCTCTTTTGACTTCGTGCAAGTTAAGTACATTTTACGTTCGTTTATGCATGCGCAGATGAATTTTTCTTTGGTTACACTTGAATTTATTTGTGATACTTGCTTGTATTCATATCCTTATATGTTAGTTAACATGCTAGAATTTTATTTTTTTGGTTGCCACCATGTTTATTTTGTTCCCTCTGTTGAATGTAATTGAACTCGATCTGTCGTCACAATTCCGTTAATTCATCTGCGTTGATTGCCATCAATGCACTTTCATCTTTATCATTCCATATGTTTATTTAATGGTTGTCACCATGAATATGCCTTTATCATGTTGTTAATTTTCTTGTTGTTTTCTTTCCCCAAGTGATGAAGCTTGTTAGCTCTCATCCTGTTACCTCCCCTGTCTACTTCCAAAGGAAAAGTCTGTCCATTTGACCCTCATGTCACGGAAACATCTCTTATCCCCCCTTGACTTTGTTAAGTCACTTTAACCCTAGCTTAGAAACCCTTAGAATTTGCTTTAAGTCTAAAGACCCACATGTACTAGGAGTGTTCTTCAACTAGAACCCTAGGAAAGAGTTTGTCAACTCTGTGTAAGAATCATCGTCATGATTTCTTACTTCCCCTTTTGAATGTTACAGCTTAGATTAGGGAGTTTTGTCAAACTCCACACAAACATTGTCATGTTTGTTCCGCCGTGAACCTTGATCATAATCAAGTGTTCTTTATCCCTTGTAAGGTGAACTACGATTGCTCTGATTCTATCCTAGTTAGGATACGTAGGCAGAAGATGCGACGTCTTTGCGAGCAAACTTAATGTATATAACCTTAGGTTTCAACTCATATCTTTTCCCAAATCCATAGTACATATTTCACACTGTTGCGGTGAAAATTTGATATCAAGCTATTAATTAACTTGAACCTTATTTATTTTTACAACCGGTCTTTAATTTATCCAAAGGATGGGTCTAAAGAAAGAAAGAACCTTTTTCGCGATGTAACGACAACGCTTTTAAGAGATTCGGGGATTCGGGGTTGGTTATATCTAGGGAAGGTATTAGCACCCTAAATATCTGTAGTACCCTACAGGAACCTTTTGTTTAATTAATTGCTAAGTTTGTGAATTGTGCACTATGGTTTAAGGATTGGGAATTGAGATAAAATAAATAAAAGGCCTAAGTAGTTTTCTAAGTTTGCTCGCAAAGGCATCACACCTTCTGCCTACGTATCCTGACTAGGATAGAATCAGAGCAATCGTAGTTCACCTCACAAGGGAAAAGAACACTTGATGACGATTAAGGTTCAAAGGGGAACAAACATGACAATGTTTGTGTGGAGTTTGACAAAACTCCCTAAACTAAATTGAAAGGGAAAGTAAGAAATCATGACGATGATTCTTACACAGAGTTGACGAACTCTTTCCTAGGGTTCTAGTTGAAGAACGCTCCTAGTATGGGTAGCTTTCTTAGACTTCAAGCAAAGTCTAAAGGCTCCTAAATTAGGGTTAAAGTGACTTAACAAAGTCAAGGGTATGTTGGAGATTTTGGTCCGAGACATTGACAGTCAAGTGGACAGACCTTCCTTTGGAGGAACAGTATAATCGGCAACTGGACGAAAGCTAACGAGCTTTGTCGCTTGGGGATAAAAAAAAATATAAACATTATAAAAAGCATTCATGGTGACAACCAATGAAAAAAACATATTTAAGGATGAAAAGCAATAATGACAATCAAAGCAGCTGGTTCGGTACGAGAACCGTGACGACAGTTCGCACCTGGAATACTGTTGACAAACAGATGAGGTAAACACGATAATAATTCAAGGTAAAAATTCTAACATGTTGACAAACATGTATAGACATGATAACAATCAAATTTCTTGAGGAAACACAAGTGGAACCCTTTTAATTTTCATCTGCAACCGATTAGGGTTAGTACTGTCAGTGTGCGGATTGCGCATAATCAAACATGGTGAAAAAACTAATCAAACATGGGAAATAATTACATGGTATGAAAGTACACATTAAAACAAGCACAATGAAAAAAGTACGGGTGAAAAACGATAAAAAATGAGAGAGTTATGATTTTTTGAAGTTTCATGTAAAAAAAATGAGAAAAAGTGGCAGCAAGGGTTATCACAAGGGATCGAACCCATGCCAAGACTGATACGCGCGCGAACCTCTACCGCTGGGGCGGCCATACATCCATTAACAAATGTGAAAGGATAAATATGTAAGGCATATCACATTCATGCTTGGGCAAAAACACATAATCAAACCAAATACGATTTATACCGTAACTTTCTAACCGCTTATCGAAACGAGACAAAATTTATATGGAAATGGGGTAGAAAAATGAGAGGAAAAGGATGGTGGTGTTGGTTTGCTGAAATTCACTTCCTATTTAAAAACCCGATAGGGTACATGATTTGGCTTTTGGAAATGCAAAATGCTATGTACAGCTTGATACAAACATGTTTAATGCCAAGTGAATTCACATACACATCCAATATACGATATATAAACAGAAGGAAACAAGTTCATGGCCAGGACATGCATATATTGGAATGTCATATTCAAATTGCAAATACTCATGAAGGTAACAATGCAAGACAGTGTGGCTTTTGAGTTCAAGGTACTCATGGATCATACCAATCATTAAAACACTTTCCATATGTGATATCAAGTGTGTGCAAGTGAAGATATCAGAGCTGTAATGAGTGTGTGAGGATTTAGTGTGCAAGTTGCATTCTTTGTATGACAATGCATGAAGTGATGCAACCTAATGCTCAGGTCATTTTCAATGTCTTAGTCCATTCAAACATGTCACATATGGTCATATTGATCTGTTATAACACAAAGATTTCAAGGATGATCATTGCTTCAAAATTTGGTGTGTGATGTGCAAGCATGCTAAGGCAAAAGGCAACTCATGAGTGAATTTGAGATACAGTGTATTTCCAACTCAAACAAGTATTCTAACATGTCATGTTTGAATGTTATGAGGTGTATGTGAAGTGCTTTTAGTGAAAAAGCAACTGGTGTAAAATGTGACAAATGTGTGGATGTGTGTTTGAAACCTTTTGCATTTTGAAGATGACTTTTCATAACATAATGACTTTTGGTGAAATGATGATGCTAACATGTTACAATGAACTAATGTGAGGTGTGTGTGGTGGTGTTTTGATGAAAAAACCAGTCATGCCAAAAATGTCAAGTTGAGTGACTTTGTGTGTGTTTTGAAGCATTTGTGTCAACATGTGAGTTTTGATGCAAGACAGCAAAATAGCCAAAAACAGTCACATAGACATGCTTAAAATACTCAAACAAACATGCTGAAATGATGAGAAACAAAGTATCATGTGTTATGTAAATTGTGGTAGTGTGTATGGCTTGATGTGGTTTTGGTGTGCACATGAAGAGGTGAGCCTTTGATGCAATGATTTTCAAAGTAGGATAATCATACCAGCATGTCATAAATGATTAGTAGGATGTGTACATGATGCTGTTTTGATGAAAACTAACTTGATGTAGAAAATAGCAATGTGTGTGACTTGTCATATTTGTGAAGTTTGGTGTCAACAAGTGAAATATTGATGCTATGTTCAAAACAGCAAGGTGAGCACAGAAACATGTTTGGAATGTTCATTTAGACATGTTAGAATGGAGAAAGTAGGTTTTGTCATGTTCTATGCAAACAGGAGATACTCCTACTGTTACTGCAACAAAAGCACATTAATGATATCTGCCAGCAATTGATCTCATGCACAGGCAGCTGAATTCATGTGATGGGATGCAACAATAACAATATTCAAGACTAAACAAATTTGTATATGCACAGCAGGTGATGAGAGTTTAGCAGAAGGAAATGCAGGCAGAATTACTACAAGCAAAGTGTGTGGTTTGAAAACTTAATGCATGATATGTAAACCAAGGATTAGTGTACAAGCAGAGCAGGTAAACACATACATATATTCAAAATGCCAATTGAAATATGCTTAGCTGTAAAAACCAAGTTTTAATGTTTTAGCTAACAAGTGATTTTTAGCTGGTATAGTTCTGTTATGCAAGGTACAAATCAAAACTGTTATGAGCAAACAACATACTGCAAACATTCATAATCCTCATGTTTTGAAACACATCATATCCAACAACAATGACCTTTACAAACACTGCAGCAAGTTACTAGGACTTTAAAGATAAGGATCATTGAAACATGACTAATCATATGATAAGCATAAGTCTACAGCAACATTAACTTTCTCAAACAGAATTGAGGCAAAACCTGTTATGGACATACTCTCAAACACATTCCTCTCATGATTGCAAACATGGTGTTATATTACAGCAGGTCAAACAATGGTACAGCAGTATTGTGTTTTTGATTTTCATGTTTATGACAACATTGATACAATCACTCAAACAAGCTTAGCATTTAATCAATTCAAGGATATCACATAACAGTTTTGACACTAAATCTCATGACAGCAAGCTTATGGTATTGGTCTCAATCATTTTTAATGCATTATACTGATATGACAATGATAGGTCTATATGCTCATGCTGATACACACAGGGTACTCACCATTCACTAACAAATATCATGGAAGTCAAACATACATTCATAACTCCAAAATTCACACAAGTACTCAAAATGCATAAGTCATGGAAAGATAATGCAAGAGGTGATAAATATGCTACATACCTGTTGGAGATCCTATTTAGCAAGCCAAAAAATGTTGAGAAAACCAGAGGTGATTGAATCCAAGTTTTTGTATTGTGCTTTACTTGAAACTTAAGAAACAAGCCACTTGTGATGCCAAAGTGAGATTTATGATTTTCTGATGATAGATGAAGGTTTGGACAGCTGAGATATATGGTATGTGAGGTGTTCAAGTGATTAAAACCTCAAGAAAATGTTTGGAGCAAGATTTGGTGTTTTTTATGGACTTTGGTCAAAGTTAGCCAAGTGCAATGTTGACTTTTTGATTTCTTGTGATTTTTGGTGGTTTAATGGTTTGTACACCTTCTATATGTTATTTAGAAGGTGTATGGATGATGATTTGGGTATTGGAAAGGATAGAAATGAATTTGGGCAGATTTCACTTCAAGGCCATTTTGGTGTTTTTATGGATTTTGGTGTTCTTGAGGATTTGAAGCAAGGGGTGGAAATTGGGATAACAGAGATTCTCTATGGTTTTTATCAGATGAAATGTGTTGGAAATGAGGTGAGGGAGCTCTCCTTTTATAGAGAAAGTGATTGAGGTGCTTACTAGGGAGCTTTCTTCAACATGAAGTAAGCTTTGGATATTTTGAACCAAACCTCCCTTGGAGGGTTTTCCACCTAATTCTGATGCAAATCCAATTTGTCCATGTTCTTTGATGATTTTCTGATGTTTGTAGCAGGCTAGGATCATAGGGAAGGGGCTGGTACAACTTTTTACTTTCCACCTCATGCTTGGAAAATTCAACTTGCCAACTTGCTCCACTTGCAAGGCAATGAACTTCAAGCTTTGATTTTGTGATATTCTGCATAATTCTTTCTTGTATCATGTTACATACATCTTATACATCAGATACAATAAGTTAGATCAAGAAAAATTGGCAATTTTAGTGAAAAAAATCAATCTTGAAAATTCAGCCAATGTGGGACTTAGTATGTGAAACCTCCAACTTTGAATACATGTAACTTTCTGCTCATAACTCCTCTTGAGATGTTCTAGTACAATTTAGAAAGCCCTCACATAGCTCTAAAACTTTCATGTTTGCCATGAAATCAAACTCCAATTGGAACTAGGTGAAAAACCCCCTCAAAGTTGGCTGCACACAAGCTTTTAAAGTGAAAATAACTTAGAAATTTTCTAAGTTATTTTTCCTTCTAGGAATGTTTTTGCTTCTATCTCAAAAAGTATGCATTTTCTGGTTGTGGACTAGTATGGGACTTTTGTAGGACTTGCCAAGAGCTTTCAAATGAAACTAGAACCAACTCAATTGGATGTGTGGTTAAGGAGTTATGGTTTAGCCCTTTTCAAAACCCTAATTTCCCGATTTCTCGATTACTCTCTCATCCTTGCTCCAATGATCATGAAAATTGATATGCAAGTCCATTATGACATAAGGAACAACTTTGATTCACAACTTGGGTTCCAATTCTCAAAATTTGAGGAGTTGACTTATCGGTCAACCGTACGATCGATCGGTGCCGATTGAGCCGTCTGTTGATATTCTGGACATCCTGAGACTTTGACACTTCTTGAATAGTCTTTAATAGTCTATATGAACTTCATGGACCTCAATCCCACCATTAAAACATCTTCCAACATCAAAGTCAAACCACAGTTGACTTTTCACTAGTTAAAAACCCTAATCGGGGCCTCCTGACTGCACTGTTCTTGATTCTGAAATGATTTCTTCAAATTGACTTCTCTTTTGACTTTGATATTATCTTTGATTTCATTCAATGATTGAATTGGCCCAAATCATTGGTTAATCATTCCTTGGTTGTTTTGAATTTGTCGGTGCGAAAACCCTGGTTCGTCTGTAACTTGACAATAATAAACTTGCACTGATTTAGGGTTAGATAATTCATAATCATGCTTCTAAAAATGATAATGAGGATCTAAGGGGTCAAAATTTGGGGTACAACACACACTTAGCAAGCAATCAAACAAAAGGTTCATGTAGAGTACTACAGATATTTAGGGTGCTAACACCTTCCCTAGGTATAACCAACCCCCGATCCCCGATTCTCTTAAGCGTTGTCGTTACATCGCGAAAAAAGTTTTTCTTTCTTTAGACCTGTCCTTTGGATAAAATAAAGTCCGGTTGTAAAAGAATTAAGATTCAAGTTAATTTAATAGCTTGATATCCAATTTTCACCGCAACAGAAATGACGACTTCACTGGGGAAGTTTTATTGCTTTAAGGGTTTAGCCTATCTTGTTTGAATACTTGCTTATTTGTGAATACTTGTAAATATGTACATATGTTCTCTGTTGGATCTTGGGAACTTTGAGTGGTGAGACAACATTATACCCGTGTTTGAGCGTACTTATGATAGGATGGTGGTATATTTAAGAAGACTTATCGGGAGTTGATTCCCGACCAAGTTGACTTGAGAAAACCTCCCCTCGGTAGAGGCCCTTCTAAAAGTTAGTATTGTTGATCGAGTATTCGTGAAAACAAAGCTACTTTCTACATGGGAGCCCGTGATACTGAGGACCTTTAGATTACCTTTTCCCCATACTATGGCTTTATTAGGATGTAGTGCGGTGACTATAAGGAAGTAATTCCAAAGTAGTTGATACGCGATACTACACTTGGACGAGACTCTCTTGAGAATATTATCGACCACCAAATATTTGGGAAATTGATAATATCCGAAAGATGGGTCGAGGACTCTGGGAACTATTTTAGAACCTTGCTCTACAGATTTGAAGGCCTTAGTACATACCTTTGGGGTGGGTAGACCTTGACTCCTTACTCATGTTCTCCAAACCAAAACCTTTATCCGTTTACCCTTTGTGTATATGTGAAATCTGTGCTTACCTGTGTTTGTGCATTCATGCATTCATGAACATCATATCAGAAAATTTTCATGGAACTCAGATCTCTTGTTTGTAAACATTAGGATCATCATGGATAGTGAAAAAAAGAAAACCATGAAGTACACTTACAAAAGTCCTAACTTGAATGACATAGAAAGGTTGAGCACTTTGATAACAGATCTAGAAGGATTCAAGAGCAGGTATGGGAACTTATTGTCATTGTTAAGGGTAAAAAGGAAGATGGATCTGGGACTTCTCTCCACACTCCTCCAGTTTTATGATCCACTCTATCATTATTTCACTTTTCCTGATTATCAGCTGGTACCTACACTTGAGGAATATTCTTGCTTGATTGGTTTACCTATTCTTGAAGACTCTCCTTTTCCAATCATGGAGAAGGACCCTAAGGAAGAAGAAATTGCTAAAGCTACGCGTTTGGGATTGGTGGATATTCAGAAAAATATGGTTACTAAGGGAGGAGTCTTTGGTTTGACTGCAGAGTTCTTGGTTGGAAAAGCACAATACTATGCTTATCATTTGAGTATGGATGCATTCGAAGCCATCTTTGCCTTGCTCATTTATGGAATCTTCTTGTTTCCGAGCTTTGATAATTTTGTGGATCTCAACGCCATCAAGATCTTCTTGAAGAAAAACCATGTGCCTACTTTACTAGCTGACGCATATCATTCTGTTCATCTAAGAAATCTGCATAAAGGAGGAATGATTGTCTGTTGTGTCCCGTTGATATATAAGTGGTTTATTTCTCACTTACCTAAGGCTCATGCTTTTTGGAAGGAAGGTTGGTGGTCTCAGAAGATTATGGCTCTTACTCACTCTGATATTGATTGGTACAGCCGTAGTTATGATGGGATAAAAATCATTGACAGTTGTGGAGGCTTTAGTAACGTACCTCTCCTGGGTACAAATGGAGGAATTAGTTATAACCCTGTTCTCGCTCGCCGTCAGTTTGGATATTCTTTGAAGGACAAACCGAACAACACTCATGTGGAGAATATTTTCTTTAAAGGAAGTTCAGAATTGAAGGGAGAAATTCTAAAAGCTTGGGGACGTGTACACAAGAAAGGAAAGGAAGACTTAGGGAAGCCTAATTGCGTCTCTCTCTCTCGAGCCTTATCTCCAATGGGTCCGAAAGAGAGCTATTCAGTTGAAGATGCCTTATTCTCAGCAGAAACCCATGGCTTTAGAGGAGGAACACACAATGATCTTTTTGTCTGAAGAGGAGAAGTTAAAGATTGCTTTGAGGAAATCACAACAAACTGAAGTAGCCTGGAAATACAAGTACCAAGTGGCCATGGAAGAGAATGATGAACTCCGTAGACAACTACAGGTGAAAGACGAAGAAATGATTGCTTATAAGAAGAGGAAGACACAGGAAGGCTTACCTTCTTCCAGCTCTCAGCCAACTCCATGGAAGCTGGTCGTGGACAAACTCATTCTCGAGAAGACTCAGATGGAAGAAGAAATCAAGAAACTCAAAGCAAAAGAAGACTTTTATTTAGAATATTGTCAGCCTTATATTTAGGACTTTTGTAAAATGTACTAGATATTTTGTAATGCAATCTTGAAAATCAATGAAACGAAATGATGTTTTGATCTGAGTTCCATGAAACCTTTGCATTTGCATTTACACTAATTAATCATTCAAGGAACTAAAGATTGTTTTGCAGATATTATAGGATGGATTCTGGAAAGAAAGAAGAGGTTGTGTTCCAAAGACCAAAATTGGAGAACTTGAAGAAACTGGTAAGTTTAGTAGAAGACCCCGAAGCATTCAGAGAGAAGCATGGGAATATGTTGTCTTTGCTAGAAGTTCAAGTATATGAAGAAATGTTATCCGCACTCGTGCAGTTCTATGATTCGACCTATCACTGTTTCACCTTTCCAGAATATCATTTGTTACCAACCTTGGAAGAATATTCCGCTCTGATGGGAGTAAGCATCACTCTTAGACCATTTTCTAGAAGAGAAGGGACTCCTAATGAAAGAGCAGTTGTAGAGGCCGCGTATTTAGAGGTGGACGAGGTACGATCTCATATGATTGCTAAGGGAGGGTTGTATGGATTTCCAGCTATGTTCCTGAATGAAAAAGCTCAAAGTTATGCCTTGTCAAAGAATATTGAAGCATTTGAGGCCATTTTGGTTTTACTAATTTACGAACTGTTCCTGTTCCCGACTGCTAATGATTTTGTGGATGCAAATGCAATCAACCTTTTCTTAATCAAAAATCATGTACCTACCTTACTGGCTGATACGTACTTTACCATCCACCGTAAGAATCGTTATGGAGTTGGACGGATTGAGTGTTGCATCGTTCTCCTGCACAAGTGGTTTATTTCGCACTTGCCAAAAATTCCAGCCCTCTGGGATAAGCAGAATGGGCTCTCATGGATAGAAAAGCTACTATTGCTTAAACACTCAGATATTAAGTGGTATGACCCTATGTATGGTGGGATTACCATGATCCAAAGTTGTGGAGATTTCCCGAATGTACCGCTTATCAGCGTCAAGGTTGCATCAACTATAATCCTATTCTGGCTCGTCGACAGTTGGGGAACCCCATGGAAGATGAACCAGACCCAGACTTTTTTAGAAGCTTTTACCTTGAAGAGGGGAAGAATCCCGCTTACAAGGCTCGAATTGTGTATGCTTGGCGTTATGTCCACACGAGGGGAGTAACTGCCCTAGGTTACCACGACACTAATGTTTCAGAATCTTACTTATCATGGGTAAGAGAAGCAGCGTTGAAGATGTTCTATACTCGCTTTGAGCCTGACTCACCCAAACCTAATCTCGTAGAAGAATTGAAAGCTGCTTTGGAAAAAGCTGAAAAAGAAGGAAAGACTTGGAGAGATAAGTATTTCAAGGCTATGCAAGAGAAGGAAGAACTTCAAGAGTTGATCCGTCAAAGTGGAAAGAGAAGTCAGCCAGAAGACGAAGGGCCATCCAACCAGAAGATCTAAAATCCTTTTTCTATTTCATTTCATCATGTATTTTGTATTGAAGACTTGTATTTCAGTTTCAGAATCATTATTGTAAGACTCTCAGTTATTAATCTATGAGGACTTTTGAATTTTCTTATTTCCCCATTGTTATAATTTATGCAAATATTTCTTTGGATTCCTTGAATGATTAATTTTGCATTTGTCGCATGTCGCATTCATAAGCATTGCATGTGCATATTCTTGTGTTGTGTCTCATCTCACTGTCTTGTCTCCAGAAAGAATCACACTGAATCCTCAACACCGATACAACACTCAAGCCCAAGTTCGCCTAAGAATGGAAGGACAGAATTTGGATGTGGACAAAATTGATAATGAACTTGGAGAGCTACGAGGAGGCATGGGGCAGATCATGGAAGCCCTACAAGTCATTTGTGCAAAGTTGGACACTTAAGCCATTGTTGTTTCTGAAATCACTGGCATAGCTGTAGAGCCGATCCCAACGGCAGTCACTGTTGCAAATGTTCCACCATATGGGTTGCCACCGGGTTTTGTACCGCCACCAGTAGTCAATCAACAAGCAGTTCCTTTGGGGCCAGAAATTCCTCAAGTTATTCCTACTTACATTCAGCCTTCTGTTCAGGTTAAAGCGCGCCCTGTTTTTCATAATCCTCCACCAGTGTACGAAGGTCTTGATGGGTATGAAGAAGAGAGCGGACGACATGATAAGTTGAAAGAAAGTGTAGAGACTATCGGCAGGAAAGTCAGAGCAATGGAAGGAAATGACATCTTTGGTACTGATGCCAAAGATATGTGCTTGGTATCCGGGTTAGTAATTCCGCAAAA
Source organism: Lathyrus sativus (assembly GCA_963859935.3). NCBI lineage: Eukaryota > Viridiplantae > Streptophyta > Magnoliopsida > Fabales > Fabaceae > Lathyrus > Lathyrus sativus. Next base: position 853,404,129 of record OZ012735.1, on the reverse strand, counting down.
ATTCAAAGTTCCAAATTTTGATCAGTATTCTGGGGCTACTTGTCCTCGGACGCATCTGATTATGTATTACCGAAGAATGGCCGCTCACGTGGAAGATGACAAGTTAATGATTCACTGTTTCCAAGATAGTTTGAAAGGATCTCCTGCTAAATGGTATTTGGGCTTGGATCAGTATCGCATTCATAGTTTCCAAGACTTGGCTGATGCTTTTGTGAAACATTACAAGTACAACATGGATTTAGCCCCTGATCGAAGACAGTTACTGAGTATGTCACAGAAGAGTTCGGAATCTTTCAAAGAGTATGCACATAGGTGGAGGGAAACCGCTTCTCAGGTAGAACCTCCTTTGAGTGAAAAAGAGTTAACAGATTGGTTCATCGATACAGTGAGACCGGAGTTTTATGAGAAAATGATCAGTAGTGTAACCGCCAGTTTTTCAGATAGAGTAGCAGTGGGGGTGAGAGTGGAGTTAGGAATGAAAAATGGGAAGGTGGCTAGCAGTTCCAGCAGTTCCGGTAACAACAATGTAAAGAAGCTCAGCAGTAATTTTCACAGAAAGAAGGAAGGGGAGACGAATGCAGTAACTGTGGGAAGAAAGAGTCGCACCTGGAGACCACCTTACCAACAGTACCAGCAGAGTTATGTTCAACAACCTCAGCAAGGTTTTGTTCAGCAGCCTCAAGCGAGTTATGTTCAGCAATCCCAGCAACAACGACCAATGTATCCGTTGCAATATGCCCAGCAACCTTATGTGGCAGCTGTAACCCCGACTTTCAGTAATCCTGTTCCCAGTTATCAGACAGTGCAGCCAGCACCTGTATATCAGCCAATTCAACAAGGGTATCAACGAGCGCCCAACGCTCCACCCTATCAACAACATCATCAGCCTAGAGCTCAGGCACCCAGACAAAACTACCAGAATCGGAGACCAACAACAAAACCTCCACTTCCTCAGATACCGATGACTTACACTGAGTTGTACCCCTCCTTAGTGCAGCAGGGATTGGTAACAACACGACCATTAAACCCAGACACTACATCTCCTCACTATAATCCAAACGCTCATTGTGCCTTTCATGAAGGTGCTGCCAGTCATGATTTAGAAGGTTGTCTTGCTTTAAAACATCTTGTCAGGGAGTTGATGGAAAAGAAGATCTTGTCTTTTGATAATGTACCCCCGAATGTCAAAAGTAATCCATTGCCGAACCATAGAGGGGTCAATGCAGTAGAAGAAGTGTCAGATGAAAGGATGGTCAGAGATGTGTCAGAGATTAAAACCCCGTTGAGGTTATTTTACAAGAAATTACTGAAAGCAGGATTGATAGAGGATACCCATAATGATTGCGAAAAATGTTCTAGTGATTCTAGAGGTTGTGATAAGATACGAAGAGGTATACAAAGGTTGATTGATGAAGGAATATTACAAGTGTGTAGTAAGGTGAGGAGAGAATAAGTTTCAGTAATTGAGCCTGTTTTTAATTTACCGAAGAAAGGTGAGAAAGTTCCGGTGTTCAAAATGACCAACAAAGGTGTGAAGCCCGTTTTCAATAAGTTAACGATCGATCAACCTCGACCGGTTATTATTCAGAAACCAAAACCGTTTCCTTTTGAAAGCACAAAGGCCGTTCCTTGGAAGTATGACATGATTGTGATAGACCAAGGGTCTGGGAAGGTTAGTCAGAAAGAGACAGTAAAAGACGACCAAGTGGACGTAACAAACATTGCAGGTACAAGCAAAATGACCCGTAGTGGTCGAGTCTATCAACCAAAGATGACAGTAGTCGCTCCAAAAGAGGTTACCTCTGCTGCATTAAAAGAACAAGAGGTACCAGGTACTGAAGGAAACGATGAAGAATTCTTAAGGATTATTCGGAAAAGTGATTACAAGATTATCGATCAGCTTCACCAAACCCCATCAAAAAATCAATCTTGTCTCTCTTAATGAATTCTCCAGCTCACAGAGAAGCTCTGCAAAAAGTATTGAAGCAGGCACATGTGACAAAAGACATAACTCTCAGACAATTTGATTCAGTAATAGCCAACATTACAGCCTGTAACACCCTGAGCTTTAGTGACGCTGAATTGCTAAACGAAGGACGCAATCACAACCGTGCATTACACATATCTGTCAGGTGCCAGGAAGACACAATGGCACGAGTCTTGGTCGATACTGGGTCCTCATTGAACATATTGCCCGCAAGGTCGCTCGCAATGTTAGCATATGCAGGGGCAGAAATGAAACCAACGTCTTTAATTGTAAAAGCTTTTGATGGTTCAAGAAGAACGGTTGTTGGAGAGGTAGAATTGCCAATCATGATCGGACCTCAGGTGTTCAATATTAAATTCCAAGTCATGGACATTAACCCAACTTATAGTTGTTTGTTGGGACGACCGTGGATTCACGCTGTCGCTACTGCGAAAATCGGCGTCGGCTGACAGAAGAGTCGCCACCGTGCGTTATTTATTCCAACGGAGGGAAAGGAAACGCTCGAAGTAAACCTCGCAAAAAACGGGAAAGGTATGGTCGTCGCAACCAAAATCTGGGTTCGGGAGTCGGTTACGCAAGGGGAAGGTATTAGCACCCCTCACGTCCGTCGTACTCGACGGGATCCACGCTTGCTTGGTTTGTCTAACAGATGCAAAACAATCTATCTACGGCTGCTAAATCTAAACGGAAGGGAATTGACTCGATAGAGCGTCGCACTCTATGCCTACGTATTCTCAAGAGAGAAAGTCAGAGTCAACGTAGTTCGGGAAACTACAGGGAATTGGCTCGCCAAGACTTCGCGTCTTGTGCCTACGTACTTCCACACTGCATGGAAGATCAGAGCTTACGTAGTTCAGGCTAACTACGGCTAGACTGGGTGTTCTCACACAGCAGTGAGAAATCAAACTGGTTTACAGGTTCGGGAACCTATGGGAAAAACTACGGTCTGGTCTCAAATGCACTCGGGCAAGAGAAAAGAATAACATCAGTCGTCAACGGGAAAGTCTCGATCGCACAGCAGCGAGAGAACAAAAGGTTAGTCGTTAGTGTGCTCGCTAGGATGTCGCATCCTATGCCTACATATTCTCGTCTGGTACGAGAAATCAGAGCAGCTGTAGTTCGGCTACTTCGGGACCACAGCTCAAATCTCGTTTTATTAATATTCTGAAAAATGGTTACAATGATTGAGAACTGAAAAATAAACTCCTAAAAACTCTATCCTATTCATCATGAACAATCAAATGGAAAATAGTCCCCTAACAAGTGGACTTCAAAAAACTATCTCTAAAAAAGTAGAACAAACTCTAAGAAAAATTGTATCCTAAAAGAAAAATATTAAATCTACAAACTAATATTTTTCTTCTTTTTTCAATATTCTTTTTCTCATTTCTTTTCATATTTCTTTTTCAATATATTTTTTCAATATTTTCTTTTCATATATTTTCTTTTCATATATTTTTTCACTATTTTTTCAACATTCTTTTTCACTATTCTTTTCACTATTTTAAAACTAAACAAATGAATAAAAGAAAATGATGAAAAAAACAAAAAAGAAAAAAACAAAGGGGGTACACTGCAGTTCAGGGGGGTTGGGAGCAGAAAAATAAAACAGATCAGAACTGGGCCCAGCCCAAATAGAACTGAAACGGGGAGGGGGGTGTTGTAAGTGAAAACGGGGGTGTAAGCCAGGAAATGCCATTGGGCCCAGCCCATAGTCCATCAGCAAGCAAAAAACGGAGGGGGCATGAAAAATGGGGGGTATGGATTGAATGAAGCCAATGGGCCCAAGGCCCAATCCAACGCCACGTGAACTCTTCAGGAAAACCCTAATCATCCTTCTCTCCCTCAGACACTGTTCATGCGCCGCCCTTCAATCTCCCCACACCTCTCTCGTTCTCTCTCTCTCAACCTTTCTCCGTTTGCTTCATCCTTCTCTCCGTTCAACATCCCTCACAAACCCTTTCTCATAAACCTTTCTACCATATTAGCACAATCTGGAAACAACTCGATCGTTGAAGGTCTTGACGGTATTGGCATGCAGAAATCAACGGAGCTAGATGATGTTCGCTTGGTGAATCTCTTGAGGCGTTGCAGATTTGACGGAGATCTGGGAATAATGAAGGTTGGATGAACACGATTGGAGTTTGAGTGTTGATGACGAAGATTTGAGCTCAGATCTTGTTCTTGATGATGACGTTGTTAGATGACCTCAGATGATGTGTTGATGAGATGAAGGTGAGCGCGCTTTGAAGGTTGATGGAACCTGGAGATTTCTGGGGATTTGTTGGATGAACACGCAAGAACGTTGATGAACCTGATGAACACCACACAAGTTCTCCAAGATTCAGGAAACGATAGATGAGGCTCAAACACGGATCTTGATGATTGCCTGAAGATTTCTTGAAGGTGTTGGGGATTTCTTGTTTGAGGAACATGTAAGGAGCTCTGATGGAGATCTTGTTGGACGTTCTGGAGATCGATGACGAAGGTTGTTGTGAGGATGTTCTTGAAGGAAGTTCTGGAAACGTTGAAGAAACGACGAAGATCTTGAAGTGCTAGAAAAAAGATGAACACGGTGATGAAGGCTTTGCAGGTTTGCTGAGTTGTTGATGAGTTCTGGGTGGGATAATGAAGGCGGACGAAGAACACAATGGATGTTCTTGAAATCTGGAAATCTGATGAACTCTGAAGAATTTCTGGAGAAATCTTTGATGAAGATTGATGAATGTTGGATGAATTTGGACCGGAGAAGACGAATTTCTGGGAAAAATTGTGTGTTTAGGGTTTTCCGGTAGTTTTTGTGGTTCCGGCGAGGTGGTTAGGGTTAGTTGCGGTGGTCTGAGACAGTTGGAAGATGACCGGAGTTGGTTGGTGGTGGCCGGCGAGGGTCAGGTGCGGTGGTTGCATGGCCGCCGGCCATGCAACCGGTGATGCTCTAGTAATTCTCTATTTTAAAATTTTGTTAAATTTCTATTAAATCTCTAATAAAACCTATACTATTTATTTAAAAGAAAATCTATTATTATATTAAAACTATATAAAAAAAACTATTAAAACCTATTAAAAACTCTATAAATTCTAAAAATGATTTAAAGCTAAAAAAAACTATTAAAAAAAAAATCTATTTAAATTCTGAAAAATCTATAAAACCTATTTAAAATCCACAAAAGGCTATTAAATCCTAAAAAGTGCAAACAAAGGCAAATAACCAACATAAAAGAGAGCGCGAGACCAGATCGAAGCAAACGGTAAATCCAGATACCAAGAATCTCAAAAGTCACTGCATAAACCGAAAACACCCAGGAAGCGCGCGACTTCTCAAAATAAATTCCAATTATCCGAACCGGTCTGAGATACCCGAAAAGCGACAACAGGGTTGTAATCCCGATAAAATCACCATGATTGAAGAAATGCACTATATGCAGTATGCAAATGCGAATGCGAAAATGCGTCGAAGCATAAACCGAAAGTGGCACCGGTTGGTCAAATTTTAGGGTGCAACACACGCTGCTGGGGCAGTAACCTCCACCTTACATCAGAGAATGAAATTTGTTGTGAATGATAAGTTAGTAATTGTACACGGTGAAGAAGACCTAATGGTGAGAAATTTGTCATCATTCAAGTATATTGAAGCAGACGAGGGCGCGTTAGAAACTTCCTTCCAAGCACTCGAGATAGCTAATGCAGTGATGTTGGAAGAAACAATGGCTAAGAGTGGTTCGTATTTTGCATCCGCTCAGAGCATCAAGTTTACACTAGAAGAAGGCACTCCTGCAGGTTGGGGAGAGATTATCGAAGTAAAGTCAAAGATGGATCGCCAAGGGTTGGGTTACAAACCAACTCATGATGAAGCACTGACACATGAGAAAGGACGCCCGAAGACTATACAAGAAGTATTCATCATTGGAGGTTTCCAAGTCAGTACTGTGGAAGAAGATTCCAAAGATGAAGACCTGGAGCAGTTAGTGTATCATCGCAACACTGCCTTGAGCAACTGGGAAGCTATTGAGATTCCTTTGGTCTTTCCTGAGTCAAAGTAATATGTTTGTCTTTCTTTTGTTGTTGTTGTTTTAAATCTCCATAGCCATGCCCAAGGCTATAGGAATGTTTTATAAGGGCCCCGAGCTTTCAAGAAATCAATGAAAATGAACTATTTTGTTAATTTCCTGGTGTTATTTCCTTTACCGCTTTTGCTTTCGTTTTAAACGAAAAATGGCAATCTTAAAAAACCAAAACATTTTTTTGTTGTATGTTGCATTTTTCTTTGTGTGTTTTAATAAAATAAGCCATTCCAACATGCAGTGATGTCCTAAAACCCATTGAATACTATGACTTTGCATTCCCTCCTGACTTTGATTCACCAATATACCAAGCTGAAGATGAGGATGAAGATTTTGAAATACCCGATGAACTGGTAAAATTAGCACACCATGAGTATGCAGAGCTTGAACCCTACAAAGAACAGGTAGAAGTCATTAATCTTGGCACCGAAGAAAACAAGAAAGAAGTCAAGATTGGGGCAACTCTAGGGGCAAAAGTCAAGCAGCAACTAGAAGAACTTTTGAAAGAATATGTGGATGTATTTTCTTGGTCATATCAGGATATGTCGGGTCTAGACACTGACATAGTAGTTCACAAATTACCGCTTCAACCAGAATGCCCACCAGTTAAGAAAAAGCTCCGAAGAACAAGACCTGACATGGCTCTCAAGATTCGAGATGAGGTGAAAAAACAGATTGACGCCGGGTTCTTAGCAGTGTCATAATACCCCGAATGGGTAGCTAATATTGTACCTGTGCCGAAAAAAGATGGGAAAGTCAGAATGTGTGTGAATTACAGGGACCTAAACAGGGCCAGTCCGAAGGATGATTTCCCTTTACCGCATATCGATACGTTGGTAGATAATACGGCTCGTTTTTCAGTTTTCTCATTTATGGATGGGTTCTCCGATTACAATCAGATTAAGATGGATCCCGATGACATGGAAAAAACTACTTTCATTACTCTGTGGGGGACTTACTGTTACAAAGTTATGCCTTTCGGTCTAAAGAACGCAGGTGCTACCTATCAAAGGGCCATGGTAACTTTATTTCATGATATGATGCACAAGGAGATAGAGGTATATGTTGATGACATGATAGCCAAATCTCAAAGCGAGGAGGACTATTTGGAACATCTTTTGAAATTGTTTAAGAGACTCAGAAAATACCAGTTGAGACTGAATACAGCCAAGTGTACCTTTGGGGTAAGGTCTGGGAAATTACTCGGTTTCATTGTCAGCCACCGAGGGATTGAAGTGGATCCAGATAAAGTCTGAGCCATTCAAGAAATGCCAGCTCCACAAACAGAAAAGCAAGTCAGAGGTTTTCTTGGAAGACTGAACTACATATCCAGATTTATTTCCAATATGACTCCCACTTGCGAGCCCATCTTCAAATTATTACGCAAGGACCAGACGGTTGTTTGGAATTCAGATTGTCAGCAAGCATTTGATAAGATCAAGGGTTATCTACAAGAGCCTCCGATCTTAATACCTCCTGTTCCAGGAAGACCTCTCTTCATGTATTTGACAGTGCTTGAGAATTCAATGGGTTGTGTGTTAGGTCAGCAGGACGATTCCGGACGAAAAGAACATGCTATCTATTATTTGAGTAAGAAGTTTACTGACTGTGAAGGCCGATATTCACTTCTGGAGAAAACTTGTTGTGCTTTGGCATGGGCGGCCAAACGTTTGAGGCAGTACATGATTTGTCATACCACTTTGTTGATTTCAAAAATGGATCCAATAAAGTATATTTTTGAGAAGCCTGCTCAGACTGGAAGACTCACCCGTTGGCATATGTTGTTATCAGAATACGACATCCAGTACGTAGCTCAGAAGTCTATCAAAGGTAGTGTTTTTTCGGAATATCTTGCAGATCAACCAGTGGAAGATTATGAGCCTCTCAAATTTGAGTTCCTAGATGAAGACATTATGTTGGTAAAAGGTTGTGAAGAACCAAGACTTGATGAGATTCCGCCGGAAGGTCTTTGGTGGAAAATGATGTTCGATGGTTCCTCCAACTACAGTGGGCATGGCGTAGGCGCCGTGTTAATGAATCCGGAAGGTGGTTACACTCCATTCACAGCCAGGTTGGATTTTGACTACACAAACAATATCGTCGAATACGAAGTATGCATTCTCGGCCTCGAGGCAGCTATCGACCTCAAAATCAAACTTCTTGAAGTCAATGGGGATTCAACTTTGGTTATTTATCAGGTTACTGGAGAATGGGAAACTAGACATGAAAATTTGATTCCTTATAGAGCCTATATTGTCAAAATGATGGAGTATTTTGATGAAATCACTTTCAAGCATGTCCCGAGATCTGAAAATCACATTGTCGATGCCCTAGCCATGTTAGCCTCGATGTGGAAAGTTAGGGATGTCAATGATGCCACTCTCATTAGAATTGAACGCAAGATCGAGCCTGCCTACTGTCAGATGGTTGAAGAAGAAATTGATGACAAACCATGGTTCCATGACATAAAGAATTACCTTTTGAAACAAGAGTATCCAGCAGGTGCTACGTCACTTGACAAGAAAACTCTGAGATGATTAGCATCCAAGTTCTTTCTCAGTAATGATGTGCTTTACAAAAGAAATCATGATATGGTCCTGCTTAGGTGTGTTTACCGACGAGAAGGAGAGCTGTTAATGCAAGATGTTCACGAAGGAATGTTTGGTACTCATGCCAATGGATATGTTATGTCTAAAAAGATTTTGAGGGCTGGTTATTACTGGTTGACCTTGGAAACTGACTGTATTCAATATGCCAGAAGGTGTCACAAGTGTCAGATTTATGCAGACAAGATGCATGTACCTCCAACGTTGCTTAAGGTGTTGTCATCACCGTGGCCTTTTTCTATGTGGGGCATCGATATGATTGGGGCAATTGAACCAAAAGCTTCTAATGGACATCGATTTATTCTGGTTGCTATTGACTATTTCACAAAGTGGGTTGAAGCTGCTGTTGCACCCCAAAATTTGACCAACTTGTTTTACCTGATTCTATGTTTCATAGCTTTAGCATTTGCATATTAGATCATGTACATAATTCATTCATCTGCATAGCATAACATAACAAGTCATCCAACAAGGGATCAAATGCCATTCTTATTTCAAAAAGCATGTCAAGAGGTTCTTATTCAAGTTCATGACTATCCAAGAAATCAAGAAGAAGAGAAGTTTCTGAATTAGGGTTTCTGAGTAAAATTCCCTGGTTTAGGTCAAACTTCCAAGCAAAGTAATTTAAAATGCAAGTCTCAAATGGATCCTTGGCCAACATGAAACTTGTAGAGTATCTCAAGACCTTTAATTTGAGTGGTGGAAGGAATCAAGGAGATTTGTAGAACTCAAGTTATGGTTCTTGCAAGTTACAGGTCATCAGAGGCATCTGAAATTTGTCTTGAAAGTTACTTGACTTCCAAGCAACTTTTGCCCCTTAAGGAGCTTTCAATTGGATTTTTGGCCAACATGAAAGTTGTTCCTCATGATCTTAGATTTCTAGAAAGGTATGGTATGCCTCAATCTGATTTGTGGAGCTCTACTTATGATCTTGGCAAGCCAAGGGCATTTTGGTCATTTGGAGGTTATAAGTCATTTCAAGCATAAGGCCATATCTCCTACTTCCAAGCTTCAAATGGAAAAATCTTCAACATCAAACTTGCTTAGAATGATGTTTTAAGGCTAGTAGGGAGGTCATGAGATGTTGAAAAGGCTCATATCAAAAAGTGATAAAAATGGCCTAAAAATGAGGCATAAGTTAATTCAAGTGAATTTGAAAAATGGAAATCCCAAGTTATAAATCCAAACCATGTCATATAATAGGTCATTTTGACTCCAAATGACATTATAAGAACAATGGTTCAGCCACAATTTTGATTTGAGGCTTGGATCATAGGTTTGCTTTGTAATTTGATTACTTGCATAATAGGGTACCAAAGCAAAACAAGGAAAAACTCAATAAACAAGGAAGATATGCATTGTAACTGATCCAAAATATCATGTGGGGATAAATTCAAGTTGGTTACCAATATTACAAGGCATTTGGCATGAGATATCATTTAAGTAGAAATGAAAATTCAAAGTACCATTGCATGAAAAGATCAAATTCTCATGGGAAGATCCTAGATGATTCTAGGGGGTTCTAGACTATTCTAATCCATTCTATATAATGAGTGCAACTTGCATTGAGGCAAGGTTGGTGTTGATTGTGGTAGAGAAGAGAGTGTGAAATCATAAAGCTTCATTTGCAAATTACATTGAATCTCTTGATTCTTCTTCATTGCCATCTCATTTTTCTTCACAGACCTTCTCCATAAACATTCCTGAGTGTGTTCATATTGGTTTGAGGCTCCATTGATGAAGATTTGAAGGTGCTCACATTGAAATTGCAAGGAAGCAAATCCCATTGGATCTTGAAATACAAGCTTGCTACATCAAATCTTTTGCATGCAGAAGAATATTCATCATCTAGGGAGCATTCTTGAAGAGTTGCAAGGTCTGAAAGCAAGAGTTTCATCACCTACCATTCCAAGAAGCCAGGTATGCAAAACCATTTCTACACCCTATTCTAGGCATGGCTAGGGTTAATTATTAGTGTAGATCTGTTAGAGACAATTAGGTGATCAATCTTGATGAGTTTGGGAGCATTTGGTGAGGTTTCAACTATGGAGGTCAATTCTTGGATGAGCAAGATCGTGTTATATATTGAGTGTTAAGGCAAGATTAATGGCTGATATTAACTAGGGTAACATAAGGATCATTTTGATGTAAAGATAGCTGAGTTTGGGTGAGGTCGAAAATGGATCACATTTTGAGTTCAAGGTGGTTTCACATTCGGTTTGCACGATAGAGAGTGTTTCAATGTATTTCAATGCCATGGTTGTGTTCAGCTTGGAAAATAGAGCAAGTTTGGTTTTTACATGTTGAGATTAGGTGCTGAAATGAAGGCGTACGAATGAGGAGAAGATCTGTGCATGAATTCTGTTTCATGGTGGTTTTTTCTGCAAACCCTAGACGTGAGGAAGAAGACGACTCACCAGCCGTCAGATCACGCGCGGACTGGTTGACCCAAAGAATAATCCAACGGTCCAAATTCAAACGCGAAATGAGAGGGAATTCTGATGCCATGGAACGTTGCGTTCCACTTAAAAGAGTTTCTGGGCCTGAGCGAATTTTTGCTATTCCCACCCCCATATGAGGTCCATTCCAAAATGAACTATATTTTCTTTCTTTTCGCACCGCATCCTTTTTCATTTTCTTTAGTTTTTTTTCAATTAATTTCTGAGGAAAAATGGGCCTGGCGCGATTGTTATTGATACCCCCAGGTTGGGCCCATTCCAAATTTGCACTATAATCTGTTACTTAATGCACCGCGCTTTTCTTTTTTTTCTTTTGATTTTCATTGTTTTTCTGATGTAATAGCTGGGCCCAGGCGCTTTACCTTTGGCACCCCCAGTATGGGCCCAAATCATAAAATAAACTGGATATTATTGCTGTTTACACCCATTGCATATTTTGCATTTTATTCTTACTCCATTTTTTTTCATAACTTTGAAAATCCATATTAAATAGAAAATTGAATATTTTTTCATGGGAGTTTTTTCTCCCTTTTCACATTTTTGTAAAGAAAAATATAAAATCATAAAATTGCCATTTTATTTCATTTTAGTATTTTTTGCATATTTTTCATTTTAATTGCTTTTTAATTCTTTTATATTGATGCATGATTTTGTAGATTTTAGTTTAGGTAGCTCCCTTTAGATTTTTAGGTCAATCTTTTTAGGTTAGTTAGATATATGTTTTAGGTTCCCCATGAATTAATTCCATATTTTTGTGATGATTTTTAGGATAGTTTTGATTAGATGCTATTAGGTTGTATAGAATTAGGTTAAAACTTCAACTTAGGTGCATTAAAACAATTTCTTTTGGGTTTTTTAGGACAAGTTAGGCTATGGGGCATATAGGGTATTAAGGGTAGGTTTAGTAGATCCCCTAAAATAATATTAGAATTTTCCCTACTATATTAATATTTTTAGTATATTTTGCAGTTTTATGCTTGTTTGGTGTGCCCTTTTGGGGTTTGTTTTGTTTGTATGGGCTTATTGGGCTTGCTTGGGGTGTGGGCTTGATTTGAAGAGCATGTTGATGGAGCATATTGAAGACAAAGTTGAAGTTGAAGATCAAAGCTTGATGAAGATGCTAGGCTTTCTTGAAGATTGTTTGAAGATCATAGGACCTAGGAGCCAGGTAGAGCTTTAGAGTAGAAATATGATTCATAAACATGGATGGCTTCTATTGCCTCCATTCTTCTCTATGATTCAAAGTCTCTCTTTGATACTCACCTCCTTACTTTGGAAGGATTAGTGACAGTATCTAGGAGATAGAACTTTTGAGAGAAACAGTCTGTATTTTGTTAACAGTCTGTATGCCACCTTTGGTGGTTAACTGACTGTTTAACATCCCAAATCATCTTGTGAACTATTACTCATCTAGGAGAGCTTGCTTTGAAGAAACTTTGAAGATTGAATATGAAGTACCTTGCCTGGAAGACTGATATAAGAAGGAGTTTGTGCTGTTTAGAGCTGCTGGTGCTGTTTAGAGCTGGTGATCTATTGTTTGAGTTTCTTGACTGTATTGTTTGATAATTTTCCCCTGGAGGTTGAAGTGAGGTTGTTTCACTTTGCCCATTGTTTTCTAGGTTCGAGGTTGAGTGGGACTCCCTTGCCTCGCTTGTATTGCTGCATTCATGCATTTTACCACTTTACTGTATATATGCCGTTGTTTTTCCGTTTATCCCCTTAGGATCTCTGTTTCTCTCTGCGCAAGAGAGAAATATGACAGACATTAGGTTCTCATCCATGCATGACAACATTAGGGTAGATTTTGATTCCCTTTTTCAACCATAGGTTTTAGAGTTCTGTCTCTTCTTTCTCAAAACAATCAGAAAAACACAATAAACATTTCAAACACAATAAAAGCCAGTTCTTCCGTAAAAGACTGTGAACCAATCAAAACGTCATTTTTGTCCGCTTGGACCAGTAATCAGAAAAACCTTTTTCAGAAGGAATAAAAACAATCAAGACAGACTTGTGTCGTGCGTGGCCCGAACTACGTTTGCTCTGATCTTTCATGCTGTATGAAAGTACGTAGGCATAGGATGCGATATCCTAGCGAGCAACCTTCCCCTCCTTTCCAGTAGGTAGGCGAACTACGTTGACTCTGATATCTCATTCCAGACGGGAATACGTAGGCATAAAGTGCGATACTTTGCCGAGTCATTTTATTTTCTTTTAACCCCAGGCCTGTAGAATAGATAGAATAACAATCCGTACCAGAAAACAAGCATGGATCCCGTCGAGTACGACGGACGTGAGGGGTGCTAATACCTTCCCCTTGCGTAACCGACTCCCGAATCCAGGATTTGGTTGCGATGACCATTCCTTTCCCGTCTTTGCGGTAGGTTTACTTCGAGTGTTTCCTTTCCCTCTGTTTGGGATAAATAATGCACGGTGACGACTCTTCTGTTCAGCCGGCGCCGATTTTCGCAGTAGCGACAGCTGGCGACTCTGCTGGGGATCCAACGTCCCCTAAGCGAGTCAATCCTAGCGCTTGTTTTCCCGTCGAGGATTTTGTATGGATTTACTTTTTCTGTATTTTACATTCAACATTATATTATTGTTATTATTGTTGTGGGTATGAGGGGGCTCTATGATCGAGAGATAAGCCGGACCTGGGCTTGAGTGCACCTAGAATTAGAGTGGAAATTAGTGGGCGCGTGCTTGCTTTGCAGGCACTAGTGTCTCATGAAATCCACGCTCGGACGAGGTTCTTCTGGTTGACTTCTTTTTCAACCCTTTGGGTTGAGGGGGTTGTTGGTTAGTTGGATTGTCGACTCTGGGGACCGATCATTTGGAAGTTGGCTAAGTGAGGCCTCTTCAGGACATGATGATGCCACACCTTCTGGGTATCGTATCATCAGTCTTGAAAGTCTGTGACGCCAACGACCGCATAGGATGTCATACCTTGTGTCAGTTATTAGGACACCTACCTGTGAGAGGGGTTGGGGCATGCAGGTAACTTGACTTCCAGATTACCGGTTTTCTTGATTGAGATTCAGTGATATTTTGAGGACAGCATTCCAGGGTCTGTTGGAGACCAGGTTCGAGTACCATTTTGATTTGCTGACACCAGGTTCGAGCAGTGTTATGGGTCTGATTAAGACCAGTATGGTGGATTCTTCTCAGCCAGGGGTACTTGGTCCCTTGTGTGTTCATTTTGCATTGTTGCATTTCAGTTTGCATTTGCATTTCATTTTGCATATTCATCCTCATCCGGAACAGGGAGCTTACCCGTTTTTGTCCGCTTCATCAATTGATTTCTCGACATTCGCATTGGACTTGAGTTAGCATCTGGAAAGATCATGGCTTCAGAAGAGCAGGACTTGGTTGTTACTCGGGCAGAGTTTGAATTGTTGCAGTACCAGGTGAGTCAGATCATGGAAGCCATAGCAGCTATAAATGGAGGAGGACACAACAGTCAAAGGACTCCAGTGGATAATGTTGCCCAGCCTGTGCAAACCCCTGTCAGAGGTCCATATTCTCTCAATGACTCCGAGTATCACAATTTCACTTTCTCTACGCCAGATTCCCCAAGGATTTTGCCACCTCCAAGAGTTGTTCCACAGGTTGATATTCAGAACCCACTGACTGCTGAGTATATGGGAAGACTTCAGACGTTGGAAGACCAGATTGCTGCCTTGGTGAATAAGAACACTCTTGATCTGAATGTTGCGAGCATGTGTTTGGTGCCAGGTCTTGTATTGCCTCCAAAGTTCAAAGCGCCCAATTTCGAGAAGTACAAAGGGGAGGGTTGTCCGAAGCTACATTTGGTTATGTTCTGCCGGAGAATGACTTCGTTCGTGCATAACGACAAGCTGATGATTCACTGCTTTCAAGATAGTCTGACTGGGGCATCTCTGAGTTGGTATATGCAGTTAGAGAGTGATCAGATCCGATCATGGGCGGATTTAGCCGATGCTTTCCTGAAGCAGTATGACTACAATCTTGATGAAGCTCCTAGTCACATGCAGCTGCAAGAATTGTCTCAAGGGAGCAATGAACCTTTCAGGAAGTATGTTCAGAGATGGAGAGAATTTGATGCTAGAGTGCAACCACCGCTTCAAGACCGAGAGTTGAAAGGCATGTTCGTAAACTCCTTGCAGAGCCCGTGCTCCGAAAGAATGCTTGGAGTTGCACCAAATTTCTCTGAGTTGGTAAAGGCAGGAGAGCGCATCGAGTATGGTGGAAGAATCCAGAATGTTTCAAGCGGTCAGGCTAGCGAAACAGAATCTTTCTATAGCTTTCAAACTGAAGAAGGAATTGTGGTCAATGCAATCATGAATGATGTGGGGTATCCTCAAGTCGAATCAGTAAAATCTGTTGGGTCTCCGTCTTCTCAGCGGTCAGTATCTTCTGTGTCTCGTTATTCTGGACAGACAATTGTGCCTAGGGCATCCCATCGGGAACTTTATGTCGCTCCTCATGCTAATCAACGAGCCCGTGGCCGGGGTTATCAGAATCAGCGTCAGATTCAGAACCGACCTCGTAACAACGTGGAACGAAGGAATGCTATTTTCCATCCAGTGCCTGTGCCGTATAGCCAGATTCTTCCGCATTTGATTCAGAATTCTCTGGTGGAACCTAAAGCTCTTAAGCCCGTTCCAGAGCCTTACCCTCCAGGGTACAATCCCCATGCTCAGTGTGGTTACCATGGTGGATCTCCGGGGAATTCAACCGAAGATTGCAAAGCTTTTCAGGCAAAAGTGCAGCAGTTGATCGACAAAGGGTGCATTTCCTTTCCTGAAGGAGTTTTGGTTGTGCATGACAACCTCTCAGCCGTCTGAGCTCGCAGATTCATTTCCAGAAGCCAGTGGTCCAGACGGGCAGACATCCTCAGCATTGGCAGTCCTCGAACTTTTTATCATTTGCATTTGTAGTTTCTTTTCTGTTAGTTACTACTTGCTGTTAAACATTGTATGTTTCGAATGGTAATGTTAATAAAGTGACTATGCATTTTTCTGAATTAATCATGTCGTTGTCACTCATTTACTGCATTGCACTGACACTTGCACTTTATTCACTCCACTTTATCATTATGATTAGCAAAGATTGGAGGGAGGATGACGAAACTGAATACTCATAACCGATGATCGTATGCTTTCAGATAAAACCTTGCCGATGACGTACAAGGCATTGTTTCAAATCCCCCAAACACTGGAGATATAAGGATTTAGTCCCTTGTTAACCACTTCGAGCCAGGAAGTAGAAGTTTTTCGGACTTTTTAACCCTTACGTCTTAACCCGGGGCAGGGTAGTTGTCAGTTAGCTTGACCGAGCATTCAAGTCTTACAGAGGAGTGTTGTCTTTCGAGGACCAATCAGTTTATACCCCTCAAGAGGTCGCGTCTCGCCAACCACAATGGTTAAACCTCACCAATCAGGAGTGAGACAGTTACCATCCTTTCGGAGCAATCAAGACAATCAGTGTCACACGACTTTGTTCCAAGAAAAAAAAACAAACAAAAAAAAAAGAAGAAAGCCCGCTAAGTAAAAAGAAAAAGAAAAGCTGGAAAGCTAATACTTAGGCAAAAATTAGGGCATCCCGCTGGACTTCAAAGGAAAAAAATCGAAAAGAACTCAAAAGGAGTCAGTCCAGGCAAAAATTAGGGAATCAAAAGAATGAAAAAGAAAGGATATCAATAGAAAAAAATTCCCAGTGAAGTCACAAAGTCGTGTATACAGACACCGAAAACGAAAAAGGAGTAACTGTCACTCTGAAACCTTGTGAGTTCCTTAGCCATGGTCCTTACCATTCAACATACCTCTCGAAGAGGTGAGCGCTCGAGCCAAGTTAACTGAACTTTAGGATCGGAGATCATCACGTAGAAGGGGTGGGTACAAATCATGATTTGAGCCAAATATCCTTTGTTTCACGAACCGTGAACCCGACCACGATACAACCCTTAAAAGACCTAATTGAGGCAGGGTTTATTCTGAAAGCGCATTACGATAAGGTTGAGTAACCTGACTCCTTCACGATTTGCTAATCATATCCTTGTTGTATTTTTTTTTTCACTGATCAAATAAGCACTATGTTTGAACTTTGGTTCATTCGTCACTCACAATCATGACATGTAAATGAGTGAC
The DNA here is from genome assembly GCA_963859935.3 of Lathyrus sativus. NCBI lineage: Eukaryota > Viridiplantae > Streptophyta > Magnoliopsida > Fabales > Fabaceae > Lathyrus > Lathyrus sativus. The sequence goes on along the minus strand of OZ012735.1, from coordinate 853,386,891 downwards.
AGCACAACTTTTTTTCAAAAATCTGTATGAACACTGCATTAAAATTACCATTCAGGATTAAACAATTTTACTTGCAGGTCAGTAGTTGACATAAAGGAAATTCCACCAGGGAATAATCAAACAGGATTGAATAATTCAATAGTCTGGATCAGAATGGTGTATGTTGTGAAACCCTGTAAATCGGGGGCATTGACTTCCAGTGAGTTCGGAATCAATTAGTCTGAGGAAAAGTCCCGAAGCATCGGTTGATTATGGGGCAGCTTACTTGAGAAGCAGTTGATCAAAAGCGAATCTTATCGAGAGCCAATCAGGGGCAGTTATCCAGAATGCCATGTTTGATCAGGGCAGGTTAAGTCGCTCAACGCTCGTTCAGGGGTAAGTCACTATGTTGATAGCTGTTGAATTGAGGGAATCCTTTTGTCGTGCAAACACCGGGGTAAGCCACCGCAAGGTCGTATTGTAGCAAGGTACTTTCGGTTCAGAGTGGGTTTTGCCGAGAACCAGATTAAGGCAAAGTCATTGCAGACAGGGGCATGCCATCCCAAGAGTGCAGGGATTATTCTTTATTCGAGAGGCGTTCGATTCGAAGTATCTCGTTGAAGTTCAGAATACTGGGGCAGTTCATATTAAACCGCCAGGGTACAGATTTTCAGACTATCCCACAGAGGTTCCTGCAGGCCGAGGCATAACAGAGGCGAAAGAATTGTTCTTCTACAACAGAGTTACTCAGAGCTACTGGAGCGGATTCAGCCAATATTCAAGTTTGAGACAAATATCGGGAAATCGTGCTGCCATCCATTGACCCTTCAACTAGAAGCCGTGAATTCAGACAGGGTATTGTCCAGCATCAGGAGTGTATGACCTATCACGAATGTACAGAAGCCCCATCCTACTTGGCACGTTCGGTTATCCCCGGTAAAGTCGTACATTCGAGAATCAGTTAATCTGGGGCAATTAGGTCGAGATTTGGCAAATCTCTCGCGGCTATGGGCGCTGCTCCACGAATCAATCGATCAGGGGAAAAAGATTATCACAAGACCGGGGCAGAACACCCTACAAAACAAAAGATGTTGTTGGGACATTCTTTTGGGGTTTGACGTGCAGAAACAGTTCAGATCTAACCGTCAGGGTACAGAGATCGAAGAGTCCTTATCAGAAGGTTGGTGCCGATTCAGGGGCAAGGTATTGTGAGTAGCACTATGGCTAGCCTTTCTTTTCCAGACGAAATGCTCGGACTGGGGCATGTTGGTATTTATGGGCCAAATTTCCGAGAAGGAATAGAGTTCATGTTGCCCTAACCAGAGGCTTTTGATGAAAGACTTGATCGTTATGTGAAGTGAATCTCCATGCAGGTCGCGCTTCATTCCCGGAAGCTGAGATAACAATGTCCCTTACTGAAGAAGGATCAGATTCCCCAGCCAGTCGCTGCTTATCCGAAGGACATTCTCCAGCAGGGTCGTTTACCCTCAACAGAATTGATGATTCCAAGATCGTAGGCTGTATTCAGACAGTGTGGTGTCCCCCAACCGGATTCTCTGACCCGAGCAGAGTTGTTTAGCCTCAGAAGACTAATATTTCCAAACTTGTGAGCTGTACCCAGACAGTCTACTCTCCCCAGCAGAGATTCCCTTCCCAGTAGGGTCATTTATTCTCCCCTCATCGGAGTCAGTTGATATTCCCCAATGAGATTCGTTTCGTCCCCAGCAGAGTTCTCTCTTTTCAGCAAGTGTTTCCTTTCCTCCCAGTGGAAATCGAAGGTTAAAACTCTCCCCGACAGAGTTGGTTGTGTGTCCTGGCATTTATTTTTCGGGAATACGTTGTGATACCCGTTCACTCCCCAACATGGTGGTATTTGTCCTCGACGGCAGATTTGATGAAGCAAGCTTGTCAGAGCTTTTCCCATCTATTCGAGCCTGCATTTGCATCGGCATATAGTGTCATATTTGCATCTACCAAATAAAAAACGCGTAGCATTTCCATATTGTATGGAGCATTACGCCATTATCAAGCATACGCATTATGAAACATAGATCAGGTTGGTTGACCTTTTTGCTTTCAGGTGTGTTCCTCAATAGGAGTGTGGAGTTCTAAAGCTCAAATATTACCAGACAATCGAGGTCTCGCCAGGAGACGTGTGACGACATAGTTCAGTTTATCACTTTCCCCACCAGAGTTGCCAATTGAGGCGTTATTGTATCCGGCCAGCGGAAGGTTTCTTCAAGTTTTTTGCTGCGGCAGCATTTCAGGTTTTCATAAAATCAAAGTTCAGAAGTAGCTACTTGTTATCTAGACGAGTGTTTGATAGTTATTTTCGGAATATCCCCGGCGGAGTTAGTTACTACAGAGAATAGGCAAAGAAACTATGTCCGAGATAAATTTTCCTGTGTGATGGGCAGAAGAATAATTTTCCTGTGTGATGGGCAGAAGAATGATTTTCCTGTGTGATGGGCAGAAGAATAATTTTTCCTGTGTGATGGGCAGAAGAATAATTTTCCTGTGTGATGGGCAGAAGAATAATTTTCCTGTGTGATGGGCAGAAGAATAATTTTCCTGTGTGATGGGCAGAAGAATAACTTCCTTGTATGATGGGCAGAAGAATAATTTTCCTGTGTGATGGGCAGAAGAAAATTTTCCTGTGTGATGGGGAGAAGAAAATTTTCCTGTGTGATGGGCAGAAGAAAATTTTCCTGTGTGATGGGCAGAAGAAAATTTTCCTGTGTGATGGGCAGAAGAATAATTTTCCTGTGTGATGGGCAGAAGAAAATTTTCCTGTGTGATGGGCAGAAGAAAATTTTCCTGTGTGATGGGCAGAAGAAAATTTTTCTGTGTGATGGGCAGAAGAATAATTTTCCTGTGTGATGGGCAGAAGAGTAATATTCCTGTGTGATGGGCAGAAGAATAATATTCCTGTGTGATGAGCAGAAGAATAATATTCCTGTGTGATGGGCAGAAGTGATATTTTCCTGTGTGATGGGCAGAAGTGTAATTTTCCTGTGTGATGGGCAGAAGAATAAAATTTTCCTGTGTGATGGGCAGAAGAAAATTTTCCCGTGGTATAAACAAAATAGTGTTCTCGTATTGGATAGGCGGACGAAGTGTTACTAAGTCGATGCATGTTTCCCGTGAGAGATAGGCAGATGAACTCTTCAGTATCTAGACGTAGGATTTCCCCGTAAGGAACACAGTACAGGATTGCGTTCTTATATTCGACAAAAATACTTCTCCCAGTGAAGTCAATTCCGGTATTGACAAGATAGCGTTGAAATCAGATTTGTAGATAGTGTTCCCCAAATAGTGGTGCAGTTTATTTCGCAATCTATTTTTGCAGTTGGCAAATTTCCGGGTTTATTTTGTATTCAACCGTCTCGTACCTCGATTGGCCGAAGTCTCCGGGCATTTCACCCAGTCGGGTCCAAATCGTTTGAATAGGGGCAGCTGTTGCACCCCAAAATTTGACCAACTTGTTTTACCTGATTCTATGTTTCATAGCTTTAGCATTTGCATATTAGATCATGTACATAATTCATTCATCTGCATAGCATAGCATAACAAGTCATCCAACAAGGGATCAAATGCCATTCTTATTTCAAAAAGCATGTCAAGAGGTTCTTATTCAAGTTCATGACTATCCAAGAAATCAAGAAGAAGAGAAGTTTCTGAATTAGGGTTTCTGAGTAAAATTCCCTGGTTTATGTCAAACTTCCAAGCAAAGTAATTCAAAATGCAAGTCTCAAATGGATCCTTGGCCAACATGAAACTTGTAGAGTATCTCAAGACCTTTAATTTGAGTGGTGGAAGGTATCAAGGAGATTTATAGAACTCAAGTTATTGTTCTTGCAAGTTACAGGTCATCAGAGGCATCTGAAATTTGTCTGTGAAAGTTACTTGACTTCCAAGTAACTTTTGCCCCTTAAGGAGCTTTCAATTGGATTTTTGGCCAACATGAAAGTTGTTCCTCATGATCTTAGATTTCTAGAAAGGTATGGTATGCCTCAATCTGATTTGTGGAGCTCTACTTATGATCTTGGCAAGCCAAGGGCATTTTGGTCATTTGGAGGTTATAAGTCATTTCAAGCATAAGGCCATATCTCCTACTTCCAAGCTTCAAATGGAAAAATATTCAACATCAAACTTGCTTAGAATGATGTTTTAAGGCTAGTAGGGAGGTCAGAGATGTTGAAAAGGCTCATATCAAAAAGTGATAAAAATGGCCTAAAAATGAGGCATAAGTTAATTCAAGTGAATTTGAAAAATGGAAATCCCAAGTTATAAATCCAAACCATGTCATATAATAGGTCATTTTGACTCCAAATGACATTCTAAGAACAATGGTTCAGCCACAATTTTGATTTGAGGCTTGGATCATAGGGTTTCTTTGTAATTTGATTACTTGCATAATAGGGTACCAAAGCAAAACAAGGAAAAACTCAATAAACAAGGAAGATATGCATTGTAACTGATCCAAAATATCATGTGGGGATAAATTCAAGTTGGTTACCAATATTACAAGGCATTTGGCATGAGATATCATTTAAGGAGAAATGAAAATTCAAAGTACCATTGCATGAAAAGATCAAATTCTCATGGGAAGATCCTAGATGATTCTAGGGGGTTCTAGACTATTCTAATCCATTCTATATAATGAGTGCAACTTGCATTGAGGCAAGGTTGGTGTTGATTGTGGTAGAGAAGAGAGTGTGAAATCATAAAGCTTCATTTGCAAATTACATTGAATCTCTTGATTCTTCTTCATTGCCATCTCATTTTTCTTCACAAACCTTCTCCATAAACATTCCTGAGTGTGTTCATATTGGTTTGAGGCTCCATTGATGAAGATTTGAAGGTGCTCACACTGAAATTGCAAGGAAGCAAATCCCATTGGATCTTGAAATACAAGCTTGCTACATCAAATCTTTTGCATACAGAAGAATATTCATCATCTAGGGAGCATTCTTGAAGAGTTGCAAGGTCTGAAAGCAAGAGTTTCATCACCTACCATTCCAAGAAGCCAGGTATGCAAAACCATTTCTACACCCTATTCTAGGCATGGCTAGGGTTAATTATTAGTGTAGATCTGTTAGAGACAATTAGGTGATCAATCTTGATGAGTTTGGGAGCATTTGGTGAGGTTTCAACTATGGAGGTCAATTCTTGGATGAGCAAGATCGTGTTATATATTGAGTGTTAAGGCAAGATTAATGGCTGATATTAACTAGGGTAACATAAGGATCATTTTGATGTAAAGATAGCTGAGTTTGGGTGAGGTCGAAAATGGATCACATTTTGAGTTCAAGGTGGTTTCACATTCGGTTTGCACGATAGAGAGTGTTTCAATGTATTTCAATGCCATGGTTGTGTTCAGCTTGGAAAATAGAGCAAGTTTGGTTTTTACATGTTGAGATTTGGTGCTGAAATGAAGGCGTACGAATGAGGAGAAGATCTGTGCATGAATTCTGTTTCATGGTGGTTTTTTCTGCAAACCCTAGACGTGAGGAAGAAGACGACTCACCAGCCGTCAGATCACGCGCGGACTGGTTGACCCAAAGAATAATCCAACGGTCCAAATTCAAACGCGAAATGAGAGGGAATTCTGATGCCATGGAATTCTGATGCCATATTAAATAGAAAATTGAATATTTTTTCATGGGAGTTTTTTCTCCCTTTTCACATTTTTGTCAAGAAAAATATAAAATCATAAAATTGCCATTTTATTTCATTTTAGTATTTTTTGCATATTTTTCATTTTAATTGCTTTTTAATTCTTTTATATTGATGCATGATTTTGTAGATTTTAGTTTAGGTAGCTCCCTTTAGATTTTTAGGTCAATCTTTTTAGGTTAGTTAGATATTTGTTTTAGGTTCCCCCTGGATTAATTCCATATTTTTGTGATGATTTTTAGGATAGTTTTGATTAGATGCTATTAGGTTGTATAGAATTAGGTTAAAACTTCAACTTAGGTGCATTAAAACAATTTCTTTTGGGTTTTTTAGGACAAGTTAGGCTATGGGGCATATAGGGTATTAAGGGTAGGTTTAGTAGATCCCCTAGAAATAATATTAGAATTTTCCCTACTATATTAATATTTTTAGTATATTTTGCAATTGTATGCTTGTTTGGTGTGCCCTTTTGGGGTTTGTTTTGTTTGTATGGGCTTATTGGGCTTGCTTGGGGTGTGGGTTTGATTTGAAGAGCATGTTGATGGAGCATATTGAAGACAAAGTTGAAGTTGAAGATCAAAGCTTGATGAAGATGCTAGGCTTGCTTGAAGATTGTTTGAAGATCATAGGACCTAGGAGCCAGGTAGAGCTTTAGAGTAGAAATATGATTCAGAAACATGGATGGCTTCTATTGCCTCCATTCTTCTCTATGATTCAAAGTCTCTCTTTGATACTCACCTCCTTCCTTTGGAAGGATTAGTGACAGTATCTAGGAGATAGAACTTTTGAGAGAAACAGTCTGTATTTTGTTAACAGTCTGTATGCCACCTTTGGTGGTTAACTGACTGTTTAACATCCCAAATCATCTTGTGAACTATTACTCATCTAGGAGAGCTTGCTTTGAAGAAACTTTGAAGATTGAAGATGAAGTCCCTTGCCTGGAAGACTGATATAAGAAGGAGCTTGTGCTGTTTAGAGTTGATGGTGCTGTTTAGAGCTGGTGATGTATTGTTTGAGTTTCTTGACTGTATTATTTGATAATTTTCCCCTGGAGGTTGAAGTGAGGTTGTTTCACTTTGCCCATTGTTTTCTAGGTTCGAGGTTGAGTGGGACTCCCTTGCCTCGCTTGTATTGCTGCATTCATGCATTTTACCGCTTTACTGTATATATGCCGTTGTTTTTCCGTTTATCCCCTTAGGATCTCTGTTTCTCTCTGCGCAAGAGAGAAATATGACAGACATTAGGTTCTCATCCATGCATGACAACATTAGGGTAGATTTTGATTCCCTTTTTCAACCATAGGTTTTAGAGTTCTGTCTCTTCTTTCTCAAAACAATCAGAAAAACACAATAAACATTTCAAACACAATAAAAGCCAGTTCTTCCGTAAAAGACTGTGAACCAATCAAAACGTCATTTTTGTCCGCTTGGACCAGTAATCAGAAAAACCTTTTTCAGAAGGAATAAAAACAATCAAGACAGACTTGTGTCGTGCGTGGCCCGAACTACGTTTGCTCTGATCTTTCATGCTGTATGAAAGTATGTAGGCATAGGATGCGATATCCTAGCGAGCAACCTTCCCCTCCTTTCCAGTAGGTAGGCGAACTACGTTGACTCTGATTTCTCATTCCAGACGGGAATTGTAGGCATAAAGTGCGATACTTTGCCGAGTCATTTTATTTTCTTTTAACCCCAGGCCTGTAGAATAGATAGAATAACAATCCGTACCAGAAAACAAGCGTGGATCCCGTCGAGTACGACGGACGTGAGGGGTGCTAATACCTTCCCCTTGCGTAACCGACTCCCGAATCCAGGATTTGGTTGCGATGACCATTCCTTTCCCGTCTTTGCGGTAGGTTTACTTCGAGCATTTCCTTTCCCTTTGTTTGGGATAAATAATGCACGGTGGCGACTCTTCTGTTCATCCGGCGCCGATTTTCGCAGTAGCGACAGCTGCATCCTACACTAATGTTACTCGGCAGGTAGTGGCCCGTTTCATAAAAAAGGAGATTATCTATCGTTACGGAATCCCGAGCCGAATCATAATGGACAATGGTATTAATTTGAACAACAAAGTCATGAAAGAATTGTGCGATGACTTCAAAATTGAACATCATAATTCTTCTCCTTATCGTCCCAAGATGAATGGAGCTGTAGAAGCTGCGAATAAAAACATCAAAAAGATCTTGCAAAAGATGGTGAAAACTTACAAGGATTGGCATGAGATGCTACCATTTGCCTTGCATGGGTACAGAATGTCCGTCCGCACTTCAACAGGGGCAACCCCTTTTTCTTTGGTATATGGAATGGATGTGGTACTTCCCATTGAGGTCAAGATACCTTCTTTAAGAGTCATAATGGAAACCAAGCTTGAAGAAACAGAATGGGTGAGAGAAAGGTTTGATCAGTTGAATCTTATCGACGAAAAGCGCATGTCTGCAATGTGTCATGGTCAGTTGTATCAGAAGAGGATCAAGAGAGCTTTTGACAAGAAAGTTCGTGTCCAAGAATTCCGCGAAGGGGAACTTGTACTCAAAAAGATTTTACCAGTTCATAAAGACGCACGGGGAAAGTGGGTGCCCAACTATGACGGCCTGTTTGTTGTGAAGACAATCTTCTCAGGAGGCTCATTGATTCTCACTACCATGGATGGAGAACAACTTACTCATCCAGTGAATTCTGATGCAGTACGAAAATATTACGCCTAAAAAGAGCCCAATAAGTCGAAAACTCAAAGGAACGGCTTATGCAAAAGTTAGGGTTGAAGAAAAAGAAAAGAAAAGAGAAAAAAGAAAAAAAGAAAAATAAAAGCTCGCTAAGTTGAAAACCCGAAAGGGCGACTTAGGCAAAGATGAGCGTCCCGGTGGATTGAAAACCTGAAAGGGCGGTCCAGGCAAAAGTTAGGGACAAAGGCGTTTCACTGCATAAGAAGAGTTGTCACTGCTTCGAAAGGTTGTCACCATTGCGAAAGATTGTACAGGAGATCCACTTCCAACTGCTCTCATCAAAAGCAAGGATTTGGGGGATTTTAGTCTTTAGGAATGGATGGTCATGGGATTCAATGTAACCTTGTCCACTTTGCCATTTTTTCACTTGTAAAATTTCTATGGAATTTTGTCATTTGCAATATTTCATTCTTGAATAAAATCAGTTTTGAGCCATTCTTTCCTTTGCAACTTTACCCTTTCCTGTATTTTCTTTGTTATGCAAAATATTGTTCGTTGATCAACGATAATTTTGAAAGCATTAGGGTCAAATTATTTGAATAAAAATTGAAAAGACTAACAAACATAAAAACTTTAACTCATGGAAAAAGTCAAGGAAAATCACACTTCCCCGAGACCTCATGGTAGCGGAAGCTTTGATATGTAATCCAATTACATTCCCCGATGAAGCGTAAGCAAGTCGAACTGCCGATTCTCCTTTGATCATGTGTGGGTATCAGAACTGGAAAACTGTTTTCTCAAGGAACCTCTTATGATGATATAAGGATTGGTCCCCAGTAGAAGATTTCTGAGCATTGTGTTTTGAATTTACTTTGTCATCTCTGAATAGCTTGTTTAAAGCTCTGTTCCCCTATTGAGAGTGGATCTATTTGTCAAAGACTGGATACACCTTTTTCAGCCAAGGTTCAGTGTGATTCATTCAGTCTCTCGAGTTCGGTGTGTTATCTGTCGATTCCTTGTGAATGACTGATCACTACTAGTGAACTTTCGCCTAAAAGTCCAGTTGTAACGGGCATTATTTTAAAAGCCAATCGTCATTCGTATTCTTTTGGTCGTCACCATATTTTCCTTTGAAACCGGTCGTAACTGGCATTATCTTAAATTCCACTCGTCGGTATCCTTATTTCGGTCGTCACCACCTTTTTCCTTTAAAGTCCAGTCGTAACTGGTAATGTTCGAAATCCAATCATCATTGGTATTTTTTTGGTCGTCACCATATTTCCCTTTGAACCCAGTCGTAACTGGCGTTGTCTTAACTCCACTCGTTATTACCTTTTTGGTTCGGTTTGATACCAACCTTTCCCTCTGAAGTCTAGTTATCACTAGCAAATCCCCTGTGAAATCTAGTCGTTACTAATTGATTTCCGTTTAAGTCCAGTCGTAACTGGCAGATGTTCGAAACCCAATTGTCATTGGTATCTAGTTGGTCGTCACCAACCTTCCCCATGAAAGTCCAGTCGTAACTGGCATCACTTGGAATCTGTCGCTTCCGCGAAAATAAGGTGCCGGCAAAACAGAAGAGTCGCCACCTTTTGATATTTATCCCTCGGAACGGGAAAGGAAACGATCGGAAAAACCTGACAAAAAAGGTATAAGACAAGGTCATCGCAACCGTTGTCTGGGTTCGGGAGTCGGTTACGCAAGGGGAAGGTATTAGCACCCCTCACATCCGTCGTACTCGACAGGATCCACGCTTGTTGTGTTTACTGGACGGGTTGGTTTTATCTATCTACCTATCAAGGTTGGCTTAAAAGAAAAGAAAAATGACTCGGCAAAGCGTCGCGCTTTATGCCTACGTATTCTCATCAGAGAACGAGAAATCAGAGTCAACGTAGTTCGCCTAACTACGGGTTACGGGGAAGGTGGCTCGCCAATACTTCAGTATTGTGCCTACATACTCTCAACAGGTATGAGAGATCAGAGCTTACGTAGTTCGGGATAACACGGATTACGGGGATTCAGATTCATCTGTTTTATCGAGTAGGGTTAAACAGCAGTTCCAGCAGTTAGGGACAAAGCCTGTTTGCGGTGGCGCTGAAGTTTAACGACACTCTTTTCTTCAGAAAAGCTTCCTTTGAATTATGGGCCCACGGGGCAAAATGGTTTGAAGTTTGTTTTCTGTCTTTTACGAAAGAACTATTTTTTATTGTGTTTGCAACTAGTATCGCACTAGAGACTATGACCTGAGAGTGAATGCGTCGTATGTCACCCAAAGGGTACCATATTAAACATCCAGACTGTTGAAAATAAACTCTCCAACAATCCTTTCTCAGATAGCTTAAGGCTCGTAACGTACGACGTCAGTTAACCTTTATTATTGTATTTTCATTTGTTTTGAGAAGAGAAGAGAAGGGGCTCAACTAAAGGGAGACTATCAAGTCCTAATGTTGTCATGCCAAGGATTCATCCTATGGTTGAGGTTTGAAACAGGGAACTCCTAGAAGTTATCATGCATAGGTTTCAACCTAAAGTTCTATCATCACTTCCTTATCAAAGGAAGTGAGATTCCTAGGGGATCATGTCAATGATAAACAGAAACAGGTAAAGCATCAGCTGAAACAATAAACAGTAAACGACTGTAAAAGGCATGCAATGCAAGTGAGGGAGGAAATGTGTGTGGCGCATCAGCCTCCACAAGCTCATCTCAACCTCAAGCCAGATATGAATAACTGCAATCATACAACAAAAATAAAATTCCATCAAGCAAGATAGGAGCAACTGCAATCATACAGAAGAAATAACATGCCATCAGCAAAATAAACCACATGGGCAAGGGAGTTGGGCTCTACCGAATACCCGCAAGCAAAGCCATACAGTAAAAATACAAGCAGAGGGAGCAACTCAACCTCTAGTGCAATCATGCTCCTAGCTTAAATCTATCTAGATATGGACTTATTCTAATGCATCAAGCAAGTCAAACAAGGCACATCAGTACAGAAAAGAAAACAGACAAGAAAAGAAAGCAGATCAACAGCTTCCACAGCTAAACCAACTTTTGACAGCATTCCAATCATCAGTCTTCAACAGCTCTTCAGGGTTATCATCTTCAATAGCAAGTATCAACTTGCTTCTCCAAGTTTCCTCATAAGTATCCACCTATTCTTTCTTCTCCAAGCTTCAGCTCTTCAGTCAATTCCACCTTCAGGCTTCACTCTTAACTACAAGTATCAACTTGATTCCCTTAGGCTCTCAGTGCATCAATGTAATTATCAGCTTATCCTTTATTCTTCAAGCCTCAACTCTTCACTCACTCTCAATTGAATCCTCTTCATAAGTGTCAACTTGTTCTTCAAACTTCAGCTCTCTCTTCTTTACCAGTATCAACCAGCTCTTCCTGATCTACAAGCTTTAGCTTCTCAGAGTAATCTTCAATCACATGGAAGTATCAACTTCATCCTTCAATCTTCTTCAAGCAAGGAACTCCATCCTCTAATCAAGGGAGAAATATGCATCTATCAAGAGCAAGGTTTGGATGATTGGTAGCAGAGTGAAGACCAAAGGTCACCACTAAGCATCCTGTCATCAGAGAAAGGGACCCTCAAAGGTTCTACCAATTTGCAAAGAGCCACACATCCTACCAAAGGAGGGATGAGGCCTTTACAAAGGGACCTTCCATCATAGGGAAGAATGGAAGTGATCAACATCATCCATGTTTGTGAAGGAAGAGAACTATCTAGAAGCTCTGCCTACAAAACCCTAATCTTAACCTAATCAAAACTACACCACAAGAAGGGAAGATCTTCAAATCCAAGCCTCTTCAAGAAATCCAATGCATCTTCAACTTGTCTTCATCATCATCCAGGAACAAGCAAAGCAAAACCCTAATCTAAGGGAACTAAAGATGTTAACCTAGTTGAGTTGGTGCCTTAGAATCATCTAAAACTAGCACCTAAACTAAAATTAATCAAAAATAGTAAACTATCTTGTAAATTTCTACCAAAATTCCTAAGGGATCCTAATTCAATCATGAATCTACCACACAAAAATCAAAGGTTGAATCATCCACCTAGTCTTAAAAATAAAATCTAAACCACAAGGTATCAACCATAAACCCTAAAAATGGAGCTCTAAAGGTTTCAACCTAAACTACCACCTATGTTCATCACAAAAATGTGAGAAAAATCTATGGGGAGAATGCATATCTGTGCTAACTACTCACAAAAAATCAGGATCAAAATCATCACCACATGATCACACAAAATTCCACAAAATCAAGTATCAAACATAACTATTTTAATATCAATTAAAATATGAAAATTCCCATAAAATCAGAAAATGCATGAAATAAAAATATTTTTTATCTAAAAAATACTAGATTCAGTCATGAATATAATGCAAAAAGAATGGGGTTAATTGGATCATTTTTCAATTTTATATGATTTAATCAAGGACCATGAATAAAATGAAGAAATTAAAGAAAATCAAAAGAAAAAGATAAATGCACGGTGCAGATAGTAAACACAATCAGTTCAATTCATGGATTGGGCCCTACAAGGGGGTGCTGATATCAAAAGCAATCCAAGCCCAACGCTCCAGTTCTCAATTCACAAAATCAGAAACATTACACGCCAAGGTTCGAACTCAACCCTCTTTGGTCCACACAGCGAAGCCTCTCGAGTCACTAAACGAAACGGTGCGTTTAAGGGGAGGGACGTGTGGCTCAACGTGAGCTCTGGGATCCATAGACCAAGTCAATTTCTCCATTCGAACGAACGGTGAGGATTATGTCTTCCTCGTTTCAAACCTGCAACTCACGCGCGCAAACCCAAATCGCCGGTGGCTTTTCCGGCCACCCCTGTGCAACCCTAGATCCTTCTACACTCAACCATTGGTCACGATGTCTACATGAATCTTGACCAGAATTTCCTCAGGAATCTAACCATGCCACTAGTTTATGTTGAAAACGCATGGTTCGTAAAAACAAGATCTCAACCGAAAATGGAAGGAACCCTAACTTGTCTCTAACCATCAAATTAACTAACCAGAATTCATCTACATGCTAAGGGGAACCTAACCACATGCTTATAATGGATTAAAAGTACATAATCAAAGAGATATTTAAAGAACTTAGAACCAACCTTGAAGCTTGGATTGCAGTGGTTATGCGCCTCAATTCTCTCTCAAACTATGCAGAATCCTTCAAGGAGTAATGGTGGACAATTCTTGATGCTCAATTCTTGCTGAAACCTCTTGATTCTCCAAAACGCATTTCCAATTTTCAAGCTTTTTCTTCACTTCACATCAATGGATTCTCAACAGAATTCTGCTCCAGAAACTTCCAAATTCGTTCTGATTCATATTTATAGTGTGTTCAGATGGATATCCAGCCCAAACTAGGCCCAATTATGGATTTTGGATATTCACCTTTCCTTCCAAATTTCCACATGGAAGTGTGCCTTCAAGCCTTACTCAGGATCTAAACTCAATCCAAACCATTCACTTAATCATTAAGGAGTGTGATGTAATGGTTTTTTTCCTTTGGTTTTAACATATGGAGTGTATATGATATGTTTCTTACTTGTGAAGTAACTATCCAAATGACCATGTTATGGACCTCAAATCCAAAATGTGGCAATGCCAATATTTCTAAAACATTAATTCCATTCAAAATGACCACAAATTTGACTTGGAAACATGTTAATCTCATTTATTTTGAATTTTCTCATTTTAATTCATTAAAATGGCTTTCATGTGAAGTTTCTTCAACCAATGCTTGATATAATCCATATCAATGGACACTTGATGTTTAGACAAGCTAAAAAAATCATTTTGAACAACTTTCATGTTGAACAAAAATCCATTTGGAGCTTGGAAATAGGAGTTATGGCCTTATGCTTGAAATGACCTGTAATCTCCAAATGACCAAAATGCCCTTGACTTGTCAAAGCCATAAGTTGAGTTCTACACATCCAATCATGGACTTCTGGTACTCTCTAAAAAGCTAAGAGAATAAGGAACAACATTCATGTTGACCAAAAGTTCATAGGAATCATCCTTCTTGGGAAAAAGTTTGATGCAAGTTGGGTAACTTTCAAGCCCCCAAATTCACATACCTCAGATGACCTGTAACTTGTCAAAGTCATAACTTGAGTTCTACAAATCCTATCAAGGACTTCTAGTAATAAAATTAAAGATAAGATAAATCTCTATAACATTCATGTTGGGGAAAAGATGAGATGACAATCACATCTTGAGCTAAACTGCCTTGAAGATAGGGGTCAAACTAGGGGATTTTACACTGTCAAGCCTTAGAAACCCTAGCTTGAAACTTCTCAAACTCTTCAATCATGATGAGTTGACCTTGGAATAATCCTTATAACATCTCAATGCATCAATCCATGATCACATGGATCTTGAATTAGGTCTCAACCTTGTTCACATCATCAGTTGACTTAGGGTTGACCCAGTCAAACCCTGGCTGCACCAATCATGGCTGAGGCTTCTCAATCTTGCACAATGACTTGTCTAGGCCTCAAAATGATCTTCAACACTTCTCATGAGCTCTTTCAAGACCTCAAGTCTAACCTCATGGCTTCAGAATCATCTGAGGACTTCCCACAACTCTCAAGTTAGGAGGCACACACACTCTTGGTTTCAACCATTCTCTCTGAGGATCTTTTAACTTCTCTGACAAGGATATCAACCCTTGAACACTTGAATAACCTTCTCAACTAGCTTCATAGTCTTGTATAGCTCTTAATGGGTAATCATACCTCTTGATCTCCTGCATACATGTCAATGAAATGCAAATGATAATGTTAATGTGAATGAAATGAAACATGAACTAGGTAAAGAAATGTAGGGCAAATTTTGGGGTGCAACAAAATCCAATCGTTATTGGTATTTTCTGGTTTGGTCATTACCAACCCCCCAGCAAAAGACTAGTAGCTTGCTAGCTTTCTCGTAACCACATGTGTTGGTATACCCTGATTTGGTCGTCACCAATTTCCCCAGTCGAAGTCCTGTATTACCGATTGGATTTGAAATTTCCTTTGTTGTCATCTCAGGGTGGTCATTACCATTACCTCCAGGAAGTCTAGTGGTTACTAGCACTGTTTAAACTGCTTGTTAAAACTGGGTGACATCATTATCCCCAGCAAGACCTTTTTCCCAGACAAGTCTCGGAGATCTAGTCGTCACTAGTATCCCCAATACGTTTTGTCTTTGTTTCTAGTCCATTCCTGAAGATCCCGTTTGAACTCTTCACTATAGGAAGCTCCTCATCTGATCATCCCCAGTGAGGTTCGTGTTTTAAATTCCCCAGCAAAAATTCGCTCGTGTCCTCGGTGGAAATCTACCTTGTTCCCCGGTGAAGTGTTTGCTTTTCCCCAGTAAGATTGTCATCTTCATTAGAATTTGCGCATCCTCATGTGAAAGTTTTCCTCTCAGTTACCACTAGTCATGTTTGAACTATTGATTGTTATATCGCAGTTTCCCCAATGTCGGATCCACAATGCCAGGTCCCCGCGAGTAGTTACTCGTTGTTTTGTTTTTTCTGTCTTCTACATATGTCTTGCATCCAAGCATCATGAAGCATAATTTAGAATTCATGACATATCATGACCTGTCCTTTTGCATATCATCGGATCTAAGGGACAAAATTTTCGGTTTTCTATATTTAAATACCTTTCACTGCGATTCTACGAGGATCATCATCCCTCAGTTCCATCTAGTGAAGATATTTAAATAGGGGCAACTGTTGCACCCCAAATTTTGACCCCTTAGATTCTCATTATCATTTTAGGAGCATACTATTGAATTTTCTAATCTTAACCCAGTGCAAGTCTGTCTTTGTCAAATTGCAGATGAATCAGGGTTTCGTGCAGTCAAAATCGAAACTTCAGGGTTTGTGATTAGTCAATGTTTTGGGCTCATTCAAATAGGAAACAAGGTCAAGGGTATTATATAATGTCAATTGAGAAGCCAATGTGAGGTTGTTACCCCAGAATTCAGAGCAGTGCATTTCAGAGCACCCGATTAGGGTTTTTGACTAGTAAAAGTCAAATGTAGTTTGACTTTGATGTTGGAAGATGTTTAAATAGTGGGATTGTGATTCATGAAGTTCATATAGCTTAATAAAGTTCATCCAAGAAGTTTCAAAGTCTCAGGAGGCCCAGAATGTCAACAGACGACTCGGTAATCATCGATCGGTCGTACGGTTGACCGAAATATCAACTCTCCAAATTTTAGGAATTGGACTTCAAGTTGTGAAACAAAGTTGTTCCTTATGTCATATTGGAATTTCATATCAATTTTCATGACCATTGGATCAAGAATGAAGGAGTAATCGAAAAATCGGGAAATTAGGATTTTGAAAAGGGCTAAATCATAACTCCTTAACCACACATCCAATTGAGTTGGTTCAAAGCTCATTTGGAAGCTCTTGACAAGTCCTACAAAAGTCACTAAGTGGTCCATGATCATAAAATGCATAGATTTGGAGTTATGATCAAATTCATTTCAAGAGGGGAAAAAGACTTAGGGAAATTTCATTTTTAAGATCATTTTTTAGCAACTTTGGAAGGCTTTTTGGCCAAGTTCCTTTTAGAAATTGAAACTCATGAAAACATTAATGTTTTAGAGCTATGTGAGTGCTTTCTAAAAAGTACTAGCACATCTCAAAATGATTTGTGAGCTGAAAGTTATGGTCATGGCAAGTTGGTGGTTTTTCACTTTAGTCCCACATTGTCAAAATTCAAGAAATCATCCTTTCATCAAAATTGACCAATTCTAGCTGGTGAATCATGTTGTATCTGATATGTAGAGAGTTTGAAGCCTGAAAATATGAAATATATGAAGAGGGGATGAATTCTCCAAGCTTTGCAAATTGCCTTGCAAGTTGGTTTGCAACTTGCACCAAAAGTGAAAAAGTGAAGCATGAGGCGTAAAACAAATTCTGAAGCAGCCCTTAAGATATGATTCTAGCCTGCAATTATCCACACTAAACCATCATTGTTCTTGACTATTGAGGCCTGCCTTGCAGCCAAGGAAACCCTTTTGTAGAGGTTTGCTCTAAAAAGTGGAAAACCTTTCTTCAAAGTGAAGAAACCTTCAAATCTGCCCCCTCACTCCTTTGCATATAAATAGGACTCTCCCTCACTTCATTTTCATCATGAACAATATTCTAAAAACCAGAGAAATTGAGAATCCTTGTTGTTTCCACTCCTTGCTCCAAAAATCCCAAAATCACAAACTTGTCAAAAGTGCCAAAAATCTGTCTTGGTGCAAGGGCTGCCAAAACCATTTCCCTACATTCAAACACCTCAATAACCATTCACACAATCCTTAAATATCATATAGAAGGTGTACAAGACCTTAAACCATCCAAAAACTTCACAAACCAAAAAGTCAACTTCATAACCAAGTTACTTTGACCAAAGCTACAAAATCAGCCATATCTTGTTCCATACATTTCCTTGGTGTTCTAATCATCCTAACACCTCTCATATAATATTTCTCAACTGTCCAAAGTGCTAGAAGTCATTGGTGGGTTACATTTCTCCATTTGTCATCATAGTTGCATTTTGCTTAAAAGTGAAGAAAGGATTCAAGGCAAGGAAGTAGATTGAAGTTATCTGGGTTTCTTGATCACTCTAGCTTGTTCAACAAGGTCTACAAGAGGTATGTAGTTTTCCAACATTACCCTTTGCATCATTTTTCATGTCTTTGCATTTTTTAGCATTATGGAGAAATTTGAAGCTATAAACATGTAGCAAGTTTCATGACATTTGGTATTGGATGAATGATTGAATTTTATGAATGTTAACATGTGTATTCAACTTGTTCTTGTCAAGTTTTTATATTGGTATGTTAAAATTTGGTGTTATGTTGTCCAAACAGTTTTTTGAGTAAATTGCTAGCTCATGTTTTGTTGCCTTCACACAAGTTTGGTGGATTTTTGATGTTGTTAATTTCTGGTGTGTTGTGTTATTTTTATGCTCATGAATGTTATCCTTGGTTTTCCTCAATCTAGAATATTGGCATTAGGTCACTAGCTTTGTTTTTGGTTTGTACACTAGTCTTGTTTTTGGGGCTGTTTTGATTTCTGCTTGTGGTGAACTCTGCTGGAATAACCACAAGGCTGTTAGTGGTGCTGAGTTCTTTAGTGAGAATGAGATGGCTTTTTGCCTGTTTTGGTTCTAGCATTTTGAGGTTAAGATGGAGAGTTTGTATTGTTGGGCTGTAGCTGGCAGATGAGTTTTTTGTTGTTACTAGTTGTTGGTGTTTGCTTGGCTTGAGAGTGCAATGATTGGAATTGGTGTGAACTTGGGAGGAGGTTGTTGTCATCACATACACAGTCTAAATTCACATCAGGTTTAAGCTTCACAAATTGTTGGCAGGCTGTTGTTGTGAATTTGGCAAGGGAGTTGAGTATTGCTTTTCCAAAACCTCAAACCATACAACTCAGGGCACTGTGTGTTTTGCTGAGAACAAGTTGGACTTATCTTTGAAAATGAGCTTAGGTTTTGCTGACTATTACAAGTAAGGAATGTGGAGCTTCTTAGGTCATTGGCAAAATTTTGAGTGTGGTCTCCAGGTTATTTTTATGGTATTGGCTGTTGGCTGTCTACATGTTCATACCAGTAGTTTAATTCAGGATTTGTGAGGAGGGATGGCCTGAATGTGTGATTTTTTAGTTACCTCATATCAAGTTGGTTTTGTTTAGTGATGACCTGAATTGCTTTTCCATCTGTTTCATCAGTTTGCCATTTTATCAATGATGTTGTTCACTTGGAATATTTGGACAGGGGTGGTTTTGGGTTAATATTCATGCATCTGTTTTCACCAGTATGCCACATTGTTGGATAGTGATGTTGTTTTTATTTGAAATATTTTGGGATAGGGGTAGATTTGTTTTCATGTTCTTGCATCTGCCTGTACTTTTGCTTTTATTGAACTTAAACACATTCTGTTAATAACAGCCTTGGCACATTCTGCATCAATTCTTGTTTTGTGTTTTTGACCATTTGAGCTTTGAAACATTAACATCATCGTCATGCTTTAGACATAAGGAAACCAGTTCTAATCATCAATACAGTTGCTAATTTGTATGCTTTCAACATTACACAGTCAAAAAAA
Organism: Lathyrus sativus; assembly: GCA_963859935.3. NCBI lineage: Eukaryota > Viridiplantae > Streptophyta > Magnoliopsida > Fabales > Fabaceae > Lathyrus > Lathyrus sativus. Next base: position 853,367,429 of record OZ012735.1, on the reverse strand, counting down.
TCAAAACATGTTGAAAATCCATTTTGAGCACAGGCTGTGGAAAGCTGGTTTTTGCAAACTTGAACATATGTGTTTTCATGTTTGAAAAGTGTATGAGTGATCTACTTTGCCAATTTTGCATAAAATACTACTTTGCACATTTTTCACTATGCATCAAAAAACACATCATTAACCTCACATGCCAATTTTCCATATCAAACTGGTATTGCATCAAATTCATATGGGAAAGCTTTACATCCATATTTGTGTTGTGTTTGCATGATTTGCTTGGTTTAAAACTGACGATCATGAGCTACTCATTTCAAAGTGCATTTTTCCAAGAAAATTACAACTGGACATATCATTTTCACAAACTGTTTGCCTTGCACCTCCTTTTGGACTTAGAATCATTCATCATCATTTATGTGAGTTGTGTGTAGCTTTGGTTTGGATTGAAAAAGGTTTGAAACAAGTCATTCACTTCAAAATGCATTTTTCCAAGGACATTGCCATTTGATATGTCACTTTCATAATTTGTTTTCATTGAGCTTGGATTAAGTGTTGGAATCATTCTTTACCATTTATGAGAACTGTGTGTATACTTGGTTTGGATTAAAAATGGTTGGATTAAGTTGTTCATAGCAAAATGCATTTCAAAACATACAAAGACACCTGCCATCGAATTTTAAAATGGAGGAAGAACCTCAGAAAAATAATCACACCATCATGTTCCTCATGTTTTTCTAGTTAAGATACATATAAAGTTTGTCGCGTTTGGATGAGAAACGAAGAAGTTACGGTATAAAACGTAAATCCCTTTTTGTGTGTTTTTTGCCAAGACAAACCAAGCATTTTACCCTTATTAATTAAAGGGGTGGCATCAATCAACAGATGTATAGCCACCCCAGTGGTAAGACCATTATGCCAAAAACGCCTTGCACGCCTTGTACCTGAGTTCGACCCCTAAGGAGGCAACTCTTTTGTTATTTTTTGGCATTTTTCACTCAAAATTCAAAAAATCATATCTCTCTCAATTTTAATCGTTTTTCACCTGTTCTTTTTTAATTGTTTTCATCTTGATGGGTATTTTCATGTCATATTTTTTATTTTCATGTTTGACAAATTTTTCATCTCTTTTGACTTCGTGCAAGTTAAGTACATTTTACGTTCGTTTATGCATGTGCAGATGAATTTTTCTTTGGTTACACTTGAATTTGTTTGTGATACTTGCTTGTATTCATATCCTTATATGTTAGTTAACATGCTAGGATTTTATTTTTTGGTTGCCACCATGTTTATTTTGTTCCCTCTGTTGAATGTAATTGAACTCGATCTGTCGTCATAGTTCCCGTTAATTCATCTGCGTTGATTGCCATCAATGCACTTTCATCTTTATCATTCCATATGTTTATTTAATGGTTGTCACCATGAGTACGCCTTTATCATGTTGTTAATTTTCTTGTTGTTTTCTTTCCCCAAGTGATGAAGCTTGTTAGCTCTCATCCTGTTACCTCCCCTATCTACTTCCAAAGGAAAAGTCTGTCCATTTGACCCTCATATCACGGAAAAATCTCTTATCCCCCCTTGACTTTGTTAAGTCACTTTAACCCTAGCTTAGAAACCCTTAGACTTTGCTTTAATTCTAAAAGGCCCACCTGTACTAGGAGTGTTCTTCAACTAGAACCCTAGGAAAGAGTTTGTCAACTCTGTGTAAGAATCATCGTCATGATTTCTTACTTCCCCTTTTGAATGTTACAACTTAGATTAGGGAGTTTTGTCAAACTCCACACAAACATTGTCATGTTTGTTCCCCCGTGAACCTTGATCATAATCAAGTGTTCTTTATCCCTTGTGAGGTGAACGACGATTGCTCTGATTCTATCCTAGTTAGGATACGTAGGCAGAAGATCCGACGTCTTTGCGAGCAAACTTAATGTATATAACCTTAGGTTTCAACTCATATCTTTTCCCAAATCCATAGTACATATTTCACACTTAGCAAGCAATCAAACAAAAGGTTCCTGTAGAGTACTACAGATATTTAGGGTGCTAACACCTTCCCTAGGTATAACCAACCCCCGATCCCCGAATCTCTTAAGCGTTGTCGTTACATCGCGAAAAAGGTTTTTCTTTCTTTAGACCTGTCCTTTGGATAAAATAAAGTCCGGTTGTAAAGGAATTAAGATTCAAGTTAATTTAATACCTTGATATCCAATTTTCACCGCAACAGAAATGGTGATTTCACTGGGGAAGTTTTATTGCTTTGAGGGTTTAGCCTATCTTGTTTGAATACTTGCTTATTTGTGAATACTTGTAAATATGTACATATGTGCTCTGTTGGATCTTGGGAACTTTGAGTGGTGAGACAACACTATACCCGTGTTTGAGCGTACTTATGATAGGATGGTGGTATATTCAAGAAGACTTATAGGGAGTTGATTCCCGACCAAGTTGACTTGAGAAAACCTCCGCTCAGTAGAGGCCCTTCTGAAAGTTAGTATTGTTGATCGAGTATTCGTGAAAACAAAGCTACTTTCTACATGGGAGCCCGTGATACTGAGGACCTTTAGATTACCTTTTCCCCTACTATGGCTTTATTAGGATGTAGTGCGGTGACTATAAGGAAGTAATTCCAAAGTAGTTGATACGCGATACTACACTTGGATGAGACTCTCTTGAGAATATTATCGACCACCAAGTATTTGGGAAATTGATAATATCCGAAAGATGGGTCGAGCACTCTGGGAACTATTTTAGAACCTTGCTCTACAGTTTTGAAGGCCTTAGTACATACCTTTGGGGTGGGTAGACCTTGACTCCTTACTCATGTTCTCCAAACCAAAACCTTTATCCGTTTACCCTTTGTGTATATGTGAAATCTGTGCTTACCTGTGTTTGTGCATTCATGCATTCATGAACATCATATCATAAAAGTTTCATGGAACTCAGATCTCTTGTTTGTAAACATTAGGATCATCATGGATAGTGAAAAAACGAAAACCATGAAGTACACTTACAAAAGTCCTAACTTGGATGACATAGAAAGGTTGAGCACTTTGATAACAGATCTAGAAGGATTCAAGAGCAGGTATGGGAACTTATTGTCATTGTTAAGGGTAAAACGGAAGATGGATCTGGGACTTCTCTCCACACTCCTCCAGTTTTATGATCCACTCTATCATTGTTTCACTTTTCCTGATTATCAGCTGGTACCTACACTTGAGGAATATTCTTGCTTGATTGGTTTACCTATTCTTGAAGACTCTCCTTTTCCAATCATGGAGAAGGACCCTAAGGAAGAAGAAATTGCTAAAGCTACGCGTTTGGGATTGGTGGATATTCAGAAAAATATGGTTACTAAGGGAGGAGTCTTTGGTTTGACTGCAGAGTTCTTGGTTGGAAAAGCACAATACTATGCTGATCATTTGAGTATGGATGCATTCGAAGCCATCTTTGCCTTGCTCATTTATGGAATCTTCTTGTTTCCGAGCTTTGATAATTTTGTGGATCTCAACGCCATCAAGATCTTCTTGAAGAAAAACCCTGTGCCTACTTTACTAGCTGACGCATATCATTCTGTTCATCTAAGAAATCTGCATAAAGGAGGAATGATTGTCTGTTGTGTCCCGTTGTTATATAAGTGGTTTATTTCTCACTTACCTAAGGCTCATACTTTTTGGAAGGAAAGTTGGTGGTCTCCGAAGATTATGGCTCTTACTCACTCTGATATTGATTGGTACAGCCGTAGTTATGATGGGATAAAAATCATTGACAGTTGTGGAGGCTTTGGTAACGTACCTGTCCTGGGTACAAATGGAGGAATCAGTTATAACCCTGTTCTCGCTCGCCGTCAGTTTGGATATTCTTTGAAGGGAAAACCGAACAACGCTCATGTGGAGAATATTTTCTTTAAAGGAAGTTCATAATTGAAGGGAGAAATTCTAAAAGCTTGGGGACGTGTACACAAGAAAGGAAAGGAAGACTTAGGGAAGCCTAATTGCGTCTCTCTCGAGCCTTATCTCCAATGGGTCCGAAAGAGAGCTATTCAACTGAAGACGCTTTATTCTCAGCAGAAACCCATGGCTTTAGAGGAAGAACATGCAATGATCTTTATGTCTGAAGAGGAGAAGTTAAAGATTGCTTTGAGGAAATCACAACAAACTGAAGTAGCCTGGAAATACAAGTACCAAGTGGCCATGGAAGAGAATGATGAAATCCGTAGACAACTACAGGTGAAAGACGAAGAAATGATTGCTTATAAGAAGAGGAAGACACAGGAAGGCTTACCTTCTTCCAGCTCTCAGCCAACTCCATGGAAGCTGGTCGTGGACAAACTCATTCTCGAGAAGACTCAGATGGAAGAAGAAATCAAGAAACTCAAAGCAAAAGAAGACTTTTATTTAGAATACTGTCAGCCTTATATTTAGGACTTTTGTAAAATGTACTAGATATTTTGTAATGCAATCTTGAAAATCAATGAAACGAAATGATGTTTTGATCTGAGTTCCATGAAACCTTTGCATTTGCATTTACACTAATTAATCATTCAAGGAACTAAAGATTGTTTTGCAGATATTATAGGATGGATTCTGGAAAGAAAGAAGAGGTTGTGTTCCAAACACCAAAATTGGAGAACTTGAAGAAACTGGTAAGTTTAGTAGAAGACCCCGAAGCATTCAGAGAGAAGCATGGGAATATGTTGTCTTTGCTAGAAGTTCAAGTATGTGAAGAGATGTTATCCGCACTCGTGCAGTTCTATGATTCGACCTATCACTGTTTCACCTTTCCAGAATATCAGTTGTTACCAACCTTGGAAGAATATTCCGCCTTGATGGGAGTAGGCGTCACTCTTAGACCATTTTCTGGAAGAGAATGGACTCCTAATGAAAGAGCAGTTGCAGAGGCCGCGTATTTAGAGGTGGAAGAGGTACGATCTCATATGATTGCTAAGGGAGGGTTGTATGGATTTCCAGCTATGTTCCTGTATGAAAAAGCTCAAAGCTATGCCTTGTCAAAGAATATTGAAGCATTTGAGGCCATTTTGGTTTTACTAATTTACGGACTGTTCCTGTTCCCGACTGCTAATGATTTTGTGGATGCAAATGCAATCAACCTTTTCTTAATCAAAAATCAAGTACCTACCTTACTGGCTGATACGTACTTTACCATCCACCGTAGGAATCGTTATGGAGTTGGACGAATTGAGTGTTGCACCATTCTCTTGCACAAGTGGTTTATTTCGTACTTGCCAAAAGTTCCAGCCCTCTGGGATAAGCAAAATGGGCTCTCATGGATAGAAAAGCTGCTATTGCTTAAACACTCAGATATTAAGTGGTATGACCCTATGTATGGAGGGATTACCATGATCCAAAGCTGTGGAGATTTCCCGAATGTACCACTTATCAGCGTCAATGGTTGCATCAGCTATAATCTTATTCTGGCTCGTCGACAGTTGGGGCACCCCATGGAAGATGAACCAGACCCAGACTTTTTTAGAAGCTTTTACCTTGAAGAGGGGAAGAATCCCGCTTACAGGGCTCGAATTGTGTATGCTTGGCATTATGTCCACACGAGGGGAGTAACTGCCCTAGGTTACCACGGCACTACTGTTTCAGAATCTTACTTATCATGGGTAAGAGAAGCAGCGTTGAAGATGTTCTATACTCGCTTTGAGCCTGACTCACCCAAACCTACTCTCGTAGAAGAATTGAAAGCTGCTTTGGAAAAAGCTGAAAAAGAAGGAAAGACTTGGAGAGATAAGTATTTCAAGGCTATGCAAGAGAAGGAAGAACTTCAAGAGTTGATCCGTCAAAGTGGAAAGAGAAGTCATCCAGAAGACGAAGGGCCATCCAACCAGAAGATCTAAAATCCTTTTTCTGTTTCATTTCATCATGTATTTTGTATTGAAGACTTGTATTTCAGTTTCAGAATAATTATTGTAAAACTCTCAGTTATTAATCTATGAGGACTTTTGAATTTGCTTATTTTCCCATTGTTATAATTTATGCAAATATTTCTTTGGATTCCTTGAATGATTAATTTTGCATTTGTCGCATGTCGCATTCATAAGCATTGCATGTGCATATTCTTGTGTTGTGTCTCATCTCGTTGTCTTGTCTCCAGAAAGAATCACACTGAATCCTCAACACCGATACAACACCCGAGCCCAAGCTCGCCTAAGAATGGAAGGACAAAATTTGGATGTGGACAGAATTGTTAATGAACTTGGAGAGCTACGAGGAGGCATGGGGCAGATCATGGAAGCCCTACAAGTCATTCCTGCAAAGTTGGACACTTAAGTCATTGTTGTTTCTGAAATCACTGGCATAGCTATAGAGCCAATCCCAACGGTAGTCACTGTTGAAAATGTTCCACCATATGGGTTGCCACCGGGTTTTGTACCGCCACCAGTAGTCAATCAACAAGCAGTTCCTTTGGGGCCAGAAATTCCTTAAGTTATTCCTACTTACATTCAGCATTCTGTTCAGGTTCAAGCGTGCCCTGTTTTTCATAATCCTCCACCAGTGTACGAAGGTCTTGATGGGTATGAAGAAGAGAGCGGACGACATGATAAGTTGAAAGAAAGTGTAGAGACTATCGGTAGGAAAGTCAGAGCAATGGAAGGAAATGATATCTTTGGTACTGATGCCAAAGATATGTGCTTGGTATCCGGGTTAGTAATTCCGCAAAAATTCAAAGTTCCTAATTTTGATCAGTATTCTGGGGCTACTTGTCCTCGGACGCATCTGATTATGTATTACCGAAGAATGGCCGCTCACGTGGAAGATGACAAGTTAATGATTCACTGTTTCCAAGATAGTTTGAAAGGAGCTCCTGCTAAATGGTATTTGGGCTTGGATCAGTATCGCATTCATAGTTTCCAAGACTTGGCTGATGCTTTTGTGAAACATTACAAGTACAACATGGATTTAGCCCCTGATCGAAGACAGTTACTGAGTATGTCGCAGAAGAGTTCGGAATATTTCAAAGAGTATGCACAGAGGTGGAGGGAAACCGCTTCTCAGGTAGAACCTCCTTTGAGTGAAAAAGATTTAACAGATTGGTTCGTCGATACAGTGAGACCGGAGTTTTATGAGAAAATGATCAGTAGTGTAACCGCCAATTTTTCGGATATAGTAGCAGTGGGGTGAGAGTGCAGTTAGGAATGAAAAATGCGAAGGTGGCTAGCAGTTCCAGCAGTTCCGGTAACAACAATGTCAAGAAGCTCAGCAGTAATTTTCACAGAAAGAAGGAAGGGGAGACGAATGCAGTAACAGTGGGAAGAAAGAGTCGGACCTGGAGACCACCTTACCAACAGTACCAGCAGAGTTATGTTCAACAACCTCAGCAAGGTTTTGTTCAGCAGCCTCAAGCGAGTTATGTTCAGCAATCCCAACAACAACGACCAATGTATCCGTTGCAATATGCCCAGCAACCTTATGTGGCAGCTGTAACTCCGGCTTTCAGTCATCCTATTCCCAGTTATCAGACAGTGCAGCCAGCACCTGTATATCAGCCAATTCAACAAGGGTATCAACGAGCGCCCAACACTCCACCCTATCAACAACATCATCAGCCTAGAGCTCAGGCACCCAGACAAAACTACCAGAATCGAAGACCAACAACAAAACCTCCACTTCCTCAGATACCGATGACTTACACCGAGTTGTACCCCTCCTTAGTGCAGCAGGGATTGGTAAAAACACGACCATTAAACCCAGACACTACATCTCCTCACTATAATCCAAACGCTCATTGTGCCTTTCACGAAGGTGTTGCTGGTCATGATTTAGAAGGTTGTCTTGCTTTAAAACATCTTGTCAGGGAGTTGATAGAAAAGAAGATCTTGTCTTTTGATAATGCACCCCCGAATGTCAAAAGTAATCCATTGCCGAACCATAGAGGGGTCAATACGGTAGAAGAAGTGTCAGATGAAAGGATGGTCAGAGATGTGTCAGAGATTAAAACCCCGTTGAGGTTATTTCACGAGAAATTACTGAAAGCAGGATTGATAGAGGATACCCATAATGATTGCGAAAAATGTTCTAGTGATTCTAGAGGTTGTGATAAGATACGAAGAGGTATACAAAGGTTGATTGATGAAGGAATATTACAAGTGTGTAGTAAGGTGAGGAGAGAAGAAGTTTCAGTAATTGAGCCTGTTTTTAATTTACCGAAGAAAGGTGAGAAAGTTCCGGTGTTCAAAATGACCAACAAAGGTGTGAAGCCCGTTTTCAATAAGTTAACGATTGATCAACCTCGACCGGTTATTATTCAGAAACCAAGACCGTTTCCTTTTGAAAGCACAAAGGCCGTTCCTTGGAAGTATGACATGATTGTGATAGACCAAGGGTCTGGGAAGGTTAGTCAGAAAGAGACAGTAAAAGACGACCAAGTGGACGTAACAAACATTGCAGGTACAAGCAAAATGACCCGTAGTGGTCGAGTCTATCAACCAAAGATGACAGTAGTCGCTCCAAAAGAGGTTACCCCTGCTGCATTAAAAGAACGAGAGGTACCAGGTACTGAAGGAAACGATGAAGAATTCTTAAGATTTATTCGGAAAAGTGATTACAAGATTATCGATCAGCTTCACCAAACCCCATCAAAAATATCAATCTTGTCTCTCTTAATGAATTCTCCATCTCACAGAGAAGCTCTGCAAAAAGTATTGAAGCAGGCACATGTGACAAAAGACATAACTCTCGGACAATTTAATTCAGTAATAGCCAACATTACAGCCTGTAACACCCTGAGCTTTAGTGACGCTGAATTGCCAAACGAAGGACGCAATCACAACCGTGCATTACACATATCTGTCAGGTGCCAGGAAGACCCAATGGCACGAGTCTTGGTCGATACTGGGTCCTCATTGAATGTATTGCTCGCAAGGTTAGCATATGCAGGGGCAGAAATGAAACCAACGTCTTTAATTGTAAAAGCTTTTAATGGTTCAAGAAGAACGGTTGTTGGAGAGGTAGAATTGCCAATCATGATCGGACCTCAGGTGTTCAATATTACATTCCAAGTCATGGACATTAACCCAGCTTATAGTTGTTTGTTGGGACGACCGTGGATTCACGCCGCTGGGGCAGTAACATCCACCTTACATCAGAGAATGAAATTTATTGTGAATGATAAGTTAGTAATTGTACACGGTGAAGAAGACCTAATGGTGAGCAATTTGTCATCATTCAAGTATATTGAAGCAGACGAGGGTGTGTTAGAAACTTCCTTCCAAACACTCGAGATAGCTAATGCAGTGATGTTGGAAGAAACAATGGCTAAGAGTGGTCCGTCTTTTGCATCCGCTCAGAGCATCAAGTCTACACTAGAAGAAGGCACTCCTGCAGGTTGGGGAGAGATTATCGAAGTAAAGCCAAAGATGGATCGCCAAGGGTTGGGTTATAAACCAAATCATGATGAAGCACTGACACATGACAAAGGACGCCCGAAGACTATACAAGAAGTATTCATCAGTGGAGGTTTCCAAGTTAGTACTGTGGAAGAAGATTCCAAAGATGAAGACCTGGAGCAGTTAGTGTATCATCGTAACACTACCTTGAGCAACTGGGAAGCTATTGAGATTCCTTTGGTCTTTCCTGAGTCAAAGTAATATGTTTGTATTTCTTTTGTTGTTGTTGTTTTAAATCTCCATAGCCATGCCCAAGGCTATAGGAATGTTTTGTAAGGGCCCCGAGTGTCGCTACTGCGAAAATCGGCGCCGGCTGAACAGAAGAGTCGCCACCGTGCGTTATTTATCCCAACGGAGGGAAAGGAAACGCTCGAAGTAAACCTCGCGAAAAAGGGAAAGGGTATGGTCATCGCAACCAAAACCTGGGTTCGGGAGTCGGTTACGCAAGGGGAAGGTATTAGCACCCCTCACGTCCATCGTACTCGATGGGATCCACGCTTGCTTGGTTGTACGGATTACACTTCTATCTAAACTAAAGGATGAGGTCTGAAAAGAAAAGAAAACATGACTCGGCAAAGCATCGCACTTTATGCCTACGTATTCTCGTCTGGAATGAGAAATTAGAGTCAACGTAGTTCGCCTAACTACGGGTGAAGGTGGGGAAGGTTGCTCGCTAGGATATCGCATCCTATGCCTACGTAATTCCATACTGCATGGAAGATCAGAGCAAACGTAGTTCGGGCTACGCCCGACACAAGCTGTTCAAGTGTTTTTTATGAAAAATCTCACCTTAAACAAGGGTTTTCTTATTGCAAAAGGTTGATGTCTGTTCAAATCTTTTGACGGAAGAAATGAATTAATCTCTGTTATAACCTTTATTAATGTTTTTCTGTTGTTTTGAAGGAAGAAGAGATGACACTCTACAAATCCTAGGGTTAAAAGGGAATAAAATCTACCCTAATGTTATCATGCATGGGTTAACTCCTAATGTCTATCACATCCTCCCTTGAACAAGGAAGAATGGAAGTCCTACGGGAAAGGAAACGAAAGGAAGAAACGGAAATACAAGTAATAACCGCATACAAGTGAACATGAATATAGCAATGGTAAATGCAATGCAAAGGAGGGAGGAAGGTTCATCTCAACCTCAAGCCCATTCATGGATGGAATAAGAAAATATCAAGTGATCATATGCAAAGAATCGAGTGAAAACTCTGAATGAAACGCGTAATCCACTATTTGGAATCGCAACGTGCTATCATGCAAACAAGTCGATAATCGGGCAAGCTACACATACAAATAACAGCCACCTAAGGGTCTTCCAATACCTCTAACCTATCTACAATAAGAAATATAAGCCACGGCGTTCATCACGCAAACACAAAGCGGCTGTTGGAGTCTTAACAAAAATAAAGTCCGTTCGAAAGTCCAAATTACAAGTTCGAATACAAAACATAAGAAAAATAGCAAAAGGTGCTAAAAAATTCAAATAAAAATCTCCAATGCCCTACATCAAGCCACAAACCAGGGGTGAGAGATACCACAAAAATATCCAAAGATAAATGGTCAAACAAGATGAAAACATTTCAAGATATCTCATGTATACCAAAGGAAAGATTTAAAGTGGAGCATGTTAAAGAAAGCATCCAAAACCAATTAAAATGGTACAATAAAATTCCCACAAAAATATATCACAATACCTCAACGTGTGTATGAGATCCCTGCAAAAGGATTGACATTTAAATTGTGTTTTGATAGGTCAAAGAAATTCAACAACATGATAGCACCAGCATTGGCCTTTTTATGACGACCCAAATGTAAAAAATCCAAAGAAAATGTCAAAAAATGGTAAAATTATAATTCCAGTTTTATTAAATCCTAGACATCTTAAAGATTCAGCACAAAAAAATGGGGATCAAAAAGACTAATTTTCCTATTTTTTATGATTATTTGAAGTCAGCATATAAAACAGAAAAATAAAAGAAACATTGCAATATGAGGAAATAAGAGGAAATAACATGAATAAATAAAAGTGCAGCTGCCAAGAATCGAACAGGGGTGTGGGGGCTCCCTGGGATGAGGTGGCGCGCGCGTGGCAGGCTGAAGGGTGAGTTGGAGCGAGGTGGCGAGCAACGTGGCAGCTCGCGTGGATGCATGAGGACGGTCCGATCGGCTTCGCGGTCAAAGATTCCGCCCGATCGGACGGCTGCTGTACCGTCTTCTTCGTCGTGGCCGGAAAACGCAGCAATGGAGGGGGTGGTGGCCGAAATTCTTCAAGTGACCATATCTCCCTCGTTTCTCAACCAAATCCAATAATTTTTAGATGAAACTTGTGGGATTTTTCGAGAGGAATCCAAATATGCCCTTATTTTCTATTGAAATAGCCTCTAACTCAAAAACCGTATATGAATATCCAACTTTCAAGAATACCAAATTACCATAAAAACCATCTTTTTTATACTAGAATCCATGTAGGAGATGAGAGCAATGTAATGCAACAACAATAATGCAAGAAAGGCTCATAAATCATGAGTTATGTCGAATTCTTTATACCTTGGAAAAATGAATTATGGAGCTTTAATGGAGCACGAATTTCTTTGGAAAAAAAGTGTAGAAACCTTCAATAATTCTTGGTAGAGGTATTAGGATCAAAGAAAATGCTTGAATTGGTGAGGAAATGAAAATCACTTTTGCACTTGGAGCTCACTTTTTCATGTTGATACCACCATGGAATTGCACTAAAATCTTCTCAAAAATTGATGGAAAAATCCTATGTAGTATATTGAATTAATTGGTAATGAGAAAGGATCAAAAAAATGGAGAGAAAAAAGGATTGAAAAAAGTGGAAATTCAAACATGTGAAAGTGTGGGAAAAATGGAAAAATGATGGAAAAAAAAATTCAATATGATTTGAAAAATGGATTCAACATCAACTATCACCAACCTTTACTCTTAATGATCTCAATCCAATATATAGATGATGATTAACAAACTTAGAGGTTTCTAGAATAATCTTGGAGGATTCTAGAAAGTTGTGGAAATTTCATGAACTTCTCATGCCATGATACTTTGAATATCTCTTATCTCATGCTTGCACCTTTCCAAACTTATGTCAAAATCTCCTTACATGAGATATGGAAAGTGTATGTAAGCTCCTTGCCTTGAAAATCCATCTTGTGCCAAGTTTTCTATACTTGCCTTATTATGCAAGTAACAAAAATACAAAGCAAGTCCAATTTTTAAACCCTAACTCAAAAAAGTGGCTGAACCAATGTCTTTAAAATGATGTTTGGAATCAATTTGGTATATTGGATGACCCATATTGGATTTGTAGATCTCCCAAACCAATTTTTCATTTCAACTTTTTCAACTTATAAGCCATTTTCAAGTCATTTGCACCAATTTTAAAATTCCATGCTCTAAGCTTTTCCAAACTTTCACACCTTCTTTTCTAGCCTTAAAATCCCATTTTGAACAACTTTTATGTTGTGAAGTTTTTCATTTGAAGCTTCCTTGTATGAGTTTTAGGCATATACTAAGAATGACCTGTAATCCTCAAATGACCAAAATACCCTTTGCTTGTCAAGACCATAAGTAGAGTTCGATAAATCATATGAATGCATACCATACCATTCTAGAAAGCTAAGACAATAAGGAACAATTCTAATGTTGTCCAGAAATCCATTTGAAGTACCCTTGAAAGTCAAAAGTTGCTTGGAATACAGACAATTTTCACAGACAAATTTCAGTGCCCTCAGATGGCCTGTAACTTGCAAGAGCCATAACTTGAGTTCTACAAATCATCTTGATGACTTCCACCACTCAAATTAAATCTATGAAGATACTCTACAAGTTTCATGTGGACCAAGAATTCATATGAAGCTTGCATCATGAGCTACACTGCCTTGAAGTTTGACCTAAATCAGGGGATTTTACACTGAAACCCTAATTTAGTAACTCCAGTTCTCCTTGAATCCTTTTGATTTTTCTTTATCACAACATCATATCCATATCCACATAGCAAATAATGAATCCCCCATTCTTCAAATGATCCTTGATACCCTTCAAAACACTTCTTTGACCTAGAATTGACCCAGTGTTGACCCTAGTTGACTGACTTCAACTGAGGCTCCTGCAATCATTCAAATGACCTGGTTCTCCTCAAAAATGATTCTCTAGACTCTTCATAACATCCATACACACCTCATGCTCTTGGCTCATAGCTCACATTTCCTCTGATGATCCCCCACTAGCCTCACGATAGGAAAGAATTCACTGATCAACCGGGCGGCTCTTCAAAGCTCAAATTCTTCCCTGATGACCTGAGTAGTCTTGAATATGAATGAAACCCTTGGATATACCTCTTGAAATAAGAACAGCACTTGATCCCCTGATTAAGATAGCTTGCTCATGTTATGCAATGCAAATGAATACACTATGTACATGATGACAATGCAAATGACTATGCAATTGAAACATAAACCTAGGTTAGAAAAGGTTGGGCAAATTTTGGGGTGCAACAGCTGCCCCTATTCAAGCGACTTGGACCCGACTGGATGAAGAGCGCGCAGCCTTCAGACATTCGAGGTACGAGACGGTTGAATACGAAAGAACCCGGAAATTTGCCAACCGCAAAAATAAATTGCGAAAACGACTACTGCTTGAGAAAGCCCTGGGAACTGGCTTCTGTTGTCACGGCAACAACTAGCCATCGATCTGTCAAATAAACTGATGTTGTCCGCAGACCACTCCATTTCGAAGAAATGAGCATACACCACATAACGAGAAATTGTTGATATCACTTATCAACCTTTGTTGATCTCACTTATCAACCTCTGTTGATCTCACTTATCAACTGAGCACACGCTAACCAGCGGGAGAATATTGACTTCACTTGTCATGTTGACTTCACTGATCAACTTTTCGTATCCTGAAGAAACGAGAGAACACTTAACCAAACGAGACAAGGTCCGAAGACATGGACAACCGACTCTGCGGGGAAATGAGAAACTTAACCAAGCAACTCTGAGGGGACAAATTTTGACGACTGCCGTCAAACACCTGCTGGGGAAATTGGGAAGCTTAACCAAGCCCTGACGAGATTAACCCTGTTGAAAAATACGAGGAATTTAACCAAACAACTCCTGTAGCAAGCTCCCTGCTGGAGACTATGAGGGACTTAACCAAGCAACCCATTGAAGTAACACCCTGCTGGAGAACATAACTCTGTTGGGGAATTGCGGGTAACCACCCGAAAATCTGTATTACCACCTTCTAATACTGATACCCCATCCTCCTGAGAAAGACTCGGCTGGGGAAATACAAGTGACTTAACCAAGCGACTTGTCAAAGGATACCCTGTCGGGGACTACGAGGAACTTAACCAAGTATCTCGTTGCAGAACAACCCACTGGGGATTACGTCTCTACTGGGGAAACTGTGGGTAACCACCCAAAACCTGCACCATGCCATTTCTACTGTACTCTGAGAAAGGACTCGGCTGGGGAGAACGAGAAATGCTTGACCAAGCAACTCTGCTAGGGGAATGTGCCCTGGCGAACACGATCACTGCGTGTCGGGCACAACAAATCCACAAAACTGCGACGAACACGGTCACTGCGTGTCTTACAAACAAAAACCATTTAACGGGACAAACACGACGAACACGATCACTGCATGCTGCGTTACAATCACATCGACCATAAATCCAACCGGATGAGATAAACACGATCACTGCGTGCCAGACGGAATAAATCCACATAGGAGAGGCGAACACGTTCACTGCGTACTTCAACCACCAATATGATAAACACGATCACTGTGTGTGCTGCAATAGGGCGAATGCGATCACTGCGCATCTCGACCAACAAAACCCCGGAATTATGTCAACACGATCACTGCGTGCCACGAAACCAACCCATGTAACAGGACGAATACGATTACTGCATATGCCGACCAACAACCCACTGATACAATAGCCACGATCACTGCGCGCTCCGCATCATAAGTTCCCATGGTACTAACAACACGATCACTGCATGTTGTACGAATACGATCACTGCGTATCTTGAACACGATCCCTGCGCGTTCGAACACGATCACTGTGCGTTCTGAGCCACGATCCTCTTGACTGGAGAAAAACACGATCCCTGCGTGTTGCGTGAATACGGTCACTGCGTATCTGGAACACGATCACTGCGTGTTTGAACACGATCACTGCGCGTTCTGAGCCACGACCCTCTTGACTGGAGAAAAACACGATCCCTGCGTGTTGTGTGCCTCAACTAACCCACATAACTGGACGAATACGATCACTGCATATCCTGACCATACATAGGATAAACGCGATCACTGCGCGCTTCATGTCACGACCCTCTTGACTGGAGGAAACACGATCCCTGCGTGCTGCGTGAATACGGTCACTGTGTATCTGGAACACGATCACTGCGCGTTCTGAGCCACGATCCTCTTGACTGGAGAAAAACACGATCCCTGCGTGTTGCGTGCCTCAACTAACCCACATAACTGGACGAATACGATCACTGCATATCCTGACCATACATAGGATAAACGCGATCACTGCGCGCTTCATGTCACGACCCTCTTGACTGGAGGAAACACGATCCCTGCGTGCTGTGACACAATTTTAAACATGGGACGAATACGATCACTGTGTACTTCGGCCACCAACAACCCGATGAACACATTCACTGCGTGTCCTACAGCATAATCAAACTGCATAACGGACGAATACGGTCACTGCGCATCAACCCATAATCACTGTAACACAGACGAATACGATCACTGCATATATCGACCAACAACTGGATGAACACGATCACTGCGTGCCTTGCTCAATAAAACCCCCGAAACGATACCAACACGATCACTGCGTGCCTTACAAAACAATCTTCTTAGATCTGGACGAATACGATCACTGCGCCATTCGACCACAGATACACATTCCAAGATCAACACGATCACTGCGTGTCCTACGACATGAACCCCATACTGGCACAAATACGATCACTGCATACTTGGGCAACAAATCAACATCTCGAAATTAACACGATCACTGCGTGCCTTACAATATGAACCCCATAGAGGGTACAAATACGATCACTGCGTACTTTGACCACAAAACCCACATCTTCCTGAATCACGATTTATTTTATCGGCAAGGAATAACATATCTGAAACTGGAGAGGTAACCACCTGGCTTATGTTTCAAATATGCATGTTTGATAATGACGAAATGCTTCCATACTGCATGGAAATGCTACATACTTGGGTAGAATGCAAATGCTCATGATGCATGCTTATGCAAAGAGTTACTTCAGCAAAATAAATGCTGAAGAAACACTGGATCCGTTGGGGATGATCGGAATACCGCCGATACGCTTCCAACAAAATAAATGTTGGAAAGATGAACTAACTCCGCTGGGGATGACCACCCTGCTGGGAAAATAGCTCACGAACTCAGAACTCCAAAATCTGCTGATGACGGTCCTCCTTACGAGAAAGAGCGACTTGCTGGGGAAAGAAAGGACAATCCCGCTCGGGAAGACTCCTTTCAGCTGCTCCAACCACCTGATCACACTCTGTGGTGAACCTCTCCTGCTATCACTGAGCTGGGGAAATCATCCCGCCATCACTGAGCTGGGGAAATCATCCCGCCATCACTGAGCTGGGGACTGAACCACACATTCTGATTTGCACTGCACGAGAACCCTCTGGGAGTTAATCGTATCCATCTCGACCTTCACTGGGGAGGACTCTGCTCTGCTTGATAAGCTAATGCTGAACTGAAGATACATTAATCTTAACTCTCCTGGGGAATTAACATTCAGTTTTGCCCGGGGCGACTTCACTGGGGAAGACACAACATACAATCTCTGGAGAGGGTACCAGCCTGCCATGGATTCTGGCGGGGAACTTTGCGAGCTTTTGAATAGCTTGCCCCAGTGCACTCCACTTGCCCCTATCTACCTCCTGGGAATACTTGCGCTGAACCGCTTACTATGAGACGACCTCGAGATTTCTTGCCCCGGTAACTATACGGCAAAAAGATTCAATCTCCATTAGCTCCGATCAACCCAGTCGGTTTCAATGCTCTCTGCGGCGACTCGCCCCTGAATGAGCGTTCTAGCGACCTATCCTGATCTGATTTTCCACCTGAAGTATCTGCTTTCAAATCCCCACGTTCTGCATGACTGCCCCTGGTGGGATCTCGAGAAGACTCTCTTCCGATTAGTTGCCTCTCAAGCATACTGCCCCTTAATCAACTGAAGCTTCGGGACTTGTCCTCAGACTAACCGATTCCGAACTCACTGGAAGTCAATGCCCCTGATTCACATGACTTTGCCCCCGATTAGCTGGTCCAGAACAGTACCTCCAACTACGAGAGATTTACTGAATCTCGACCTGATTGCCCCAGAGTAGCTGACTTCTCATGGCTGACCTGACTGGGAATCACGATAATAGCTTGCCCCTGCTCTCGGAACATTCGGGCGCTCTGTATTCTATCCTGACCATACTTTCCATTGCAGAAAACTTTCCTGCTGTCAAGCGCTTACTCGCAAGTAAAACAAGTTGTTCTGCGTAAAAGACATATTAATGCAACACATATGATAGTTTTGACATCCAATCTGTTCACTAGGAAAAGGGAAAAACAGTTTATGGCATATAATGCACAAAACATTTATCAACATCAGTACCAACACGGTAAGAGGAACCCTTTTAGGAGTCAGAATCGACGTGACCTTTACCAAAGTATGCTTTCGAAACAACCTGCTTCAATTAGGACTTTTGAAGGTTATAACGTGGTCAGGTTCACGGTTTTGAAGGAAAGGATAAAGGCTCAAAGTTTATTTTAACCCACCCATTCTCCTTGATGTTCTCCGATCCTACGTTCAGCTAATTCGACCTTAGCGCTCACCTCTCAGAGGCTGAAATATAGGAGTGATAGTTCGAGAACCCATGAACTTCTGGAGTGACAGCCACTCACTTTTCGTCTTTGACACTTAGGGTCACACGACTCGCATTTGATTTGAGGATTTTTCTTTTTGTCCTCCTTTCATCTTTTTTCTTATCCCTAACTTTTGCCTGGACTGACTCTTTTTGAGTTTCTTTTGATTTTTTAAGTCCAGCGGGATGCCCTCATTTTTGCCTAAGTCATTTGTCTTGAAGTTGTGACTTAGCGGGCTTTTGATTCTTCTCACTTTTCGTTTTTTCGAATAAGTCGTGTGACACTGGTTGTCTGACTCTTTGGGGAATGATGTGACTGTCTCACTCTTGATTTAACCATTGTGGTTTTTAGGCACGACCTCTAGAGGTGTGATTGATCCTCGAATGGACACTCCTTTTGCAACTTGAACGCTCGGTCAAATTAGCTAACACCTACCCTGCCCCAGGTTAAGATTGAGGGTTTTTCATTCACAGAAAGAAACTCCTACTACAAGGCTCAAAAGGGTCGACAAGGGATTATCTTCCTTATAACTCCGATGTTTAGGGATTTGAAACAATGCCTGTACATCATCAACAGGTTTTATTTCAAAAGCATACAATATCGGAAGTTGCATGTCATTCATTTTCGTCATCCCCCCCAGATTCCTCTTAACCAGGTGTTGGACATTTATAAAAACAATTAGTGAACACGAATGGATTTAATCAAAACATGCATATTTATTTCATTATCATCAATCGAAATGAAAACAACAAGTTTTACGAACAAGATCGCAATTCAATCATGAAAGAAACTACAAACGTAAAGAAATGACAAGATAAAACAAAGAAAAACGCCAGCTTCCGAGAACCGGGCTTTCACATCTGTCCTGCTGCTGAACCAGCTATCTTCATAATCAGTTATGAGAGGCAGCCTGCCGCTGTTCTGATCTACTTTTAACGGCCCACACGAACTATAGAACTCCTCTTTGCCCCCCATATTCCAGCCTATTCATGGTTTGGCATTGGTTTTTGTGTAATATTGGGACCTTCCTTCCCAAAATTGATGGCTGAGCTATCAAGCAAATCTTGCACTTTGTGCTTGAAAGCTAAACAATTCTCGATGTTGTGCCCGGGTACACCAGAGTGAAAATCACAATGCTCGTTGACGTCGTACCCTACTGGTGGCGCGCCAGTCGGCGGCGCTAAGGTTCTCTTTTCAACTAGCTGTAACTTCAATAGAGTCTGAAGGAGCTCTGCGTAAGACATCGGTGGTACCTCAAATACCCTCCTCGGCCTTGGAGCCTGAAACCGCCGCTGATTCTGATTAGGCTGCTGCTGAGCCTGCTGCTGTTGTTGTCTCTGTTGCTGAGGTGGTCCCGGAATAGTCACACTTGCAACTTGTGGCTGTGGACGCCGATTCTGATTCCTATTTCTCCGCTGAACGTTATACACCGCATTAGCATCATCTTGCCTTTTACCACCGAAGGCTTTCCTGTTGCTTCCAGCTGAAACAGATTCTCCCGGTTGAATCTTACCAATTTTTATCCCATTCTCTATACGCTCCCCCATCAGGATCAGCTCGGAGAAGGTACTCATTGAGAAGTTAAGCAGCCGGTCGTAGTACATTCCTGAGAATGTCCCTACGAACAAGTCCATCATTTCCCTCTCGACCATAGGTGGTTGTACTCTCGCAGCCAGGTCACGCCATCTCTGGGCGTACTCTTTGAAGCTTTCCTTGGGCTTCTGGGACATGCTTTGCAACTGAACTCTGTTAGGAGCGAGATCGCTGTTGTATTGGTAGTGCTTCACGAAAGCTTCCGCCAATTCCTTCCAAGTTTTGATCTGTGTTGGCTCCAGGCTCATGTACCACTCCAATGACGGCCCTGACAAGCTGTCTTGGAAAAAGTGCATAAGCATCTTTTCATCGTCCGAATACGCAGACATCCTTCTGTAAAATGAACGGACATGCACCCTCGGGCACGTGTCGCCTCTATACTTATCAAAAGATGGCGCCTTGAATTTCAGAGGTACCCTCAACCCTGGTACCAACCCCATGTTAGACATATCCAGTCCCACAGTGTTCTGATTAGCCAGACCATTCACCTTTTCTTCCAACAATCTCATGCGGAGGCTGTCCCCTGTAGGCCTCCCGTAGCCTTCATTATGACCGGAGAAAACGTCTTCCTGATGGTCCTCCCAACGAGGTATCTCTTCATATGCAGCATGTCCAGCGTTACGACCCAGACCTGCTTGGAAGTACCCGGGGTTACCCCTCAGGTTGCCCATATCCTGGCCGTTGTTCATACCCATTCCATATCCTGCGTTACCATAACCATGGTCTCCGTATCCAGTTTTGGCGCCAGCCACATTGCCATATCCCACATTCATACCCTGAAAGCCCTGATTACCATTGCCGCCATTCAGCCCGACGTTCTCCGCACCCAAGTTGAACCCCTGGTTGACGTTCCCTATGAACACTCCTGCAGTATCTCCGTTAGTGTTACCAGTGTTTCCGTTCCCACCAGCAGGACCAGCTTCTCCGTTGTTCAGCCCAGCGACTTGAATGTGATCAGCACTTTGATGATTTTCAACCCTGGGAGAGTTAGCCACATTTTCACCATGCGAGGTGCCGTTGATCTCAGCACGAGCAACCAACGGCTGCACCAGACTCTGCAACTGTTCCTGCCCTTTGGCGATAGTCTCCATGGTTTGCATGAACAGGGCCATCCTGTCACGCATCTCTTGCATTTCAATCTGCATGGCGTCCATGATCTTCTTTTGGTTGATTCTTGTAGAGTAACGGTGGACCCGCCTTTCTTCAATCCTGAAAATACCTTGCACGGATGCGGGAGATAAGATACACGACTCACAAACCTGTAATGCAAATATGGGTATGTATGCAAAATGCAATGATAAATGGGTATGCAAACAATGCAATGGAAACAGCTGCAACAGGGGGTCAAGTGCCCTGAATAAGAAGCCCAAGTCACACCAAGAACAGGTCTCAGACAGACCCTCCAATACTCATCAAACTCTGGTCTCAGACAGACCTCACAAAGAACTCCAGCCTGGTCTCGGATAGACCCGATAATATAACCCATACCTGGTCTCTGACAGACCTCATAACATAACTCCAACTGGTCTCTGATAGACCTCATACCATAACTCTGGTTGGTCTCTGAGAGACCTCACAACTATCCATAAATACCAAGGATCTCTGATCAAGAAATAACCGGTATCTGGAGGTCTAGTTACCTGCATATCCCCAAACCCTCTCACAGGTGGATGTCCTAGTAACTGACAAAGGTATGGCATCCTATGCGGTCGTCGGCGTCACAGACTTTCAGGAGTGATGATACGATTCCCAGAAGGAGTGGTATCATCAAATCCTGAAGAGGCCTCACTTAGCCAACTTCCAAATGATCGGTCCCCAGAGTCGACAATCCAACTAACCAGCAACCCGAGCCACCCAAAGGGCAGGACAGGAGGCCAACCAGAAGAACCTCGTCTGAGCATAGATTTCGCGGGACACTAGGACATGCAAAGCACGTGCGCGCCCACTAATTTCTACTCTAAGTCTAGGTGCACTCAAGCCCAGGTCCGACTTATCTCTCCATCATGGAACACCCGTCACAACCCCACAATACAGCAATAATAATGATAATATAATGCTGAAAGGTAAATACAGAAACGTAAATCCATACAAATTCCTCGACGGGCAAACAAGCGCTAGGATTGACTCTCTTAAGGGACGTTGGATCCCAAATGCATAAGAACTATCGCAGTCCTTAGCAGCCAGGGGACGTTGGGTCCCCAGCAGAGTCGCCAGCTGTCGCTACTGCAAAAATCGGCGCCGGCTGAACAGAAGAGTCGCCACCGTGCGTTATTTATCCCAACGGAGGGAAAGGAAACGCTCGAAGTAAACCTCGCGAAAAAGGGAAAGGGTATGGTCATCGCAACCAAAACCTGGGTTCGGGAGTCGGTTACGCAAGGGGAAGGTATTAGCACCCCTCACGTCCATCGTACTCGATGGGATCCACGCTTGCTTGGTTGTACGGATTACACTTCTATCTAAACTAAAGGATGAGGTCTGAAAAGAAAAGAAAACATGACTCGGCAAAGCATCGCACTTTATGCCTACGTATTCTCGTCTGGAATGAGAAATTAGAGTCAACGTAGTTCGCCTAACTACGGGTGAAGGTGGGGAAGGTTGCTCGCTAGGATATCGCATCCTATGCCTACGTAATTCCATACTGCATGGAAGATCAGAGCAAACGTAGTTCGGGCTACGCCCGACACAAGCTGTTCAAGTGTTTTTTATGAAAAATCTCACCTTAAACAAGGGTTTTCTTATTGCAAAAGGTTGATGTCTGTTCAAATCTTTTGACGGAAGAAATGAATTAATCTCTGTTATAACCTTTATTAATGTTTTTCTGTTGTTTTGAAGGAAGAAGAGATGACACTCTACAAATCCTAGGGTTAAAAGGGAATAAAATCTACCCTAATGTTATCATGCATGGGTTAACTCCTAATGTCTATCACATCCTCCCTTGAACAAGGAAGAATGGAAGTCCTACGGGAAAGGAAACGAAAGGAAGAAACGGAAATACAAGTAATAACCGCATACAAGTGAACATGAATATAGCAATGGTAAATGCAATGCAAAGGAGGGAGGAAGGTTCATCTCAACCTCAAGCCCATTCATGGATGGAATAAGAAAATATCAAGTGATCATATGCAAAGAATCGAGTGAAAACTCTGAATGAAACGCGTAATCCACTATTTGGAATCGCAACGTGCTATCATGCAAACAAGTCGATAATCGGGCAAGCTACACATACAAATAACAGCCACCTAAGGGTCTTCCAATACCTCTAACCTATCTACAATAAGAAATATAAGCCACGGCGTTCATCACGCAAACACAAAGCGGCTGTTGGAGCCTTAACAAAAATAAAGTCCGTTCGAAAGTCCAAATTACAAGTTCGAATACAAAACATAAGAAAAATAGCAAAAGGTGCTAAAAAATTCAAATAAAAATCTCCAATGCCCTACATCAAGCCACAAACTAGGGGTGAGAGATACCACAAAAATATCCAAAGATAAATGGTCAAACAAGATGAAAACATTGCAAGATATCTCATGTATACCAAAGGAAAGATTTAAAGTGGAGCATGTTAAAGAAAGCATCCAAAACCAATTAAAATGGTACAATAAAATTCCCACAAAAATATATCACAATACCTCAACGTGTTTTTGAGATCCCTGCAAAAGGATTGACATTTAAATTGTGTTTTGATAGGTCAAAGAAATTCAACAACATGATAGCACCAGCATTGGCCTTTTTATGACGACCCAAATGTAAAAAATCCAAAGAAAATGTCAAAAATGGTAAAATTATAATTCCAGTTTTATTAAATCCTAGACATCTTAAAGATTCAGCACAAAAAAATGGGGATCAAAAAGACTAATTTTCCTATTTTTTATGATTATTTGAAGTCAGCATATAAAACAGAAAAATAAAAGAAACATTGCAATATGAGGAAATAAGAGAAAATAGCATGAATAAATAAAAGTGCAGCTGCCAAGAATCGAACAGGGGTGTGGGGGCTCCCTGGAATGAGGTGGCGCGCGCGTGGCAGGCTGAACGGTGAGTTGGAGCGAGGTGGCGAGCAACGTGGCAGCTCGCGTGGATGCATGAGGACGGTCCGATCGGCTTCGCGGTCAAAGATTCCGCCCGATCGGACGGCTGCTGTACCGTCTTCTTCGTCGTGGCCGGAAAACGCAGCAATGGAGGGGGTGGTGGCCGAAATTCTTCAAGTGACCATATCTCCCTCGTTTCTCAACCAAATCCAATAATTTTTAGATGAAACTTGTGGGATTTTTCGAGAGGAATCCAAATATGCTCTTATTTTCTATTGAAATAGCCTCTAACTCAAAAACCGTATATGAATATCCAACTTTCAAGAATACCAAATTGCCATAAAAACCATCTTTTTTATACTAGAATCCATGTAGGAGATGAGAGCAATGTAATGCAACAACAATAATGCAAGAAAGACTCATAAATCATGAGTTATGTCGAATTCTTTATACCTTGGAAAAATGAATTATGGAGCTTTAATGGAGCACGAATTTCTTTGGAAAAAAAGTGTAGAAACCTTCAATAATTCTTGGTAGAGGTATTAGGATCAAAGAAAATGCTTGAATTGGTGAGGAAATGAAAATCACTTTTGCACTTGGAGCTCACTTTTTCATGTTGATACCACCATGGAATTGCACTAAAATCTTCTCAAAAATTGATGGAAAAATCCTATGTAGTATATTGAATTAATTGGTAATGAGAAAGGATCAAAAAAAATGGAGAGAAAAAAGGATTGAAAAAAGTGGAAATTCAAACATGTGAAAGTGTGGGAAAAATGGAAAAATGATGGAAAAAAAATTCAATATGATTTGAAAAATGGATTCAACATCAACTATCACCAACCTTTACTCTTAATGATCTCAATCCAATATATAGATGATGATTAACAAACTTAGAGGTTTCTAGAATAATCTTGGAGGATTCTAGAAAGTTGTGGAAATTTCATGAACTTCTCATGCCATGATACTTTGAATATCTCTTATCTCATGCTTGCACCTTTCCAAACTTATGTCAAAATCTCCTTACATGAGATATGGAAAGTGTATGTAAGCTCCTTGCCTTGAAAATCCATCTTGTGCCAAGTTTTCTATACTTGCCTTATTATGCAAGTAACAAAAATACAAAGCAAGTCCAATTTTTAAACCCTAACTCAAAAAAGTGGCTGAACCAATGTCTTTAAAATGATGTTTGGAATCAATTTGGTATATTGGATGACCCATATTGGATTTGTAGATCTCCCAAACCAATTTTTCATTTCAACTTTTTCAACTTATAAGCCATTTTCAAGTCATTTGCACCAATTTTAAAATTCCATGCTCTAAGCTTTTCCAAACTTTCACACCTTCTTTTCTAGCCTTAAAATCCCATTTTGAACAACTTTTATGTTGTGAAGTTTTTCATTTGAAGCTTCCTTGTATGAGTTTTAGGCATATACTAAGAATGACCTGTAATCCTCAAATGACCAAAATACCCTTTGCTTGTCAAGACCATAAGTAGAGTTCCATAAATCATATGAATGCATACCATACCATTCTAGAAATCTAAGACAATAAGGAACAATTCTCATGTTGGCCAGAAATCCATTTGAAGTACCCTTGAAAGTCAAAAGTTGCTTGGAATACAGACAATTTTCACAGACAAATTTCAGTGCCCTCAGATGGCCTGTAACTTGCAAGAGCCATAACTTGAGTTCTACAAATCATCTTGATGACTTCCACCACTCAAATTAAATCTATGAAGATACTATACAAGTTTCATGTGGACCAAGAATTCATATGAAGCTTGCATCATGAGCTACACTGCCTTGAAGTTTGACCTAAATTAGGGGATTTTACACTGAAACCCTAATTTAGTAACTCCAGTTCTCCTTGACTCCTTTTGATTTTTATTTATCACAACATCATATCCATATCCATATAGCAAATAATGAATCCCCCATTCTTCAAATGATCCTTGATACCCTTCAAAACACTTCTTTGACCTAGAATTGACCCAGTGTTGACCCTAGTTGACTGACTTCAACTGAGGCTCCTGCAATCATTCAAATGACCTGGTTCTCCTCAAAAATGATTCTCTAGACTCTTTATAACATCCATACACACCTCATGCTCTTGGCTCATAGCTCACATTTCCTCTGATGATCCCCCACTAGCCTCACGATAGGAGAGAATTCACTGATCAACCTGGCGGCTCTTCAAAGCTCAAATTCTTCCCTGATGACCTGAGTAGTCTTGAATATGAATGAAACCCTTGGATATACCTCTTGAAATAAGAACAACACTTGATCCCCTGATTAAGATAGCTTGCTCATGTTATGCAATGCAGATGAATACACTATGTACATGATGACAATGCAAATGACTATGCAATTGAAACATAAACCTAGGTTAGAAAAGGTTGGGCAAATTTTGGGGTGCAACACCGAGCTTTCAAGAAATCAATGAAAATGAACTATTTTGTTAATTTCCTGGTGTTATTTCCTTTACCGCTTTTGCTTTCATTTTAAACGAAAAATGGCAATCTTAAAAAACCAAAACATTTTTTTGTTGTATGTTGCATTTGTATTTGTGTGTTTTAATAAAATAAGCCATTCCAACGTGCAGTGATGTCCTAAAACCCATTGAATCCTATGACTTTGCATTCCCTCCTGACTTTGATTCACCAATATACCAAGCTGAAGATGAGGATGAAGATTTTGAAATACCCGATGAACTGGTAAAATTGGCACACCATGAGTATGCAGAGCTTCAACCCTACAAAGAATAGGTAGAAGTCATTAATCTTTGCACCGAAGAAAACAAGAAATAAGTCAAGATTGGGGCAGCTCTAGGGGCAGAAGTCAAGCAGCAACTAGAAGAACTTTTGAAAGAATATGTGGATGTATTTGCTTGGTCATATCAGGATATGCTGGATCTAGACACTGACATAGTAGTTCACAAATTACCGCTTCGACCAGAATGCCCACCAGTTAAGCAAAAGCTCCGAAGAACAAGACCTGACATGGCTCTCAAGATTCGAGATGAGGTGAAAAAACAGATTGACATCGGGTTCTTAGCAGTGTCCAAATACCCCGAATGGGTAGCCAATATTGTACCTGTGCCGAAAAAAGATGGGAAAGTCAGAATGTGTGTGGATTACAGGGACCTAAACAGGGCCAGTCCGAAGGATGATTTCCCTTTACCGCATATCGATACATTGGTAGATAATACGGCTCGTTTTGCAGTTTTCTCATTTATGGATGGGTTCTCCGGTTACAATCAGATTAAGATGGATCCCGATGACATGGAAAAAACTACTTTCATTACTCCGTGGGGGACTTACTGTTACAAAGTTATGCCTTTCGGTCTAAAGAATGCAGGTGCTACCTATCAAAGGGCCATGGTAACTTTATTTCATGATATGATGCACAAGGAGATAGAGGTATACATTGATGACATGATAGCCAAATCTCAAAGCGAGGAGGACCATTTGGAACATCTTTTGAAATTGTTTAAGAGACTCAGAAAATACCATTTGAGACTGAATCCAGCCAAGTGTACCTTTGGGGTAAGGTCTGGGAAATTACTCGGTTTCATTGTCAGCCACCGAGGGATTGAAGTGGATCCAGACAAAGTCCGAGCCATTCAAGAAATGCCAGCTCCACAAACAGAAAAGCAAGTCAGAGGTTTTCTTGGAAGACTGAACTACATATCCAGATTTATTTCCAATATGACTCCCACTTGCGAGCCCATCTTCAAAGTATTACGCAAGGACCAGACGGTTGTTTGGAATTCAGATTGTCAGCAAGCATTTGATAAGATCAAGGGTTATCTACAAGAGCGTCCGATCTTAATACCTCCTGTTCCAGGAAGACCTCTCTTCATGTATTTGACAGTGCTTGAGAATTCAATGGGTTGTGTGTTAGGTCAGCAGAACGAGTCCGGACGAAAAGAACATGCTATCTATTATTTGAGTAAGAAGTTTACTGACTGTGAAGGCCGATATTCACTTCTGGAGAAAACTTGTTGTGCTTTGGCATGGGCGGCCAAACGTTTGAGGCAGTACATGATTTGTCATACCACTTTGTTGATTTCAAAAATGGATCCAATAAAGTATATTTTTGAGAAGCCTGCTCAGACTGGAAGACTCGCCCATTGGCATATGTTGTTATCAGAATACGACATCCAGTACGTAGCTCAGAAGTCTATCAAAGGTAGTGTTTTGTCGGAATATCTTGCAGATCAACCAGTGGAAGATTATGAGCCTCTCAAATTTGAGTTCCCAGATGAAGACATTATGTTGGTAAAAGGTTGTGAAGAACCAAGACTTGATGAGATTCCGCCGGAAGGTCTTTGGTGGAAAATGATGTTCGATGGTTCCTCCAACTACAGTGGGCATGGCGTAGGCGCCGTGTTAATGAATCCGGAAGGTGGTTACACTCCATTCACAGCCAGGTTGGATTTTGACTGCACAAACAATATCGCCGAATACGAAGCATGCATTCTCGGCCTCGAGGCAGCTATCGACCTCAAAATCAAACTTCTTGAAGTCAGTGGGGATTCAGCTTTGGTTATTTATCAAGTTACTGGAGAATGGGAAACTAGACATGAAAATTTGATTCCTTATAGAGCCTATATTGTCAAAATGATGGAGTATATTGATGAAATCACTTTCAAGCATGTCCCGAGATCTGAAAATCACATTGTCGATGCCCTAGCCATGTTAGCCTCGATGTGGAAAGTCAGGGATGTCAATGATGCCACTCTCATTAGAATTGAACGCAAGATCGAGCCCGCCTACTGTCAGATGGTTGAAGAAGAAACTGATGACAAACGATGGTTCCATGACATAAAGAATTACCTTTTGAAACAAGAGTATCCAGCAGATGCTACGTCACTTGACAAGAAAACTCTGAGACAGTTAGCATCCAAGTTCTTTCTCAGCAATGATGTGCTTTACAAAAGAAATCATGATATGGTCCTGCTTAGGTGTGTTGACCGACGAGAAGCAGAGTTGTTAATGCAAGATGTTCACGAAGGAATGTTTGGTACTCATGCCAATGGATATGCTATGTCTAAAAATATTTTGAGGGCTGGTTATTACTGGTTGACCTTGGAAACTGACTGTATTCAATATGCCAGAAGGTGTCACAAGTGTCAGATTTATGCAGACAAGATGCATGTACCTCCAACGTTGCTTAAGGTGTTGTCATCACCGTGGCCTTTTTCTATGTGGGGCATCGATATGATTGGGGCAATTGAACCAAAAGCTTCTAACGGACATCGATTTATTCTGGTTGCTATTGACTATTTCACAAAGTGGGTTGAAGTTGCATCTTACACTAATGTTACTCGGCAGGTAGTGGCCCGTTTCATAAAAAAGGAGATTATCTATCGTTACGGAATCCCGAGCCGAATCATAACGGACAATGGTACTAATTTGAACAACAAAGTCATGAAAGAATTGTGCGATGAATTCAAAATTGAACATCATAATTCTTCTCCTTATCGTCCCAAGATGAATGGAGCTGTAGAAGCTGCGAATAAAAACATCAAAAAGATCTTGCAAAAGATGGTGAAAACTTACAAGGATTGGCATGAGATGCTACCATTTGCCTTGCATGGGTATAGAACGTCTGTCCGCACTTCAACAGGGGCAACCCCTTTTTCTTTGGTATATGGAATGGATGCGGTACTTCCCATTGAGGTCGAGATACCTTCTTTAAGAGTCATAATGGAAACCAAGCTTGAAGAAGCAGAATGGGTGAGAGAAAGGTTTGATCAATTGAATCTTATCGACGAAAAGCGCATGTCTGCAATGTGTCATGGTCAGTTGTATCAAAAGAGGATCAAGAGAGCTTTTGACAAGAAAGTTCGTGTCCGAGAATTCCGCGAAGGGGAACTTGTACTCAAAAAGATTTTACCAGTTCATAAAGACGCGCGGGGAAAGTGGATGCCCAACTATGACGACCCGTTTGTTGTGAAGACAGTCTTCTCATGAGGCTCATTGATTCTCACTACCATGGATGGAGAACAACTTACTCATCCAGTGAATTCTGATGCAGTACGAAAATATTACGCCTAAAAAGAGCCCAATAAGTCGAAAACTCAAAGGAACGGCTTATGCAAAAGTTAGGGTTGAAGAAAAAGAAAAGAAAAGAGAAAAAAGAAAAAAAGAAAAATAAAAGCTCGCTAAGTTGAAAACCCGAAAGGGCGACTTAGGCAAAAATGAGCGTCCCATTGGATTGAAAACCCGAAAGGGCGGTCCAGGCAAAAGTTAGGGACAAAGGCGTTTCACTGCATCAGAAGAGTTGTCACTGCTTCGAAAGGTTGTCACCATTGCGAAAGATTGTACAGGAGATCCACTTCCAACTGCTCTCATTAGAAGCAAGGATTTGGGGGATTTTAGTCTTTAGGAATGGATGGTCATGGGATTCAATGTAACCTTGTCCACTTTGCCATTTTTTCACTTGTAAAATTTCTATGGAATTTTGTCATTTGCAAGATTTCATTCTTGAATAAAATCAGTTTTGAGCCATTCTTTCCTTTGCAACTTTACCGTTTCCTGTATTTTCTTTGTTATGCAAAATATTGTTCGTTGATCAACGATAATTTTGAAAGCATTAGGGTCAAATTATTTGAATAAAACTTGAAAAGACTAACAAACATAAAAACTTCAACTCATGGAAAAAGTCAAGGAAAATCACACTTCCCCGAGACCTCATGGTAGCGGAAGCTTTGATATGTAATCCAATTACATTCCCCGATGAAGCGTAAGCAAGTCGAACTGCCGATTCTCCTTTGATCATGTGTGGGTATCAGAACTGGAAAACTGGTTTCTCAAGGAACCTCTTATGATGATATAAGGACTGGTCCCCAGTAGAAGATTTCTGAGCATTGTGTTTTGAATTTACTTTGTCATCTCTGAATAGCTTGTTTAAAGCTCTGTTCCCCTATTGAGAGTGGATCTATTTGTCAAAGACTGGATACACCTTTTTCAGCCAGGGTTCAGTGTGATTCATTCAGTCTCTCGAGTTCGGAGATCTAGTCGTCATTAGTATCCCCAATATGTTTTGTCTTTGTTTCTAGTCCATTCCTGAAGATCCCGTTTGAACTTTTCACTATAGGAAGCTCCTCATCTGATCATCCCCAGTGAGGTTCGTGTTTTAAATTCCCCAGTAAAAAGTCGCTCGTGTCCCCGGTGGAAATCTACCTTGTTCCCCGGTAAAGTGTTTGCTTTTCCCCAATAAGATTTGAACTATTGATTGTTATATCGCAGTTTCCCCAGTGTCGGATCCACAATGGCAGGTCCCCGCGAGTAGTTACTCGTTGTTTTGTTTTTTCTGTCTTCTGCATATGTCTTGCATCCAAGCATCATGAAGCATAATTTAGAATTCATGACATATCATGACCTGTCCTTTTGCATATCATCGGATCTAAGGGACAAAATTTTCGGTTTTCTATATTTAAATACCTTTCACTGCGATTCTACGAGGATCATCATCCCTCAGTTCCATCTAGTGAAGATATTTAAATAGGGGCAACTGTTGCACCCCAAATTTTGACCCCTTAGATTCTCATTATCATTTTAGGAGCATACTCATGAATTTTCTAATCTTAACCCAGTGCAAGTCTGTCTTTGTCAAATTGCAGATGAATCAGGGTTTCGTGCAGTCAAAATCGAAACTTCAGGGTTTGTGATTAGTCAATGTTTTGGGCTCATTCAAATAGTAAACAAGGTAAAGGGTATTATATAATGTCAATTGAGAAGCCAATGTGAGGTTGTTACCCCAAAATTCAGAGCAGTGCATTTCAGAGCACCCGATTAGGGTTTTTGACTAGTAAAAGTCAACTGTAGTTTGACTTTGATGTTGGAAGATGTTTAAATAGTGGGATTGTGATTCATGAAGTTCATATAGATTAATAAAGTTCATCCAAGAAGTTTCAAAGTCTTAGGAGGCCCAGAATGTCAACAGGCGACTCGGTAATCATCGATCGGTCGTACGGTTGACCGAAATATCAACTCTCCAAATTTTAGGAATTGGACTTCAAGTTGTGAAACAAAGTTGTTCCTTATGTCATATTGGACTTGCATATCAATTTTCATGACCATTGGATCAAGAATGAAGGAGTAATCGAAAAATCGGGAAATTAGGGTTTTGAAAAGGGCTAAATCATAACTCCTTAACCACACATCCAATTGAGTTGGTTCAAAGCTCATTTGGAAGCTCTTGACAAGTCCTACAAAAATCCCTAAGTGGTCCATGATCAGAAAATGCATAGATTTGGAGTTATGATCAAATTCATTTCAAGAGGGGAAAAAGACTTGGGAATTTTCATTTTTAAGATCATTTTTTAGCAACTTTGGAAGGCTTTTTGGCCAAGTTCCTTTTGGAAATTGAAACTCATGAAAACATGAATGTTTTAGAGCTATGTGAGGCCTTTCTAAAAAGTACTAGCACATCTCAAAATGATTTGTGAGCTGAAAGTTATAGTCATGGCAAGTTGGTGGTTTTTCACTTTAGTCCCACATTGTCAAAATTCAAGAAATCATCCTTTCATCAAAATTGACCAATTCTAGCTGGTGAATCATGTTGTATCTGATATGTAGAGAGTTTGAAGCCTGAAAATATGAAAGATATGAAGAGGGGATGAATTCTCCAAGCTTTGCAAATTGCCTTGCAAGTTGGTTTGCAACTTGCACCAAAAGTGAAAAAGTGAAGCATGAGGTGTAAAACAAATTCTGAACCAGCCCTTAAGCTATGCTTATAGCCTGCAATTAGCCACACTAAACCATCATTGTTCTTGACTATTGAAGCCTGCCTTGCAGCCAAGGAAACCCTTTTGTAGAGGTTTGCTCCAAAAAGTGGAAAACCTTTCTTCAAAGTGAAGAAACCTTCAAATCTGCCCCCTCACTCCTTTGCCTATAAATAGGACTTTCCCTCACTTCATTTTCATCATTAACAATCTTCTAAAAACCAGAGAAATTGAGAATCCTTGTTGTTTCCACTCCTTGCTCCAAAAATCCCAAAATCACAAACTTGTCAAAAGTGCCAAAAATTTGTCTTGGTGCAAGGGCTGCCAAAACCATTTCCCTACATTCAAACACCTCAATAACCATTCACACAATCCTTAAATATCATATAGAAGGTGTACAAGACCTTAAACCATCCAAAAACTTCACAAACCAAAAAGTCAACTTCATAACCAAGTTACTTTGACCAAAGCTACAAAATCAGCCATATCTTGTTCCATACATTTCCTTGGTGTTCTAATCATCCTAACACCTCTCATATGATATTTCTCAACTGTCCAAAGTGCTAGAAGTCATTGGTGCGTTACATTTCTCCATTTGTCATCATAGTTGCATTTTGCTTAAAAGTGAAGAAAGGATTCAATGCAAGGAAGTAGATTGAAGTTCTCTGGGTTTCTTGATCACTCTAGCTTGTTCAACAAGGTCTACAAGAGGTATGTAGTTTGCCAATATTACCCTTTGCATCATTTTTCATGTCTTTGCATTTTTTAGCATTATGGAGAAATTTGAAGCTATAAACATGTAGCAATTTTCATGACATTTGGTATTGGATGAATGATTGAATTTTATGAATGTTAACATGTGTATTCAACTTGTTCTTGTCAAGTTTTGATATTGGTATGTTGAAATTTGGTGTTATGCTGTCCAAACAGTTTTTTGAGTAAATTGCTAGCTCATGTTTTGTTGCCTTCACACAAGTTTGGTGGATTTTTGATGTTGTTAATTTTTGGTGTGTTGTGTTATTTTTATGCTCATGAATGTTATCCTTGGTTTGCCTCAATCTAGAATATTGGCATTAGGTCACTAGCTTTGTTTTTGGTTTGTACACTAGTCTTGTTTTTGGGGCTGTTTTGATTTCTGCTTGTGGTGAACTCTGCTGGAATAACCACAAGGCTGTTACTGGTGCTGAGTTCTTTAGTGAGAATGAGATGGCTTTTTGCCTGTTTTGGTTCTAGCATTTTGAGGTTAAGATGGAGAGTTTGTATTGTTGGGCTGTAGCTGGCAGATGAGTTTTTTGTTGTTACTAGTTGTTGGTGTTTGCTTGGCTTGAGAGTGCAATGATTGGAATTGGTGTGAACTTGGGAGGAGGTTGCTGTCATCACATAGACAATCTAAATTCACATCAGGTTTAAGCTTCACAAATTGTTGGTAGGCTTTTGTTGTGAATTTGGCAGGGGAGTTGAGCTTTTCCAAAACCTCAAACCATACAACTCAGGGCACTGTGTGTTTTGCTGAGAACAAGTTGGACTTATCTTTGAAAATGAGCTTAGGTTTTGCTGACTATTACAAGTAAGGAATGTGGAGCTTCTTAGGTCATTGGTAAAATTTTGAGTTTGGTCTCCAGGTTATTTTTATGGTATTGGCTGTTGGCTGTCTACATGTTCATACCAGTAGTTTAATTCAGGATTTGTGAGGAGGGATGGCCTGAATGTGTGATTTTTTAGTTACCTCATATCAAGTTGGTTTTGTTTAGTGATGACCTGAATTGCTTTTCCATCTGTTTCATCAGTTTGCCATTTTATCAATGATGTTGTTCACTTGGAATATTTGGACAGGGGTGGTTTTGGGTTAATATTCATACATCTGTTTTCACCAGTATGCCACATTGTTGGATAGTGATGTTGTTTTTATTTGAAATATTTTGGGATAGGGGTAGATTCGTTTTCATGTTCTTGCATCTGCCTGTACTTTTGCTTATATTGAACTTAAACACATTCTGTTAATAACAGCCTTGGCACATTCTGCATCAATTCTTGTTTTATGTTTTTGACCATTTGAAACATTAACATCATCATCATGCTTTAGACATAAGGAAACCAGTTCTAATCATCAATGTAGTTGCTAATTTGTATGCTTTCAACATTACACAGTCAAAAAAATCAAAACATGTTGAAAATCCATTTTGAGCACAGGCTGTGGAAAGCTGGTTTTTGCAAACTTGAACATATGTGTTTTCATCTTTGAAAAGTGTATGAGTGATCTACTTTGCCAATTTTGCATAAAAGACTAGTTTGCACATTTTTCACTATGCATCAAAAAACACATCATTAACCTCACATGCCAATTTTCCATATCAAACTGGTATTGCATCAAATTCATGTGGGAAAGTTTTACATCCATATATGTGTTGTGTTTGCATGATTTGCTTGGTTTAAAACTGACTGTCATGAGCTACTCATTTCAAAGTGCATTTTTCCAAGAAAATTACAACTGGACATATCATTTTCACAAACTGTTTGCCTTGCACCTCCTTTTGGACTTAGAATCATTCATCATCATTTATGTGAGCTGTGTGTATCTTTGGTTTGGATTGAAAAAGGTTTGAAACAAGTCATTCACTTCAAAATGAATTTTTCCAAGGACATTGCCATTTGATATGTCACTTTCATAATTTGTTTGCATTGAGCTTGGATTAAGTGTTGGAATCATTCTTTACCATTTATGAGAACTGTGTGTATACTTGGTTTGGATTAAAAATGGTTGGATTAAGTTGTTCATAGCAAAATGCATTTCAAAACATACAAAGACACCTGCCATATAATTTTAAAATGGAGGAAGAACCTCAGAAAAAAAATCACACCATCATGTTCCTCATGTTTTTCTAGTTAAGATACATATAAAGTTTGTCGCGTTTGGATGAGAAACGAAGAAGTTACGGTATAAAACGTAAATCCCTTTTTGTGTGTTTTTTGCCAAGACAAACCAAGCATTTTACCCTTATTAATTAAAGGGGTGGCATCAATCAACGGATATATAGCCACCCCAGTGGTAAGACCATTATGCCAAAAACGCCTTGCACGCCTTGTACCTGAGTTCGACCCCTGAGGAGGGCAACTCATTTGTTATTTTTGTCATTTTTCACTCAAAATTAAAAAAATCATATCTCTCTCAATTTTAATCGTTTTTCACCCGTTCTTTTTTCATTGTGTTCATCTTGATGGTTATTTTCATGTCATATTTTTTATTTTCATGTTTGACAAATTTTTAATCTATTTTGACTTCGTGCAAGTTAAGTACATTTTACGTTCGTTTATGCATGTGCAGATGAATTTTTCTTTGGTTACACTTGAATTTATTTGTGATACTTGCTTGTATTCATATCCTTATATGTTAGTTAACATGCTAGGATTTTATTTTTTGGTTGCCACCATGTTTATTTTGTTCCCTCTGTTGAATGTAATTGAACTCGATCTGTCGTCACAATTCCCGTTAATTCATCTGCGTTGATTGCCATCAATGCACTTTCATATTTATCATTACATATGTTTATTTAATGGTTGTCACCATGAATATGCCTTTATCATGTTGTTAATTTTCTTGTTGTTTTCTTTCCCCAAGTGATGAAGCTTGTTAGCTCTCATCCTGTTACCTCCCCTGTCTACTTCCAAAGGAAAAGTTTGTCCCTTTGACCCTCATGTTACAGAAACATCTCTTATCCCCCCTTGACTTTGTTAAGTCACTTTAACCCTAGATTAGAAACCCTTAGACTTTGCTTTAAGTCTAAAAAACCCACCTGTACTAGGAGTGTTCTTCAACTAGAACCCTAGGAAAGAGTTTGTCAACTCTGTGTAAGAATCATCGTTATGATTTCTTACTTCCCCTTTTGAATGTTACAACTTAGATTAGGGAGTTTTGTCAAACTCCACACAAACATTGTCATGTTTGTTCCCCGTGAACCTTGATCATAATCAATTGTTCTTTATCCCTTGTGAGGTGAACTACGATTGCTCTGATTCTATCCTAGTTAGGATACGTAGGCAGAAGATGTGACGTCTTTGCGAGCAAACTTAATGTATATAACCTTAGGTTTCAACTCATATCTTTTCCCAAATCCATAGTACATATTTCACACTTAGCAAGCAATCAAACAAAAGGTTCCTGTAGAGTACTACAGATATTTAGGGTGCTAACACCTTCCCTAGGTATAAACAACCCCCGATCCCCGAATCTCTTAAGCATTGTCGTTACATTGCGAAAAAGGTTTTTCTTTCTTTAGACCTGTTCTTTGGATAAAATAATGTCCGGTTGTAAAAGAATTAAGATTCAAGTTAATTTAATAGCTTGATATCCAATTTTCACCGCAACAATACCCATGCGCATGATTTGGATAATGGCTTCAAAATTGCAAGCTGAGAATGCATAAACATGCTAGTTATTCACATTTTATGCCTTGTGAAAATGTTCAAGTCAGCCACTTTGGACTATGGTATCTTTGTGCCCACAACTCCAAATATTTATGTCTTGTGCTCAAATGAAAGAGGACATGGAGTAGCAAAAATTTCATGTTGGGGTCAACTTGATTTGAGGATTGGAAGGCCATGAAAAATGCTGTTGAAAACCATGTCATGAAAGCTGTCCAGAAATAACTTAGAAAAAATTCTAAGTTATAAAATTGGCTTATTTTTCCTCAATTTTGATTGATCATAACTTGAGCTTCTCAAATCCAATGGAGGACTTCTTGTACTCTTTGGAAATCTTGGAACACACTCTACAACTTTCATTTGGGACAAAGTTTCATTTGACATCAAGAAGGTGATGAAAATTGGCTTGCAAAGTGGTGCAAAAAAATTGTTCAAACTTAACCATTTTGAAATCATTGAAATCCCCAACTTTGATTGATCATAACTTGAGCTCCAAATATCCTATGATTATGAATTGGTACTCAAAAGAAAGCTTGAAATACAAGGAACAACTTTTATGTTTGATCCAATTTCATTTGAAACCTAAATCATGAAGAAAAATGGCTTTGAATAGGGTTGTTCCAAACATAAAACTTTCCATAAACGGAAAGTTCTAAAACCCTAATTCCCAAAAATGGCAACTTTCAACAACCTTTGATTTTTCATGATTTTCTTGACTTTTCTTGATCAAATTCCACCCATTGGTCATATTGAACTTAAGGATCATGATCTTAACCTCAAAAAGCCAGGAGTTGACTTTTTTCGCTGCACAGTTGACTTTTCTCCAAATTTCCCGATTCTCAATCAACTAATCATTTGGAGCTCTTCTGATAAAAATTCATGATCGATCTCTCATCCTAAAACACCTTAGGACATGTGGAGGTCCATGGAAACAAGTTTGCTTCGAGAAACAAGTTTTATCCTGATTAAAATCGAAACCCTAATTTCTCCTTTCTTGGCCTGGGGAATTGTGCAAATGAACTGAGTAACCTTTCCTCTCCACCACAACCTTTGAGATACTCAACAAACTTCTATCTCATGCTCCCACCAATGATAAGACCTTATGGACCCCTTAACAGTCTTCTGATGGTTTATACCAGTGCCTTTGCTTGAGCTCGAAGCCAATAAAGATTTTCCTCTTGAGTGGTGTACAGACAAACACTTGATCCTCTGTAAATGCAAAATGCTATGCAATGCAATATGCTAGAACAACGAAATGAAACATAAACCAAGTAAAGAAGAGGTTGGTCAAATTTTGGGGTGCAACAAATAGCAAACGTGATTTTAGGTTCTAGAGCCTTGTTAAGTTTGGCCTTGAGAGTTCTAACCTCATTTTGCTAAATATAACAAGTATCACACCCGAAGTTAACCACTCTTTTTCTTTCTTCCTCACAATCCACCTTTGTTCCTTCCACTATGGAAGCCTTTAGAGCCTCTAATTTCCTTTCAGAATCGAGGATCTTTTGCTCTAAGTGAGCAAAATTTTGTTTGTTTGAGGCCAACCGTTTAAAGGCTTCATTGTCTTCATGGTGTAAGGTATCAAAGGCAATTTGTAATTCGGAATGAGACAATCTAGTAGAGTTTTCGTATTTTGCATGTCATACCTTTTTGTTTTTCTTCTTTTGATGAGTGGAGAGACAAAGGTTAACAGATTCTTCTTCGTCACTAGAACTATCATCCTCGAATGGCTCACTATCGCTTTCCCATGCGATGTAAGCTCTTCTAGGCTTAACTTACTTCTTATTTGACCGATTACTCTCCTTTCCTTTGTCCCTTTTCATCAAAGGACAATCTGACTTGTAATGTTCGGTTTTTCGCAATTGAAGCACAACCCTCTAACTCTACTTCCTTTGTTGTCTTCATTCTTAAAAGATCTTGATTGTTTTCTGAAATTGACTAGATTCTTTTTGGAATGTTGGATACCATTTTTATTTACATAGCGATTGTATCGCTTCACAAACAGCCTCATATCCTCATTCTTTTCGTCATCTTCTTCATCACTCGAGTCACAATCACTTAACTCTTTTGCGTAGAACTTTGAACAAGAAGCCTTTAGAGCTATAGACTTCTTTTTTGCAGTTTTGGTCTTCTCCTTCTTTTCCCTTTTCTAAAATTTCTCAAGACTCAGAAGCACTTGCTTGTGTTCTTGAAGCTTTCCAAAGAGTGTTGTAAGGTCCAAGGTCATAAGATCATTTGCTTCCTTTGTGGCGGTGACTTTTGGTTGTCATTCCCTGGTAAGACATCTTAAGACTTTGTTAGTAGCAACATCATTAGAAACTGGTCTACCAAGTGAATTTAGTCTATTGATTAGGTGAGAAAATATCTTTTGCATGTCAGCAACAGTTTCCCCTTGCTCCATGTGAAAGAGATCAAACTCTTGTATCAAAGTATTGATTCTAGTTAGTTTGACATCATTTGTTCCCTCATGGGCAACTTGTAATGAGTCCCACATAGCTTTAGCAGTTAAACAATGGGAAACTCTATAGTATTCATCAACTCCCAAGGAGGATTTCAGAATATTTTTAGCCTTCCAATTGTAATTGTACTTTTTCTCGTATTCATCATTCCATTGTGCTTTAGGCTTAGGCACAATCATGTTATTTTCATCGGTCATGGTTATTTCCACAGGACCGTTCAAAATAACATTCCATACCTTCCTGTCAATGGAATTTATATGCACGCACATACAGTCTTTCCAGTAACTATAGTTTTCACTGTTGAAAACAAGTGCTCTATTATAAGCCCCTTTAGGTTCGTTGCAAGGCACCACAAGTGAATTCCAATATGTGAGTGAAGTGCTTAAGTGTTCAATTACAATCAAGGATTGTAATAGGCTTCAAAAATGGTTCAGCACTACTCACATCAGAATTTTGATTAACTAAATTGTTTGCATATAAAACTCAGAAATTAAGCAATTGAGAAATAAAGAGAGAACACTGATTTGTTGAGGCAGTTCCCTCGTCGTCCTTGCTCGGGGTACGTCGCCCTCAATTCTAAAAAATAGAATTGAGACCTATATATATATATATATATATATATATATATATATATATATATATATATATATATATATATATATATATATATATATATATATATATATATATATATATATATATATATATATATATATATATATATATATATATATATATATATATATATATATATATATATATATATATATATATATATATATATATAACATGTTGGTAAATGTTTACAAGAGAAGTAATAGAATTCAAACGATCAAACCCAATTGTTGATGTAGAACCTATTCCTTCTCTTCCCTTGATTCAAGCTGAATCAAGTCATTCGAACGCGAAGAATAAATCCATGATTACGTCACACCCTTTTAACAACCCCACGATCTTCAAATCTTGCCCAAATGATTTCAATCACCAACGCTTTGAACCCGAATCTTTCTCTCACAATCCTCCGATTACCGCTACTAAACCGACAGAACCACTCATTCTTCGATTACCTTCGCTCGGCTGAATCTGTGATGGACCGATTCGTGCAAAAAACCCCCAAAATCCAAGATTCTTGGAGGACAAAACCATAACGGTTTTATTCAAGAAAAACTCACTGATTTCTCAACCCAAACCCGATTACACCAATCCTATGTTTGGACGTTATCACCTCTAAATTGCAGAATGCACACAAAAAATGATTATGTGTAGTTGTTGAGAAAATGCAAGAAAGAGGATGAAGATGTTGAGAACAAAATCAGTGTCTATTTTCACTTTTCTTGTTATTGTTTGAAGAAAAAGATAACTCGCTATATATGCAAGTCAAAAACAATTAACCAATATAACAACCACCAAGACAGTTTTACATAAAAGAAATTTAACTAAAAACGCGCGAGCGGTCGACCTATACAAGGGGCAGGGTCGACCTGAGCTCACCTGAATTTCAGATTATGCAGAAAACAACACCTTGCATCGACCGGAACAGGTCATGCGTTGACACAAAGCATACAAAATTAGACAAACAAAAATGGACACAGTATGAGTCGACAGGAGAGTCGACGCGAGCACTCCTGAGAGTAGACCATGAAAAATAATTTATGTATGAGTCGACTCAAAGACACAAAATATGAAAAAATGCATATTGTCATGTATAATGCTACTTTTGAGATACTCCACCATATAGTAAGCTAGACAAACTTGACAAAACCTATATGAAGCATATATTGAATAATTTCTATATGTATCAAACAATGTTTTTGACCGATGTTTGACTCAAGAGGAATAAGGTATGCATATGTGATACAATGATACCGTCCAAAGTACATTTTTCTACCTATCTAAGTTTTGACATCATTAAAACAAGTATAGATAACTATGAGGATTGCCCTCACATACTCCCCCTTTTTTATGATGACAAAACGATAGAAAATTGGTGTACGATGCATTGTATCATCCTCCCCCTTACTTGATGCCTTTGTCTGTACACAATCTGCATGTTTAATAAGTCTTACAAGTGATGTTTCTGCTTGATATTCTTCTCCCCCTTTGACAACATCAAAAAGAAAGAAGATAGATGTTAGTGTATTGCATATTATAAAAGAGATAAGAAAATTCAAGCCATTTGCAACAGGTTAAACATCAACACACATTCACATATAATGCAGTTAATGCAAGCATATAAACGGATAAATAGAACGACACTCAAAAGAACAACAAAAATCACTATTTCATAACCGAAAATAAGCATGTCTTTAAAGGCAAGTAAGTACATGAAGAATTCTAAAATAGATGTTAATGAACACATGATGAAATAAGATGCATAATGAAATGTTCAAGACATCCCCAGGGTCTCCTCCCTCTAAAGTGATGGCCTCGTCCTTGAAAGGGATATTTTGGAAGTGGAGGTAGTTGCGCATAGCCCATTTCGTATACTCCAAACCCGCTTGATTGAGAGTGTTGAAGCTTTTGCTGAGATCCCGATGTTGACTTGCTGCAGTTTCAACTATCCCATCTATCCTACCTATCACAACTAATGTAAAAGAATTGAATTTTTTCGTGTGAGGTTAAAATTGGTTCCGCAATTGCGAGAACCGCTCATCATGAGTAGTCATGAAGGTACGTTGTTCAAGATGAATGCTCCTCATCATATCGAGGAGTTCATCGGTGTTTTATTAGGGATACAGAGGAGATGAAAAATGAACAATGCAAATGCTAATGATGGTGTAGTTTGAATACACAACATGAGATTAAATCCATTTAAAAGATGAAATAATTTGAATAGTTCATCAACAAATTATCAGTATACTGTGTTAAAACATATAATGAGAAACTCTTAGGGTTTGCGTCGACCATAGGGTCAACCTGAGCAGACCCGCTTTACAAACATGAAAAATTGTAGTTTTGTGAGTCGACCGGAATCCTATGTAGGTCGACTCATACAGTTAAAAATAGAAAAATTCATTAACTTTGTTCAACAAGCATCCAAAGAGACATAAATAAACAACCTATCCATATTTCAAACATGCAAAGGGATGTAATACGCTTAATCATGGAATAAACATCAACAATAACACATAACTTGATACATGACTTTATACGAATGAGGTAAGTGCGAGAGTTTCCAAATAAGGAAAGATAGTACCTCAGCTCCAATTGATAGCTAATGCCCTCACATATGGCTCTATACTTCTTCATTTGTTAGATAAAAGATGAACAAAGCACACGCGTACACACACACACACACACACACACGTACATATATATATATATATATATATATATATATATATATATATATATATATATATATATATATATATATATATATATATATATATATATATATATATATATATATATATATATATATATATATATATATATATATATATATATATATATATATATATATATATATATAAAGCATGCAAAAGTGACTTCCTAAACACGATCTGAGATGTCGAGAACACCGAGTTCCCTACGGATGTAAAAGAAAGACTCTGTAGCGAGTGGTTTTGTAAAGATATCCGCAAGTTGATTTTTAGTATCAACATGCTCAAATACCACATCGCCCTTCTCCACATGATCCCTAAGAAAGTGGTGGCATATTTCGATATGCTTGGTGCGTGAATGTAGAACGGGATTCTTGGTTAGGTTAATGGCACTAGTGTTATCACAAAAGATCGAAACACGATCAAGTTTTAGGTTAAAGTCAAGCAATTGTTGCTTAAGCCATAAGACTTGAGCGCAACAACTACCGGACGCAACGTATTTCGCTTCGGTTGTTGACAAAGCAACGGAAACCTGCTTTTTGCTATGCCAAATCACCGAAGAATTTAAAAACAAATGACACGTGCCACTCATGCTTTTCCTATCCGATTTGCAACCAGCAAAATCGGAATCAAAAAAGCCAACCAAGGAGCAATCATTACCCTTAGAATACCAAAGCCCATACTTTGGAGTACCAGAGAGGTATCTAAGTATGCGCTTTACCGTTTTTAAGTGAGATTCTTTGGGACATGATTGATACCTCACACACATACAAACACTAAACATAATGTCGGGTCTAGAAGCAGTAAGATAGAGGAGAGATTTAATCATACCTTGATACTTTTTCACCTCTACATCCTTACCATTTTCGTCTTAGTTAAGATTTTCACATGTGAGTATTGAAGTGTCGATAGCCTTGGAGTTTGCCATGTCAAAACGCTTGAGAAGCTCAAGGCAGTATTTTGTCTGGCTCATAAAAGTACCTTCTTTTAGTTGTTTGATTTGCAATCCGAGAAAATAGTTGTGCTCCCCCATCATGCTCATCTTGAATTCTCCCTGCATT
The DNA here is from genome assembly GCA_963859935.3 of Lathyrus sativus. NCBI lineage: Eukaryota > Viridiplantae > Streptophyta > Magnoliopsida > Fabales > Fabaceae > Lathyrus > Lathyrus sativus. The sequence continues at coordinate 853,323,448 of OZ012735.1, read as the reverse complement.
AATCTAGAAAACTCCCTTACCAGATTCATGTTGGTTGATCTAAAAATGATATCATCAACATATATTTGTACCAAAATTAAGTGTTTTCCTTGATGTTTAATGAAAAGAGTTGTGTCAACTTTTCTTCTTGAGTACCCTTGGTCAAGAAGAAATTTGTTGAGACGGTCATACCAAGCCCTAGGGGCTTTCTTGAGTTCATACAAATCATGTTTTAATTTGTATACATGATCGAGATACTCAAGGGATTCAAACCCTTGAGGTTGGGTAACATAAACCTCTTCATTTATATATCCATTAAGGAACACACTTTTTACATCCATTTGAAATAATTTAAAATCTTTCGCACAAGCGAAGGCAAGAAGAATGCGTATAGCCTCGAGTCGGGAAACCGGTGCATAAGTTTCCTCATAGTTGATTCCTTCCTCTTGGTTATACCCCTGCACGACTAAACACGCCTTATTACGAGTTATAACCCCGTTTTTGTCTAGTTTATTCCTAAACACCCATCGCGTGTCAATTACTTGATGGTTTCACGGAGGAGGGACAAGGTCCCAAACCTCATTTCTTTTAAACTAATTAAGTTCCTCTTTCATTGATAGGAACCAATGTTCATCGAGTAATGCCTCTTTTAGGTTTTTAGGTTCTACTTGAGAAACGAAAGTGAAGTGATAACAGAAATTTCTTAGCTTTGAACGAGTCGTCACTCCCATTGAGATATCACCGAGAATATTATTGATGGGGTGGTCTTTAGAAGACTTCCATGCTGGAGGAAGACCATCGGTGTTGTATGGATGAACTTCCTTAATCCCCTCACATTGGTCATCTTTTTCCTCCTCAACTTTGATTGGGTCAGGTTGATCAATTCATGTCTCAACATCTTTGAGTATGTCTTCAAAAGATACACCTGCATCGTGAAATGAACTACCTTTTCCGACACTTTTTGGATAAGAATCATCAAATGTGACATAAACAGACTCTTCAACTATAAGTAATCTCTTATTATATACTCTATAAGCTTTACTTGACTGAGAGTATCTGAGAAAGATACCTTCATCTGCCTTGGAGTCAAATTTTCCTAGACTCTCTTTTCCGTTGTTTAACACGAAACACTTACAACCGAAGACATGAAGGTGAGACACATTTGGCTTCCGCCCTTTTAAAAGTTCATACGGAGTCTTATTGAGAATAGGGCAGATGAGCACCCTATTCAGAACATAACAAGCACCCTATTCAGAACATAACAAGCCATACTAATGGCGTCAACCCAAAAATATTTAGGAAGCCCACTTTCATTGATCATAGTTCTTCCTAACTCTTCCAAAATTCGATTTTTACATTCCACGACCCTGTTTTGTTGAGGGGTACGCGGAGCGGAAAAATTATGATCTATTTTGTGTCTACCACTATATTCTTCAAAAAGATTATTTTTAAACTCACCTCCATGATCACTTCTAATTGATATAATGTTTGTGTTTAACTTATTTTGAGAAAGTTTAGCAAAATTTTCAAAGGCGGAGAATGTATCGCTCTTGCTAGCCAAGAAGATAGTCCATCAGAACCTAGAAAAACCATCAACTATAACAAAACCATAGTAGGTACCACCTAGACTTTTAATTCTAGATGGCCCAAAGAGGTCCATATGAAGAAGTTCAAGAGGTCTTGTAGTTGAAACAATGTTTTTATATTTAAACGAGATCCTTGTTTCCTTCCCCATTTGGCACGCATCACATAAGTGATCCTTGGTAAACTTGATTTTGGGTAAGCCAATAACTAGGTCTATAGAAACTATCTTGTTTAGAAAGTCAAAATTGACATGGATAAACGTCTATGCCACAACCATGAGTCCTCACTCATAGTCATGACACATTTTTCGCTGCTATCCAGCATATAGACATTATTTACCCTCAAGCCATTAAACACATCCTTCTTCTTATCATTGTGTTCAATCATGCAATAATCTTTTGAAAAAGATACTTTGTATCCCTTGTTGCACAATTGACTAATGCTAATGAGATTGTGTTTAAGGCATTCGACTAGCAATACATCAGAGATAGTAGTAGATGAGGGATTACCTACACTACCTTTTCCGAGTATTGCTCCCTTGTTGTTGTCTCCATAGGTTACAAATCCCTTCTTATTTGCCACAAAGTCATTGAAGAGAGATATGTCTCCTGTCATATGTCTTGATCATCCATTGTCGAGAACCCATCTTCTCTCGGTAGTCTCAAGACTTTGTACCTATAAAAATAATCAACGAAAATAGGTACCCAATTGTTTATTGGATCCTTGGTTGTGAGTGAAATCTTGGTTGCATTTAGGCAATCATTGATAAACCCCTTTAGGAACTAAGTACTTGATTTTTGATGAATAGAGGCCTATTTAGTGTATGAAAAATTGATTGGTTGATGATCAATCCAAGACATTGACTAATCATGCAAAAATTCTCTTGATTTCCTTTGGGGCCAAAACCCTAATCAGATGAAAACACACAAGAACAAACTTGAACAAGATTAGGGTTAGCAATGATATGCTTCCTAGAATGATGATGGAAACTAAGGTTTAAAATTTGGGTTATGACATTCATGTTGAAAGAAGGAGATGATTCAGAGTGAAAGAGGTTCAAATGATTCGTTAAAGTCAGAACCTGAATTTTGCCTTAAGGAATATTTAGTTTTGGGCCGGGTTTTTTATATTTTTCAACCCAGTTGGGTTAGAACCGGAATTTGTGATGCTTTTATATACCTCACAGCCAGGTGTCGCTTCCGCGAAAATAAGGTGCCGGCAAAACAGAAGAGTCGCCACCTTTCGTTATTTATCCCTCAGAACGGGAAAGGAAACGATCGGAAAAACCTGACGAAAAGGTATAAGACAAGGTCATCGCAACCGTTGTCTGGGTTCGGGAGTCGGTTACGCAAGGGGAAGGTATTAGCACCCCTCACGTCCGTCGTACTCGACGGGATCTACGCTTGTTGTGTTTACTGGACGAGTTGGTTTATCTATCTACCTATCAAGGCTGGCTAAAAAAGAAAAGAAGATGACTCGGCAAAGCGTCGCGCTTTATGCCTACGTATTCTCATCAGAGAATGAGAAATCAGAGTCAACGTAGTTCGACCTACTACGGGTTACGGGGGAGGTGGCTCGCCAATACATCAGTATTGTACCTACGTACTCTCAACAGGCATGAGAGATCAGAGCTTACGTAGTTCGGGATAATACGGATTACGGGAATTCAGATTCATTTGTTTTATCGAGTAGGGTTAAACAACAGTTCCAGCAGTTAGGGACAAATCCTGTTTGCGTTGGCGCTGAAGTTTAACGACACTTTTTTCTTCAGAAAATCTTCCTTTGAATTACGGGCCCACGGGGCAAAAAGGTTTGAAGTTTGTTTTCTGTCTTTTACGAAAGAAGTGTTTTTTATTGCGTTTGCAATTTCAATCGCACTAAAGACTATGACCTGAGAGTGAATGCGTCACATGTCACCCAAAGGGTGCCATACTAAACATCCAGACTGTTGAAAAGAAGCTCTCCAACAATCCTTTCTCAGATAGCTTAAGGCTCGTAAAGTACGAAAGAAATCATTCATGATTACTGTATCTTAAGCTGTTTTGAGATGAGAAGAGAAGAGGCACAACTACGGGGAGACTATCAAGTCCTACTGTTGTCATGCCGAGGATTCATCCTATAGTTGAAGTTTGAAACAGGGAACTCCTAGAAGTTATCATGCATAGGTTTCAACCTAAAGTTCTATCATCACTTCTTTATCAAAGGAAGTGAGAGTCCTAGGGGATCATGTCAATGATACACAAAAACAGATAAAGCATCAGCTTAAACAGTAAACGACTGTAAAATGCATGCAATGCAAGTGAGTGAGGAAATGTGTGTGGGGCAGCAGCCTCCACAAGCTCATCTCAACCTCAAGCCAGAATGAATAACAGTAATCATACAGAGGAAATGACATGCTATCAAGCAAAATATAAGAGACTGTAATCATACAGAAGAAAATGGAATGCTGTCAAGCAAAATAAACCACATGGGCAAGGGAGCTGGGCTCTACCGAATACCCGCAAGCAAAGCCATACAGTAACAATACAAGCAGAGGGAGGAACTCAACCTCTAGTGCAATCATGCTCCCAGATTAAAGTCAGTCTAGATATGAACTTATTCTAATGCATCAAGCAAGTCAAACAAGGCACATCAACACAGAAAAGAAAACAGACAAAAAAGCAGATCAACAACTCCCTCTTTCCATTTCAAGCTTCAGCTCTTCTAACAGCAATCCAGTCTTCAGACTTCAACCACCCTTCAAGGCTATCAGCTTCACTAACAAGCATCAACTTGCTCTTCCAAGATTTCAATCCATCAAACATAAGTACCAACCTATTCTCTCTTCTTCAAGCTTCAGCTCTTCAGTCAGTTCTACCTTCAGGCTTTGCTTCTAACTACAAGGGTCAACTTGATTCCTTCAGGCTCTCCAAGCTTCAATGTAAGTATCAACTCGTCCTTTATTCCTCAAGCCTCAGCTCTACACTCAATCTCAATTGAATCCTCTTCATAAGTATCAACTTAGTCTTCAAGCTTCAGCTTTCTTTGCTTTACCAGTATCAACTTGGTCTTCATCTCCTACAAGCTTCAGCTTCTCAGGGTAATCTTTAATCACTTAGAAGTGTCAACTTCACCCTTCAATTCTTTCTCAAGCCTCAGCTCTTCATTCAATCTCCATTGGACCTTCAAGTATCAACTTGTTCTTCTTGCTCTTCAAGCTTCATCTGCAATGGCAATGCTCAAGGAATCATCCCCTTCCACACTCTTCAGTGAAGTCCTCATCTTCAAACTCAAGCCCAACATCTTTCAAGATACTCAACCCAGAAGACACTTGATTCAACAGGATGAGGGGAAATGATAAACAGCTTACTGACAACCAAAGGAAGCCTGTAAGGGTTCATCATTATGAGAGACAGGTTTCCTCAAAGTTCTACTCCCCAGATAAAGCCACTCATCCCTCCAAAGGAGGGATGTGAATATCTGAGAAGGACTTTTAGTCATTGGGAGGAATGGAAGCACAAGATGCTTTCCATATTTGTGAAAGAAATCATTCTAACTATAAGGCTCTCCCTATGTCTCCTATCTCCTAAACCTTCATCAGACACCTTCAGGCACCAACAAATCCAAAGCTCCAAGCAACTTCAAGCATCCTCACCTTGTCTTCAACTTGTCTTCAATCTCAACCAAAGGCAAGCCAAGCACAAACCCTAATCTAAGGGGACTAAGGAAGTTAAACTAGTTGGATTAGTAAGTTAGGATCACCTAAAACCTAGTACTAAAGTTAGTCCTAACTAAAATGCTAAAACCAATTGTAAAATCCTACAAAAATATCTATGGGAACCTAGGTCAATCATGACTCTACCACATTAATTTCAAAGATCAAACCATCAAATTAGACCTAGAACTAAATCCTACATTACAAGGTATCAAACCTAAACCCTAAAAGGAAGCACCTAAATATCAATCTAGAAAGCACACCTATTTTCATCACAAAAATGTGAGAAAAATACTATGGGAGCATACATGTCTAACCTAATCACACACAAAAAATTAGGATCAAAGTCATCACCAACTAATCACACAAAATCATGTATCAAACATAACCATTTTAATATCAATTAAAATGTAAAATTTCCATTAAATCAGAAATACACGAAATGAAAATATTTTTTCTCTAAACAATACTAGACTCAATCATGAGTAAAATGCAAAAAGAATGGGGTTAATTGGATTAATTTTCAATTTTATATGAATTTAACAAGAACCATGAATAAAATGAAAATTAAAAGAAAATCAAATTAAAATAATAACACGCGCGGTGTGGATAACACTTAATTCATTAAGCCCAAAACACTGAATAAATGAAACGGTGCATTTCATTATCAGAATTCCTTCACAACTTCAAATTAAAACATGGCCATTGGATTGCTTCCTCAGTCAAAGTCTTCATCTTGATCCAACGGTATCCTCATCATCTTCAACCTTTTCAAACCTCTGCAACTCGCGCCCAGCTCCGGCCACCACCGGTGGTGCTCCGGTCGTCTTCTTCAACCCTAGTTTTCTCTACAGGCCTCCATTGCAAATGGTCAAAACATGAATCTTGTCCCAAATCTTGCCACGAATTCAAACATACCCTTAATTCAACCTAAATCCTCAAGATTCACCATATCCAAATCTCAACCGAAAATGGTAATGCACCTATTTTGTCACTAATTCTCCAATTAACTATCTGAAATCCATCCTACACCATTCTACAATGAATCTAACACCTTAATTCACTTTAATTCTACCTAAATCATGCTAGGGGAAGAAAGTTACCAACCTGAAAATCTTGGATGAACAGATGCACTAAACCTCCAATTCAAGCTCTCCAATCTTGCAGACACGATCAATGAACCTTCTTCTTGCTTCTGTATGCAAAAGTTCCAGTTGAAAGTGCTTGAATCTTGAAATCCGATGGTGAGTTGCAGGTGGAAAATTCTGACTTCAAGAGCACCAATTAGCCACGAATCCTTCTTGATTATAATCTAGAATCACTCCTTGGCATCCATGGAAGAAGTTTCAATCAAGAAAATGGATGGAGAGTGAAGAATTTGGTGAAACCGATTGCACTTGCAAGCTATGAAATTTCAATCTCAATCTATGCTCTCTCCTTCAATCATCACCAACCCTTGCATTAGATCAACTCTATTCAATATATAGATGATGTTTGGATGATCTAGAACCCTCTAGATCCTTCTAGTGAGAGTTTCCACTTCTCATGTCATGAGATTTTCAAACACATATCATGATATGCACCATTCTGTTTGCAACTTGAAACCAACCTCAATCTCTTTCAATTTCTCCCCTAGTGACATTTTGGAAGAGTTTAGCTTGCCAAGGGCCTTGCTCATGCCTTGATTTTGAGTTTTGCATATGTTACTTAATATGCAAGTAATCACTTTTCAAAGCAAGTCCCCAAATTGAATCTCAACTCAAAAATGTGGCTAAACCAATGTTTTTAAAATGTTTTCTAGAGTCAAAATAATATATTACATGCCATGGTTTGGATGTGTAGGTTGAAAATATCAATTTCCAACTTTGGTTTATTTAACTTATGCCCTTATTTTAGGTCATTTTTGCAACTTTGAGCTACAAGCATTTCCATCATCTCATAACCTCCTTACTAGCCTTAAAACATCATTTTGAACAAGTTTGATGTTGAAAATTTTTCAATTTGAAGCATGGAAATAGGAGTTATGGCTTTATACTTGAAATGACCTGTAACCTCCAAATGACCAAAATGCCCTTGACTTGTCAAAGCCATAACTTGAGTTCTACAAATCCTATCAAGGACTTCTAGTACTCTCTAGAAAGCTAAGAAGATAAGGAACAACATTCATGTTGACCAAAAGTTCATAGCAATTATCCTTCTAGGGCAAACGTTTGATGCAAGTTGGGTAACTTTCAAGGCCCTAGATTCACATACCTCAGATGACCTGTAACTTGTCAAAGTCATAACTTGAGCTCTACAAATCCTATCAAGGACTTCTAGTACTCAAATTAAAGCTAAGAATAAGCTCTACAACATTAATGTTGGGGGAAAGATGAGATGACAATCACATCTTGAGCTAAACTGCCTTGAAGTTAGGGATCAAACCAGGGGATTTTACACTGTCAAGTCTTAGAAACCCTAGCTTGAAACTTCTCAAACTCTTCAATCATGATGAGTTAACCTTGGAATCATCCTTATAGCATCTCAATGCATCAATCCATGATCACATGGCTCTTGAATTAGGTCTCAACCTTGTCCAAATCCTTAGTTAACTTAGGGTTGACCCAGTCAAACCCTAATTACACCATTCATGGCTGAGTCTTCTTAATCTTGCATAATGACCTCTCTAGGCTTCATGATGGCTTTCAAGGCATCTCATAAGCTCTCTCAAGGCTTCAAGCCCACATTCTTGGCTTCAGAATCATCTGAGGAGCTCCCATAACTCTCAAGTTAGGAGGCATACACTCTTGGTTTCAACCACTCTCTCTAAGGATCTTCTAACTTCTCTGACAAGGATATCAACCCTTGAACACTTGAATAAGCTTCTTAGCTAGCTTCATAGTCTTGTGTAGCTCTTGATTGGTAGTCATACCTCTTGATCTCCTGCATACATGTCAATGAAATGCAAATGATAATGCTAGTGTGAATGAAATGAAACACAAGCTAGGTAAAGAGAAGTTGGTCAAATTTTGGGGTGCAACAGCTGCCCCTATTCAAACGGCTTGAACCTGACTGGGTGAGAAGCGAACGGCTCTCAACCAATCAAGGTGCGAGACGGTTGAATACCGACAAACCCGGAAATTTGCCAACTGCACAAGTACACGATACTCTGATGGGAACAAATCTTCGAAAACTGAAATATTAGCTGCACGACAACTAGCTGGAGAATTGGTCACACGGTAACCAGTGATACATGATCGATCATGCCGTCAGGCACCAAGATTCCTCGGGACTCATCAAGTCGACAATCAAGTTAATCATGCCATTGGGCCTTCAAAGAAATTTTCGGGCATCAGCCGGCCTTCGTCACTAAGTCGGGAATAGAATTCTCGGTCAATCATGAACCAATTGGGGATATCCAAACCTCTGCCATCAGGCACTCTGCTTCAGCTGAGGGAACTGCTTCGTCAATACGGTTGGACTTCAATCATCAAGTCTTCAAGGGAAGTTTCAACTTCGCTGTTCAGAAACCTGCTGGGGATGACGCATCTCTGCTGGGGATTCTGGAGAACTATCAAGTAACTCTGCTTCGGGGATCCGGAAATCATTCTGGGTGAGTCAACTCTGCTGAAGGAATCAAGAATCATCTTGAACAAATAACTCCGTGGGGACTTCAAGAATCATCCTGCACCCATAACTCTGCTGGAGATTTCAAGAATCATCCTGAGCAAGCACTCTGTCGGGGACTCTAAGCGTCAACTTGAGCAACCAACTCTGGAGACTGCACTGGGGATTTTAAGAATCATCTTAAGCAAACGACCTTGCTGGGGAAAAATTCAAGAATCATCTTGAGCAAGCGACCCTGCGGAGGAACACCTGCAAAACAAGAACGGTAACGACCTAGCTCATGTTTCATATGTATATGCTTTGACAATGGCGCAATGCTCCACACGGTGGAAATGCTACGCGTTTATGATAAATGCTATGCAGTCATGCAAAATGCTACGGCCCCGTCAGCAAAATAAATGTTGACGAGAGAATCCTCCTGTCAAGGAGAAAGAACCATTCTGGTGGAGGAAGGAATCATCCTGCCACGGAGAAAAGGTCACGCCAACCTTCGTCGGACTCCGCACGGGGAAGCAAACTTCAGTTGAATGCTGCAGGGGAAAGAAGCTCTACGAGAACCCAGACCTGCTGAGGAAAGCGACGTCAATCGAGGAAATAAACTGCACGGCCTTCGCGACTACTTCCCTGGAGATAACGACTCCGGCGGGGAAATATAGCATTAGCTATTCAACATTCTATTGGGGAAAACCAATCGTGGTCCGAACGGCTTCCAAGGACTCGGCTCTCTTGGGGATCTGCAAACTCGGCTGGAGAAGAAGAAATCATCCTGCTTCGGGGGAGAGTACGACTCTGCGGGGAATCTCAATTCCGCTGGAGACTTCAGTCTGGAACTATCAATTGCTGCACACTTCGGTATACGACTCAGCTGGGGAGACGACATTCCTTCAGGATGCATCTGATCGGGGAGAGAATCTTCTCTGCCTGAGGAGACATATCAATGCTTACGATCTCACGTTCAGACTCTGCGGGGAGAGACTACTGAATTTTGTTGGAGAAGGAGGAATCATCCAGCTTGGGACGCTGTTGCACCCTAAAATTTGACCAACCGATTCTCCCACTTGACTCATGGTTTAATTTCATATTCACAGCTCAGATGTATGATTTTTGTGCACAAGCAGGGGATATCAGAGTTTACAGCTTGATTTTTGTCTATCAGATATGGCAGACCCAGTCCAGATAACCAGGGTTTTATTTTCAGGAAATTGTGCGCTCCTCGGTGATTTTTCAGTGATTTTGAGGATATTCTGATGCCCGGGGATCTCTGTTCGATTCGATCTGGTCTCGTGCGCTCTTTTATGGGGGTCATTTGCATTTATATGCATTTTTAGGGTTTTAATAGACTTTTGTGAATTTTTAGCAGGCTTTATAGATTTTTCTGGAATTTAAATAGGGTTTTTGCATTTTTAATGGTTTAATTCTCTTTTTAGGATTTTATAAGAATTTTTAAATCATTTTTAGAATTTTGTATAGATTTTAAAATTAGGATTAATAGGTTTAATTAGTTTTTAGATAATATAGAAAATTAATATAGTTTTTCTTTTCCTAATAGATATTAAAGAATATTAGAATTTTAATAGAGAATTAGTAGGAGTTTAGAATTAATTAGAGCATTAATCTTCTTTTTAGATTTAATTAGGTTAATTGTTGTTTTAGATTTAATTAGATTGATTTAGAGTTAATTAGGTCTTAACTAGATTTTTTAGATTTAATTAGGATAATATGAGTTTTAATCATTTTTTAGAGTTGATTAGGAAATTGTTAATTAGGTTAATTGATATTTTAGATATAATTAGTCCAATTAGGTGTTAACTGACTCAACTAGGTATTATTTGATTTTAATAGTTAGGATTAATTGTCTTTATTAAGAGTCAGTTTTTTTTTTTTTACAGTTTTGTCATTGTTTTTTCGTATGGGCCCTGAGATGTTTTTGTAAGGCCCAAATTCACAGCAATTCTCAAATCAGAAGTCCAAAAAAGTCCAAACAGAAAAATGGTCCAACAGTCCAATTTCTCCAGCATTCGTCCAGCAGACTCCAGGAGATTCTAGAAGGTGCCACGCGTTTCCAAGGTAATAAATAGCGCCACGTGTTGCAAGAAAAGAGGTCCCACGCGTTTCTCAATTCCCCACGCCACCACACACTCAGAGAAGCCTCCAGACTCCTCCACGCGTCCCCAGGTGTCCCCACCACCCTCTCTCTCTCAGCGCATGTGTGCCACTTGGCACCCAGAGATCCCTCACCGGAGATTCACCAGAACACCACCGGCGTCCATGCAAACGCCCTAACCGCACGCCGCCGGCGACCCAACCAACTCCGGCCACCACCGGAATCTGCAAACACCAGAAAATCACCAGAACTTCATATCTTCTTCTTCCTCCTCAGATCCCTTCCGTCACCTTCCTCTTCTCATCGCCGGAAAACTCGTAGGCTCGCCGGAATCATCATCCTCCTCCATCAATTTTTTTCTAGAATCCACTCCATCAATCCATCCAACCTTCAACAACCTTCGTGCAAATTTCTCCAGAAACCCTAAACCTTCATCCGTCATACAACATTTCTCCAGAACCTCTCAAACATCTTCATCCTCATCCCAGATTTCCAGAAATCGTCCTAAGATATTCATCCTTCAAGTAAGATCCCCAGAAATCGTCATCAATTCATACAACATCTTTCCAGAAGCTCCAAGTGACGTTCAATCTTCAAGGAAGTTCTCCAGAAATCTCCAGTAATATCTCAACGCGAGAGCTTCAACGTAACGCCTCCAAGATCTTCAACAAGTTTCGAGTATCATTCGCCTTTCCAGGTTCCTAACTTCTTCCCTTGCATGTGTATGTTGTAGATGCCGTTCCTTGAGATGCTTAGGTTAGGGTTTGTTTTGGTGAGTTCTGTTAAGCGCATGCATGATAATGATTAGGGGTTACTTTTAGAGACTTGATGAATTGTGTTTGAGGATTCTGGGGGGATGAGTTGCAGAGAGCGTGAGAGATAGAGGAAGAAGATGGTGAAACGGCGCTAGACGGTTAAGGTGAACAGTAGTTAGGGTTGGGAGTGATTTAGGTTTTGTTTTTTCTGTAATTGGATTAGGGTTTAGACCCTGGGCTTAGGCCCAAACATGTTTCTGAACGTACACACCCCATTGTTGCTTCCCTACCCCCCTGGCGTGAGAGACCTGAGTGAATGGGAGTTGGGCCTTAGGCCCAATTTGCTATCTGCACCCCTGGGTTTAAGCCCATCATGAAATAACAACTGAGAATTTACTAGTGTTGCACCCCCTCTGGTTTCAATTCAGTTTTTTGTGTTTTCTGGATAATAAGTCTTGGGCCCTGCGCCCTTTTGCTAGTTGCACCCCCATATCAGGGCCCAATGAATAAATAACCTGAAACCATTGCTGTTTAAACCCCCCTCCATTTTATTTTCTTTTGTTTTGATTTTTTTCTTTTATATTTTCATATTAGAAAATCATAATAAATTGAATATAATTGTTTTTCTTAATAATTCTTTACCATCTCATGAAAAATATTAAGAAAATTAAATAAAAAAAATAGCAATGACATTTTATTTTTGTTTGTTATTTTTGCATATTTTCCAATTAATTGATTTCTTTTTTTTAATATTTTCAATGCATGCACATCATTAGAAAATTCATAAAAAATGGTAGATTTAGTCAAATAATTCCGTTCTTTTTTCTGTAGACTCGTAATTCAGTGTAGAATTTTATAATACAAAAATATTAGCTTAATCATGCATTTTCATTTTAATTGCATTTTTTCATTGTTATTAATGTTGAATAATTGGTCTGTAGAGATGTCTGTGTTGCTGATTTTACTTCTTTCATCTGGTGTTGAATTTTGTTCTGATTTTTCAGTATGCTGTCATAGAGCCATGTAGGTTTCCCATAGATTTTTTGATAGATTTTCATAGGATATTCTGATGTGATTTGTCTGAGCCTGAAGATAGGGGAAGTCTTGATGACTTCTGACTTTGAAGTTCAACTGTGGTTGAACTTCAGAGATAGTCTCCTGTGGTTTGCTGGCCTGTGGTTTCTTCTTAAGGTGGGAGCTGATTGAGGTCCTGTTGGAGCTTGCAGAGATGCATTGGATTGAGGCTTAGTCTAGGAACTTGTTGTCTGTTTGTGAGGTTCGAGATCCTGAAGTTTGAAGGGAGTTTGTGGTACTTTCCTGAGGAAGGCACTATGAATGACTTTCATCCTTTCTTCTCGCCTCTTTCGTAAGTATCCAATGATGTCGGAGCCGACTTGTGAGTTTAATTTCTCCTGAGGAGGAATGTAAACTGATCACATGTTGTTGAGCCACATGGGATACGATTCCTAAGTGGAAGCCCCCTAGTACTTTCCTGAGGAAGGTCCTATGGGTCTATTCACTTAGTTCCAGTAGTTTGTCTAGGACTTCTTAAGTATCCAGTGATGTTGGAGCCGACTTGTGAGTTTAATTCCTCCTGAGGAGGAATATAAACTGATCACAGTCGTTGAGCCACGTAGGATACGATTCCTAAGTGTCAGCCTCCTAGTACTTTCCTGAGGAAGGTCCTATGAGCCTGTTCACTTAGTTCCCCTAGTGCATATAGGTTTTTTTCTCAAGTATCCCGTGATGCCGGAGCCTTCATGTGAGTTTAATTTCTCCTGAGGAGGAATGTAAACTGATCACAGTTGTCGAGCCGCATAGGATATGACTCCTGAGTAGTAACCTCCTGGTACTTTCCTGAGGAAGGCACTATGAGCTTGTCTGCTTAGCTTCCTTTTCTCTGGTAAGCTTGTTCCGAAGCTTGGAGATTGGGATTGATTCCTCTTGCTTAGGGTGTTGTATAGAGTTTTGTTTAGAGAATTATTAGGAGATTGTTTCAGGTTTGTTAGAGGCCCTGCTCAGGGTTAGTCTCTTTGTATTGTTTGACTTGTGTGATGTTATGTTGCATTAGACTTAGGTTCATCTAGATAGTTTCTGAGTAGGTGCATCTTAGAAGTAGACTTTGTGTGCATGAGAAGTTGAGGTGGTCCTCCTTCTGCTTGTTTGTTATTGCGTGGCTTTGCTTGTTGGTATTTGGTAGAGCTGAGCTCCCTTGCCTTTGTGGTTTGCGGCCTTCGCGCCTTGTGTGTTTAGTTGTTGCATTCATGCATATTTTCAGTATTCATTTACGTTGCAGTTTCTTGTTTGTGGTTTAATCCTGTTGCCATGATCCCTTAGGAGCTCTGACTTCTCCGCTGCGGAGTTGTTATGATAGACATTAGAATGGTTAACCAGGTGTGATAGCAATAGGTAGATTCCCCTGTTTCTCAGGTATAGTTCTAGGGTTTCCCTTTCCTTTCTGTAGGAGCTTTTGAGTAGCTTGGTCCGTAGTTAGCTGAACTACAGCTGCTCTGATTCTTCGTTCCAGACGAAGATATGTAGGCATAGGATGCGATATCCTAGCGAGCACACTAACGACTAACCTTTGTTCTCTCGCGGCTGTGCGATCGAGACTTTCCCGCTAACGACTAATTGTTATCCCTTTCTCTCGCCCGAGTGCATTTGAGACCAGATCGTATTTGTAGGTTCCCGAGCCTTTAGGACCAGTTGTTTTCTCACTGTTGTGTGAGAGCCCCTGTTTACCCGTAGTTAGCCGAACTACGTTTGCTCTGATCTTTCATTTCAGATGGAAGTACGTAGGCACAGGACGCGATGTCCTGGCGAGCAACCTTTCCCCCGTTTAGACGTAGGCAGTCGAACTACGTTGACTCTGACTTTCCCATTGCACGAGGGAATACGTAGGCCCAGAACACCGTATGTTCTGTCGAGTCCTGTCCTTTTATTTTCTTTTCAGACCAGCCATTAGCGTAGATAGATAACACACCCTTTTACCTATAAACACCAAGCGTGGATCCCATCGAGTACGATGGACGTGAGGGGTGCTAATACCTTCCCCTTGCGTAACCGACTCCCGAATCCAGGTTTTGGTTGCGATGACCATACCTTTTCCCGTCTTTTGCGAGGTTTACTTCGAGCGTTTCCTTTCCCGCTCTGAGGGATAAATAACGCACGGTGGCGACTCTCCTGTCAAGCCGGCGCCGATTTTCGCAGTAGCGACAGCTGGCGACTCTGCTGGGGAATTATAGCATTTAGGGACTTTTCCCATCCCTTATGCTGGGACCGTTTCCCATCCCCTACGCGAGTCAATCCTAGCGCTTGGATGTTTATTGGTTGGGTGTTGTGTATTGTGTTTTACTTTTCTGCACTTTACTTTTCTGTACCTTTACCTTTCCGCATTTATTTTCCAGCATTATATTATCATGATTATTGCTGTGGGCAAAGGGAGGATACTGTGAGTGAAAAGCCGGACCTGGGCTTGAGTACACACCTAGATATAGTTGTGGAGAAGTAGTAGACGAACCTGTCTGCTGAGCAGGCACAGTTCCCTACGAAAATCTGCGCTCAGACGAGATTCTTGCAGAGGTGCTCCTTTCCGGTCCTGAGGATCTGAGGGGAGTCCAGACGTGAGGATTGTCGACTCTGGGGACCGATCAATTGGAAGTCAGCTAAGTGAGGCCTCTTCATGACTTGATGATGCCACTCCTTCTGGGAATCGTATCGTCACTCATGAAAGTCTGTGACGCTGATGACCGCATAGGATGCCGTACCTTTGTCCGTGGATTAGGTCTATCCTACCTGTGAGAGGGACTGGGTTATTGCAGGAAAACTGGCCTTCAGAAACCATGATTCAGTAGTTATCAGATGGTGTTCTTGATTCATCTCCAGGTGTTGTCTGGGTCAGATGGGTTTCTTATCTGAGGTTGAAGCTATTATCAGATGGTATTCTCGTCAGATACAGAGGTTCAGATGGTTTTCTTACCGGGGGATCGATATTTTGAGTATCAGATGATAGTTAGTGGCATGAGATTCTGATGACCGTATTGGTTTTCTGTTCTTGATCACAGAGATATTCCTCTTCAGGCTACAGCATAGCCCCTGTGTTCGCAGAGTGCATTATTTATCATATTGCATCATTGCATTACCATCTGCATTCAACTAACGTGTGTGTATTGCAGGTACATATTTTCCCTTCCAGTTCTGGTGTTTGTTCCTAGCAAGACATGGAAAACCTGAAGAGAGTATTGCCCTATAAGTTTCCGTCGCCAAATATCAGTCTATTGTTAGAATTGATTGCTATTGCTAAGAAGAGGGGAATGGGTGACTTCAGAAAGAGATATGGGAGGATTCTGACCTACGTTTATCAGCCATCTGCTTACGAGACCAGCGGCATCTATACTCTGTTACAGTTCTACGACGCGGAGCTCAGGTGTTTTGTATTTCCCGACTTCGTTTTGGCTCCTACCCTGGAGGAGTACTCTGCACTTCTGGATATACCGATCCGTGATCAGATGCCTTTTTATCGTACGGACGCTGAGCCTAAGCTGGCTGAGTTTTCTGCCATCCTGTGCTTGAAAGAGTCTGAGCTGTCTGGGAAAATGATCAGAAGAGGAGACGTATGGGGATTTCCGTTGGATGTCTTAGTAGAGAAGGCTCGAGAATATGCCCAGAAGGGTAGCTGGGGTGTTTTTAACGTTATCCTTGCTGTATGTGTGTATGGCATCGTGTTGTTCCCGAATATTCCTGATTTTGTTGATTCTGATGCCTTCTATATTTTGGCCGCGACAAACCCAGTTCCTACTTTACTGGGAGATATCCACCATTCAACTCATTATCAGAATGAAAAGCGGCGAGGAAGGAATGTGTCTTGCTGTGTACCTCTCCTATGCAGGTGGTTCACCAGTCATATGCCTAAGTCAGGCCCGTTTGTCACATCTATCAATTCTCTAGGATGGCCCGAGCGCTTAATGGGATTAACTGCTGAGAACGTGGTATGGACCAATAAAGAGGTATTTGGAGCTGAAGTCATACTCAAAGGCGAAGGATTCCCGAATGTTCCGTTAATAGGAAGGAAAGGTTGTGTCAACTATAACCCTTCCTTATTGATCAAGCAATTTGGGTACATACCTCAAGGAGCGCCAAAGCCCGAGGAGATACAGGAATCTCTGTATCTCACCGGGGCAATAGGGAAAGAAATGCTGACCAAACTTGAGAAAGCCTGGAAAAACTTGCACAAGAGAGGGAAGCTTTCAGGTAGCAGAGGGGATACTCGAGGTCCTAGCTCATATGAAGAATGGATTCGTGAGCGAGCTGTGAAGTTCCTTATGCCGTATCCAGCAGTTCAGCCATTGCATCCCCCTCCGGTAGAGGAGCCTACCACTGTGGACATTCAGGTTTACAAGCAGCTAATGGCGGAGAAAGAAGAGCTAGCGAGGGCTAAAGAGGCTTTAGAGCAGGAAAATGCCCAGCTTCGGCATGAAAAGATTGAAACAGGATATATTTCTAAGCAACAGGCCGAAACTCTGAAACATCTGAAGACTACGCTATTGGAATTGACTGAAACCAAGAAGCGTCTGGAGTTAGACGTAGACTCAGTTAGTAGTGTGTTGGCCACTAAGAAGCAAGAGCTGGAAAGGGCCTACACAAAGCTAGCCAAGTTCAGAGAACACTGGGATCTCACTATGACCAAGCGCAAGGAGCGAGAAGAAGAGCTGAAGACACAGATTGCTCAGTTAGAAGAACAGGCCAAGGTGAAGAGCGAAGAGCTTGAAGAAGAAGCCTGTCGCCGATACGAGGCCGAGCGCAAGCTGATAGATGCCATGAAGAATTTGGAAGATTTCCAGCATAGAGCAGATGCCAAGAGACCCAAACTTGGGGATGGTGCTAATGATAAGGCTTGGGAAGACTTTGTCAGAGACATCCAGGGGACAGTCAGGAAGAGGGATCGACTGATAGAAGGTTTGATTTATCAACCAGATCATGCAGAGACAAAGAAGATGGTCGAGGACTTCCGCAACCGTACCCGTACTTGATTTCTCTCTTGTATTCTGTATGTTGGGATCACCACCAGGCATGTTGGCTGGGATCCTCCTTATCACATCAGCTGTATGGAGCATAGTTATGTAATTTCTGGACAAGACTGTTATTCTAATCAATATATGAGGGTTTTTCCAAATATTGTCTTCATGGGTTATCTCGTCTTGCTACTACTGACACTGGAATTGGAGGGAAAATATCTCCAATGCACCCATGCACGTTAGCATTTTTGTATTTCTGTTTGCATAAATCATATTGCATAGCATTTAGCAGGTCAGAGCACTTATCCAGCCTTTGTTTTCACCAGAAAGTGATTCTCGGAGAATTGTTTGAGGCAAGAGTGGAGTGTTGAAGACGACCGAGGGGCTGAAGTAGATTTGAGCAGAATCAAGCAGCATAGTCGGTTACCGGTAATTGGTGGCTATGTCTGAAGGCGATTTCCAGGCTCCTGACACCCGGGCAGGGTTTACTGTGGCGTCCAATCATCAGTACGATTCTATGGAAGACTTCCCGCAAGCGAACAATCTTACTGCAGACCAAGTTGTGCAACCTGCTGTTGAGAACCGAGACCGGCATGAGCAGTTTCTTGCCCGAAATGAACGCTATCCTCCTGTTAACAATCAATGTGTTGCTTTCCCTGTGATGAATTACCGGAGAGATAATCCAATGACCGGGTTAGTAGATCCAAGAAGACTCCGAGTGTTGGAAGAGCAAATGAAAGCCTTGGAAGCGAAAGATGCTGTTAACCTGGATGCTGTAGCCATGTGCTTGGTCCCTGACCTGGTGTTGCCTTACAAGTTCAAAATGCCGGAATTTGAAAAATACACGGGAGATAGCTGTCCGAAGTTGCATTTGATGATGTTCTGTCGAAGGATGACTTCGTTTGTACGAAATGATAAATTGATGATCCATTGCTTTCAGTATAGCCTGACTGGGGCATCGTTGAGATGGTACGTGCAATTGGAGAGTAATCAGATTCGATCTTGGGTGGATTTAGCCAGAGCTTTCATAAAGCAGTATGATTACAACTTGGATTTGACTCCTAGTCTCGTGGATCTACAAGAATTGTCTCAGGCGGAGAATGAATCATTCAGAGCGTATTTGCGAAGATGGAAGGAATTGGCTGCTAGTGTTCGACCACCGCTTCCGGAAAGAGAACTGGTTGACATCTTCTTGGGTACTCTGAAAGGCCATTATTTTGACAAATTGTTCAGTTGCACAAGCTTTGTGGGCCTGATGAGGCTGGGAGAGATTGTTGAGAGAGGACTCAGGAGTGGAAAGTTTCGAGATGTTCCTTACGTCCCAGTTGATAAGATTGAGTCAGTTGTCAGTTCTCAAGAAGAGTGGGAAGGAGATGATGCCACCTCAGAATCTCTAGCATCTCAGGATCAGTTTTCAGACACTTCAAGTCAACGATCATCCTATCGCCGATCGCGTCAGCATGCTCCACGAAGACCAAGGAAACCTGAAAGGCAGTTTACTCAGCTACCAGTGTCGTACAGTCAGTTGTTGCCAGATCTGGTCAAAAGTGGATTGATAGTGCCAAAAGAGACTAAGCCGGTGATTCCACCGTATCCTCCGGGTTTTGATACCAGCGCCCGCTGTGAGTACCATGATGGGGCACAGGGGCATTCAACCAATGATTGTAAAGTGCTTAGAAGTCAGATTCAAGATCTGTTAGACTCTAGCCGTATTTGCATCACTCCTCAGGGTTGTGTTCAGATTAATGATTTTCCATCTTCCAGTTGTGGGGGTTCGTCAGTTAACGTCATGGAAGACTCCACAGGAAGTGTGTGCTCCGAAGATTGTCAATCAGAGAATTCAGTTGAATGTGGGGGGAATTTCTAGAGGTTTTCGCGTCGGATGCCGCATCTGTTTTCTCTGCTTAATCCGTTTAGCTTTTTGTGCATCAGTATTTGTCGACCACCACCAGGATTGTTGGCTGGGGTCGTTATATTCAGACTCATTTGTGCTTACCTGCTGACTTTGTTGGTTGTACATGTGTTGGAGATGTTTGTCTGCGTGCTTATAGTTTGAGTTTCTCTTTGTCTCGTTGTGAATATGTGTTTGCTTTCTGCGCTGCATTATTATTTAGCAGGTATATCAGAACCGTGGGTCTTATTTCCTCCACCTCCAGTTTGTTGCAGGAACTCCTTCAGAGATATGGAACAGAATCAGTTTGAATTGACTGAAGTCCAAAGCCAGCTGGGGCAGATGATGAGAGACATGCAAGAGATGCGTTCAGAGCAGAAGATCCTCAAAGAGGAAAACAGTCAGCTGAAGACCCAAATGAGCTTGATCATGGAAGTAGTCAAGAACGTGCTTAGGAAAGAAGACGATCAGCTACTTGAAGCCGCAATGAAGAAGCTCGCGCCACCGGTGCATGTGGAACCTGAGCAGCAGCAACAGAAGATACATCCGGTTCAGCGGAAGATCCAGGAAGGAAAGCCAAGGAGAATATTTGAGGCACCACCTATGACCTATGCTGAGCTCTTGCAGATCTTATTGAGGTTTAATCTGGTTGAGAAAAGAGCGTTGACACAACCAACGAGAGCATTTCCTCAAGGGTACGATGCCAGTAAGCAATGTGAATTTCATTCTGGGGCATTCGGACATGACATCGAGGGTTGTCATGCTTTCAAGCACAATGTTCAAGACCTGATTGACTCGCACGATATTGAATTCACGCCGGGCGGCGTAGCTGTGCATATTGCTCCGGTCTCGATTGATGCTAAGATGACAGATGTTTCTAAAGCTGCAGTGGGTCAGAAGCGTATCGTGGACTCCATGGTGTCAGAATCTCCAGGCCCACAATTGTTGCCTATTCCTGGGGCAGATCTAAGAAAGAAAATGGTTAAACATAAGGAGAGCGTTAATCAGTACATTGAAGGTCAAGAAACCAATGTTGCATTTGATACAAAGGGTGTTCAAGGGTCAACCCGGTACCAGCAGCAGCAGCCTCAGAAGGGGGCACAGCAGGCTCAACGAAGATTCCAGGGTAGTAAACCGAGAAGAGTGTTTGAGAAGCCTCCCTCAACATACGCCGAGTTGTTGCAGACATTGTTGGGATTGAATATGGTAGAGACAAGAATTCTGGCACCAATAACGGGAACTCCCCCGTTTGGTTATGACGCAAGCAAGCACTGTGAGTTTCATTCTGGAGCCCCGGGTCACGATATAGAAGGCTGCCATGCTTTTAAGCACAAAGTGCAAGATTTGCTTGATAGTGCAGCAATCAGCTTCGGGCCAAGAGGTCCCCAAATCATCTGAATGAAGGAGGAAGGGCTCTATAATTTGTTTGAGTCATTGAAAGCAGATCAGGACAGCGTCGAATTACCTCTAATAAAGATAGCTGGTTCAGCAGCAGGGCAGATGTGAAAGCCCGATTCTCAGAAGCTAGCATATTTTCTTTGTTTTAGCTTGTCATTTCTTTGCATTTGTAGTTGCTTTCCTGTTTGAATTTGTAAGCTTGTTTGTAAAACTTGTTGTTTTCATTCAAATTGATGATAATGAAATAAATATGCATGTTTTGATTGAATCCAGTCGTGTTCACTAACTGTTTTTGCAAATGTCCAACGTTTGGTTAGGAAGAATTTGGGGAGGATGACGAAAATGACCGACATGCAAATTCCGATTGTATGCTTTTGAAATAAACCTGCTGATGATGTACAGGCATTGTTTCAAATCCCTAAACACCGGAGATATAAGGAAGATAATCCCTTGTCAACCCCTTTGAGCCTTGTAGTAGGAGTTTCTTTCTGTGAACGAAAAACTCTCAATCTTAACCTGGGGCAGGGTAGGTGTTAGCTAATTTGACTGAGCGTCCAAATTGCAAAAGGATTGTCTGTTCGAGGATCAATCACGTCCCTAGAGGTCGTACCTAAAAGACCACAATGGTTCAATCAAGAGTGGGACAGCCACATCACCTCCCAAAGAGTCAGACAACCAATGTCACACGACTTGTTCGAAAGAAAAATGAAAAGGAGAATCAAAAGCCCGCTAAGTCAAGAAAACTTCAAAGCAAATGACTTAGGCAAAAAGGAGGGCATCCCGCTGGACTTAAAAAATCAAAAGAAACTCGAAAGGGGTCAGTCCAGGCAAAAGTTAGGGATATGAAGAGAAAAAGATGAAAAGGATCAAAAGAAAAATCCTCGATGGAAATACGAGTCGTGTGACCTCAAATGTCAAAGACGAAAAAGTGAGTGGCTGTCACTCCAAAATCCAAAAGTTTCTCGAACTATCATTCCTATCTTTCAACCTCTGAGAGGTGAGCGCTAAGGTCAAATTAGCTGAACGTAGGATGGGAGAACATCAAGGAGAACGGGTGGGTTAAAGTAAACTTTGAGCCTTTATCCTTTCTTTCAAAACCGTGAACCTGACCACGTTACAACCTTCAAAAGTCCTAATTGAAGCAGGCTGTTTCGAAAGCATACTCCGGTAAAGGTCGCGTCGATTCTGACTCCTAAAAAGGTTCCTCTTACCATGTTGATACTGATGTTGATAAATGTTGTATGCATAAACTGTTTTTCCTTCTCCCAGTGAACAGATTGGATGTCAAAGCTGTCATATGTGTTGCATTAATACATCTTTTATGCATAACAACTTGTTTTACTTGCGAGTAAGCGCTGGACAGCAGAAAAGCTTCCTACAATGGAAAGTACGGTCAAGATAGAATGCAGAACGCCCGAATGTGCCGAGAGCAGGGGCAAGCTTTTATTGTGATCCCCAGTCAGGTCGGCTTTTCGAAGTCAGTTATTCTGGGGCAATCAGGTTGAAGTCTGGTGAAATATGTCGTAGTCAGGAGGTACTGCTTTGGATCAGCTAATCAGGGGCAAGGTCATTGCAGTCAGGGACAGACCATCTTAAGCATTCAAAAGTTATGCGGTAAGCATTCAAGGTGAAGTATCTCTCAGAAGTTCAGAACGCTGAAGCATGTTATATCAGACCGTCGAGGCAACAGATTTGCAAATCTCCTTTTAAGGACTATCCCCCACAGAGGTCCCGTAGGCTGGGGCATATCAGAAGCAAAAGGATTGTTGTTCTCCGTACCTACAGGGTCATTCAGAGTTATTCAAGCAGATGCAGTCGATTTTCGAGAGCGAGATGATTGCGGGAAGTTGTGCCACTATCCCTTGACTCTTCACTAAAAGGCTGTGTATTCAGGAAGGATGTTTTCCAGCGTTAGTTGTATCTGACCCAGTAAGATAAGCTTAAGAGCTCAAACCCATGTTTGCGATTACTGTGAAGCCCATCCGTGTTGGCGCATCAATTTCCAGATCCGAGCTTCGTCAGCACGTGGAGGACTCCCTCCATTTGCTCCAGCAAAGACCAATTTGTCATCGGCATGGATAAGCTATCCCCAGAGGAGTCTAATCATATTCAGCACGTCTGCTATTTCACAGCGGAGTTATATTCCCCAGCAGGGTATTACTTCGTCGAGGTGTTCGGTTAAGTTCCCAATATCCCCAGCAGAGTTGATTTCACTCTCCCAGCATTTATTTTGCTAGGACGATTCAGTGATATCCGGGTTATCCCCAGCAGAGTTGGCCCCGCCTTCAGCATTTATTTTGCTGAAGTGGTTTTCTGTACCCGGCCTTCTCCGGCAGCTCGAGCCTGCTAGCATATTGCATGCATCATCATACTATTATCATATTTGCATCATACCTGCATGACATTTTCAAAATGCGTAGCATTTCCGTCCAGAATGGAGCATTATGCTGTAGAAAGACTAAAGCATTTGCATGTGCATACAAAGCATAAGTCAGGTTTTATATCAGCCTCATATGGCGCGTGAATCACTCTGTGATCAGTTCAGGGGGCATTTATCCAGCAACAGTATTCAGACGATTCAGCGGATTATTTGCATCTCAAATCAGACAACAATTATGCTTTGAGCAAGCAGTCATCTGATGTTGACAAGCTTTTCTTCCCGTCAATTCATATTGACGATGTGTTCCTCCAATGAGTGGATTTCTCCGTCTATCATTAGACGTCTTGAGTACGAATGTGGTTTTCTTTCCGTCTATCCATAGACAATGTGAAGTTGCGGGTGATCGCAGTAAGATTTCAAGAAGGGGTTTCTCCCAGGATATGCTTTTCTTCCCGTCTATCAGTAGACGATGTGAAGTTTTGGTTGATTTTCAATGGGGTTCAAAATAGAGTTTCTATAGCAAGTGGCTTTCCTTTCCGTCTGCCAGCAGACGATGTGAAGTTTCGAGCTACTGTCCAGCGGGTTTCTTATTGCCAGATCATACATATGATGAGGTGTTTCCCCCAGCGAGTCTTCTCCGGCTATCCTTAGTTGTTGAGGGGTTTCAAAATGATTTTGGATATTGGTTCTCTTTCTGGTTATTGGATATGATGACGTTCAAGAGGTACTTTTCTGACTGTCAATCCTTATTGATGGCGAGGCTCTCCGAAGAATGTTCAGTTTGCATGATCGTTGATTCTTATTGACGACATGATTCTTTAAAAGGTGGTTTTCTTCCCGTCGGTCCATACTGACGATGTGGCCCCTTCAAGGATGTTGATCTTTTTCATCAGTTCCCGTAGACAGAAGGACTCTGAGATTCAAGGGATGGTGTGGAATTGCGTTATGGTGACTTTCCGTCTATCCTTAGACGATGTGAATATGGAGATAATGGTGACTTTCCGTCTATCTTTAGACGATGGGAATATTGATTTGTTCATCAATTAGGATGATGCCGTCTACCCTTAGACGATGAGAATTGATTTGTCATCAATCAGGATGTTCCCGTCTACCCTTAGACGACGAGAATTGATTTGTCATTAATCAGGATGATCCCGTCTATCCTTAGACGATGTGAGTTGTTTTGTTTCATCAATCAGGATGTTCCCGTCTACTCTTAGGCGATGAGAATTGATTTGTCATCAATCAGGATGTTCCCGTCTACCCTTAGACGATGAGAATTGATTTGTCATCAATCAGGATGTTCCCGTCTACCCTTAGACGATGAGAATGTTGATTTGTTTTATCAATCAGGATAATGCCATCTACCCTTAGACGACGTGAATATGGAGATTATGGTGACTTTCCGTCTATCCTTAGACGATGTGTGTATGGAGATTAAGAATGACTTCCCGTCTACCCTTAGACGATGAGAATATTGATTGATTCATCAATCAGGATGATGCCGTCTATCATTAGACGATGTGTGTATGGAAATAAGAATGTCTTTCCGTCTATCCTTAGACGAGGTGAATTGTTTTGTTTCATCAATCAGGATGATCCCGTCTATCCTTAGACGATGTGAATATGGAGATTATGGTGACTTTCCGTCTATCCTTAGACGATGTGAATATAGAGATTATGTTGTCTTTCCGTCTATCATTAGACGAGGTGAGTATTCAATCAGGGTATCTTCCCGTCCATCTTTGGACGATGTGAGTATATTTCTCTTCCTGCCTATCAGTAGGCAATGCGAAAGAATCAGATATTTTGTTGCAGCTCTCGGGTTTGTTATATGGGGTATCACAAGCAACGGGTATTCAAATCAGGAGTTCTTTATCAGATGATTAATCAGTTTGGTGCCGCAATGACTGGACTCGGTTTTCTGGACTTTATTCCCCAAGCAGTTTACAGTATATGCTCGCGGTTGGCAAATTTTCGGGTTTTATTTGTATTCAACCGTCTCGTACCTCTGAATGTTTGAAGGCTGAGCGCTCTTCAAACCCTTCAGGTCCAAGTCGCTTGAATAGGGGCAGCTGTTGCACCCTAAAATTTGACCAACCGATTCTCCCACTTGACTCATGGTTTAATTTCATATTCACAGCTCAGATGTATGATTTTTGTGCACAAGCAGGGGATATCAGAGTTTACAGCTTGATTTTTGTCTATCAGATATGGCAGACCCAGTCCAGATAACCAGGGTTTTATTTTCAGGAAATTGTGCGCTCCTCGGTGATTTTTCAGTGATTTTGAGGATATTCTGATGCCCGGGGATCTCTGTTCGATTCGATCTGGTCTCGTGCGCTCTTTTATGGGGGTCATTTGCATTTATATGCATTTTTAGGGTTTTAATAGACTTTTGTGAATTTTTAGCAGGCTTTATAGATTTTTCTGGAATTTAAATAGGGTTTTTGCATTTTTAATGGTTTAATTCTCTTTTTAGGATTTTATAAGAATTTTTAAATCATTTTTAGAATTTTGTATAGATTTTAAAATTAGGATTAATAGGTTTAATTAGTTTTTAGATAATATATAAAATTAATATAGTTTTTCTTTTCCTAATAGATATTAAAGAATATTAGAATTTTAATAGAGAATTAGTAGGAGTTTAGAATTAATTAGAGCATTAATCTTCTTTTTAGATTTAATTAGGTTAATTGTTGTTTTAGATTTAATTAGATTGATTTAGAGTTAATTAGGTCTTAACTAGATTTTTTAGATTTAATTAGGATAATATGAGTTTTAATCATTTTTTAGAGTTGATTAGGAAATTGTTAATTAGGTTAATTGATATTTTAGATATAATTAGTCCAATTAGGTGTTAACTGACTCAACTAGGTATTATTTGATTTTAATAGTTAGGATTAATTGTCTTTATTAAGAGTCAGTTTTTTTTTTTTTACAGTTTTGTCATTGTTTTTTCGTATGGGCCCTGAGATGTTTTTGTAAGGCCCAAATTCACAGCAATTCTCAAATCAGAAGTCCAAAAAAGTCCAAACAGAAAAATGGTCCAACAGTCCAATTTCTCCAGCATTCGTCCAGCAGACTCCAGGAGATTCTAGAAGGTGCCACGCGTTTCCAAGGTAATAAATAGCGCCACGTGTTGCAAGAAAAGAGGTCCCACGCGTTTCTCAATTCCCCACGCCACCACACACTCAGAGAAGCCTCCAGACTCCTCCACGCGTCCCCAGGTGTCCCCACCACCCTCTCTCTCTCAGCGCATGTGTGCCACTTGGCACCCAGAGATCCCTCACCGGAGATTCACCAGAACACCACCGGCGTCCATGCAAACGCCCTAACCGCACGCCGCCGGCGACCCAACCAACTCCGGCCACCACCGGAATCTGCAAACACCAGAAAATCACCAGAACTTCATATCTTCTTCTTCCTCCTCAGATCCCTTCCGTCACCTTCCTCTTCTCATCGCCGGAAAACTCGTAGGCTCGCCGGAATCATCATCCTCCTCCATCAATTTTTTTCTAGAATCCACTCCATCAATCCATCCAACCTTCAACAACCTTCGTGCAAATTTCTCCAGAAACCCTAAACCTTCATCCGTCATACAACATTTCTCCAGAACCTCTCAAACATCTTCATCCTCATCCCAGATTTCCAGAAATCGTCCTAAGATATTCATCCTTCAAGTAAGATCCCCAGAAATCGTCATCAATTCATACAACATCTTTCCAGAAGCTCCAAGTGACGTTCAATCTTCAAGGAAGTTCTCCAGAAATCTCCAGTAATATCTCAACGCGAGAGCTTCAACGTAACGCCTCCAAGATCTTCAACAAGTTTCGAGTATCATTCGCCTTTCCAGGTTCCTAACTTCTTCCCTTGCATGTGTATGTTGTAGATGCCGTTCCTTGAGATGCTTAGGTTAGGGTTTGTTTTGGTGAGTTCTGTTAAGCGCATGCATGATAATGATTAGGGGTTACTTTTAGAGACTTGATGAATTGTGTTTGAGGATTCTGGGGGGATGAGTTGCAGAGAGCGTGAGAGATAGAGGAAGAAGATGGTGAAACGGCGCTAGACGGTTAAGGTGAACAGTAGTTAGGGTTGGGAGTGATTTAGGTTTTGTTTTTTCTGTAATTGGATTAGGGTTTAGACCCTGGGCTTAGGCCCAAACATGTTTCTGAACGTACACACCCCATTGTTGCTTCCCTACCCCCCTGGCGTGAGAGACCTGAGTGAATGGGAGTTGGGCCTTAGGCCCAATTTGCTATCTGCACCCCTGGGTTTAAGCCCATCATGAAATAACAACTGAGAATTTACTAGTGTTGCACCCCCCTCTGGTTTCAATTCAGTTTTTTGTGTTTTCTGGATAATAAGTCTTGGGCCCTGCGCCCTTTTGCTAGTTGCACCCCCATATCAGGGCCCAATGAATAAATAACCTGAAACCATTGCTGTTTAAACCCCCCTCCATTTTATTTTCTTTTGTTTTGATTTTTTTCTTTTATATTTTCATATTAGAAAATCATAATAAATTGAATATAATTGTTTTTCTTAATAATTCTTTACCATCTCATGAAAAATATTAAGAAAATTAAATAAAAAAAATAGCAATGACATTTTATTTTTGTTTGTTATTTTTGCATATTTTCCAATTAATTGATTTCTTTTTTTTAATATTTTCAATGCATGCACATCATTAGAAAATTCATAAAAAATGGTAGATTTAGTCAAATAATTCCGTTCTTTTTTCTGTAGACTCGTAATTCAGTGTAGAATTTTATAATACAAAAATATTAGCTTAATCATGCATTTTCATTTTAATTGCATTTTTTCATTGTTATTAATGTTGAATAATTGGTCTGTAGAGATGTCTGTGTTGCTGATTTTACTTCTTTCATCTGGTGTTGAATTTTGTTCTGATTTTTCAGTATGCTGTCATAGAGCCATGTAGGTTTCCCATAGATTTTTTGATAGATTTTCATAGGATATTCTGATGTGATTTGTCTGAGCCTGAAGATAGGGGAAGTCTTGATGACTTCTGACTTTGAAGTTCAACTGTGGTTGAACTTCAGAGATAGTCTCCTGTGGTTTGCTGGCCTGTGGTTTCTTCTTAAGGTGGGAGCTGATTGAGGTCCTGTTGGAGCTTGCAGAGATGCATTGGATTGAGGCTTAGTCTAGGAACTTGTTGTCTGTTTGTGAGGTTCGAGATCCTGAAGTTTGAAGGGAGTTTGTGGTACTTTCCTGAGGAAGGCACTATGAATGACTTTCATCCTTTCTTCTCGCCTCTTTCGTAAGTATCCAATGATGTCGGAGCCGACTTGTGAGTTTAATTTCTCCTGAGGAGGAATGTAAACTGATCACATGTTGTTGAGCCACATGGGATACGATTCCTAAGTGGAAGCCCCCTAGTACTTTCCTGAGGAAGGTCCTATGGGTCTATTCACTTAGTTCCAGTAGTTTGTCTAGGACTTCTTAAGTATCCAGTGATGTTGGAGCCGACTTGTGAGTTTAATTCCTCCTGAGGAGGAATATAAACTGATCACAGTCGTTGAGCCACGTAGGATACGATTCCTAAGTGTCAGCCTCCTAGTACTTTCCTGAGGAAGGTCCTATGAGCCTGTTCACTTAGTTCCCCTAGTGCATATAGGTTTTTTTCTCAAGTATCCCGTGATGCCGGAGCCTTCATGTGAGTTTAATTTCTCCTGAGGAGGAATGTAAACTGATCACAGTTGTCGAGCCGCATAGGATATGACTCCTGAGTAGTAACCTCCTGGTACTTTCCTGAGGAAGGCACTATGAGCTTGTCTGCTTAGCTTCCTTTTCTCTGGTAAGCTTGTTCCGAAGCTTGGAGATTGGGATTGATTCCTCTTGCTTAGGGTGTTGTATAGAGTTTTGTTTAGAGAATTATTAGGAGATTGTTTCAGGTTTGTTAGAGGCCCTGCTCAGGGTTAGTCTCTTTGTATTGTTTGACTTGTGTGATGTTATGTTGCATTAGACTTAGGTTCATCTAGATAGTTTCTGAGTAGGTGCATCTTAGAAGTAGACTTTGTGTGCATGAGAAGTTGAGGTGGTCCTCCTTCTGCTTGTTTGTTATTGCGTGGCTTTGCTTGTTGGTATTTGGTAGAGCTGAGCTCCCTTGCCTTTGTGGTTTGCGGCCTTCGCGCCTTGTGTGTTTAGTTGTTGCATTCATGCATATTTTCAGTATTCATTTACGTTGCAGTTTCTTGTTTGTGGTTTAATCCTGTTGCCATGATCCCTTAGGAGCTCTGACTTCTCCGCTGCGGAGTTGTTATGATAGACATTAGAATGGTTAACCAGGTGTGATAGCAATAGGTAGATTCCCCTGTTTCTCAGGTATAGTTCTAGGGTTTCCCTTTCCTTTCTGTAGGAGCTTTTGAGTAGCTTGGTCCGTAGTTAGCTGAACTACAGCTGCTCTGATTCTTCGTTCCAGACGAAGATATGTAGGCATAGGATGCGATATCCTAGCGAGCACACTAACGACTAACCTTTGTTCTCTCGCGGCTGTGCGATCGAGACTTTCCCGCTAACGACTAATTGTTATCCCTTTCTCTCGCCCGAGTGCATTTGAGACCAGATCGTATTTGTAGGTTCCCGAGCCTTTAGGACCAGTTGTTTTCTCACTGTTGTGTGAGAGCCCCTGTTTACCCGTAGTTAGCCGAACTACGTTTGCTCTGATCTTTCATTTCAGATGGAAGTACGTAGGCACAGGACGCGATGTCCTGGCGAGCAACCTTTCCCCCGTTTAGACGTAGGCAGTCGAACTACGTTGACTCTGACTTTCCCATTGCACGAGGGAATACGTAGGCCCAGAACACCGTATGTTCTGTCGAGTCCTGTCCTTTTATTTTCTTTTCAGACCAGCCATTAGCGTAGATAGATAACACACCCTTTTACCTATAAACACCAAGCGTGGATCCCATCGAGTACGATGGACGTGAGGGGTGCTAATACCTTCC
This sequence comes from Lathyrus sativus, assembly GCA_963859935.3. Taxonomy (NCBI): domain Eukaryota; kingdom Viridiplantae; phylum Streptophyta; class Magnoliopsida; order Fabales; family Fabaceae; genus Lathyrus; species Lathyrus sativus. Next base: position 853,293,075 of record OZ012735.1, on the reverse strand, counting down.
CCTTGCGTAACCGACTCCCGAATCCAGGTTTTGGTTGCGATGACCATACCTTTTCCCGTCTTTTGCGAGGTTTACTTCGAGCGTTTCCTTTCCCACTCTGAGGGATAAATAACGCACGGTGGCGACTCTCCTGTCAAGCCGGCGCCGATTTTCGCAGTAGCGACAGACGCGTACGGCGTACTGCCTGGAATACGCTATACTTGCACCAACACAAACAAACAGACAAGATGCCCTGTTCAAAGGGGCCTATCAAGGTTATCATCTTGTGACAATGTTCAATTAATTCATTGTTTCAAAAATCAGTGGCCTAGGCCAGTAAGTTTATGTATGCGCATTTTATCAAAAACATCGGCGTTCTTTTTCGCAAACAAAACAGATAAATGCTAAACAGACAAACAGAATTGCTGAATAGTATACATTTTATTGATAACGAACCCCTGAATGGGTAAAAATGTTTTACAACAGATGCAAGCTCCTGGGATGAGGAAGCCGCGCAAAACATAAATATACATCAGTATATACAAATGTCGGCAACGAGGCGTAGACGAACACCATGAGTTGATCCCTCTATGACCCACTCGACTTCGATACTTCTCCGAGGCTTCAGCTTCAGAAGAGATTGATTCAGATAAACGGCCCTCAGGTCTTCCAAACCACTAAACAAATATAGTCCACACGCGGAACGCAGTCATTTGCTTTTTCAAATCCCTAACTTTTGCCTGAATCGCCCTTCCAGGTTTTCGATTCACCGGGATACCCTTTTTTGCCAAAGTCGCCCTTCCAGGTTTTCGACTTTGCGGGTGTACATTCTTTTCAATTTATATCCCTAATGTTTGCCCGAACCCTTTTCCTTTTTATGGTTCGCCAGGATGCCTCATTTTTGCCTGGATATTCTTTTTCTTTCCAGCGGGTCACTTTTAAGCAAAGTATTTTTTAACTGCGTCTGCATTCACCGGGGATGCAAAATCTTCACCATCCATCGTGGATAACAACAAAGCTCCTCCCGAGAAGACCTTGCTGACGACGTACGGACCTTCGTAATTGGGAGTCCACTTGCCCCGGTGATCGGAGTGTGGAGGAAGAATCTTCTTCAGGACGAGATCACCCGTCTGAAAGCTTCTAGGACGCACCTTCTTATCATAAGCTTTCTTCATTCGGCTTTGGTACAGACGACCATGCGCAATCGATGCCAACCTCTTCTTGTCCATCAGGCTGAGTTGGTTCAGTCGGTTCTTAATCCATTCTGCCTCGTCGAGTTTCACGTCAACCAAAACTCGCAAAGAAGGGATCTCCACTTCTAACGGTAGGACAGCTTCCATACCGTACACCAAGGAGAAAGGAGTTGCCCCGGTTGATGTGCGTACCGTTGTACGATAATCGTGCAATGCAAACGGCAGCATCTCGTGCCAATCTTTATAGGTCACAACCATTTTCTGAACAATCTTCTTGATGTTCTTATTGGCTGCTTCAACGGCGCCATTCATCTTCGGCCGATAAGGAGATGAGTTGTGGTGTTCAATATTGAAACTCTGGCACAGCTCCTTCATCATCTTGTTATTCAGATTCGAACCATTATCAGTAATGATCCGCTCGGGAATTCTGTAACGACAGATGATGTCCCTCTTTATGAATTTCGCCACCACCTGCTTGGTCACATTAGCGTACGAGGCTGCCTCCACCCACTTGGTGAAGTAGTCGATAGCTACTAGAATGAAGCGATGAGCGTTAGATGCAGTGGGCTCGATCTTGCCTATCATGTCGATGCCCCACATGGAGAACGGCCACGGGGAGGACATGACATTCAACGGGCACGGCGGCACATGAACTTTATCAGCATAAATCTGGCATTTATGACACCTCTTCGCGAATTTAAAGCAGTCCGATTCCATCGTCAGCCAGTAATATCCTGCTCTCAGGATCTTTCTCGTCATAGCATGCCCGCCGGCGTGCGTACCAAATGTGCCTTCATGGACTTCTTCCATGAGCATACTCGCTTCTTTCTCATCTACACATCTGAGTAGCACGAGATCGTGGTTTCTTTTATACAAAACTCCATCAGGATTGAGATAAAAATTTCCAGATAGCCTCCTCAGAGTCTTTTTATCCTGTGTCGACGCTCCCTCAGGATACTCCTTATTCATAAGGAAAGTCTGGATATCGTGGAACCATGGCTTGCCGTCGGCGGCTTCCTCGATCGCAAAGACAAATGCGGGTCTATCAAGACGAGAAAGGACAATTCTTGGAGCTTCATTCCAAAAATTGACTTTATACATCGAAGCCAACGTGGCTAAGGCATCAGCCATCTGGTTCTCAGCCCTGGGCACATGATGGAGCTCCACTCGATCAAAGAACGGAAGCAGCCTTCTGGCATAGTTCATGTACGGCACCAAATTCGATTGACGAGTCTCCCACTCCCCTTTAATCTGGTTGATCACAAGCGCTGAGTCACCATATACGTCTAGGTTCTTGATTCTCAAATTAATTGCCTCTTCTAGACCCATGATGCATGCTTCGTACTCCGCTTCGTTATTGGTGACTGGAAACGTCAGTCTCGCAGTGAACGGGATGTGGGATCCGTGGGGAGTCGTGATGACCACCCCGATACCACTTCCATAGGAGTTAACCGCCCCGTCAAATATCAATTTCCACTGGGATTTCCTATCTGGCCCCTCGTCAGGCAACGGTTCATCGCAATCCTTCACTTTGAGAAACATGATATCCTCATCAGGGAATTCAAACTTCATAGGCTGGTAATCCTCGATCGGCTGTTCGGCCAGGTATTTAGACAATACGCTGCCCTTGATGGCCTTCTAGGAAACGTACTGAATGTCATATTCTGTCAACACCATTTGCCATCTGGCAATCCTTCCCGAAAGCGCTTGCTTCTTGAAGACGTACTTGATCGGATCCATCTTCGAAATTAGCATGGTGGTGTGGTTGAGCATGTACTGTCGTAAACATTTGGCAGCCCAGGCTAGTGCACAACACGTCTTCTCCAGCATCGAGTAGCGAGATTCACAGTCTGTGAACTTTTTACTCAAGTAGTAAATGGCATGCTCCTTTCTGCCCGTCTCGTCGTGCTGACCGAGAACACACCCCATACTATTCTCAAGAACTGTCAAGTACATGATTAGAGGCCGTCCAACCACTGGGGGTATCAAGATTGGAGGTTCCTGCAGATACTGTTTTATCTTGTCGAATGCCTTCTGGCAATCCTCGTTCCAGATAATTGCCTGATCTTTCTTTAACAGTTTGAACATCGGTTCACACGTGGCCGTGAGCTGAGAAATAAACCTTGCAATGTAGTTTATTCTGCCCAGGAAACCACGAACTTCTTTTTCTGTTTTTGGCACTGGCATTTCTTGTATCGCTTTAATCTTCGCAGGATCAACCTCGATGCCTCTTTCACTCACGATAAACCCCAGTAACTTTCCGGACCGTACTCCGAAAGTACACTTGTTAGGATTCAGCCTCAACCTGAACTTCCTAAGCCTCTCAAAAAGCTTCAGCAAATTGACCAGATGTCCTTCCTCCGTTTGGGACTTCGTAATCATGTCATCAACATAGACTTCAATCTCATGATGAATCATGTCATGAAACAAAGTAACCATTGCTCGTTGGTAAGTGGCCCCTGCGTTCTTCAGATCGAAAGGCATTACCTTGTAGCAGAATGTTCCCCAAGGAGTGATAAACGTCGTTTTCTCCATGTCCTCCGGCGCCATCTTGATCTGATTGTAACCGGAGAAGCCATCCATGAACGAAAACACGGAGAACTGAGTTGTATTGTCGACCAACACATCAATATGAGGCAGCGGGAAATCATCTTTAGGGCTCGCCCTATTCAAATCCCGATAATCGACGCACATTCGTACCTTACCGTCCTTCTTCGGTACAGGCACTATGTTGGCGACCCACGGAGGGTAAGTGGTGACCGCTAAGAAGCCAGCATCAAGATGTTTCTGCACTTCTTCTTTGATCTTAACGGCCATATCTGGTCGCGTCCTCCTAAGCTTCTGCTTAACGGGAGGACAATCTTCTCGCAGCGGCAAGTGGTGGACCACGATGTCAGTATCGAGTCCGGGCATATCTTCGTATGACCAAGCAAAGATGTCACTATACTCTCTTAGCATCTCGACCAATCTCTGCTTGACATCACTCTGCAATGTAGCCCTTATCCTGACGTTCCTGACAAGTTCTTCAGAACCCAGATTCACAATCTCGATCTCCTCTTCATGAGGTAGAATAACTTTCTCCTCTTGTTTCAACAAGCGGGCCAACTCTTCGGGAAGGTCTTCGTCTTCATCAATCTCTTCTTCGGCTTGATAGATCGGGCAATCAAAGTCGAAGTGAGTTGTAGAAGGTCCAGAGTCGATGTCATCTGTTATGTGGATCCTGCAATAACAAGGGTTAAGCTTAAAACAAGGATATGCAGGTTAGCACAAACCCCATTGCCATTTTATTATTTTTCAAAACAAGTATAAAACAGGAATAACAGAGATCACAACATTTGAATACGAAGAAAAACGCCTTTCGATTCATTGATAAAATGCATGTACATAATTAAACAAGGCCCTGACAATAAAACCACTATGCCCCGGGTAGGACATAGGGTTGTACAATGATTGGAAAAAGTAAATCATTACTCTTCGCTTGTCATCTGGATGATATCCTTGACGGACCAGTTGGTAAGGCTCTCGCCTGGCTTGCTTGGCTGGATCCAAGAGTCGAGGTCACAGTCGCTATCTCCGCTGTCTTCAGACACCGCGTTGACGCTTTCAAAAATCACCCCGCCACTGGTAAACTGGATCGGCCCTTTACCTCGAGACGCACTGCTAGAAGAGGAGGCTTCAGCTCTAGGAGAATATCCCAACCCAAACTTGTCTTGCTTGTTAGGTATCTCCAAAATTCGCCCCCAGCCTGGGGTAGATCCGGCTTGAACAACGGCCCGGGCTTCCTTGAAGGAGGAGAGAGTCATCTCTAGCTTTTCAGTGACTACAGGAGCTACGTCCTTGACTTTAACAGCTTCGAACGCTTGGCATAGGGTCTCGTGGATTTCCCCATCCATCTCAACATACTTGAAGGACGACAAATGGCTCACCATTATGTCTTCCTCGCCGCATACGGTCACGATGCTACCTCTGACAGCATACTTGAGTTTCTGGTGCAACGTGGAGGTCACGGCACCTGCAGAATGGATCCATGGCCGGCCTAAGAGACAGCTGTAGGCAGGCATGATGTCCATAATGTAAAAGACCGCGTCGAATGTTTCCGGCCCGGCTTGGATTGGCAACGTCACCTCCCCGAGAACATGGCATTTGGTTCCATCGAACGCTTTCACAACCAGATCACTGGGTGTGCAAATCACTCCGCGAGTATCTAACTTCATTAATGCCTTCTTCGGAAGAACATTGAGCGATGACCCCGTGTCCACCAACACGTGAGACATAATCGTTCCCCTACACTCTATCGAGATGTGCAGGGCGCTATTGTGATTCCTCCCTTTCGGCGTCAGCTCTAGGTCAGTGAACCCTAACCCATTTCCAGCATTCACGTGGGCTACGACCTCTTCTAGCTGGTTTACTGATATTTCTTGTGGTACATATGCGGCGTTCAACACCTTCAGCAGCGCGTTGCGGTGTGCTTCAGAACACAACAACAAGTTCAAGATGGAAATTTTCGAGGGTGTCTGATGGAGATGATCCACAATCTTGTAGTCGCTCTTTTTAATCAACCTCATAAATTCCTCAGCGTCTTTAACAAGTAAGTCTTTTGCCCCACGCGGGATCTCTTCAACGACTTTACTTTTACCTTTATCAGCTGCGTCAGCTCTGTCCGCTTTGTCCGCCACGACCTCTGGTGGTGCAAACACTCTTCCGCTGCGAGTGATACCACTGACTCCTGCAAGGTTCTCCACAGACGACCCAAACAGTTCTAGCTCCAACTTCTGTCCGTTGCAGTAGACTTCAGCCCCATAATGCCATGGGACAGCATTAGTGCTTTCGAACGGTATTGGCCCAGCTTTGGTGATGGTAATCGTAGGCGGCCTGGGTGCAGAAATAGTTATCGTCTGGCAAGGGATGGTGATGGTGGTGACCTCATCATCTTGTTCAGCATTACCTCTCCCGATCCGCTTTCGGCCCTCCGGCTAAACTGTAATATCCCTTCAGTCATGAGACTTTGAATTCCCTCTAACAACTGTTCACATCCATCAGGACTCGTCGCACAGCCCATACACAGCTCTCCGCAACCTGGAAAGAAACCTCTTTTCATCAACTTAGCTTTAACGAAGCTAAGCGGCGTCTTCAGATCTCTGACGTCAGTCAACAAATCCAAACTCTCGTCTTCAATAATGGCGTTTACTCCGCCTCCCCTATGGTTCGGCATAGGGTTCTTCGTGACATTTGGCACATTATCTGAGAAGTTGATGATCTTAGCGTCCACCATGTCCTGCACCTTATGCTTGAAGGCTTTGCAATTCTCTATTGTGTGGCCTGGTGCCCCTGAGTGAAACTCACAAGTTGCATTCGCGTCATAACCTGGCAGAGGTGCCCCTGTCAAGGGAGCCAAGGTTCTCTTTTGGATCAACTGTAGCTGAAGCAAAGTCTGCAATAGTTGCGCGTACGACATGGGCGGTGTCTCGAGGTGACGGCTCGACAGAGGTGCCCTATTCTGATACTTTCTGTACCCTTGTTGATTCGGTTGCTGCTGCTGCGGCTGTTGAACTGCCGGGATAGTTATGTTGGCCACCTGTTGATGAGGGCCTTTACCCTTCCTTTGAGCGTTGGTCACAGCGCTCGTTTCTCCTTCCCGTGTTTTGCCACCATAAGGTTTCTTTCCGCCTCCTCCAGCTGAGGATGACTCACCTTGAATTTTCCCGAGTTTGATCCCATTTTCGATGTGCTCACCCGTGATAATGAGATCTGAGAAGGTTCCGGACATACCGCTGACCAATTTCTCATAGTAAACCCCTGGGAGGGTGGCTACAAACATTTGCACAAGCTCATGTTCAACCATCGGCGGCTGAACCCTGGCTGCCAATTCACGCCATCGCTGGGTGTATTCCTTGAACCCTTCATTGTTCCTTTGCGATAGATTCTGCAGTTGGACTCGGATCGGAGCCAAGTCGCTGTTGTATTGGTAGTGGTGCACAAATGCTTCAGCAAGGTCCTTCCACGTGCGCACACTGGTAGGCTCCAGACTCATGTACCATTCGAGGGAGGTTCCGGACAGACTGTCCTGAAAGAAGTGCATCAGCAACTTCTCGTCCTCAGAATGAGCGAACATTTTTCTGTAATACGATCTCAGGTGGACGCGAGGGCAAGTGGTGCCCTTGTACTTTTCAAAGTCAGGTACCTTGAACTTGGGAGGCACCTTAAAATCAGCAATCAGTCCCAACTTGGACATATCAACACCCAGGGTGTTCTGGTTCTCGATATTTCTTATCTTATCCTCGAGTGCCTTGAACCTTAGTCGTGCTTCAGCAGTTAGCTCCCCTTCAGCACCTCTCTAAGAGAACACATCGTCTTGACGATCTTCTAACCACGGCTGAGGCCCAAACAGATTCCCAACACCTGCATTGCCGTTGCCCAGCCCAACATTGACATTAGCTTCAAAATTTCCATTACCGACGCCCGTCGTATTGCCGTTGAGTCCCATGTTAGCTATTACGTTGCCGTTGGCACTGCCATTCCCCCCGGTCACGGGGACGCCATTCTGAGGAGTTTCAACTGGTGGAGGAGTAGGCACGGTCCCACCATGGAGTACGCCATTGCTATCGACCCTTAAAATCAGAGGCTGGACCAAGGTTCTGAGCTGATCCTGGCCATTGGCGACCGCTTGCATGAGCTCCATGAAGCGATCCATTCTTTCGCGGAGTTCCTGAACATCAGTTTGCACTTGCTCCATGATCCTGGTTTGATTTGCTCTGGTCGGATAGCGGTGGATAGGTCTCTGATCAATCCTGGAACAACCTGAAACAACCTGAAAACACAAAAGGGTTAGGAAAAAACGACAAAGTGCTCGTTATACGAATGCTTCATGCAAATGCAAACGTGTGTCTGTGCGTTAGGGAGATCTCCCCCAATCCTAGGGCCTGAGTGTCAGTGCTGATAATAAGAAGTCTGAGTCCAGTCATGGAAATAACAATCTCATATATAAAGAAAGCCCATCAAGGCAGTACACGACATCAGTGAGTACAAGCAGAATCAATAGCATGACCTCGACCAACAAGCCTGGTGATGGTCAGCATACAACGATGATCAAACAAAAGGAATACAAATATAGTCAGGTACGGCCACGGGCGCGAAACTCTTCTAACAACCCCTTCGTTTCTGGATGATCAGGACGAGTGACCAACCCTTCGACGAGCAGCTCCCTCTGCATAATGGTGTATTGAAGACCTTCGACCGAATCTTCCCATGCTTCTTCGCCGAAACAATCTTCTAACTTCCGCTTCTTGGCCTCAAACGTCAGTTTGCGCTCCTTCAGGTTAGCGAGAGCTCTGTTGAGCTGGCCTTCGGCGGCGTATCTGCGAGCGGTTTCTTCATCAAACCTCTTCTCACTAGCCCTCACCTGGGATTTCAACTTGGAGATCTGTTGCATCAGCTTATCCTCCCGCTCTTTCCTGTTGGCTAGGGAGGCCTTCCAGTGCTGGTTGAACTTGGATATCCTCCGATACGCTTCGTCCAAGTGCTGCTTCTTCGTGGCCAGTACATCGTTGACAGCTTTGATGTCTCGACCCATGCGCTCACGCTCAGCTATCTGCTTAGTCAAATCTGTACCTAGCTAGTTCACCAGCTCTGTCTGCCTTTTGAAGGAATGAACGGCTTCGTTTCTCTCGCTTCTGAGCTGCACCAATTCTTTCTCCAATTCTTCATTTACCTTATTCAATTCATCTCGCTCAGCTAACACCTGATTATGCTGCCGAAGGGGCACGATAGTAGGCTCTTCAATCATTGGAGGGCTTTCTGGCTTGGCAGGAAGAAACGACATCCCTATAGCATCGGCTCTGGCTCTTATCCACGTCACATACGGAGGGTAGGCTTGGCTATTGCTTCTCCCTAGCAATGGTTTTCCCCCCCTTAATGATGCCATTCCAAGCGCGCTGAAGCTTAGATAACAGATCCCCCTCTAGAAGACCAGTAAGGTACAGAGATTCCTGCACCTCTTCATCCTTCGGCGGAGCTCTCAAAGCATACGCGAACTGTTAGACCAGCAAAGACGGATTATAGTTTATGCAGCCCTTCCTGCCTATTAGAGGCACGTTCGGAAACCCGCTGCAGCTGAAGATAATCTCAGTACCCAACCTATCTCTGTCAAACCAGTCAATATCATCCGCTGATAGACTCATCAAACGCTCAGACCACTCAGCTGTGGCTGCAGACGAAACAAAGGGACCCCTCTTGGGCAGATGACTATCAAGCCATTTATAAAGCAGGGGCACACAGCACGAGACATTCTTGCCCCTTCTGTTCTCGTTCTTGTAGTGGATGGAATGGTAGACATCTCCTATCAAGGTAGGGACTGGATTCCCTGAAGCAAAGATGCGAAAGGCGTCGAAGTCCACAAAGTCGGGCATATTGGGGAACAGAATGATGCCATATATGCACAGAGCGAGAATGGCGTTGAACACGACCCAACATCCGTCTTTGGCGCACTGTTGAGCCTTACCCACTAAGAACTGCAAGGAGAAACCGGGAACCTTGTTCCAACTAGACAATACCAACTCGGAGGCATCCAAATGAAGTGAATGAGCTATACTAGCCAGATCAGGCTCAGCATCCATATGAACAAAAGGCATCTGCCTCTTGATAGGCACACCTAACAAATCAGCATATTCCTCTAGCGTGGGTGCGAGAACAAAATCCTGGAAAGTGAAGCATCTCAATGGAGGATCGTAGAACTGCAATAGAGTGTGCAACCCATTCAACTCGAACGCAGAAGGTTTACGAACCAAACTGAGCAATTTGCCGTAAGATTTTCTGAACTCATCTCTCACAGAAGCACCAGCTAAAGCAATCAAACCAGTCAGCTGAACCACATCAGGGGAAGGGAGCTTGTAAGCCACGGTCTTCCTCAGAGAACCTATAACAATACAATAGGAGGTAAGAAATCCTGGATCGGGGAAAACGGTACCTGCAACACAAATACACGTTAATGAAATGCAAACGAGTATGCAAAGCAATGTAAAATGCAATCATGCAGCAGGAGATCAAGGCAACTGTGCTGTGGAGACTCTGCATCAACAAAACCATAATCCTGCTCTATCAAGAACAACCACTATATCTGATAAGAAGAAAACCCTGGTATCGGACCACAAATCTGCTCTGTCAAGAATACACACATATAGGACCATAAATCTGCTCTGTCAAGAACAAACATCTGATAATAAGGACCTCTGATACAGGACCAAAAAATCTGCTCTGTCAAGAACACACATATATATCTCTGAATATAAGGTCCTCTGATACAGGACCAAAGCTCTACTCTGTCAAGAACAAACATCTGATAATAAGACCTTCTGATCAAAACCTGCTCTATCAAGAACAAATACACATCTCTGAATACAAGGTCCTCTGATACAGGACCAAAGCTCTGCTCTGTCAAGAACAATCATATATCTGATGATGAGAACCTCCGGTATCAACAAAACAGATTCACTGTCAAGAAAACCAGGTAATCTGAAGGTCAAAGTTTCCTGCAATAAACCCAACCCTGCTCACAGGTATGGACCTAAACTGACTCAAGTTCGGCATCCTATGCGTTCATCAGCGTCACAGACATTCAAGAGGGGTGATACGATACCAAGAAGGTGTGGCATCACCAGCTCATGAAGCGGCCTCACTCGGCTGAATCACAAATGATCGGTCCCCAGAGTCGACAATCCTCCAAACCAACAACCCCCTTAACCCAAAGGGTTGAAAAAGAAGCCAACCGGGAGAACCTCGTCTGAGCGTGGATTTCATGAGACACTAGTGCCTGCCAAGCAAGCACGCGCCCACTAATTTCCACAACTAATGCTATGTTCACTCAAGCCTGGGTCTGGCTTTTCACTCATCAGAATGCCCCTCCCACAACAGCACAGATAATCATATCATACTGAAAATAAAGTGCGGGAAATAAAAAATGCGATAAATAAACACAACCTAACAAGTAATCATACAAGCGCTAGGATTGACTCTCGCAGGGGACGTCGGATCCCCAAACTGACTCGCATTCGGGACGTTGGATCCCAGGAAACTACCAAGCCCCCAGCAGAGTCGCCAGCTGTCGCTTCCGCGAAAATAAGGTGCCGGCAAAACAGAAGAGTCGCCACCTTTCGTTATTTATCCCTCAGAACGGGAAAGGAAATGATCGGAAAAACCTGACGAAAAGGTATAAGACAAGGTCATCGCAACCGTTGTCTGGGTTCGGGAGTCGGTTACGCAAGGGGAAGGTATTAGCACCCCTCACGTCCGTCGTACTCGACGGGATCCACGCTTGTTGTGTTTACTGGACGAGTTGGTTTATCTATCTACCTATCAAGGCTGGCTAAAACAGAAAAGAAGATGACTCGGCAAAGCGTCGCGCTTTATGCCTACGTATTCTCATCAGAGAATGAGAAATCAGAGTCAACGTAGTTCGACCTACTACGGGATACGGGGGAGGTGGATCGCCAATACATCAGTATTGTGCCTACGTACTCTCAACAGGCATGAGAGATCAGAGCTTACGTAGTTCGGGCTAATACGGATTACGGGAATTCAGATTCATCTGTTTTATCGAGTAGGGTTAAACAACAGTTCCAGCAGTTAGGGACAAAGCCTGTTTGCGTTGGCGCTGAAGTTTAACGACACTCTTTTCTTCAGAAAAGCTTCCTTTGAATTACGGGCCCACGGGGCAAAAAGGTTTGAAGTTTGTTTTCTGTCTTTTACGAAAGAAGTGTTTTTTATTGCATTTGCAATTTCAATCGCACTAAAGACTATGACCTGAGAGTGAATACGTCGCATGTCACCCAAAGGGTGCCATACTAAACATCCAGACTGTTGAAAAGAAGCTCTCCAACAATCCTTTCTCAGATAGCTTAAGGCTCGTAACATACGAAAGAAATCATTCATGATTACTGTATCTTAAGCTGGTTTGAGATGAGAAGAGAAGAGGCTCAACTACGGGGAGACTATCAAGTCCTACTGTTGTCATGCCAAGGATTCATCCTATAGTTGAAGTTTGAAACAGGGAACTCCTAGAAGTTATCATGCATATGTTTCAACCTAAAGTTTTATCATCACTTCTTTATCAAAGGAAGTGAGAGTCCTAGGGGATCATGTCAATGATACACAGAAACAGATAAAGCATCAGCTTAAACAGTAAACGGTAAACAGTAAACGAATGTAAAATGCATGCAATGCAAGTGAGGGAGGAAATGTGTGTGGGACAGCAGCCTCCACAAGCTCATCTCAACCTCAAGCCAGAATGAATAACAGTAATCATGCAGAGGAAATGACATGCTATCAAGCAAAATATAAGAGACTGTAATCATACAAAAGAAAATGGAATGCTGTCAAGCAAAATAAACCACATGGGCAAGGGAGTTGGGCTCTACCGAATACCCGCAAGCAAAGCCATACAGTAACAATACAAGCAGAGGGAGCAACTCAACCTCTAGTGCAATCATGCTCCAAGATTAAAGTCAGTCTAGATATGAACTTATTCTAATGCATCAAGCAAGTCAAACAAGGCACATCAGCACAGAAAAGAAAACAGACAAGAAAGCAGATCAACAACTCCCTCTTTCCATTTCAAGCTTCAGCTCTTCTAACAGCAATCCAGTCTTCAGACTTCAACCACCCTTCAAGGCTATCAGCTTCACTAACAAGCATCAACTTGCTCTTCCAAGATTTCAATCCATCAAACATAAGTACCAACCTATTCTCTCTTCTTCAAGCTTCAGCTCTTCAGTCAGTTCTACCTTCAGGCTTTACTTCTAACTACAAGGGTCAACTTGATTCCTTCAGGCTCTCCAAGCTTCAATGTAAGTATCAACTCGTCCTTTATTCCTCAAGCCTCAGCTCTACACTCAATCTCAATTGAATCCTCTTCATAAGTATCAACTTAGTCTTCAAGCTTCAGCTTTCTTTGCTTTACCAGTATCAACTTGGTCTTCATCTCCTACAAGCTTCAACTTCTCAGGGTAATCTTTAATCACTTAGAAGTGTCAACTTCACCCTTCAATTCTTTCTCAAGCCTCAGCTCTTCATTCAATCTCCATTGGACCTTCAAGTATCAACTTGTTCTTCTTGCTCTTCAAGCTTCAGCTGCAATGGCAATGCTCAAGGAATCATCCCCTTCCACACTCTTCAGTGAAGTCCTCATCTTCAAACTCAAGCCCAACATCTTTCAAGATACTCAACCTAGAAGACACTTGATTCAACAGGATGAGGGGAAATGATAAACAGCTTACTGACAACCAAAGGAAGCCTGTAAGGGTTCATCATTATGAGAGACTGGTTCCCTCAAAGTTCCACTCCCCAGATAAAGCCACTCATCCCTCCAAAGGAGGGATGTGAATATCTGAGAAGGACTTTTAGTCATTGGGAGGAATGGAAGCACAAGATGCTTTCCATATTTGTGAAAGAAATCATTCTAACTATAAGGCTCTCCCTATGTCTCCTGTCTCCTATCTCCTAAACCTTCATCAGACACCTTCAGGCACCAACAAATCCAAAGCTCCAAGCAACTTCAAGCAACTTCAAGCATCCTCACCTTGTCTTCAACTTGTCTTCAATCTCAACCAAAGGCAAACCAAGTACAAACCCTAATCTAAGGGGACTAAGGAAGTTAAACTAGTTGGATTAGTAAGTTAGGATCACCTAAAACCTAGTACTAAAGTTAGTCCTAACTAAAATACTAAAACCAATTGTAAAATCCTACAAAAATATCTATGGGAACCTAGGTCAATCATGACTCTACCACATTAATTTCAAAGATCAAACCATCAAATTAGACCTAGAACTAAATCCTACATTACAAGGTATCAAACCTAAACCCTAAAAGAAAGCACCTAAATATCAAACTAGAAAGCACACCTATTTTCATCACAAAAATGTGAGAAAAATACTATGGGAGCATACATGTCTAACCTAATCACACACAAAAACTTAGGATCAAAGTCATCACCAACTAATCACACAAAATTCCACAAAATCATGTATCAAACATAACCATTTTAATATCAATTAAAATATAAAATTCCCATTAAATCATAAAATACATGAAATGAAAATATTTTTTCTCTAAAAAATACTAGACTCAATCATGAGTAAAATGCAAAAAGAATGGGGTTAATTGGATTAATTTTCAATTTTATATGAATTTAACAAGAACCATGAATAAAATGAAAATTAAAAGAAAATCAAATTAAACTAATAACACGCGCGGTGTGGATAGCAACGAAACACAGTTCAAATCATGGGTTGGGCTATCAGGGGGGTGTGAATATCACTTAATTCATTAAGCCCAAAACACTGAATAAATGAAACGATGTGTTTCATTATCAGAATTCCTTCACAACTTCAAATTAAAACATGGCCATTGCATTGCTTCCTCAGTCAAAGTCTTTATCTTGATCCAACGGTATCCTCATCATCTTCAACCTTTTCAAACCTCTGCAACTCGCGCCCAGCTCCGGCCACCACCGGTGGTGCTCCGGTCGTCTTCTTCAACCCTAGTTTTCTCTACAGGCCTCCATTGCAAATGGTCAAAAAATAAATCTTGTCCCAAATCTTGCCACGAATTCAACCATACCCTTAATTCAACCTAAATCCTCAAGATTCACCATATCCAAATATCAACCGAAAATGGTAATGCACCTATTTTGTCACTAATTCTCCAATTAACTATCTGAAATCCATCCTACACCATTCTACAATGAATCTAACACCTTAATTCACTTTAATTCTACCTAAATCATGCTAGGGGAAGAAAGTTACCAACCTGAAAATCTTGGATGAACAGATGCACTAAACCTCCAATTCAAGCTCTCCAATCTTGCAGACACGATCAATGAACCTTCTTCTTGCTTCTGTATGCAAAAGTTCCAGTTGAAAGTGCTTGAATCTTGAAATCCGATGGTGACTTGCAGGTGGAAAATTCTGACTTCAAGAGCACCAATTAGCCACGAATCCTTCTTGATTATGATCTGGAATCACTCCTTGGCATCCATGGAAGAAGTTTCAATCAAGAAAATGGATGGAGAGTGAAGAATTTGGTGAAACCGATTGCACTTGCAAGCTATGAAATTTCAATCTCAATCTATGCTCTCTCCTTCAACCATCACCAACCCTTGCATTGGATCAACTCTATTCAATATATAGATGATGTTTGGATGATCTAGAACCCTCTAGATCCTTCTAGTGAGAGTTTCCACTTCTCATGTCATGAGATTTTCAAACACATATCATGATATGCACCATTCTGTTTGCAGCTTGAAACCAACCTCAATCTCTTTCAATTTCTCCCCTAGTGACATTTTGGAAGAGTTTAGCTTGCCAAGGGCCTTGCTCATGCCTTGATTTTGAGTTTTGCATATGTTACTTAATATGCAAGTAATCACTTTTCAAAGCAAGTCCCCAAATTGAATCTCAACTCAAAAATGTGGCTAAACCAATGTTCTTAAAATGTTTTCTAGAGTCAAAATGATATATTACATGCCATGGTTTAGATGTGTAGGTTGAAAATATCAATTTCCAACTTTGGTTTATTTAACTTATGCCCTTATTTTAGGTTATTTTTGAAACTTTGAGCTACAAGCATTTCCATCATCTCATGACCTCCTTATTAGCCTTAAAACATCATTTTGAACAAGTTTGATGTTGAACATGTTTCCATTTGAAGCTTGGAAATAGGAGTTATGGCTTTATACTTGAAATGACCTGTAACCTCCAAATGACCAAAATGCCCTTGACTTGTCAAAGCCATAACTTGAGTTCTACAAATCCTATCAAGGACTTATAGTACTCTCTAGAAATCTAAGAAGATAAGGAACAACAATCATGTTGACCAAAAGTTCATAGGAATCATCCTTCTAGGGAAAAAGTTTGATGCAAGTTGGGTAACTTTCAAGGCCCCAAATTCACATACCTCAGATGACCTGTAACTTGTCAAAGTCATAACTTGAGCTCTACAAATCCTATCAAGGACTTCTAGTACTCAAATTAAAGCTAAGAATAAGCTATACAACATTCATGTTGGGGGAAAGATGATATGACAACCACATCTTGAGCTAAACTGCCTTGAAGTTAGGGGTCAAACCAGGGGATTTTACACTGTCAAGTCTTAGAAACCCTAGCTTGAAACTTCTCAAACTCTTCAATCATGATGAGTTAACCTTGGAATCATCCTTATAGCATCTCAATGCATCAATCCATGATCACATGGCTCTTGAATTAGGTCTCAACCTTGTCCAAATCCTTAGTTGACTTAGGGTTGACCCAGTCAAACCCTAATTACACCATTCATGGCTGAGTCTTCTTAATCTTGCATAATGACCTCTCTAGGATTCATGATGGCTTTCAAGGCATCCCATAAGCTCTCTCAAGGCTTTAAGTCCACATTCTTGGCTTCAGAATCATCTGAGGAGCTCCCATAACTCTCAAGTTAGGAGGCATACACTCTTGGTTTCAACCACTCTCTCTGAGGATCTTCTAACTTCTCTGACAAGGATATCAACCCTTGAACACTTGAATAAGCTTCTTATCTAGCTTCATAGTCTTATGTAGATCTTGATTGGTAGTCATACCTCTTGATCTTCTGCATATATGTCAATGAAATGCAAATGATAATGCTAGTGTGAATGAAATGAAACACAAGCTAGGTAAAGAGAAGTTGGTCAAATTTTGGGGTGCAACACTAGGCTACTGTAGTTTTTACCTTCTTTTCACAATTGTTATTTTGTTTTGTACAATTTGAATGGAGAACTAATTCCCGAAGGCAAATCATGTTGCTTACGAGTTCTATCGCTTTGAGGTTATTCTAATACCAATTTAAATTCGATTCCTTTCAATCCTTTTCTATAAAGTCATTTCCTTAATTTGATTGCAATTGTTTGCTTAATTTGATTTCTGCTCATAGGATAAAATTGATTAAGTTTGATTGTATGCATCTTCCTAAATTTAATTACGTGTTATCATTTTCTTAATTCGTTAACTCATCATATTCTTAACTGTTTGCTTAATTCGGTAAACAGGAACATAATGTATTTAATTTTAATAAGCGATTGTCTAATTAATCTCATAATCGAATAGGATCGAAGTCGCTTAGGGATTGATGTTATAATAGTCGATGATAAGTCGAAATCCGAATCAGTAGGATTAGCTGTTTTAGCTTAATTGATCATCACTTATTTTAATCATTTTTTCTCTTGTTTTATTAATCGAGACTTAAAACCCCGATAAACCTTTTCTTTAGTTGGTTGAAATAATACAAGAATCCTTGCGATACGACATCCGAGTGTCTGTTCCCTTTACCATTTTTTCAAAAATATTTGTTTTTGATCTGTGCCCAACAGCGGATTAACCATGAGGATACATAGGCATAAGATTGTTAAATCTTGGCGAGCCACATTTCCCTTTCTTTCCCCTGATTCCATGGACTACGGAGCTCTGAATTCCTCATTGCACTACGAGGATAAGTAGGCACGAAGGTTCCAATCTCCATGAGCACTCTCTTCTTTTTCTTCTCCTTTCCCTTCTTTAGCTAGTAGCCTTTAGATAGATAACACATCCAACCTAGAAGCAAGTAGAATGGTTGCTATTGAGTACGACGAATGCGTGGGGTGCTAGTACCTTTCCCTCGTGTAACCGACCCCCTTACCTGTTTCTCTTCCCTTTGGGTTTTATCGATATTTTCCCTGTCCTTTTATATTAAATAAAGTTTGGTGGTGATTTTGTTGTTTCTTTGAGTGTGCGATTCACTCAGGTACAAGCCTGCTAGCTTCAACATATACTCAGCCAGAGTAGTCACTTGTGAGTGTGAGACTGCTTTGAAGCTTTCTTCTTTCATTTTTTAATTATCGTTTTTAGTTGGTTTTCATCTTCTCTGGTCAGTAACACTGGGAACGGGCACATTATTTGTTTTGGAGTTTCTTTTGAAGTTTATTTTCCTCATTTGATGATTATGAGGATTATTTAATTTTTCCGCTGAGAGTTTGAGAATATTTTTATGAAATGCATTATTTGTGTGAAGTAGCATCTTAAACAATACAATTTTCTATTTTATATTAACAGTCAGAGTTTATGATGTTGAAGTCGCCGCCCGACGCGGTACGATCGCCACCGTCGCTGCCCATAGTCCAACCTCCCTCAGCGCCATTGCACGATCGTCGATCCCCATTGAACGAATTTTCTATTTTTTTGAAAATAAATCCTAATTTTTAAATTTTTACAATTTCTGATCTTTCATGAAAAATGTCTCATTTTGAGGAAAAAAAGGTTTTACTAGATTTAGGAATTGTTTTTAGAAAAATTGGTCGATTCTGGAAAACATTAAAGAAACAAAATACAACTTTTCAGATAAAACATTCAAGAAACCAAATGACTCAAAAAGAGTCGCTCGAATCTTTAGAGTAAAATCCCAATTTAAAAAAATTGATCAAACAACATGGTATATAGTTTATACAAATCACCACAATCAACCATAACAATGTAAACCTACAAACAATAACAAATTAGAGACCATAAAAGATTCATCCCAAATCCTCTTTTCGGGCCTCAAAGCAATGATACGAACAAAATTTTCATTGATTATGCCTAGGGCTGGAAATGAGTCGAGTCGAGTCGAACTCACCTCAGCTCGGCTCGACTCGTTAAGAATTGTTCGAATTCGAGTTCGAGTTCGAGTTCGACACGAACTTTTTTTTAAGCTCAAACTCGACTCGTTATAAGTTCATGAACAGTTCGGTTCGACTCGTTAGGTTCATCTCATTAGGTTCAGCTCACATGGTTCACGAACTTAAAAACTATTTTTTTAAATATATATATATTTTAATATATTTGACATTTTAAATAAATATATATTTTTAAAATAAAATATTAAAATAAAATAAAAGTTAACATATTGAAATTTAACTTTATCTTCGAAATCTACTAATTCAAAACCTACACAACTTTCAAGAGATACATTTGAGAGTCTAATTCAAAAACTAATAAATTGAAGATTAAATTTGTCTAAGATTTGAAGTAAATATTTAAACCTAATCTTAAAGACAGTATAATTCTTTTCATATGTAATCGAGTTGACTCATGAACCTAACGAGTCGAACTATGTATAGTTCAAGTTCAGCTCATTTAGTTAACGAACTTAATTTTTCGCTCATACTCAACTCATTTGGTTCATGAACCTAGTTCAACGATTTAATTGTCGAGTCGAATTCCGAACTATCTTCGAGTTGGTTTGGTTCATTGCCAGCCCTAATTATGCCCATAAGGTTTTACCTAAACCTTATTTGGCAAATTACACATATCATACAAAATTATAGAAAAGCTACATTACCTCCAGACGCTGATGGGAGGGTAAGGAACCCTCACCATCCTGGTTGCCAAAATCACCTATCAATAAGATAATTTCCCCTTACCTTGAAATAACAAAGTTTTAGGTTAAGTTGTTGCTTCTCTTTCCAAGAGATTCCTTTAGGGTTTTTCTTGCAGCCGCTCCTCTATTCTCAATTTCACATAACAAGGTTTTCTAAATCCCAACTTTTTCTATTTATATAACCTTATAGGTTTTGCAAATTTTTAATTTTACCCACAACACTTCATTACTACAACTTAACCATTCAACTTTTCTAGAAACTCAATTTCTCCCCATATTCTCAATTATTTTCATAAATTATTATTTTAATTAAATGAATATTTAATTTGATTTAAATAATATTTAATTCAAATAATTATTAAATCAAAATCCCTTAATCTTCTACTATCTCAACCTATCACAAAATAATTAAATAAATCTAATTATTCCTAATGACCTCAATAATTCTATTTTATTTTTCTGCTCTTCAATTCTACAATTCTGGTCATTATTAAATTATGAAGAAAAAAACCCTACACACCAAAAAGCACAAAAATTCAAGTATAATGAATAAAACACACCAATAATTGAAATAAAATACTCGATCTAAAAATTCGGGTGTAACACTGTCCAAGGGCATCATCCTAGGCTAGGCCTTTTGCAAATATAACACTACATAATGCGATAAAAGTAAAAGAGGAAACCCCCCAAACTTGATATAAACACTGTCCCCAAAGTTCCAAAATAAGATAAAAGTGGGTGAATAAAAAACTTATAAAACACCTCTAGTAGGAGGTGGAAAATGGAGCATATAAGATAATTGTAAAAATTCTTCTCTTATTGACTTCTCTTGAATTTTCCTTCCTTATTAAAACAAACCAAACCTGCAAAATGAAACAACATAAAAGCAATTAAAAGCACCTCTTGCATCCCAGGAAGCACTTTGTTTAACGCTGTTTAGCTCGACGGTTCATGAGTACAAGCACTCATGGCGACTCTTTCAAAAATGATCCTCCAACCTTACTCTCAACAGTTTAAGGTGTTCACATCCACTTGTCAATCCATTTCCCATATTTACCACTCCCTTTTTTCATCCTTTTTATAAGGCGGTTCATACTTTTTAACTGGTGAGGGTGGTTTTTGTTCAATCAAGGGCTTTGCTTCATCACAATCTTTACTCCTTTTATAGGGTGGTTCATACTTCTTAACCAGCGAGGGAGGTTTTTATTCAACATCGAGTATCGGTTTTTGGTCTTAGTTTCTTCACAAGTTTCAACCTCATCAACTAAGTAACAAGAAAATTTGCATAGGGATCTTTCAAGATGCTTGTCACTATAAAGTCCATCCTCTCATTTCCTACCTTAAAAGTTAATCTCTCACTTTTTAGATTAATAATTGCAACAAAAGTGTGCAGGAAGGGTCTACCAATTATGATAGGAACTATAGTATCCTATTTAATGTTCATTATAATAAAATCAGTTGGGATGTAAAGATGTTTTAATTTGACTATTATATCTTCTAACACACCAATCAGGTACTTAACAGATCTATCTGCAAGCTGCAAAGAAACATCTGGTCAATTTTATTTCTCTTATTTCTAATCATTTACACATGGATAGGAGCATTAGGCCAACGCTGACCCCTAAATTACAAAGTGCTCTATTAAACTCCATAGTTTCCATTTGACAAGGAATTGAAAAACTCTATAGAACTTTGATTTTTGGCGGCATACTTTGGATAACCACGCTAATTGTAGCAGTCATTGCCATAATCTCATGATCTTCTAACCTTCTCTTTTTACACAAGATTTCCTTTAGAAACTTAACATATGTAGGCATTTGGGATAACACCTCGGTAAAGGGCACATTTACATATAATTTCATTAACTCTACAAATTTCCCAAATTATGCCTCTACCTTGGCCTTCACAAAACTTTACGAAAAGAGAACATTTGTTTGAAGAGAGGAAGAGCAATATAAGGTGCTTCCTTATCATCCTATTCGACAACCATGATTTTTGGTAGTATCGACATACTCTCTATTTTTTCTACCTTTTTCTCTCTTAACTCCACAACTTTTTCAATTTTTTTCTTCTAAAAACTCTCAACTAATTTACCACTCCTAGTTGTCACACCACTTACATGCCCCATAGGATTTTTCTCGGGTTGACCTGGAAAAGATCCTTGGGGGACTCAAGATGAGGCTTGTTTTAAAGAAACTTGTGAAATCTATATCTCCAACATTTTATCATGTGTGGAAATGGATTCAAGCCTAGTGGTCAGTTGCTTATGGACCTTAACAATTTAGAGGTTTTCGTTTTTATACTCTTCATTTTGGAAACTTTGATTTGCCATAAAACCCTTCATCATGATTTCTAAGTTAAATTTCCTAGGAGATGCGCCTTGTTGGAAACTTGAAGGTCCCATGGCATTCTGGGGCTAATTATTCTTATAGGAGAAGTTGGGGCGATCTCTCCACCCCAGATTATATGTATTGGAATATGGATTCATTCGCTAATTGTTAACATAATTAATATTGTCTTGAGTGGATCCTCTAACAAGGATAATTTGATAGTCACCAGGGGAATGTCCATTTAATCCATATACCTCATAGTAGAGGACCACTGGGGTGGCAGGAGATACATAAGCAACAAGTGTGGGTACAAATGGGGTCAAAGAGAGACTCGCCTTCCTCTTGCCTAAATTTATTGATCTCACTTCTCACTTGGGGCGTCTTGATGAGCGGAAAATACCATGCAAGGAAAGTGGCCTTGAGTTGTGCCCATGTAATTATGGAACTTGCGGGAAGAGGTTGGAACCACCCTCGGGCTCAGTTTCTTAGTGAGAAAGAGAAAAATTTGAGTCAGATGGCATTTTGGTCAACACCATTGGCTTTTAGAGTGCCATAAAACTCGACAAATATGGATAAATGAAGATTCAGGTTTTCATAAGGTAACCCTGAGAATTGGTTCTATTGAACCATGCCCATTAGAGAGGGTTTAATCTTAAAGCTATTAGCCGCAATAGGCGGATGAACAATATTATTATGCGGTTCCTCATTGGTGGGAATTGCATAGTGTTTCAAAGGCTTGGTGTCAACGACATGTTCAACCATAATTGTTTGATAATTTGGCGTCTCTCATGGAGAAAACACTTGATTTCATTCGCATGCTCAAAACAATTTCTCGTATATCAGATTCTTCCCATATGCAAATAACAAAGAAGTTATAGTAGCAAAAACAGAAAATAAAAGGTGTTTTAGTCTATATAATGCTAGAATAAAACCTCAATATAAAAATTATCTCCCTGATAACGGCACCAAAAACTTGATGTAGACCGCAAGTACATGACAATGCGAAGTAATAAAAGATATCAAACCACATGGATAAATATTTGAATACCGATTTTTACTCTAGTGGTGTGTAGCTAAAGAGATCGAAATACTTGGGGATTTAAAGCAAAGGAGTAAAATTAACAAAATAACAAAGCAGGACATAGGATACATGTTAATTTATCTCGACATACCCAATTAACTTTCCAAAATCGAATACGAGGAAATGAAGCGAGTTCTAGAAAAATAGATAAAATTGTACAACGTTTACTTTTGTAGCGTGTGTACTCTCTCAGATGAATAATCTGTCTGCTTTCGCTAGTCCGAGTTATTCATTTGAGAATTCATATTTTTGGCACGATTATAAGACTTTCTCAATAGATAGCGAGACACCTTGTCACATGGGTACCTCGAACACAAGCTTCTCAACCAAGAGCAAAACGCCTTGTTAGTGACACTATAACTTTCTTATTTAGAAATCCATTATCAGATATTTAATCATTACCTTTCAGTACATGATCAATATTTGAGTTACCTTTTCTTTCGCAACGGACACAAATCTGTTTAAGCACTCGTATTCTAAAATAATGTGTTGATCTTGTTTTATCGTTATTCAAATATGGATCATTTAATTGGTATTTGCAATGAGATAGATCTTCCGACGCCTAGTCCTTAATGGACTACTCACTCATAGTGAGATTAATCGCTAATAAACATAGTAAAAACATAACATGCATAACAAATAAGTAAAAGCGATTGCAAGAGTAAACCTTAGTGAAGACAATGATTAAATAAAGAAAAAGCTTTAGGAATACTTGAATGCTCTTAGAAGGAAGTTGAAATTACAACAAGCAAACTCACTGGAAAACTTAAACAAAAGCTCAATGCTAGAAAATAAACTTAGAGAATATGGGAGTAAAGCCTGATGATTGTTAATAATTATTCATGATCTATTTATAGCCTCTAAACACATACAAGGTCCTAAGTTTATGTAAATGATACGTAAGGTCATTAAGAGCTTAAACTGGAACAACCTGGAGGCACCAACAGTTAAAAAATGTCCAAAACTTCAAGAGTTCATAACTGTCGTTACGCTGAACACGAGTTGTGTTAGAAAACATTGTCTGCTCGTGTTATTCTCTAAATAAATAGAGGGAAAGTCTGGGAAAAAGATGATTCGTGTTAGGGAACATGACGAACCGTGTTGTCCTCATGTTTTTACTATAGGGGCAACTCTTTAGGCCAACACGACCTGTGTCAGCTGCCCCGGTCCAACCGTTTTAGCCTTAGGTCATTTGTATGAAAGGACTTCCTTTTTATGTGACTCTTGATATTTTTTGCTCCATCTTGATCTGACACTCCCTATTACATGGAAATAGTAAGAACACACCAATAATGCATAAAAGCAGAATAAAACAATGAAAGATAAACATTACTAAAGACACACAATAAGCAGTATAAATGCCACTTATCATTAATCGACCTTGATGCCCAATAATAAGCATAAGTCATGACGATAAAAAATAATCATCCCGTAAGTAAGGTTAATATAAAAATCATAGACAATACCCATAAACTCTTAGAGAACATACTGTTAGAACAAGATTTGTTCTTGATATTTTCTCTTTTACTTTTGATGATAACAAAAGTATTAAAAGAACAATTGTTTATTTGATGTGTGTTTTATTTATGCAGGTTCTTGTTCATGTAAATAAATGATCAGAATCTGTTTACTTAAGATACACTTGGAGTTGCTTCATTGCTAGCTTCTGGTGGTAGAGCCTGAAAAACAATTTCTAGTGTAGTTTGACGAAGACTCTGAGCTGAAGGCCTCAGCACTCATACGAGTTTCTACACTTAGTAATTGTATATCAGCTTCTGGTACCATTCAGAGTTGGTGATAAAGTTGTGGATTATTCGTACTACTGAAAGCATGTTGTATTGTCTTATCAATCTGTCAGCTCGAGTCTACAAGATTGCAAGGCTCAAGAAAAACTAGTACATTTTATGGATGTCCGCTCCTAACAACTCTATTAGTATATAACCTTTTAAAGACTCAAGGTTAAACGTGTTATACAAAGGATTTAGGAATCTATTGTGCATCCATCTTCAATGTCTCTCGTACTATGGAGCAAAAGCAAAGACACTTGTTCAAGTCACCTTCTCAACGACTAGTTTTTGGAAAGGGTATATATATGGCTGAAGATTCAAGCCTGAATTTTTAACAAGGAGTCTTCTGTTGAAGGAGTAGCAAGATAAGTAATTATCAACTTTATATAAAAGGCAGATTTTCCATTGTAGGTTGTAATTGTAAAAGCCTTAAGATTTCTTACCCCTGTATATATTTAGAAATCTTAAGTGTTTTAGGTCTTTGTTATGGTGATCTCCCGTACCTCTGATGCTTGCATCATGTACACCTTATTTTCTATTCTGCTGAACCTTCCGTAGTTTAGATTAAGTATCCTGCTATGTGCTTGAGAAAAAAATAAAGTCTTATACATATACTCTAAGCAAAGGTAAGCCTTAGTCTAAGGACAGATGATATGATGGCTCAGTCAGATGGTGTGAGCAAAGTAAAGTCTTATACATGTGCACTAAGAAAAGGAAAATCCCATCCAGAAGATAGATGAGCATGTGACTCAATTAGATGGTGTGAGCAAGGGTAAGTCTTAGATATATGCTCTAACCAAAGGGAAGTCTCAACCAGGGAGCGGATGAGAAGGCGGCTCATTCTGATGGTGTGAGCAAAGGTAAGTCTTAGACATACGCTCTAAGCAAGGGAAGTCTCAGACAGTTGGTCAGAGTAGTTGTAAAAGTCTTATGCAGAAACATAAGCAATTATAATAATGAAGTGGTTATAATGAAAAGCTCTTGCGAGGAAAGGGGACTGGACTACTCTCAGTTAGGGGAGGAACCAGCATAAATCTTTTGTGTCTTCTGTTGTTATTTTATTTACTTCTACTGTATCTGCTACCAACTGAGTTAACTCTGAATCTAAACATCAGTTCTGATTTTAAGACTCTGATCAGAAGCTAAATAATAATAAAAATGCGAAACACAATTCAACCCTCCTTCTTGTGTATTTTTCACACATTTAATTGGTATCAGAGCATGGTATGTGTTTAACACTTAACAGTGGTGCAGATATTGATCCAATAAGAAAAGTATATTTCTCCTTCAAAAAGGAATCAAGTGCCACATAAAAATATCATACAACTTTTCTTACCATATTCAAATGGGTGATTCCATTGAATTTAAATGATGAAAAAGCTAAACATATTTTTAACTTATTAGACTTGAGAAATGGTTGTTAAAGGTCTATAGAATATCTTTGAAAAAGGTATTACTATAGAAGTTGATGGTGTTATAGATGATCTTCTTGAAAATCTCTTTCACCAACTCAGATGATGTGTATTGAATATCTTCAGAGATAGATGCATTCTGGTAGATGCACTATCTCACTTCTGAGTATATCAATATCATTGATATGTATGATGCTTGGACTATCTTTGAAGTCTTGTGCTTGGGTTTGTGGGGACCAGTTTATGAAGCTTGAAGTAGTTACACTTCATCTAATATTTTCAAGCAAATTCTGAGAGGACTAGTTCTTGACTTAAATCTAAAGTCACAGTTTTTTTTGGTGCTTACATCCTAAATCTACTGTAGTCTGAAGATTTGTCTTGCAGTCTTTAAAGAAAAGAAATAAAATTGGATGATGAAAAACTATTCAACATATCACCTTCTCTTCTTTAGCTTAAGTTCTTTGGAATGACTAATGATGAGGAATTTAGGTTTCTTGTCAGAAGGACTTTCATACTGGCTAAATGGGTTGTGATATTTGTTGATAAAAGAGTAACTTCAAGAGCTTCTGAAATATGTGAAGTTCAACTGATTTCCCAAATCCGAAAGCAAGAAGAAAATTTTACCAGAACCAAATATCAGATGCTCTTCAATGCTTAATCATTTGAAACTCCATATTTTGATTATATGGAGTTTGTTCTTTAAGGTGATATCTTAAGAAACTCTATTCCTTCTTGGTTGAGGACCATTATGGAAGTTGTTTTAAAAGACACTTCTATCATATCCCAAATTTGTTCTACCTATATATAATTTTCATCTGTACTCCCATCCGCTAACCATACTCGGAAAATCCAGATTTATGTTACTTTCATTTTGCCTAAGTCCGGGTTCTCAATCAAGAACATCAAGGTCAGGGTGCGTTGATTTAGGTTGTGAATGTCTGATACTAAATTTAGGGTTTGTGGGCCAATTTAAGTCAGTAGTGTGGATCAAGTTGCAGAGTATCCGAATTCAGTGCATTTCAAGTCCTCTTCAATTTCCATTTCCAAACTCATGGCCAATTTCATATTCTATCCAGTTCAAGTCTCGATTCTATTTCTATTCAGTTCAAATTCATCTTCACTTCAAATCTTTCTAAGTTTCAATTCATAACTAATATTCAAGTATATATCCAATACCCATTAAAACCATTTTTCCCCTTAAGTAAATTCATTCAATATCCATAAAATCAATTTCAATATCCATTTATAAAAAAATTCACTCATAATCCAAAATTTAATCCATGAAATTCTAATAAGGCCCATCCATTACCAAAAATATAGTTGACCCAAAAAAAGAGGGTATTGGATATATACTATCTTAGACTTGTTTACGGTGATGAATACACTGTTATGGCATTTTCCCAATTTGAATCCTTTGCTGTTTTGTGGAATTTTGATTATATTCCTGACTGTTAATATTAGGAAGATCCTAAAGTTCCACATTGGTTGGAGATAGAGCATTGAAATAGTTTATATAGAGTGACACCCCTCACCTTACCAACCGGTTTTGTAGGGTTGTGTTAGGCCAAACTCTAATATGGTATCAGAGCCTATTGATCAGACCTTGGGCAGTCCACCGTTTAAAAATCCATGCACCAAGCCCAAAAAGACTATTGGGCGTGAGGGGGTGTACTAGGAAGATCCTAAAGTCCCACATTGGTTGGAGATAGAGCATTGAAATAGTTTATATAGAGTGACACCCCTCACCTTACCAACCGGTTTTGTAAGATTGTGTTAGGCCAAACTCTAATAGTTAAAAATCCTGCACCCATGTAAATATTATTGAATCATTGCTGATGTACTTCACTGTTTGAATTCAGTATAGTTATTACATTGTGGCAGCATTTTGTTTCGAAAATTATGTTGCCAACAATAGAGTGTGTAGCTAATTTTGTGTATCGATTTTATTTCTATGCATTTGATTTCATGTGCATTAATTTAGTTTAGTTGCTGGTGAGGAGACCAAAATGAAGTGATTTCATATTTGCAGTTTCATCAGAGTATTGTGCTATTGTGCTGAGTATTATTTTTAACTGGTTCTAATGATTGAAAATAGCGTGTTGCTTGTGTTGGATTTACGTTGAATGTCGTTGGCGGAGATTCTTAGGTTGTTACATTTTGTTCATCTCTTTTGTGCGGTCTTGTTCAACTGGTTGTGTGTATTATGATAAGTTCGTTCACTTCTCTTTGTATTATGCTGGTTAGCTTGAAGTTTTCAAAATTCTCGATTCCATTTTATAAGATTTCCATTTTCATTTTGGTTTTGTTTTCACATTCATATACCCATATTTTGTCAGTTGCAACGACTGTGATCTACTTCCTAGTATGCGGTTACATTGAGTAAATAATATAATGTTGTGAACTTTATTGGGTGTGCTTTGAATCCGTTGCGATATCAGTAGATTTCGGTTATGATATTCTGATTCCTCACAGTTCTGTCAAGGAATTGCTGCTACTTTGAATATTATTGATTCTGGTCTTGGTCATGATTGTCGTGCCGCCACTGAGTTTTTCACATAATATGTGCGTTATGATATTTTATTTCGTTTAAGTTGTTACTATTTCTTCTTTATGTTGAAATCGAGTTTTGGGGTGATGACGAATGACATGTTGATGTTGTTGCGGTCTATTACTAAGTTTTTAAGTGTAAGCATCGATTCGATTTCGTGGTTGTGTGAAAATGTTTCTTGATGTTGGTTCGTGCTTGCGATTCGACATTACGGTAATGTATTGAGTAAGTTGTCATTCTTATATGCTGGTGTTCGCATGGTTGCTGAGATTCACGTAAATGGCTACATGAATATGGTGTTGTTGTTGCATTTCGGCTGGCACTGGATTTCGATTGCTACTGTTAATACATGCTTTTTTTTACTCTTTAAGTTGTCATGATTGTTTGGTACAACTTTAAATTGTGAGTTTTTATTTTGGATATACTGAATTCATATAAGTCATTGTAATTTCTTTTTCAAGAGTCTTGGTTTTTGTTTTTATTACATATGGGAAAGTCCAAACAAAGTTATGTGGTTTAATTTCTTTTTTTATTATTATTTTTATCATTTTTATATTAAGACTAGATGAAGATGATGAGAAACTATTATATGAGATTGTTTTCTACCTAAAGGTGGCAATTTAATCCATTAAGGCAAAATCCATCCAATCCATCCATCAAAAAATCCATTCAATCCATCCACCACACAAAAAATAAGTTAATGGATTGGATTAAATTCATTCATTTATATGCATTAATGGATTCAATCCATCCAACATATTTTAAGGATCCAATAGATTATTTTTATTTTCGTTATATTTATTTTTTTTTAAAATAGATTTTTTTTAAAATAATTTAAAAACTATATATTTTTTTTGAAAAAAGAAAGTTTAATTTTTTTTGAAAAAAAAATCTGTTTTTTTTTCCGAAAAATTGGTTTTTTTTTTAGAATAAAAAACTAATTTTTTTTTCAAAAAAAAAAAAAAATTCTCGAAAAAAAATCGATTTTTTTTCTGAAAACAATCGGTTTTTTTTTTCAGAATAAAAAACTGATATGTTTTTCGAAAAAAAAAAAAATTTCTCGAAAAAAAATCAATTTTTTTTCAGAATAAAAAAATGATTTGTTTTTCGAAAAAAACATAAAATTTTTTCTCGAAAAAAAATCGGTTTTTTTTCAGAATAAAAAATTGATTTGTTTTTCGAAAAAAAATCATTTTTTTTTCAGAATAAAAAACTGATTTGTTTTTCGAAAATAAAATAAAATTTTTTCTCGAAAAAAAACCGACTTTTTTTTTGGAAAAAAAATCATTTTTTTCCCGAAAATAACCGATTTTTTTTCAGAATAAAAAATTGATTTGTTTTTCGAAAAAAATATAAAACTTTTTCTCGAAAAAAACTGACTTTTTTTTTGGAAAAAAATCGATTTTTTTTCAGAATAAAAAAATAATTTGTTTTTCGAAAAAAAAGTAAAATTTTTTCTCGAAAAAAAAACCGACTTTTTTTTTGGAAAAAAAATCGATATTTTTCAAAAATTAAAATATCAAATTTTTTTAAAAAATACAAAAAATTCAGTTTTTTTAATAAATATATTAAAAAATAATTTTTTTTTAAATACAAAAATAAAATAAAATCAATTTTTTTAAAATAAAAAAATATATTTATTTTTACGAAATAAAAGAAAAGTTGGATTGATGGATATCCATCCATTAAAAATATGTTAATGGATGGATTGGATGGATTTTATTCTTAATGGATGGATTGGATTGGATAATTTTAAGAAAATTTTAGTGGATTGTTAATGGACTAATTGATTGTTTTAATCCATCCATTAACAATCCAATCCATCCATTTTGCCACCCCTATTTCTACCTTTAAATCTGTGTCTTTCGGTATCTCCCTTTCTCTTGTAGTTCATTATCATTTTATGTAAATAATATGGAACTTTTATTCCTCTAGTTATTTTATGAGACATTTGAGTAAAGTGTTAATTGGGCGTGTGATTGACATTTGTATTTGGACCCATTTAATTAGAGTTATTTATATTGTACAGTCTTTTATTTAGATAAGTCTCTTTTTCTTTCATTTCGATTTCAGTGATTTTGATGATGGTTTAATAACGCGTTTACGAGGCTTCATTACGTTGAGATTTAGGAGGCTAATTCAACATTAGCTTTCGAAATTCTTTTGGACACATAAGTTTTGTTGACCAACCGTATGAATCTACTCCATTTGAGTTTATCTTGGTTCTAAATTTGAGGCTCTCGATCTCGGTTAATTTTCAGTCTCGTGGCTTACTCTTACAAAATTCTCTTTCATTTCCTTGAACTTACTCGATTGGATTGGATTTAATTATTTCATTATTTCCTATCCCCATTTTACAAAATGTACCCCAATTTCCATGAAATGTAAAATAATTTTATCGCTTTCCTTTTTATTTTGTTTATGTTTTGCCATTGCATATCCTAAAACATTTTCAAAATAAATTCTTGATCCCACGTCGAGCCTTTTTCACCCTTGTAAGTCGATTGCTTTCAAAGCATCGCCATCAACATTTTGGTCACTATACACGACATTTAAAGCTTACTCCCGGGCTTCCTTACAGTGAGACCTATTTGATCAATTATCTTTAGTTGGTCATTTAGAAGACTAGTTCACTTTGCTAGTATACACAATTAAAACTTAACTCAATTACTTGTTCCTTTATCGAAACCCTAAACTATACAAGCCATACCCTACTTGTAAGTCGAGCGTTTTTGCCTCGCCATCAACATAACCCTAAACTAATAGGACCTCTCTTTTATTAGTCCTCAACCCTTTCATAGATAAATTCAAACCTCGATTCACATCGAGTATTTTCTTCAAATCAAATCAACATACTTAAACACAATTTCAATAAAGGATGAAAAGGGAGTTGGAATGGAATCTTTGATTTCTCTCCTCAATTGTTTGGGCCCAAGAAGCCTTTCTTAAGCTCGAACAATTGTCTTCTCTAAAAGATTCATAATGCGAAACGAAATCAAACCTATTTTCCCAATACTTAGATGAAAAAGATAGAGAGTCAAGTCTTTGACTCACTCCCCCCGATTACTTGGGTCCCGAGGAGCCTTTCTTAAGCCTCGAGTAATCGTCATTTGTAAACTACTCTAACTATATCAAAGCTCTTTCATAATATAAGATGAAAAAGAGAGAGAGTCAAGCCTTTGACTCATTCTCTTGATTACTTGGACCCGAGGAGACTTTATTAAGCTTCAAGTAATACTCATCCATTTAAAATACTTTAGCTACCGTTCAAAATGCTTTCCAAACACAACCTCTTATCGAGATGGAAAAGAGAGAGAGAGTCAAGCCTTTGACTCACTTTCTTTATTACTTGGGCCGAGGAGCCTTTCTTAAGCTTCAGGTAATTGTCACCTCTAGCAAAACATCTAATACAACAAACTCTCTTTTCTAGCCCCCGTGCGATCCACAACTCAAACAGTCTTTTCAAAGAACATTGTTTAGTCCCTTCTTCTGTGCATACAAACTCGTTCTTCAGCCTCCCCTAGCAAGCAGACAAGCTAATGTTTAGCAGTTAGAATGTGACCTAAACACTCGTTCGATTCAAACACAAACAAATCAACCAATCGTAGTTTTCCGAACTACGGACGCTCTGATTTCTCATTTATCAATGAGAATACGTAGGCATAGGATTGTGAGATCCTAGCGAGCTACCTTTTCTTTTTTCTACCTTTTTCTTTTTACCCCAAACCTTTACCCGTAGTCCCACGAACTACGATGCTCTGACTTTCCCATTGCACGAGGGAGTACGTAGGCACAAGGGCCCCAATCCTTGGCGATCACCCTAATATAAAACCACCCATTTTCCCCTTAGAAGCAAATTCCTTAGAAGAAAACAAACAACCTAGATAACTTTTCTCTCGAATTGAATCAAGAGGCTCCCGTTGAGTACAACGGGCGTAGAGGGTGTTAATACAGTCCATTTGCATAATCAACTCCCGAACCTAGAATTTGGTTGCAATGACCATGTTCTTATCTCTTTAAAGGTTTTATCGATATTTTCCTATTCCTTCTTTGGAATGAATAAAGTTTGGTGGCGACTCTGTTCGTACGTTTTTTCCGCGTCCATCGCGAGGATCGTATTTTTTGAGGTACGACAACTTCTATGAGAAATATTTAAGTTCTCTTTGAGCTCTGTTAGTTGTACTAAGACAGTACTCATATCTGCTTTATTCAATCTCTAATAGATATCGCCATTTGGTTCTGAGTTTGTCAATGATTTCAAAGTCAAAAGATTTAATCTAAGATAATGAGATTATTACCATTGCTTAGAACAAGATTTTATTCATATCTCATTCTAGACTTACACTTTGGAGTGACTTATGATCTGCTGATAGATTGAGATGTAAGGTATAAAATAGTATGTTTGTACTTACATGTATGGTCTTATAGAAATATGAGTATCATAATGTATTTGCTATAAATATCAAGGAAATAAGCATAGGCATATTCCATAAGGTTGTTTACAACATTTATTGGGAGAAGAGCCAACAACCCAGATTCAATTACTGGTGGTATTGAATTTGGTGAGAGTAGTAGAATTAGTGGTCAGAGAGCCATTAAATCATAATCCACTTAAAGCTGTGTTCAGACTCTATTTGGTCAAGTCTGAATATTGAATCGAATCTGACCAAACAAAAAAGTGTATGTTTGTTCTTGTCTGACTTATCTTTTTATTCAATGAGACTTTTTTTTTAGATATAAATGCAAAGTTTATGTTAGATCTCTAGAGAAGTTATCTTTTGAAAAAGAGAACTTCATAAATCTTAAAGAGGAAACTTTGTTGTGTTTGTCTGTACTGAATGTCTTATCAAGCCAGATAATTATCACATTTATGAAAACTATTTTCTCACTCTTAAGTTGATATTGTTGCTTGTTAGCTATCTAAAGAAGATAATTCAATATTTGTCTATCACTCATGATTCTTGTTTCAAGATAAAGTGCTACTTTTGAATAGAATCTTAGAAACTTGTGGCTAACAAATGATATCTCTATCTTAGTCTAGATTTACTAGACTCTGACGGTTGATAGCTTCTGAAAGTTGTCAGTTTCTGAGATTCAGAAGAAGATTCTTTCAGTCTGACATAGCAGTTTAATTAAAAAGTTTTCTAAAAGCTTTTATAATACTTAATCTTTCATAAAGGTGAAACTTATCTGGTGGAATTGAAATATCTGCTAGATAAAGAACCTTTGGGTAATGATATTTTCACTGTTAGTACTTGTTGTTACTATTCCATGTCTTGTGAAACATCATTATGTCCTTTTCCTGACAAGATTCTTATTTTTAGAAGACTCTTGTTCAGTTTCTTTTTCTTTCTTCTTCTTCTTCTTCTTCTCTTACTTCTTTTCCTCTTGTGAGTGTGTGTGATGATCAAATCAAACCTGAGATGAGTTCTTCAGTTTATTCTCCTTCGAATCAGCTAGTTGTCATAAATGAAAAGTTTGTGGATTTTGGTAAGTTGCTTAAGATTGGTTTCAACTTTTGGGAGAATGTGTCTAAACAAAGGTGTGGCTACTTTAAGATGCTTTATGGTTTCACTTATCTAAGTTTTGTCAAAGAGTTTTGATTAATGCCTCCATTGTTGAGTTGAACTCTAAGTATGTTATTCTGTCTAGAGTAACTGGTGTTTCTATAACAATATAAGCGATTGTAAATGTGATCAATTGTGAGGAGATTAGAGAAATTATAGGAACTCTTGTTTGGGAACACTATTTTCCTACTTGGCGTATCTTTCTAGATCCATCTAATACATCAGTGGTTTCTAATCTTCTTCCTAATGTTGTTTGGAGTCAGATTCTGAATTTAAACCTACTGCCTAAAGATCAAGATTTAGACCAAGTGGACCCTATTGAAAATATCTACTTCTACTTCTTAATACAGATTTGAAGATTGATCTACCTCAAGTTATGTTTGACCATCTGAAGAGGTCTTTTTCTTCTTTTAAAAAGGGAAAGACCTTCTCCATACCTTTTGGATGAGTTATTTTTGAAATGCTTGTTCAGCAAGGGGTTAACATAAGTTCTAAGGCTAGTTCTTCCAAGATTTGGAGAGACAAGTTTGAAGTTATCTATGAAAGATTATGATGTTGTATTTCTGCATAGTTATGCCTTGTATTATTGATGAAATCTTTGTATTAAGTATCTTATTAATAAATTCAGAAGTTTATTCATGCTTGTGTTCAGTTTTAACTGATTAATATTTACTCATGTTATTCACTGAGAATCTGAAATAGATGAAAGAACTCAAATGTTTGTGACTTATTTTATTACTAAAAAATGAAGTTATTACAAGACAATTAGATTGTTCTAGTCTAATGGATGTGTCCTAAGGAACTCCATATGATCATCTGACATGTCTAGATTTTCTAAGAAACCTTGTCATTCTTCCTTAGTAAACTCCAAAGCCTCCTTCCTTAGTTTGTTTCCGCGTCTGGATCCAGAAGACTTCTTTCTTCTGTGTGTCTTCACAAAGGATGCTAAAGAGGGGAGCACCTTTGAAGTTGTCTGCTTGCTTGCAGGTTCTTCAGCTGGTGTTTTGCTTTGATTTGCTACCTTCCTGAAATCTCTCTTTGGAACCCATGCCTGCTTCTGCTTATACATCTTGGTGTTTTAGGGAGAAAGTGATGATGGAAGAAAGCTTACTCGAGTCCTTTTATAGACGTATTACATTTATTATCTTGAGTTTAATATTATTTAAATACCGATTAAATCAACATTTTAATAATTACTCTTGGTAATGCAATTTAATCTATTAAGATTCTCTGAATTTGTATGGGTTTATGATTGATTTGTTCTAATTTTTGTTTCTGTGTCAGTTTCACTTTACTAAGTGTACCTTCAGAAAATCTAAAGAAAATTTCTTGAATGTAAATGCATAATAAATAAGTATTGGTCTGAAATAAACTTTTCATTAATTAAATAAGGATTACAACTTTTTAACAACAAAAAAAAGGGTACAAGATAATGTCTAGAATTCATCCATGTCCATTGAATCACGTGCCCAACGGCATCCACTATTGTTATAGTCCACCTCTTCGTCCTCTGAATCAATCACTTCCTCTTCTATATTTGGAAGAGAGCGGTAGAATGACTTATTGACCATCTTTTTCTTCTTCCTTGATATCTTCATGCTTCTTCTCTGAGGCTTCAAGGTAGCTACTGTTAAACTACCTTTTGAAGGTCGTTCATGTGTTGCTGAATTAGCTTCTTCAGAAGTAAGTTGTGTTGAGAGTAGAGGTACAATTGTAGAGGACTCAAAAGCAGCTCACCTCTAAGGGGATTGGACAACCAAGCTTGCAGAGCTCTCAATTGCTTTTATTACGACAAATGCATTATGACTCTCAATTGCTGATGTCGTATCTTTTGGTTGGTGATTAATGAAAATGACTTAGGAATGGGATGTTTTTATAATGTCATTTGTGGATACCAAGCGTCTAAAATTAATCCTTGTTTAATTCTTGGAATAGTAACAACCACTAAGACTTCAATGCGTACAATTTACAAAACGTAATGACTCTTATTACTTTATTAATCTTCCTTCTTGGAAACTGATCTTGTAATGATGATCTGAGTTACATTTATTAGTGATATTTTTTTTCTCTTTCCTTCTTTTCTTTTTCCTTATTTCTTTTTATTCTTTTTGATGTGACAAAAAGGGGAGAAATAATAGTAAGTATTTAAGTGGAAACTGAACCCATTGAATACATATTGGTCATTTATTTTCTTGTCATTTATTTTTCTGTTACTTGCCCATGACACATTTTGAATTTCTTGTACATAGGTCTAAGTATGAGCTTACAAACCTCAAACTTAACCTATCAGACCAAGAAGGAGCTTACAAACCTCATATTCTGGTGTTGCCAAAGAAAGTTAAAAAGGGCGACATATTTTAACTCTCTTGTACATAGTGTTAAGGTAGAGCTTACAAACCTCTAACTTAGCCTATGAGACTCAGAAGGAGCTTACAAACCTTGTATTTTGGTGTTGCCAAAAGGAGTTAAAATGCAGTCATTTTGGTGTTATTAAATATGGAATTAAGGGGGAGCTTACAAACCTCAACCTTGGAACTGTTTGACTGAGAGGGAGCTTACAAACCTTAGACCCTGATGTTATTAAGAAGACTAGTTTATTTTGTTAGACAATGGAAATGATCTAGAAGGGGTTGAATAGATCACTAATTTATTACAAGAGTCGGTGCTTAAAAAATTGGTTTTAAAAATTGTGCGGAAGAAGCCTAGGAACCAAGTCGTCTAAACGAACTGTTATCGAAAAGATCAGATATGCGACAAGCCAAATGGAACACCAAATCTAATGAGAAACAGAATCAATAGTTTGATGATTAATTAATACAAATAATACCACTTTAGTTTATCCAATTTCCAATTACTTATAAAGTGTAAGCTTAATTTGACAATATAACAAATAGTTTGTGTGCGATCAATTAGTCGAATACTTGGTGTGCAAAACACTTCAAGTATTGTTTCCTATGTAATGTAAGTGCAAATTTTTTGCAATTACAATCCAAGTGATTGTAATAATTTTTCAAACCATATTTTCAGCACTACACTACAAAAAAAATTTATCGATCAATTGATATTATACAAACATAAACAATTCAAAATAAAGAGATAGAGAAAGAGAGAACAACACCGGATTTATTTAGGCAGTTCCCTTTTCGTCCTCGCTTAAGGTACGTCTTCCCCCAATTCTAAAACTAGAATTGAGATATGTATTATCTTCTTGCAAAAGTTTATACAAGAGAATCAATAGTCACCACACACTCAAACCTAGTTGTTGATGTCGATACTATGTATTCTATCCCCTTGATTCAAGTCAAATCAAGTGCCTCGAACATTTTGAACAAACCTCTGGTTACCGCTACTTATCTGAACAACCCCGCCGGTCTTCAAACCTTTCACTCGGCTGATTTCAATCACACGTTATTCGAACCCAAATCTTCCTTACACAATCTGCCGATTAACGCTGCTTGATTGAATGAACCCACAATTCTTCAACCCCCTTCGCTCGGCTGAATCTGTGAAGCAAAGACTTGTGCAAAACTCCCAAATCCTCAAGATCTTGGAGGACAAAACCCTAACGGTTTTATTTAAGGAAAAACCCACCCAAATCTCAACCCAAACAAGATACACAATCCTACTTTTGGACATTATCACCTCAATGATGCAAAATATCAACAAAAATTGTTATGTGTAATTATTGAGAAAATGCAAGAATAAGGATGAAGATGATGGAACAATTCAGTGTATATCTTTCACTTTTCTTGTTGTGTATAAAAAATGATGAGACAAAATAAAAATATATGATGCATTGACCAACTAACAAATATAATAGCATTTTAAAACATAGCAGATCATAAAAATAGTCATAAGTCAGTGAACGGTCGATCTGAGCACACTTGAATGCAAAAATATGTAAATAATTAAGTTATCCGTCGACCAGAACAGGGTCATACGTCAACTCAAGCTTGCTTCAAAATGAATTTTTTTAATGGTTATAGTATGAGTCGACCAAAGGGCCGACGCGAGCATACCCTAGAGCAAAATATTGAAAGTCAATTTTTATGAGTCGACTTGAGCAGGGCTTTAAGTAGACTCAATCACCTGAAACTTCCAAAAACGAGTTTTTGCTCATATTTTGGTCCACCTAAGTCATGTTTGTGCAGACCTAAGTTTCCTAACATGATCAAATGCATACAAAACATATATGAGATGCTCCTATATGTATATACACATGATTTTAGAATATTTTATGCATTATAAAGCATGAATGCAAACTAAGATATGATGATACCATCCAAATTACAAAGTACGAGCTAATACACGTTTTGACATCATTGAAATAAGGGCTAAGGCACATTACCCTCACATGCTCCCCCTTTTTTATAATGGAAAAACAATTGCAAACTCTTCAACTTAATGAGTACTTTGAGAATCATCCTCCCCCTGATTTTTTGCACTCTTCCGAAAGAAAATCTGATCAATCTTTGTGTAATAAAGTGTTGTTTTTCTTCGCGTTCTCTTCTCCCCCTTTGACAATATCAAAAAGAGAGAAACACAAGGTCAACAAAATCAACATATATCCATATAAACACAATCATATATTTTGAAACAGAGACACATTAACAAACATCCACATAAAATGATGTTAATGCAAGGATTATGACGATAAATAAAGGAAGAAGCATATAACAAAAATTAAGTGCATTACACAACCAAAATGTTCAATACAACTTCAATTCATAAAAACCAACAAGATAACAAAACATAAAATGACATGTAAATATAAAACATGAGATACAAAAATTTGATTTCCAACTGTGTGAGTTGACCTATGGGTTGACCTATGGTCACCCAATTCAAAACATATTAAAATAGAGATGGAATGAGTCGATCTATGCCATGTTTGGGCCTACTCAGGCAATGCAAACATGTAAAAATGTAAAATTTCAAGTTATGTAAGCATATAATAAATAACAAGCCACACATATTTCAATCATTAAAATGGATTAAATTTGGTCCAAACCATAGAATAATCATCACGACAACATTCATCATGGCATAATTTCTTACATATATATGTTATCAAGAATAATCAAATAGAGAGGAACGATATTACCTCCAATGAAGATGGATGATGGATGCCCTCACATGGCTTGATCTTTCTCAATATAGTTAATAAAAAATATAAACAAGCATAGATATAAAGCATGCAATCATTCAATTTTAAACACAATCTGAAATATCGAGAACACTAAGTTCCCTACGAATGTTAAAGAAAGACTCTGTCGCAAGTGGTTTTGTGAAAATATCATCAAGTTGATTCTTGGTATCAACATGCTCAAACACAACATCACTTTTCTCTACGTGATCCCTAAGGAAATGATGGCAAATTTAAATATGCTTCGTGCATGAATGTAGTACAAGGTTTTTGGTTAAGTTAATGACACTTGTATTATCACACAAAATAGGAATATGTTCAAGTTTAACATTGAAGTCAAGTAATTGTTGCTTGAGCCACAAGACTTGGGCACAACAACTATCGACCGCAACGTATTCCGCCTTGGCTGTTGACAAAGCAATGGAAACTTGCTTTTTGCTATGCCAACTCACTGAGGAATTTGAGAAAAAAATGATAAGTGTCACTCGTGCTTTTCCTGTCCGATTTGCAACTGGCAAAGTTGGAACCAGAATAGCCAACTAAAGAGCAATCACTTCCCTTGAAATACCACAGTTCATACTTTAAAGTGCCACATATGTATCTAAGTATGCGTTTGACAGCTTTTAAATGTGATTCCTTGGGACATGGTTGATACCTAGCACACATACATACATTAAACATGATATTCTGTTGAGAAGCGGTAAGATAGAGGAGAGAACCTATGATACCTGTAACACCCCAAATTTTAATCATGATATTTGAATTAATTATTTAATTGAGGATATTCATGTTTCGGTGAATTTCTGGTGGTTTTGTGAATATTGGAAAAATGTGCATTTCGGATATTTATTTGATTAATAGCATATAATATTAATTTATTA
Organism: Lathyrus sativus; assembly: GCA_963859935.3. Classification (NCBI taxonomy): domain Eukaryota; kingdom Viridiplantae; phylum Streptophyta; class Magnoliopsida; order Fabales; family Fabaceae; genus Lathyrus; species Lathyrus sativus. The sequence goes on along the minus strand of OZ012735.1, from coordinate 853,252,760 downwards.
GTATTATTATTAATTAAATGGAATATAAGTGAAATAAGAGCAATTTGGGTATTTGAGGAAGTTAGTAAGGGTAATGAGGGAAAAGCCCAATGTGTGAGGCCCATGACTAAGTTAGACAAAATAGAGTTCTGAGAGGAAATTGGAATTCATTTGTGTTTAACGTGAAAGTTTGGTGTGGCTAGAGCTCTGAAGGAAAGGTTGGAGGCAGAAGGTCCCAAAGAGAAATCGTGAAAGCTCCGAATCGACTAGGGTATGGGGAGTATTTGTGTTCATGATTTTCCATGTATGTCTTTAGATGTATTCATGGTGGATTTAGGATTTGAGGGTTTCTGAGTTGAATTGGGGAAACTAAGATATTTGATTATAGAACTCTGAGATTGTGGGTCATGGTATGAATCACTGAATATTAATGTGAGTTTGGAAACCAAAACCTTGGATTGTGATATGTTTGACCCTGTAGGAATAGGAATATTCAAATGTGAGTAACTCTGATGTACTCAGAGCAATTGCAGGAAAATAGTGTTTTAGGCGGTGTAAATGTTGCCAGATTAGCCTAATGAACCATAGAGTTTGTACTGTTATTGTCGTATAACCTTAAGGATTATTTAGGGATACTTTGGGAGCATTGAGTGAATGATTCGTATGCGTTTTTGGGTGGAAATCAGTTCTGGTGCATAGTAGAAGTTGTTGTCATCGCACTGTTCGCCTAGCGAGCAAGCCAGCGAAGGTTCGCTACAAGACTCGCCTAGCGAGCAAGCCAGCGAGTATTCGCTAGAGGCTCGCCTAGCGAGCAAGCCAGTGAAGGTTCTCTAGAGGCTCGCCTAGCGAGCGAGCCAGTGAACGTAGCAGAGTTCGCGAAATTGATTATTGTGCAGCGAGGCCGTGATGCATGATTCTGGGATTTCTGGGATAAGTTGCCATGAGTAGGACAATGGGTTTTGGGTGATATGTGCATTATGTTATGATGGTTCTATGATGTGTTGGGTTGAATTAATATGATGATATTACTATGACTTTTGGGTGAATTACATGATAATATGATGTTATGATGATTTATGTGATTTATGTGATGATGATGAGTATGATGAATGATGGTGCACCATATGTTGTATTATGAGGATTATTATTGTGACGTGTGCATCATGCATTCATGCGCATTCGATTACTTTGGCTTCAATCCCACTGTGTGGATGTGAAGTATTTTGACGTGCTCCGATCCTATTGATGGGATCTATAGAGGGTTGATGGCCTAGTGTCCATCGAGCTGTGATGATTGGTACCACATGCATTGAGTTGTGTGCATTGCATTTATGAGTCTTTGTGTATAAATTATGATGTTGTAACCTTTGAGGCATATGTGAGTAATATGAATGTGTTGAATATGAATATGTTGTCGTTTATGCATTAATTGTCATACATTGATTATTATGAATTATTTTACTCACACTGCCTGTTTGAATTTTACCTCTACGTGGGTAACGTGCAGATGATCCAGTTTAGCCGTGGATGCCGGCGAGGAGTTAGTTTTGAAGTTTTTGAGTGTTTTAGTCTTTTGGTCAGCGTAGAGAGTCTTGCTCTGATATGTAACATCGGGTTGGGTTCTTTGAGTTGATTTTATATTATTGATGTTATTTTGATTAATTCCCTCTTTGAGGAAGACTTTGAAGTATGTTTTGAATTCCGCTGTTTATGATGCTTTGATGTATTTTTGGGAAAAACCCGTAGTTACGGAGTATGGATCCTATTTTGATGAATTTGAGAATATATGCCCTTTTAGTGGCATTTGAATGAGATTTATTTATTCACTCTGATTTATGTGTTATTTTGCCTTGATATTTTTTTGGGGTAGAAAAAGGGTGTTACATTAATGGTATCAGAGTAGTTCAGTCCGTCCGGCCAAGTGTTTATATTACTAATCCCCTGTCAGTCGATAGTGTGAGAACGCTATTGATGAGTTGTTTCCTTCTGACCTTGTTGGTGGTTGTAGATGGCAGGAAGGAATGATCGTGTATTGCTGATGCACTGGAGTCACTTGCCCAAGTGATGGCTCAGAATGGTGGACCTTCAGATGGGTTTCGTGCTTTGTGAAAGTTTCAGAGGAACAATCCAATGACTTTTGTGGGTACTCATGATCCTGATGGTGTGCAGAAGTGGATGAAGGTGATTGAGAAGATTTTCCGAGTTATGGCATGCACTGATGCGCAGCAGGTACAGTTTGGTATGCATATGCTGGCAGAAGAGGCTGAGGACTGGTGGGATAACACTCGTCAGAGATTGGGAGGTGCTGGCATTGTGATAACTTGGACTATGTTTAAAGAAGAGTTTTTGAGAAAGTATTTTCCTGAAGATGTTCAGGGGAAGAAAGAGGTGGAGTTCTTTGAGCTAAAATAAGGTGATATGACTGTGGCTGAGTATGCGGCAAAGTTTGAGTCTTTGGTCAAGTTTTGTCCGCATTACAACCGTGCTGATGCAGAGATGTCGAAGTGTCTCAAGTTTGAGAATGGTTTGACACCAGAGATTAAGCAGGGAATTGGGTATCAGCATATTTGTCAGTTTTCAGAACTGGTGAATAAGAGCAGAATTTATGATGAAGATAGTCGAGCTCGATCTACTCACTACAAGCAGCTGAGTGAGAAGAAAGAGAAAGTTCAGTTCAGAGGAAAACCATATGTGACTTCTGGTGATAAAGGAAAGTAGAAGGCTTCTGATGGGAAAAAGCCAAGTGGGGGAGCGGCTACTGCTCCAGGTAAGTGTTATAAGTGTGGCGAGCAAGGCCACCATGCTGAGAATTGTAAGGCGCTGAGGTGTCATCGTTGTGGCAAGAGGGGTCATAAGGCTAATGACTGCAAAGACGAAGCTCCGACTTGCTTCAACTGTGGAGAGAAGGGGCATATCAGTACCCAGTGCCAGTAGCCGAAGAAGACTGCTACTGCTGCTCAGCCAAGTGGCAGAGTATTTGCTTTGAGCAGTGCAGAAGAAGCTAAGACGGATAACTTGATAAGAGGTACGTGTTTTGTTAATGATGTTGAATTGATTGCTATCATTGATATTGGTGCTACACATTCGTTTATTTCTCTTGAAAGTGCTAAGAGGTTGAATTTGAATGTGTCTGCTATGAGTGGGAGTATGGTTATTGATACCCCAGCTAATGGTTCTGTGACTACTGCGTTAGTCTGTTTGAGCTGCCCTGTGACTATTTATGATAGGAACTTTGTGATGGACTTGGTATGTCTACCTTTGAATAAAATTGATGTTATCCTTGGGATGAGCTGGTTGGAGTACAACTATGTTCACATTGATTGTTATAGTAAGACGGTAAGAATTCCTGAGTCGGGCGATGTTGGAGAGCTAATGTTTGTATCTGTCAAGCAAGTGGAAGAACTCTTAGAACATGAGGCTAAGATGTTTGCTGTGTTTGCTTCGCTTCAAGTGGATGGTGAAGTAGTGGGCGTGGAGCTACCGGTTGTTCAAGAATTTCCTGAGGTGTTTCCAAACGACATGAATGACTTACCTCTTGAGTGTGAGGTAGAGTTTGCTATTGAGGTGATATCGGGCACTAGTCCTGTATCGATGGCTCCTTATCGGATGTTTGCATATGAGTTAGGGGAATTGAAGAAACAGTTGGAAGATCTGCTTGAGAAGAAGTTTGTTCGACCGAGTGTTTCTCCATGGGGTGCTCCTGTGTTGTTGGTGAAGAAGAAAGATGGTAGCATGAGATTGTGTATGGATTATCGGCAGTTGAATAAAGTGACGATCAAGAATAAATATCCACTTCCGAGGATTGATGGTTTAATGGATCAATTGGTGGGTGCTTGTGTGTTTAGCAAGATTGATTTGAGGTCTGGTTATCATCAGATTCGTGTTAAGCCTGATGATATTCCGAAGACATCTTTCAGGATGAGATATGGACACTATGAGTATATTGTGATGTCGTTTGGAGTTTCGAATGCACCTGGCATATTCATGGAGTATATGAATAGGATTTTCCATCCTTACTTGGATCAGTTCGTAGTGGTGTTTATTGATGATATTTTGATATATTCTAAGTCTGAAGAAGAGCATGCGCAACATCTAAGAGTTGTGTTGCAGGTTTTGAAAGACAAGAAGCTTTATGCCAAGTTGTCTAAGTGTGAGTTTTGGTTGAAGGAAGTGAGTTTCCTTGGCCATGTGATTTCTAGTGGAGGGATTGTTGTTGATCCGTCGAAGATTGATGTTGTGTTGCAGTGGGAGGCTCCAAAGTCTGTCACTGAGATTCGAAGTTTCCTTGGGTTGGTTGGTTATTATCGCAGGTTTATTGAAGGTTTTTCTCAGTTAGCATTGCCATTGACTCAGTTGACTCAAAAGGGTCAAGCTTATGTGTGGGATGTTACTTGTGAGAAGAGTTTTGTAGAACTCAAGAAGAAGTTGACGACTGCTCCAGTGTTGATTTTGCCAAATCTGAGTGAGTCCTTTGTGGTGTATTGTGATGCGTCGAAGATGGGCCTGGGAGGCGTATTGATGCAGAACGGTCAGGTTGTTGCTTACGCTTCCAGACAACTGAAGGTTCATGAAAGGAATTATCCTACGCATGAGTTAGAGTTGGCCGCTGTGGTGTTTGTGTTGAAGACGTGGAGACATTATCTATTTGGGTCCAGATTCAAAGTGTTCAGTGATCACAAGAGTCTGAAGTATTTGTTTGATTAGAAATAGTTGAACATGAGGCAACGAAGATGGCTTGAACTTCTGAAGGATTATGATTTTGAGTTGAGTTACCATCCGGGTAAGGCTAATGTTGTGGCTGATGCATTGAGTAGGAAGTCCTTGCATATGTCGATGCTTATGGTTTGAGAGTTGGAACTAATTGAGCAATTCAGTGATATGAGTTTGGTTTGTGAAGATACTCCTAACAGTGTGAAATTGGGTATGTTGAAGCTAACTAGTAGTATTCTCCAAGAGATCAAAGAAGGTTAGAGATCCGATTTGAGTTTGGTGGATCGTCTCGCGTTGATTAATCAAGGTAACGGAGGTGATTTTCGGATTGACGAGAATGGTGTGATGAGGTTCCCGAGATAGAGTATGTGTTCTCGATGTGTCAGAAATCAGGAAGAGCATTCTTGAGGAAGGTCACAGAAGCGGGTTAAGTATTCATCCTGGTGCCATAAAGATGTATCAAGACTTGAAGAAGTTGTTTTGGTGGCCTGGTATGAAGAAGGAAATTGTTGAATTTGTTCATACTTGTTTGAATTGTCAGAAGTCGAAGATTGAACATCAGAGACCATCGGGTCTGATGCAACCATTAAGCATTCTAGAATGGAAATGGGATAGCATTTCTATGGATTTTGTGACAAGTTTGCCGAAGACGGTGAAGGGATATGATTCGATTTGGGTAATTGTTGATAGATTGACTAAATCGGCTCATTTTGTACCGACGAGGATCAATTATTCGTTGCAGAAGCTTGCTGAATTATATATTGAGCAGATTGTGAAGTTGCATGGTGTTCCGTCGAGTATTGTGTCTGATAGAGATCTGAGGTTTACATCGAGGTTTTGGGAGAGTTTGCAGGTAGCTTTGGGTACTAAGTTGAGGTTGAGTTCTGCCTATCATCCGCAGACGGATGGACAGACAGAAAGAACTATCTAGTCTTTAGAGGATTTGTTGAGAGCTTGTGTTTTGGATCAAGGTGGATCGTGGGATAGCTATTTGTCGTTGGTTGAGTTTACCTACAATAACAGTTACCATTCTAGTATTGGAATGGCACCGTATGAGGCTTCGTATGGTAGGAGGTGTAGGACTCCGTTGTGTTGGTATGAATCAGGCGAGAGTGTTGTGCTCGGACCTGAAATTATGCAAGAGACGACTGAAAAGATCAAGATGATCCGTAAGAAGATGAAAGCATCGCAGAGTCGTCAGAAGAGTTACCACGATAAGAGGAGGAAAACACTTGAATTCCAAGAGGGAGATCATGTGTTTCTAAGAGTTACGTCGGTAACTGGTGTTAGTCGAGCTTTGAAGTCTCGAAAGCTCACATCGTGTTTTGTTGGTCCGTATCAAATTTCGCAGAGGGTGGGGGAAGTAGCCTATCGGATTGCTTTACCGCCGTCGCTCGCGAATTTGCATGATGTGTTTCATGTGTCCCAGTTGAGGAAGTACATTCCAGATCCGTCGCATGTGATTCAGATGGATGATGTACAAGTGCGAAATGATTTGACTGTTGAGGTGTTGCTTGTTCGAATTGACGAACGAGAAGTGAAACAGCTACGAGGTAAAGAAATCACCTTGGTGAAGGTATTGTGGAGAGGACTAGCTGGAGAAAGTTGGACTTGGGAACGTGAAGATCAGATGAAGGAGTCGTATCCGACTCTGTTTTCCGCAGGTAATTTTCAAGGACGAAAACTCTTTTAAGTGGGGGAGGGTTGTAACACCCCGAACTTTAATCATGATATTTGAATTAATTATTTAATTGAGGATATTCATGTTTCGGTGAATTTTCGGTGGTTTTGTGAATATTGGAAAAATGTGCATTTAGATATTTATTTGATTAATAGCATATAACATTAATTTATTAGTATTATTATTAATTAAATGGAATATAAGTGAAATAAGGGCAATTTGGGTATTTAAAGAAGTTAGTAAGGGTAATGAGGGAAAAGCCCAATGTGTGAGGCCCATGACTAAGTTAGACAAAATAGAGTTCTGAGAGGAAATTGGAATTCATTTTTGTTTAACGTGAAAGTTTGGTGTGGCTAGAGCTCTGAAGGAAAGGTTGGAAGCAGAAGGTCCCAAAGAGAAATCGTGAAAGCTGCGAATCGACTAAGGTATGAGGAGTATTTCTGTTCATGATTTTCCATGTATGCCTTTAGATGTATTCATGCACTACAAGAAAAAAGGAGATTTACGACACTTGAGTTGTGACAGTTATCACAAAATTGTTCTTATTTCTGGATTGTGACGGTTGTCACGACAGTTAGGGTCAACTGTCGTAGATTTTTTGCGACAGTTATCAAAAAACCGTCCTTATTCCTGGACCACGACAGTTTTCACGACGGTTTGAGTCAACCGTCGCAAATTTTTTAGGCACGCTGTATAAAATAATGCGACAGTTACCAAAGAACCGCCCTCTTTCCACACTCGCGACAGTTAAGGCGAACTGTCGCAATTACTTTAGCCAATCATAATCATTATTTTTTTTATTCCTTTAATTTTCCACTTTTTCTTTCATTTTTATTTTCTAACCTTTTTAATTTTATTAATTAATTTAATAAATAATTATTATAATTATTATAATTTTCATGACAATGTAGCTTAATTTTTTTATCTAAAATAATAGTAAAATATTTTCTATTTTATTATATAAATAGTTAACTTTTATTAAAATTAATTTTGATAACAATGTTAATATATATATATATATATATATATATATATATATATATATATATATATATATATATATATATATATATATATATATATATATACATATATATATATATATATATATATATATATATATATATATATATATATATATATAAATGTTTTATGGAGATTATAAATACATTACAAATTATAAATTATAGATTAAAAACATGTTTAAGCTTTAAAAGAATATTGAAAAAAAAGTTGTGGACCCCATCTTCTTCTTCTTCTTCTCGCAAACGGTTTCCGAAAAATCCCAAAACCCTAAACTTAACCATCTTCAATTCGACCTTCAATTTCTTTTTAATGATTCCTTCTCCAATTTAACCTCTAAATCCCTCGGCATCTTTCAATTTCCCGATCTTCTCTTTCTCTCAAACTCTGTCACAAAACCCCTTCATGAATGTATCAGTGAAGACAAAATCTGAATCCACAACACTTTTAATTCGTGTAATGGTAAGTAAGGACGACGGCGAGTCTGGTGATGGTTTGAAGAGTGAGTTTCGAGAGGTGGGGATGGTCAAGCGGTTTACACGATCGGCGGTGAAAGCAAATCCTGAGTCCGGTGAGGAGACAGTGACTAAGTTAGAGCAACAGGTTGTTGCCGTTGTAAGTGGTGGGTTTCTTGATGTTGGTTATCCATCACAATCTCGATCCATCTCCGTGGAAGCGTTGAAACCGAGTGATACATTTCCGAGACGTCATAACTCAGCAACACCGGATGAACAGACGAAAATGGCTGAATCTGTTGGTTTCGATACGCTTGATTCACTTGTGGATGCAACAGTGCCAAAATTGATTAGGTTGAAGGAAATGAAGTTCAATAAATTTGATGGTGGATTGACAGAAAGTCAAATGATTGAACACATGAAGGATTTAGCTTCAAAAAACAAGGTTTTTAAATCGTTCATTGGTATGGGATACTATATAACTGAATTAGAAGGTAGTTTTTTATTCTCATTTTCCCGAGTCCTAAACATATTCTTTTCAAATCAACTATTTGTTGCTAGCATGACTAGACAACTATCTCATAATTAACCTTTTAAAAGAGTAATTTAGTTTGACCATAATGTTGCATGAGATATTTCCATTTTATCAAAAAAGATGAGGAGTATAAGCATAATATGTTTCAAACTGTGGATATGCTGGTGTTTACTTTGTATCCCTACTCATACATTTTCTAATTACTCTTCCATTTACAAATGTTGGTCCTTTGAACAGGTTCGCCTATACGACATATCTGCTCAGAGGAGGCCTGTTCTCTCTATTGATTTTCATGTGACACCAATTAAAGCACTGGCTGAGGATATAGATGGCAACACAATCTATTTAGGGAATGGGTCGGGTGACATGGCTTCTGTTGATATACGTACAGGTATCCCCAAAATTTTGGAAATGTTTCATAAATTTAGGAAGTGATTACAACATTTAACTTTTTATATTATTCAGTATACTGTATTACTCTGATATTCTTCATTTTTCATTTTTGACCAATAACTTTGGACAATTTGCTACTTATTTATTACATTAATTCTATAAAATATTATTTTAGACAATGTTATAAGTTAGCTTTTATTTGGCAACAGAAGTTAGATCTGGCATAGTTCCCTCAATACAAACATGTGTATTTATAGATTATCGTAAAGATGACCCCTTGTGGCTTTTATATGTGATGTTTTCCTACTATTTAGATAATAGATTGTTAATTGGTTTAATTGCATTTTGCTATAGCTTCTAATTATTGTGAACTTTATTTATTTCATTTGTTTCTATTGTCTCTGAGTTGAACTTTTTTGAATGACTTTGTTTTGATATTATTTTAATAAATACAGGAAAAATGTTGGGATCTTTTACCGGAAAATGCTCTGGAAGCATTAGATCCATTGTCAGGCACCCCGAGCTACCTGTAGTTGCTTCATGCGGTGAGCATTAGTCTGTCTTTTAACTCTTTTCCCTAGTGTGATGCTAATTTTTTAAGTTATACAGACAATTCTCTGATCAAGACTTGATCACAATTTTAAATAGTTCTTCGTAAATTATGTATTGTTTATCGGCTGCCAAATTATAATCCTGAATTACCATACCTACCCCGAGCATGATTTCTCTTTTAGCTCATAAAATAGAATATGACATGTAGTTACTGGCTCACTTTATTTTTTCTAGATAAAATAATGTCATTTCTTAATCTGATAAATATATATTTTTCTAGGACTTGACGGCTATTTACGACTTAGGGATACGAAGACAAGGAAACTTCTTTCTTAAGTAGGTTTCATATTCTTTTTCTTTCTCCCTTTCAGTTTGCTATATAGTTCATGTTGTTTCGATTTGTATGGCACTGCTAACTTAAAGAAATTAATGATATTTGACCATTCTAACCAATCGTACATATTTGAATATCAGATAAAGAAATAACCTATGAGCTAAAACCCATTAAGTTGTGTTGCAGGTTTTCCTTAAGCAACATATACTGCATGTTCTTTTTGACTCCGATTTCATTGTTGAAGGTTAGTATTTTTCTTATTCCTTAAATGTAGTATTTTTTTTAATCAAGATTGTCAATTATGAAAAGTAAGAAAAACAAGGGATTGATGATCAGTGTTATCTTGATGAACAATCAAACAATATAAGTTTGGTTATTAAAATCCAGTACAGCTACTTATTCTGCACTTGCACCTCTAATTTTATTTACTCAGATATTCCTAAAGAAGCGGATTCGCTACCAAGCAAAGACCAACTGTGAAAGAGATCACAAATGGGGAGGAAATTGAAGCAACACCTTTGAAAAGAAAAAAATCTTCTAGAAATAAAGAAAATGTGATAGATGGTAGTGAAAAAAAGAAAAGAGCTAAGGAGAGTGAAGAACACAAAAACTCTAAGGGAAGCAAGTTGGCATCCAAGAAAAGAAATAAGAGCTTGAAAAATGAAATTCAAGTTGAAGGGTTGTGATTTAGATATACTAGGCATACGCAACCTCGAAACAAATATTGGAATGCATAGTGATGAAGGCGGTAAAAGTTCGAGTGGGAGTTTGTGTTTGACAATTGGATGAGCTTGGAGGTTACTTTGTCTGCAAGTTACTAGGCTGGTTAGATTTGATCGATTCGGTGTTTATGTGTGTGTCAGTGCTTGGTACCACCTCTAAAGTGTTCTCAAACTTGGACTTTTATTTGTATTAATTTGATGTTTACTTAAATTGTAGGTAACATATCCTTCAACTCATGGTGTTTATGAAGAAGGTATTGATGATATTTGCAAGATTATCCATGATAATGGTGGCCAAGTATACATGGATGGTGCCAACATGAATGCACATGTTTGTTTTTCCATACACCTTTAAGTTAATGTACTTTGTATTAGGCCAAGAGTCAAGGAAGTATAGTTCTTACTTCTTCGGGTAGATCCTCAAAATGATATTAGGAGCCAATCTCAGGCATTCATGATCGATTCAACTTTAACCCAATTTCATTAACCACTTGGTTCATTGTCTTCCAATACTTGACAGTACAAAGGTGATTATTTGGTTCACGTTTACAGGTAGGACTTACAAGCCCAGGTTGGATTGGAGCGGATGTTTGCCATCTCAATCTCCATAAGACATTTTGCATTCCTCACGGAGGAGGTGGCCCTGGCATGGGTCCTATTGGTGTAAAGAAACACTTGGAACCATTTTTGCCCTCACACCCTGTGGTAAGTACTTTTTTTCCAGTTATGGGTGATAGATAATATGTATAGTATTAGTGTGTTGACTCGTGCGAAGCAAAGGTGGCATTCATTGGTTATCAAGTCACGCTCAGGGCCCAAAATAGTAAAAAAAAAGTGAAGAAAGAACATTGATTAGTTTTTCTTATATTTATATCATCTCTTACTATAATGAAGGTGCCAACCGGTGGAATTCCTACACCTGAAAATCCTCAACCACTGGGTAGTATCTCCGCTGCACCTTGGGGACCAGCACTCGTATTTCCAATCTCTTACACATACATAGCCATGATGGGTTCTCAAGGACTTACTGACGCAACAAAGATAGCCATTTTGAATGCAAACTACATGGCAAAACGATTTGAGGTTCAAGCTTTATCATAAATTACATTTGTTTTATTTTCTTGTTAGTTTCATGCACAATGAACCTTGGTCTTATACTTATACTTTGACTTCTATAGAGTTATTACCCAGTTCTTTTCCGCGGAGTCAATGGAACAGTTGCTCATGAATTCATTATTGACTTAAGAGGATTTAAGGTTAGACCACTTGATGATTGAAATTTATTTTCAAGTAATATTATGATTATTCAAGCTGTGATTAATTGTAAGGTATTTCTGTTGTAGAATATTGATGGAATAGAGCCCGAAGATGTTGCGAAACGTCTCATGGACTATGGATTTCATGGACCAACAATGTCATGGCCTGTGGCTGGTACACTCATGATTGATCCTACTGAAAGTGAAAATTTGGGTTGCTTTTAGTTTATTCAAATCAAACTTGTTGTCTTTTAAGTTAAAATTTGGGTTGTTATGGTTCTGCGGATTCATATGTGAGAAGGTTGAACTGTGAAGTAGACATTCATATGTTCGTATGCTACACTGCAATAGTATATTAGTGTTTTAGTGTTTGATGATGTTATTAGATTAATTGAATTTGTTATTAGATTAATTAAATTTTGATTGAGAATTTTCTGCCGAGTCGGTTTTGTTTCAATTTAAATTTTGGTGCGAATTATAGCTGTTGTGCTATATGTTTGAATTGTTGCATATGCGATTGGTTATTGTATACATGCTATGTGTGATGTGGTTCAAAAATTAGAGAACGCAAGGTTAATGATTGAAAACTTTTTTATGTTAGTGTTTATTGTGTGAATATCATGAATATTAATGATTTCCATTAATGTAACCTACAATAGCTGTATTATGAATCCTAAACTGAGTGCAGATTTTTTTTTACAAAAAATTTGCAACTTGCGGCGGTTCAAACCGCCACAATATACCATAGTTTTTATTTAAAAAAATATTTACAACTTGCGGCGATTCAAACCGCCACAATATACTTTCACAATCAACAATGAAAACAAAAATCATTAAGCAAGTTAAGACAATTGAAAACCATCACAATATGGAGATTACGACAGTTAGCTACCATCATGAAAATAACAACGGTTTGTACAACAGTTTTCACAACCGTCGCAATACGGCCTCGCGACGCACGTTTCCGCGATGGTATTGAAAGCGTCGTAACTTACAAATTGCGACTGTTAAAACCGTCGTAATCTATCAAAATGAACCGTCACAATTTGCCAATTTTCTTGTAGTGATGGTGGATTTAGGATTTGAGGGTTTCTTAGTTGAATTGGGGAAACTAAGAGATTTGATTATAGAACTCTGAGATTGTGGATCATGGTATGAATCACTGAATATTAATGTGAGTTTGGAAACCAAAACCTTGGATTGTGATATGTTTGACCCTGTAGGAATAGGAATATTCAAATGTGAGTAACTCTGATGTACTCAGAGCAATTGCAGGAAAATAGTGTTTTAGGCGGTGCAAATGTTGCCAGATTAGCCTAATGAACCATAGAGTTTGTACTGTTATTGTCGTATAACCTTAGGGATGATTTAGGGATACTTTAGGGGGCATTGGGTGAATGATTCGTATGAGTTTTTGGGTGGAAATCAGTTCTGGTGCGTAGCAGAAGTTGCTGTCATCGCATTGTTCACCTAGCGAGCAAGGCAGCGAAGGTTCGTTAGAGGCTCGCCTAGCGAGCGAGCCAGCAAACGTAGCAGAGTTTGCGAAATTGATTGTTGTGCAGCGAGGCTGTGATGTGTGATTCTAGGATTTCTGGGATAAGTTGCCATGAATAGGACAGTGGGTTTTGGGTGATATGTGCATTATGTTATGATGGTTCTATAATGTGTTGGGTTGAATTAATATAATGATATTACTATGACTTTTGGGTGAATTACATGATAATATGATGTTATGATGATTTATGTGATTTATGTGATGATGATGAGTACGATGAATGATGATGCACCATATGTTATATTATGAGGATTATTGTTGTGACGTGTGCATCATGCATTCATGCGCATTCGATTGCTTTGGCTTCAATCCCACTGTGCGGATGTGAAGTATTTTGACGTGCTCTGATCCTATTGATGGGGATCTATGGAGGGTTGATGGCCCAGTGTCCATCGAGTTGTGATGATTGGTACCACATGCATTGAGTTGTGTGCATTGCGTTTATGAGTCTTTGTGTATAAATTATGATGTTGTGACCTTTGAGGCATATGTGAGTAATATGAATGTGTTGAATATGAATATGTTGTCGTTTATGCATTAATTGTCATACATTAATTATTATGAATTGTTTTACTCACCCTGCCTGTTTGAATGTTACCTCTACGTGGGTACCGTGCAGATGATCCAGTTTAGCCGTGGACGCCGGCGAGGAGTTAGTTTTGAAGTTTTTGAGTGTTTTAGTCTTTTGGTCAGCTTAGAGGGTCTTGCTCTGATATGTAACATCGGGTTGGGTTCTTTGAGTTGATTTTATACTATTGATGTTATTTTGATTAATTCCCTCTTTGAGGAAGACCTTGAAGTATGTTTTGAATTCCGCTGTTTATGATGCTTTGATGTATTTTTGGGAAAAACCCGTAGTTACGGAGTATGGATCCTATTTTGATGAATTTGAGAATGTACGCCTTTTTAGTGGTATTTGAATGAGATTTATTTATTCACTCTGATTTATGTGTTATTTTGCCTTGATATTTTTTTTGGGTAGAAAAAGGGTGTTACAATACCTCTATATTTCTTTACATCCACATCCTTACCATTCCCATCTCGATTCAGGTTAACACATGTAGGCATTGGAGTATCAATTGCTTTAGACTTAGCCATGTCGAAGCGCTTGAGTAGCTCACAACAATAATTCGTCTAGCTCACGAATATTCCTTCTCCGAGTTGCTTGGTTTGCAATCCGAGGAAGTAGTTTAGCTCCCCCATCATGCTCATCTCGAACTCTCCCTGTATCAACTTAGAGAATTCCTTGCCCATATTTATATTAGTAGATCCAAATATTATATCATCTACATATACTTGTACCAGAATGGAGTTTTTTTCTTGACATTTAATGAATAAAGTTGTATCAACCTTCCCTCTTGAGTACCCTTGGTCTAGTTAAAATTTTCTAAGAGGCTCATACCAAGCCCTAAGGGCTTGCTTGAGACCGTATAAAGCACGTTTAAGCTTATAAACATGATCAAGATACTCATGAGATTCAAAACCAGGAGGTTGAGCTACATAGACCTCTTCATTAATGTATCCGTTTAGAAAAGCACTTTTTACATATATTTAAAATAATTTGAAATTTTTAGCACATGCGTAAGCAAGCAAAAGACGTATAGCCTCGAGTAGGACAACAGGAGCATAAGTTTCCTCATAATTTATGCCCTTCTCTTGGTTATACCCTTACGCCACTAAGCGTGCTTTATTTCTTGTTATGACTCCATTTTCATTAAGTTTGTTCCTAAACACCCATCTGGTGCCAATTACTCGATGGCCTTGCAGAGGGGGGACATGGTCCCAAACCTCATTTCTTTTAAATTAATTTAATTCCTCTTGCATTGATAAAAACCAATGTTTATCTAGTAAGGCCTCTTAAGAGTTTTTATGCTCAATTTGAGAGACGAAAGCAAAGTGATAACAAAAGTTACTTAACTTGGATCGCGTAGTTACTCCCTTTGAAATGTCACCAAGTATGTTGTCAATAGGATGGTTTTTAGAGGACTTCCAAGTTGTAGGAAAGTCGTCATTGTTAGTCGGATGATCCTCCTCAATCTCCCCAGGATGGTGATCTTTTTCCTCCTCAACTTTCGCTGCTTCAGATTCATCAGTCCCTTGTTTAGTGTCCTTGAGTATGTCTTCTGAAGATACACCTGCACCATGAAAATAAATACCTTTTTCGACATTTTTCGGATAAGATTCATCAAAAGTAACATGTACGGATTCTTCAACAGTAAGTAACCTTTTATTAAATATCCTATATGCCTTACTAGTTTGGGAGTATTCAAGAAAGATACCTTAATTGGCCTTTGAATCAAATTTGTCAAGGTTCCCCTTACTATTATTCAACACAAAACACTTACTACCAAAAATATGAAGATGTGATACATTAGGCTTCCTTCCTTTTAAAAGCTCATATGGAGTTTTATTGAGAATAGGACGGATAAGCACTCAATTTAAAACATAACACGTCGTACTAATAGCATCAGCCGAAAAGTATTTAGGAAGGTTACTCTTATTGATTATAGTCCTTCCAAGTTCTTCCAAAACATAATTTTTACATTCCACTACTCCATTTTGTTGAGGAGTACGTGGAGATGGAAAATTATGATCAATTCCATGCTTATCACAAAATTGTTCAAATAGGTGGTTTTCAAATTCACCTCCATGATCTCTTCAGATTGTAAAAATGTTCGTATTCAATTTATTTTGAGAGAACTAGACAAACTTCTCAAAAGCTAAAAAAGTATCACTCTTGCTTGCTAAGAAAATAGTCCAACAAAACCTAGAGTAGTCGTCCACTATCACAAAACCATAGTAATTACCACCTAAGCTTTTGATCCTAGATGGTCTAAAAAGATCCATATGGAGGAGTTCAAGGGGTCTCGTTGTAGAAACCACATTTTTAGATTTAAACGAGATCCTTGTTTGCTTCCCCTTTTGGCAAGCATCACACAAGTGATCTTTTAAAAAATTGATTTTGGGTAGGCCGACTACTAGATCCTTAGAGACTACTTTATTTAGAAAATCGAAGTTGACATGCGCTAAACGCCTATACCATAGCCATGAGTCTTCACTCATGGTGATAAGACATTTAGTACTACTCAATGATACTTCACTCAAGTAAAGAATATAAACATTGTTAACCCTCAGGCCTTTGAACACATCATCCTTATTATCATTATGTTCAATCATGCAACAATCTTTTGAAAATGAAACTTTATAACCTTTGTCACATAATTGACTAATGCTAATTAGATTGTGTTTAAGACCTTCAACTAATAGCACGCCTGAGATAGTAGTAGAAGAAGGATTACCTACACTACCTTTGTTGAGTATAACTCCCTTGTTATTGTCACCGTAGGTCACAAATCCTTTCTTCTTCGCCACAAAGTCGATGAATAAGGAAATTTCTCTCTCCCATCATGTGTCTTGAACATCCACTATCGAGAAGCCATCTTCTCATTGTAGGCTCAAGACATTGTACCTACACAATTCAAACAAGGGAAATAGGTACCCAATTTTTATAAGGTCCTTAGGTGTGACTGAACCTTTGGTTGAATTTAGGAAACCATTGGAAAATACCTTTAGGAATTAAGAATCTCCTAAATAGGCATTTGGCAATGGTGTGGCCCTTCTTGCAACAATATAAACAAGTACAATTAATATGGGAGTTACATTTGCTATCTTTATCTCTAATCACATATGTATACTTTTGATATGGATTATTCATGCTTTCTCTAAAATGTGACTGATGAATAGCAGATGTGACTTTAGGTTTTAGAGCCTTGTCTAATTTGGCTTTAAGAGATCTAACCTCCTTTTTCCAAATATGACAAGTTTCACAACCCCAATTTAACCAAGTTCTTTTGTCCTCCTCGATTTCAGTTTTTGTTGCTTCCACCATAGAGTTCTTAAGAGCTTCTAATTCCTTTTTGGAATTGGAAATCTTTTTCTCTAGATGTGAAAAGATTTTCTTATTTGAAGCTAAGTGTTTAAAAGCTTCTTTAGCCTCATGGTGTAAAGTATTAAAAGCCTTTTACAATTCCAAATGAGACATTTTATTAGAGTGATCATACTTAGAGTGTTTTACCTCTTTCTTCTTCCTTTGATGAGCCATGAGACAAAGGTTGATGGATTCGTCTTCATCCCTTGAGTTATCTTCACTAGAGGACTCGTTATCACTTTTCCAAGCAATGTATGCCCTTCTAGGTTTGCCCGATTTCTTTTGTTGATGATTCTTCTCCTTTCCTTTGTATTTCTTTATCAATGGACAATCCGACTTATAATGACCGGTCTTTCCACAATTGTAGCACGACCCTTTTGATTTTCCATTCTTAGAGGACTTTGATTATCGTTGAAGGTTGATGAGATTCTTGTCCGAGTGTTGAATACCATTTTTTCGAATATATCTATTATATCTTCTCACAAACAGTCCCATATCTTCACTTGTATCTTCCTCATCATCATTAGATTTACTTCCACTTTGGTCTTGTGTTAAGAACCTTGAGCTAAAAGCCTTAAGAGCAATAGACTTCTTGTCCGTGTCTTTCACCTTCTCTTTCTTTTCTCTTTTCTCATGTTTGTCAAGACTAATGATCACTTACTCATGTTCATCAAGCTTACCAAATAAAGTGGTGAAGTCCAATGTAGTGAGATCATTGGCTTCCTTGATGGTCGTGACCTTTGGTTTCCATTCCCTATTAAAACATCTTAAAATTTTATTAGTAGAAACTTCATTGGAAACGGGTCTTCCAAGTGTATTTAAGCGATTGATTACATGAGAAAATATCTTTTGCATTTCCACAATGGTTTCACCTTGCTTCATGTGAAAGTGATCAAACTTTTGTGTCAAAGTATTGATTCGAGCTAGTTTGACATCATTAGTTCCCTCATGGGCAACTTGCAATGCGTTCCACATAGCTTTAGCAGTATTACAATGGAAAATTCTATAATATTTATCAACTCCCAAAGAAGATATTAGAATATTTCTAGCTTTCCAATCATAACTATACTTTTTCTCATCTTCTTCGTTCCATTGTGCTTTCGGCTTAGGCACAACAACATTATTCGCATCGGTCATGGTTATTTCTATAGGACCATTTTGAATAACATTCTATACCTTTCTATCAATGGAATTGATATGCACACATACACAATCTTTCCAATAACTATGGTTCTCACCTGTAAAAACTGGTGCTCTATTGTAAGCCCCTTTTGGTTCGTTAGCTATTTTCTAAAAAGTTATATGCGAAGCACTAGATGAATCGGTGCTCGTGATATCACTTGTTAGAAGATTGCAATGATCTAGAAGAGGGTTGAATAGATCACTAATTTATTACAAGAGTCGGCGCTTAAAAAGTTGGTTTTAAAAATTGTGCGAAAGAGGTCGAGGAACAAAGTCGTCTAAATGAATCGTTACCGAAAAGATCAGATATGCGACAAGCCAAATGGAATAACAAATCTAATGAGAAACAAAATCAATAGTTTTATGATTAATCATTACAAATAATACCACTTTAGTTTGTCCAATTTCCAATGACTTATGAAATGTAAGCTTAATTTGACAATATAACAAATAGCTTGTGTGTGATCAATTCGTTGAATACTTGGTGTGTAAAGCACTCCAAGTATTATTTCATATGTAATGTAAGTGAAGAATTTTTGCAATTACAATCCAAATGATTGTAATGATTTTTCAAACCAGATTTTCAACATACACTACAACAAAATTTTATCGATCAATTGATATTACAAAAATGTAAACAATTCAAAATAAAAAGATAGAGAAAGAGAGAACAACACCGGATTTGTTTAGGCAGTTCCCCTTTCGTCCTTGCTTAGGGTACGTCTACCTCCAATTCTAAAAATAGAATTGAGATATGTATTCTCTTGTTGCAAAAGTTTATACAAGAATATCAATAGTCACGACACACTTAAACCTAGTTGTTAATGTTGATACTATGTCTTCTCTCCGCTTGATTCAAGTCGAATCAAGTGCCTTGAACGTGTTGAACAACCTCCGGTTACCGCTACTTGTCTGAACAACCCCATCGGTCTTCAAACCTTTCACTCGGCTAATTTCAATCACACGTCGTTCGAACCCAAATCTTCCTTACACAATCCTCCGGTTAGCGCTAATTGATTGAACGAACCCCCGTTCTTCAATCCCTTTTGCTCGGCTGAATCTGTGAAGCAAAGATTTGTGCAAAAACCCCCCAAATCCTCAAGATCCTAGAGGACAAAACCCTAACAATTTTATTCAAGAAAAACCCACTGAAATTTCAACCCAAACGAGATACACAATCCTAAATTTATACGTTATCACCTCAATGATGCAAAAGATAAAAAAAATTGTTATGTGTAATTGTTGAGAAAATGCAAGAATGAGGATGAAGATGATGAGAACAATTTAGTGTATATCTTTCATTTTTCTTGTTGTGTATAAAAAATGATGAGACAAAATGAGTATATATGATGCCTTGACCAATTAACAAATATAACAGTATTTTAAAACATAGCAGATCAGAAAAATAGTCATAAGTTAGCTAACAGTCAACTTGAGCAAGAAGGGGGTCGACCTGAGCACACCCGAATGCAAAATTATGTAAAAATTAAGATATGCATCGATCGAAACAGGACCATGCGCCGACTCAAGCTTGCTTCAAAATGAAAAATTTTAATGGTTACAGTATGAGTCGACCAAAAGATTGACGCGAGCACACCCGAGAGCAAAATATTGAAAATCAATTTTTATGAGTCGACCTGAGCAGGGTTTTAAGTCGACTCAAACACCTTAAACTTCCAAAAACGAGTTTTTGCTCATATTTTGGTCCACCTAAGCCATGTTTGTGCAGACCTAAGTTTCCTAACTTGATCAAATGCACACAAAACATATATGAGATGCTCCTATATGTATAGACACATGATTTTAGAATATTTTGTGCATTGTAAAGCATGAATGCAAGCTAAGATGCGATGATACCGTCCAAATTACAAAGTACGAGTTAATACATGTTTTGACATCATTAAAATAAGGAATAAGGCACCTTGCCCTCACTTATTTTTCTTGAAAAATAGTTCTTAATGCTAGAACAAGCTTAATCCATGAACTATCAGACTCAGGGGGAGCTTACAAACCTCATACCCTGTTATTGCAGAGAAAATTAAATGCCCAACATTGTCCTTTAAATACTTGTGTTTGTCATCATCAGAAAGGGGGAAATTGTTAGAATAAGATTTGTTCTTAATATTTTCTATTTTAGTTTTGATGATAATAAAAGTATTAAAAGAACAATGGTTTATTTGATGTGTGTTTTATTTATGCAGACTCTTGTTCATGTACATAAATAATCAGAATCTGTTTACTTAAGATATAGTTGGAGTTGCTTCATTGCTAGCTTCTAGTGGCACAGTCTGGAGAATAATTTCTTGTGTAGCTTGACGAAGACTCTGAGCTGAAGACCTCAAGACTCAGACGAGTTTCTACACTTAGTAATTATATATTAGCTTTTGGTACCATTTAGAGTTGGTGATAAAGTTGTGGACTATCTGTACTAATGAAAGCATGTTGTATTGTCTTATCAACCTGTCAGCTCGAGTCTACGAGATTGCACGGCTCAAGAAAAACTTGTACGTTCTATGAATGTCTGCTCCCAACGGCTCTATTAGTACATAACCTCTTGAAGAATCAAAGGTTAAACGTGTTACACAAAGGATTCAAGAATTTATTGTGCATCCATCTTCAATGTCTCTTGTACTATGGAGCAAAAGCAAAGACACTTGATCAAGTCACCTTCTCAACGACTAGTTTTGGGAAAGGCTATATATATATGGATGAAGATGCAAGCCTGAATTTTTAACAAGGATTCTTTTGTTGAAGGAGTAGCAAGATTAAGTAATTATCAATTCTATGTAATAGGAGATTTTCTGTTGTAGGCTGTAATTGTAAAAGCCTTAAGATTTCTTACCCCCGTATATATTTAGAAATCTTAAGTGCTTTAGGTCTTTGTTATGATGATCTCCCGTACCTCTGATGCTCGCATCATGTACACCTTGTTCTTTATTCTACTGAGCCTTAAGTAGTTTAGATTAAGTCTCCTGCTATGTGCTTGAGCAAAAATAAAGCCTTAGACATGTTCTCTAAGCAAAAGTAAGTCTTAGCCTAAAGACAAATGAGCAGGTGGCTCATTCAGATGGTGTGAGTAAAGTAAAGTCTTAGACATATACTCTAAGCAAAAGAAAGTCTCAGACAGAAGACAAATGAGCAGGTGGCTCAGTCAGATGGTATGAGCAAGGGTAAGTCTTAAACATGTGTTAGAACACAGATTGGTTCTTAATAATATCTCTATGTTTTGATGATAACTATTATGAAATTTTGTATTTAAGAATTATATACTCTAAAATTTGCTTGAGAATGTTTGCTGCAGATGTTAAAGTAAATATCACTCCATAAGCAAATTAGATCTGAACATAAGAAATATGCAAGGCTCTAAAGCGTCAGAAGCATCTCTTAGAAGATTCTGAACACTGTCTCCAGAAGATTCTGAGCGCTGCCTCCAGAAGAATCTGAAGCAGAAGCTACAGAAGAATCTGAAGCAGAAGCCAAAAGCATCTGAAGCAATGAAGAATTCTATATGAAGAGTTTTCAAGCAAAGTTACTTCAGAAGACTCTGATAGTACTAACGCTGCCAGTACTGAGGATCTGAACCAAAACTCTGCTCTGAACTTATACACGCTGAAAGCACACTTACTACAAAGACTCTGATTCAGCAAAACTCTGATGAACATCAGAAGGCTCTGACCAATTTAGACTCTGATGATTCTTGCTGAAAATTGTTGAAGAAGAATTCAAAGATTGTGTCCGTTGGAATAACCAAACGACTCTATCCTTATTTATGCTAGACACAAGAACATAGACAAAAAGGATTTCTCTGTGCATTCTTCTTCTAGGAAAGGTCACATGATGTGAAGACAAAAAGGCTCAGACCTTTTGGTACACTATTCTCAACGTGAAAAGCTCTTGGATCACTGTGCCTATAAAAGCAAGTCTCCACTCATCTTCTTCAGTTGACGAAAACACTTGAAAAGAATTCATTACAAAGCTCTCATACTATTCATACATTCTTGCTAGAATTATTTCATTGTTCTTAATCTTAAGTGAAAAATCACAGTTGTGATAAAGCTTTATTAGAAGCATTTTTAACACTTGTATTAACATTACATTTGATTGTAAGAGAACCTTAAGAAGATCCAGTTAGGATCAGTAGTTCTTGAGAAGATTTTGAATAGTTGTTCTTAGTGCTTACTATTGTAATCAGTTGATTAAATAGTGGATTAAATCCTTGTTTGAGAAAGGCAAATCACTCTAGATAGGGTGGACTGGAGTAGTTGAGTGCAACGAACCAGGATAAAAATCCTTGAGTTTTTATTTCTAAGTTTTATCTTCATACTTATTCAACCCCCCCCCCCCCTTCTATGTATTTTCTCACCTTCAGTTGGCATCAGAGCTCCGGTTCTTTGTGTGCTACCACTTCACAGTGACAGAAAAGATCCAGTGAGAAAAACTTTGATATATATATATATTTGGTTGTTATTATGGCTGATGCTTCAACATCCAACAAATATGAAGAAAGAGACAGAATCAGTACAAAACCCCATATGTTTGACGGGGAGAAATTTGATTATTGGAAAGACAGGATTGCAAGTTTTTTCCTTGGGTATGATGCTGATTTATGGGCTTTGGTCATAGATGGATATGTTCATCCCATTGATGGGAATGGCAAGAAAGTAGATAGAAAATCTATGACAGAAGCCCAAAAGAAGGAGTTTAGAAATCACCACAAGGCTAGAACAATATTGTTAAATGCAATATCTCACACTGAGTATGAAAAGATCACAAATAGAGAAACTGCATTTGGCATGTTTGAGTCCTTGAAAATGACTCATGAAGGAAACCTTCAAGTAAAAGGGACCAAGGCTCTGGCGTTAATACAGAAGTATGAAGCGTTCAAGATGGAAGAATCTGAGTCCATAGAAACTATATTCTCTAGATTCTAGATTCTTACAGTTGGTCTAAAAGTTCCGAACAAGGGCTACTTAACTGCTGATCATGTGAAGAAGATCATCAGAAGCTTGCCTATCAGATGGAGACCTATGGTCACTGCTTTGAAGCTTGCCAAGGATCTAAACAAGATCACTCTTGAGGAGTTAATCAGCTCACTAAGGAGTCATGAAATTGAACTTGAGGAAGATGAACCTCAAAAGAAAGGTAAGTTTATTGCCTTAAAATCTAACAAATCTATGAAAGCTCTGCAGGTGTTAGAGGAAAGCTCTAAAGAATCTTCTTCTGAAGAAGAAGATGAATTATCCTTGCTGTCCAGAAGAATTAACAGACTCTGGAAGCACAAGCAGAGGAATTTCAAGAACTTCAAAAGACCAGATCAGCGCAAGGAGTCCTCTGGACCAAAAAGATCTGGAAAGAAGGAAGTTGTCTGCTTTGAATGCAAAGAACCTGGCCATTACAAGAGCGAATGTCCAAAGCTTCTTAAAGAAAAGCCAAAAAGGAAGTTTGACAAAAAGAAGAAGGTTCTAATGGCAACTTGGGATGACTCTGATGAATCTGGATCCTCATCAGAATCTGAAGATGAATGCGCCAACATGGCTCTGATGGCTGGCATTGAAGATCAGAATGAAGAATCATCTGGATCTGAGTCTGATTCTGAATCTGACTCAGAAGAGGTACTTTCTGATCTCACCAGGGAAAAGCTTATTAAAGTCTTATTTGAAGTCCTGAAAAATTATAATCAGATTAAGCTCAAGTGCAAGAAGCTTAAGTGCAATCTTGGCTGAGAATAATCTGTTAAAATCAGAAATTGCTGAGTTAAAAGAAAACAATTTAAAAATAAAAGCTGATTTTGAAATAGCTCAACAAAATTCTGAATCTGAAAGTAAATCTAAATGCAAAAATATTTTAGAAGAATATGACTTTAGCTTTCAGAAATTTCTCGCTAAAAGCATAGACAGAAGCAAGATGGCTTCTATGATCTATGGGGTTAGCAGAAATAACAGGAAAGGAATTGGATATGAATCCTCTTCTGGAAAGGATTTAAATCCAATGCCTGTTGATAATCTTGTTATTAAGAAAACTCCATTGTACTCTCATTTCAAGTTTGGTCATCTGAATGACATTAAACACACAAGTTCTGATCAGAACGTTCTTGTGTTTAAGCCTAAAGTAAGTCAGAACAATACTGTTGTAAAAAGACAGAAGTTCAGACCAACTTTCAAGGCAACTAACCAAAAAGGACCCAAAAAGATCTGGGTACCTAAGGATAAGATTATCCCTGTTGCAGATGTTTTTAGCAGAAAAGTCAAGACGCCAGTCATGGTACCTGGACTCTGGCTGCTCACATCACATGATGGGAGAAAGGTTTATGTTCCAAAGCCTGGAGCTTAAATCTGGAGGAGAAGTGAAGTTTGGAGGGAATCAGAAGGGCAAGATCATTGGCTCTGGTACTATTTGTAATGGTAACCTTCCCTCTATATCTAATGTTCTTCTTGTAGAAGGATTAAAGCATAATCTATTGTCCATAAGTCAATTAAGTGACAATGGTTATGATATAATCTTTAATCAACAATGTTGTAAAGCTGTTAGTCAGAAGGATGGCTCAATCCTATTCAATGGAAAGAGGAAGAACAACATTTACAAAATAAATCTTTCAGAACTTAAAGTTCAAAATGTTAAATGCCTCTTGTCTGTTAATGATGAGCAATGGGTCTGGCACAGAAGATTGGGGCATATTAATATGAGACGTATATATCAGATTAATAAACTCAATCTGGTCAGAGGACTTCCTAAGTTGAAGTTCAACTCAGATGCTCTTTGTGAAGCATGTCAAAAGGGGAAGTTTTCAAAATCTTCCTTTAAATCTAAACATGTTGTTTCAACCTCAAGACCATTAGAATTACTTCACATTGATCTGTTTGGACCAGTGAAAACTGCATCCATCAGAGGCAAGAAGTATGGATTAGTCATTGTTGATGACTACAGCAGATGGACATGGGTAAAGTTCCTAAAACACAAGGATGAGTCACATTCTGTGTTCTTTGACTTCTGCAAACAAGTCCAGAATGAAAAAGATTTCAAAATTATAAAAGTCAGAAGTGATCATGGTGGTGAATTTGAAAACAAATATTTTGAAAAATATTTTAATGAAAATGGCATTGCTCATGATTTTTCCTGTCCTAGAACTCCACAACAGAATGGGGTTGTAGAGAGGAAAAATAGAACTCTGAAAGAAATGGCCAGAACCATGATCAATGAGACTAATCTGGCAAAGCACTTTTGGGCAGAAGCAATCAACACAGCCTGTTACATTCAGAACAGAGTGTCTGTAAGACCTCTTCTGGAAAAGACTCCCTATGAATTGTGGAGGAACAGAAAGCCCAACATTTCATATTTCCATCCTTTTGGATGTATTTGCTATATGTTGAATACTAAAGAGAATCTGAACAAGTTAAAGCATAGAAGTGTTTCATGCTTGGGTATTCTGAACGCTCTAAAGGCTACAGAGTATATAATACTGAAACACAGATTGTGGAAGAATCTATTCATGTTAGATTTGATGATAAGTTTGGCAATGAAAAGCCAAAGCAGTTTGAAAGTTCTGCAGATAGAGAAGTAATCACAGACTCTAAAGACTCAGAGGCAGACAAAGCTCAAGTAAAGGAACCAGAAGCAACGCCAGATGCAATTCCTTTGACTTCTCAGATGAATAACTTAAACATTTTTGAAGAATCAACTGTTAGAGGATCATCTTCCAGAATCAAAGCTTCTCATCCAGAAAATGTGATCATTGGAAAGAAGGATGACCCTATCAGAACAACATCCTTCCTCAGATCATCTGAAGCATCACTATTTGGATTGGTGTCAGTAATTGAACCAACCTCTGTGGATGAAACTCTGCAAGACAATGATTGGATTATTGCCATGCAAGAAAAGCTAAATCAATTCACAAGAAATAATGTGTAGGATTTAGTTCCAAGACCAAAAGGATTCAACATAATTGGAACTAAATGGGTCTTCAGAAACAAGCTTAATGAGAAATGAGAAGTTGAAAGAAATAAGGCAAGGCTAGTTGCTCAAGGTTACAACCAGCAAGAAGGAATTGATTATACAGAGACTTATGCTCCTGTTGCAAGGTTAGAGTCTATTCGTTTACTCATTTCTTTTGTTGCACAATATAACATCACTCTATATCAGATGGATGTTAAAAGTGCCTTTCTAAATGGTATTATAGAAGAAGAAGTTTATGTTCACCAGCCTCCTGGTTTTGAGAGTGAAAAATTTCCAAAACATGTTTTTAAACTAAAGAAATCTCTTTGTGGTTTAAAACAAGCTCCTAGAGCTTGGTATGAGAGGTTAAGCAATTTTCTTCTGGAGAAAAATTCCATCAGAGGCAAAGTGGACACAACACTCTTTTGTAAAACATTTAAGAAAGATCTTCTAATTTGTCAAATATATGTGGATGATATTATATTTGGATCTACCAATGTTATGTTGGGAAAGGAGTTTGCTCAATGTATGCAGGCAAAATTTGAAATGAGCATGATGGGAGAATTGAGATTCTTTCTGGGAATTCAAGTCAACCAAACTCCAGAGTGCACTTACATTCATCAGACCAAATATGTTAAAGAACTTCTGAAGAAATTTAACATGACTGATAGTAAGATGGCAAAGACTCCCATGCATCCAACTGGTACACTAGGCAAGGAAGAGGTAAGTAAGAAAGTAGATCAGAAACTCTACAGAGGTATGATAGGATCTCTTCTCTACTTAACTGCTTCTAGACCTGACATTTTGTTCAGTGTATGCTTATGTGCAAGATTCCAATCAGATCCTAGAGAATCACACTTAACAGCTGTTAAGAGGATTCTAAGGTATCTGAAAGGTACTTCTAATGTGGGTTTGTGTTACAGAAAATCTGATGATTTCAAATTAGTTGGATTCTGTGATGCTGATTACGCCGGAGACAGAGTGGAAAGAAAAAGTACTTCTGGAAGTTGTCAATTTCTAGGAAGAAATCTAATCTCTTGGTACAGCAAGAAGCAACCCACAATTGTACTATCAACTACAGAGGCAGAATATATTGCTGCTGCTGGATGTAGCATGCAGATGCTCTGGATGAAAAGTCAGCTAGAAGACTATCAGATATTTGAAAGTAACATTTCTATATTCTGTGATAATACTTCTGCTATATGTTTGTCTAAAAACCCTATTTTACACTCTAAGGCAAAACATATAGAAATTAAACATCATTTCATCAGAGACTATGTTCAGAAGGGAATTATAAACTTAGCCTTTATTGATACAGATCATCAATGGGCAGATATTTTCACAAAACCCCTTGCTGAAGATAGGTTTAAATTTATTCTGAAAAATATTGGTATGGATTTTTGTCCAGAATAATATTTGTCAGAAGCAAATTTTTCAGATGTAAAATGTTTATAACTCTGAAGTATTTCACCTGTTGCTTATTAGATTTATGTTTATTTGTGTGTATCTGAACTAACCAATCTTAGAGGATCTGAACGTTGGCTAACGTTTCATTTCTCAAGAGAATTCAGAAGCACATGCAAGCAAACACGTGTCACTCTGAATCTGAAAAGATGGCGTGTACACTACTGAAGAGACATTTGAGGTATGATTTGAATAGTGAAAATCTTGATTTTCCCCCCAATTTGTCAGAATCAATTAATGCTTGAAATGATTTTTATTCTCTTTCATTAATTGTCATTAAATGTTATGTGTAAACGTGCTTTGTATGTCTATTTGAGTGCCTTAAGTGTTTTCTATAAATACCACATCTCACACCCATTTCACACTTTTCACATCACAAGCAAGTTTATGCATTTTTGTCTTCTATTCTCTCTACACAAAAACCCTAAACCTTCGTCCAAATCATCTTCATCATCTTCAATGGCAACCTCATCTTCTACAGCAGCTCAGTTTCAATCAACCATGGCTGCAGTTACTTCTGTAAATATGGGTGTGACTCCATTCACTGTACCTAAAAGGACGTTGTTAACTCCTGTTGACAAACTTGAAGTTCTATGTGAATCAATGGTGGAATTTGATTCGTTAGCTGAAATGGGTTTGAATTTCGTTCAATAATTGATGCTCAAGGCTGGGTCAAATACTTTGACAGATTATTTGGACCAGTTTACCCTCATCTGGTGAAAGAATTCTGGATACATGCTTCTGTTTATCCCAAATTCATCTTGTCTTCTGTTCTGGGTAAGGAGATTATAATTACTGAAGATCTAATCAGGAAACTCATAGGGTATGAGGAGACTGATGGAGTATGTCATCTGCCATCTAGGCGTGTGAACATGGAGGAAGTTTATGAGGAAGTCATCACTTCTAGACAGGCCTCTAACAAATTTAAAGATCTGAAGCCTGAATATAAAATCTGGGCAAAGATTTTTTTGGGATGCATTCATCACAGAAAATCTACAAATTCTCCAGATTATGTGAATAATGAACAACTCTACTTCATGTACTGTTTAAGTCAGAGCACTAAGGTAGATCTTCCTTACATTCTATTTATGCATTTGTGGAATCATATCAATGCTTCTAGAGAATCTGTAAAGGATAAGGGTCAGAAGACTAGAACATGGATCCCCTTTGGAAGGTTAATTTCAGACATTCTGACAGAGAATGGTCTGGTGACTGCTCTGTATGAAGCTGGAGTCAAGGATGAACTTGAATTCATTGTTGGAAAACCTCTGAATGCAAAGAGTCTTCAGAGACTAAAAATTGTAGAGGAACTCACATCTGCACCCAAGAAGCTGAATATTTCTGAAATCAGTCAGAAGCGAATTCAAGTTGAAAACTTTCCACTGTTTGGTGCTGAAGAACCAAGGGATATAATTGTGAGATATATTGATTCATGCAAAGCAGATGGGACTCCCATTCCTGCAGACATTCTGAAAAGAGCAAGAGAACCAATGCCTGATGTATACAATGAGAACATGTGGAAAAGAAGTCAGTCAGAAGCAGAAGAAACTGCTGCTCAGAAGAAGCCAGAAGTTGCTGACAAGCCACAAAAGCTGATCAAGAGAAAAGCATCTGGAGACGTTCCCTCTGTTCCCACAAAGCGTATCAAGATTAAAGGTACTAAAACTTCTGTATCTTCTTTCTCTAACATTGTTTTAAATGAATCAACATTTAGTTCTATTCCAAAACCCCCTCCTACTCAAAAACAATCTATTCCTGCTCCATCCCAAAAATCTGAACCATCAAAAATTCCTTCCCCACAAAAATCATCTGATCCTATTTCCACTACTCCACTAAAAACTTCTGTTATTCCATCATCAGAACCAACAACAACAACAACACCAGCAAACAAAATTCCAACACCTATAACAAAACCAACAGAACAATCTGCACCACAACAACAACCAGAAAAACAACAATCAAATACATCTGAACCTATACAATCTGATCTAGTTGCATCTGATCCTATTGCATCTGAACAAGTTGTATCTAAACCACCTGTATCTGAACCTTCATCAAAACCTTCTGAGAACCATTCAAAACCAACCAACCCTCCTGAAACAAATATACTAGAGACAGAGGTTCTAAACGTTACACCTCTCAAAACTGTTTTTGAAGTGTCTTCTACGTCTTGCACCCCAACCACCTCCTCTGATTCCTCAGAATCTGATATCCATCCAGATATTATTTCACCTCCTTCTCTCAGAATTTTTAAATCTAATCAACCAAAACCACCTGTTTCATCAGACTCTCTCATTCCAATAGCCATTCCAAAACCTAAGCCAGGGAGATCTGAATTTGTATCCTTTGCTTCTTTTAAACCACTCCCCTCTGATCCACTTTCTTATGTTTTTAAGTTTAAAAATTTCTATGACAGAATTGAACCATCTGACACTATCACCCCTCTTAAACCCAAGCTTTCCATTATTCTACCATCTGTTCTCCAAACATATATAAAAGAACTGCCAAAAATGATTTCATCAGAATCTCTTTTATCTGATAAATCTGCGTTCATTCCTTACACTTCTACCACATTTGATGTTGTTTCCTATGCATCAAATGCAAAACCATCTTTGCTGAATGCTTTAATCAGATCAAAAACTGTCATTTCATCTGATTCTCCATCTTTACCCTTCTACCCTTGCCCTCTGATCATCATTCTAAAATTCACCATTCCACCTTCACCTCAACCCAAGTCACTCACATTGGAAACCCTTCTAAAACCAAAACCTAGGCTGAATGTTGATCATTTATTTACAAGTTTTATGAAAGAAATAAAGATGCATTTAGGCTCTGTTCAGAGGAAGTGCTTATCAACAATGGATGCAAATGAATCTGATGCTATTTGGAATAGCTTCATCAACAGATTCAATACTGTAGCATCAAATATGAAGAATGTATGTTCTGATGATGCGAAGCTCAGATTTGCTGAAACTGCTAGAAGTTTAATCTGGACTGTTAAAAGATCTGCACCATTGCTTCTTAAAGATGCTCCTTCATCCTCTGAAGTATGTGATACAGAAGTGAATGCTGAATCTGCATCTGAAGAAAACCCTCTGGCTATGACTCTTGTAGAACATCCCTCTGGATCTGTAGCTCCTGACTCTGCATCTCCTATGGAAATTGACTTTGTTCCTGCTTCAGGCTCTGCCCCACCTTCTTCATCTGAGGTCAAGAAAGAAAATCCAGATCTTGAAGATAAGATTGCAGTTCTGGAAGCTGGTCAATCTGAGATTAAGTCATGGATGGCCAAGCAAGATCAGAAGTCTGAAGACATGGCTCAGTGGATGTCCAAACAAGATCAGAAGAATGAAACCATGGCTAAGTGGATGTCAAAGCAAGAACAATCCTCCTCTGAGATCACTGAACTGTTGAAGATGATCTTGTCCAAACAAACTTAGTTTATTTTTTTTAATCTGATGTTTGCACATGTATTTGAATATTATCTGACGTTTTGTATCTTTTGATCTATATGAATGAATGACTAAGTGTTTTTCTCTACATGATTTATCTTTTCTGTATTTCCTTTTATTTGTCCTTTAATTTTTTTT
Source organism: Lathyrus sativus (assembly GCA_963859935.3). Classification (NCBI taxonomy): domain Eukaryota; kingdom Viridiplantae; phylum Streptophyta; class Magnoliopsida; order Fabales; family Fabaceae; genus Lathyrus; species Lathyrus sativus. Next base: position 853,221,472 of record OZ012735.1, on the reverse strand, counting down.
TTACTTTTTGATTATGACAAAAAAGGGGGAGAAAATGGATCTGACTAGTCAAATAAACTCTACCTAAATGTAACTTCAGACATGTCAATTCTAACTAACGTAAACTCTTAGTGTTTAAGAACATTTGATAAATCTAACACATTCTTTAAAAGAAACTCTGAGATCCCCAGATCATATTTAACTTATCAGACTCTGACTCTGAAACAAGCAAGATTGAATGATTAGAACATTCAGGCTCTGATTCTGAAAAGAATACTCATGCAAAAAGGGAAGTTTCTATTCCTTCTTAGTATTCAATTCAGGGGGAGATTCATCATCTCAGGGGGAGTTATAATTATTTTCTTTACTATTAAACAAAATTTCTGATGTTTTTGTCATCATCAAAAAGGGGGAGATTGTTAGAACACAGATTGGTTCTTAATAATATCTCTATGTTTTGATGATAACTATTATGAAATTTTGTATTTAAGAATTATATACTCTAAAATTTGCTTGAGAATGTTTGCTGCAGATGTTAAAGTAAATATCACTCCAGAAGCAAATTAGATATGAACCTAAGAAATATGCAAGGCTCTGAAGCGTCAGAAGCATCTCTTAGAAGAATTTGAACGCTGTCTCCAGAAGATTCTGAGCGCTGCCTCCAGAAGAATCTGAAGCAGAAGCTACAGAAGAATCTGAAGCAGAAGCCAGAAGCATCTGAAGCAATGAAGAATTCTGTATGAAGAGCTTTCAAGCACAGTTACTTCAGAAGACTCTGATAGTACTAACACTGCCAGTACTGAGGATCTGAACCAAAACTCTGCTCTGAATTTATACACGCTGAAAGCACACTTACTGCAAAGACTCTGATTCAGCAAAACTCTGATGAACATCAGAAGGCTCTGACCAATTTAGACTCTGATGATTCTTGCTGAAAATTGTTGAAGAAGAATTCAAAGATTATGTCCGTTGGAATAACCAAACGACTCTTTCCTTATTTATGCTAGACACAAGAACACAGACAAAAAGGATTTCTCTGTGCATTCTTCTTCTAGAAAAGGTCACATGATGTGAAGACAAAAAGGCTCAGACCTTTTGGTACACTATTCTCAACGTGAAAAGCTCTTGGATCACTGTGCCTATAAAAGCAAGTCTCCACTCATCTTCTTCAGTTGACGAAAACACTTGAAAAGAATTCATTACAAAGCTCTCATACTATTCATACATTCTTGCTAGAATTATTTCATTGTTCTTAATCTTAAGTGAAAAATCACAGTTGTGACAAAGCTTTATTAGAAGCATTTTTAACACTTGTATTAACATTACATTTGATTGTAAGAGAACCTTAAGAAGATCCAGTTAGGATCAGTAGTTCTTGAGAAGACTTTGAACAGTTGTTCTTAGTGCTTACTATTGTAATCAGTTGATTAAATAGTGGATTAAGTCCTTGTTTGAGAAAGGCAAATCACTCTAGATAGGGTGGACTGGAGTAGTTGAGTTCAAAGAACCAGGATAAAAATCATTGAGTTTTTATTTCTAAGTTTTATCTTCATACTTATTCAACCCCCCTTCTAAGTATTTTCTCACCTTCAACATGTGCTATAAGTAAAGGGATGTCTCAACCAGAGAGCAGATGAGCAGGCGACTCAGTCTGATGGTGTGAGCAAGGCTAAGTCTTAGACATGCTCTCTAAGCAAGGGAAGTCTTAGACAGCTGGTCTGAGCAGTTGTAAAAGTCTTATGCAGAAGCATAAGGGATTGTAATCATGAAGTGGTTGTAATGAAACAATCTTGTGAGCAAGGGGACTTGACTACTCTCAGTTAAGGGAGAAGTCAGTTTAAATCTTTTGTGTCTTATGCCGTTATTTTATTTACTTTTGCTGTATCCGCTACAAACTGAATTAACTCAGAATCTAAACATCAGTTCTGATTCTGAGACTTTTATCAGAAGCTAAATAATAAGAAAAACACAAAACACAATTCAATTTCCCCTTCTTGTGTACTTTTCACACCTTCACATACACTTTATCAACCTTAACATCCAATGGTCATGTACGGTACATCATAGTTGGTACTCATGTAACAAACATAATAACCTATGAGATAAGTAAGACAAAAGGGAAATTACAGCGTAAAAAGTAGACATGTCGACCAATGTGATACTTGGTCCTTAGAATGAGGTGGCCAACCTAAGACTTACAGTGCTCGATAAGGGTTAACCGAACATCACACACCATTATCCAGTTGACACACAATTTTGTATGTTCCATACCCAATCATTGATAACTAAGGACATAATGTTCCTCGAAATTCATGTCTCTTATGAATTTGAACCTGACAGTGATCAACGAGCCAATTAAAAATATCCGAAAGCATATAATATAAAAGAGAGACTTTGATTTTAAGATAAAAAATCATACACCACACACTCAAGACCTGCCTTAAAACCTTAAACATCCATTACAGTCAAAGTTAAATCCTAGAATTATTTTTTAGTTATAGCCGACAAAATAGGTCAGACCAACCAAAGCAATCTGAAAGTCCGTAAAAAATTCCGGACTTAAAACAAGAAAATTAAAACTCGTTTATCATGCATGTAGACTCTTAAGTTTACCCATTAAAAACTCGATGTTTAATAGAGTTAGTCTAACCGGATTGTGGACAGCCCGCTTATTTAATTTAGTTTTTTTTTCATAAAAATTATAACACATTATACTATTATAATTATTTTTTTAATAAAGATAGAATATTGATTTTTTATTCATATATATTAAATACATATCATTTTTAATAAAGATATAATATTGATTTTATATTTATGTATATATTAAATATACATTGTTCTAAAATAAAAATATAATATTAATTTTGTATTTATATATATTAAATGTATAATATAATTGTTTATAGTTAAATATTAATCTAATTATTAATTAGTTTAATTTATATATATCAAATACATCTTATATCTTATATTTATTTAAAGTATCCATGTATTTGATTTAATTTCAATTTATTGAAATGAATTTAATATTCTTTGTTCTGTTTTATAATTGATTAATAAATAATCATAAATATGAATAAATTTTATTAGTTTTTTAAATTAAAAATTAATATTAAATATAACTCATTTCAAACCAAATAATCGTAATTTAAAAATGGTTGGACTTAAACAATTAAATTATAATTTATTTAAATTCTGAACATTTAAGTCCTACTTAATAAATGCTCAAATCTGTTGTTTCGAAAATATCAGATAATCTTTTTCGACAAGTACTCTGATATTTAATATAAAAATATTTTATTTTTTAAATATATTAATCTGAATTATATATAATTTAAATACTACAAAGTACTCCATCTATTCAAAATAACTGACATTTTAATAAAAAATATTTTAAAATAATTGTTATACTAAATTTTTAATATAAAAATAATTATTAATTTCTTAATTATGTAATTTAATTTATTCTTTACACTATTTTCAATACACTAATAAAGTTAATTTAATAAAAAAAATAAAACTTTACCATAATATCATCAAACTTTTTAAATTTGTTTTAAAAATCTTAAACCATGTTCATTTTAAAAAAATTCATTTTGAAAAAGTAAATTAAATTTTTCATAAATTTGAGGTAGGATAATTCTAGGCAAGAACAAACACCAATTGTAAATTCTACATCAAAAGGAAGGTCCATTATTCATGTCGGAGTAATAAACTTGACAAAGTCTACCATCTCATCCCTTTTAGTCAAATTGATTGAATACCAATGTCGAAATGAAAGTGGCGGTGCACATCGTAAATGCGTGGGTTCCGTGATATCATGATGGGACATCCAATCTCAGTATAGAATTGCGCGTAAGATGAAAGACTTGTCAAAGATATTCCATCATAGTGCCACGTGTCATAATCACATTTAGTCATACACAAAGACCCAGCCAAAGTAATGTTCGCTAACTCCGTTGTTTGTTTCTTCCAAAAACGCATAACAATCAAACTCAAATTAAATATTAAAATTAATTAATAGTACAATAAAACTAAAATAAAGGTAAAGAAAAAGAAAAAAAGAAAAGAAAAAGATTAACAACAACTACAACTACAACTACAACTACAACACCCACACACTCCATCACCGCACCAAACAAAAGCCCCTTTTCCCTCTTTCGCACTCGCTAGGGTTTTCTCTATTCGCATCTCAATTTTCCGATATTCTCCATGGATGAGGTAACACCGATTAATTCTTACTTTGATCCGATTAATTTTATCTCAGATTATTTTGTGTGTTTTCTTCTAATGAATCGTGATTTCTTGTTATTCGATTTTGATTTTTCTGAAATTAAGAATTGTTTGATTTTCCGAGGTCGGTGTGGAGTTTGATTGGTTAATTTTCCGTTTTAGGTTCCTGTGTTGTTGGAAGAGAATGAAACAAAGTCTGAGGCGCATTTGACTTCTGCTGCTGCTTTTGTGGAAGGTGGAATTCAGGAGGCTTGTGATGATTCTTGCAGTATATGCCTTGAATCCTTCTCTGACAGTGATCCTTCTACGGTAGGGTTCTTTGTATTTTGTTAATTTTGATGGGTCATGTGGTTGGTAGTAGTGATCACTGATCAGTGATTACTGTAGTGTTGTTGTGTTCGTCTATTCTAACATTTTACTGTTATTTTACCTTTAGGTAACGAGTTGCAAGCACGAGTTTCATCTTCAATGTATTTTGGAATGGTATTGCCTTTTGAATTTGTCTGTTAAATCTTTTGAGTCGGTCTTGTGCTGTATCCCTAACTACGGTGACAATTTTATACTGTTTTCTCTTTTCCAGTATACCTCGGTCACTGAAAAAATGGCTCGGTGATTTATAATTTTTTTTTATTGCCCAGTTCTGATTTTGAAGGAAAACTGACCTTGTAATGTAGAGTGTACCTAAAGATATGCCAACACCCAATTTGAAATAGATTAATAGTAACTACTACTACTACTACTGCCCAGAGTGTAGTACACGGGGATGTGTTCTTGGAAGTTAGACTTAAAAGAAAACCTTTGTGGCCTTGATTTTAGCAATTCATAACACACAGTTATAAAGATGTGTGTTTACACCTGAAGCTTAGTGTCCCAATTTCAATGGTTCTCAGGGCCTATGTCAATAGCTTATGACATGCTGTTCTGACTAATCTGTATCGTCCCTGAATTCATTGTATTATCATTGTTTTGAGGTACTGTTAGCTGCCTTGACTCTCTTGTTATTCAAAATCATCTTGTGCTCATCAAACCTTATGACAACAGATCAGTAGGGACTTGACTTTCAAAAGTTAACACGCAGGAACTTAACAGTAGCATTCCAGAATCAAAATTTCAATCATTATACATTTGTTACTTCATATATCGGTCCCCGTTCCATGGAATCTTGCTATTCTAATTTGGTTTTATTTTATTAATTGCTGTAAGTGAAATGCTTTTCAAAATAAAGGCATTTACACATGTTTTTTGGTATTGCATACTTTAATAGTTATCCTATTTGTGCTATGGAAAGAAAAAAATTGGATGTCCAAATTACCATCTATTTAGTTTTATACCATATTGACTGAAATATTTTGGATCATTGTTTTTCACATGGAGAATTTGGCAAATTGGATATTCTTAAAGGCGTATGACTCTGTCATGAATTCTTACTTTTATTTTGCAGGTGTCAGAGGAGCTCCCAGTGTCCTATGTGTTGGCAATCTATCAGTCTCAAGGATCCCACGAGGTTTGTAATTGTGTCACTGACCTTTATATACTTTATTCTATTATTTGGCTTCTGGCATTATTTCTTTTCTATATCTATTTATATACTTTTGGTCTGTCTCTGCACTTTACAGCCAGGAATTGCTCGAGGGAGTTGAGAGGGAGAGGAACTTTAGGTTAAATCCGTCAAGAAATGCCACAATATTTCATCATCCAACACTGGGGGATTTTGAGTTACAACATGTTAGTAGTCTCTACTTGTGCTATTTTGGAAGCATATTTCTACTGTTATCATGCATTGTGTAATATTGTATTCTCGTACAGTTGCCAGTTGGAGCAAATGATGCTGATCTTGAAGAGCGTATAATCCAACACTTAGCTGCTGCAGCAGCAATGGGGCGAGCACGCCATATTGCTAGAAGGGAAGGCCAGAGAAATAGGTCATCAGCTCAAAGTCGTCCACAGTATTTGGTATTTTCAGCTCATCCCAATTCACCTCCTATGGCTCCTGCTTCTTCCTCTCCATCTCAGAGAGGTGATGGTGAACCAACTCATGCGACCGGAGAAGACACACCACAGCTCACTTTGATGCCTCCAGTTCAAACTGACCAGGTTTCTGCTTCAGGATCTGGGTCTACTGCTCCTGCTACCGACAATCAGGGATTATCATATAACAACAGGTAATGATTCTCTATTTTGGATTTCAGGATTTTTTTTTAAATTTTCTGTAAGTTAATAGTTGCCTAATTTTCAAGTTGTTGACGTTCCTATCGTGTTTTTATATTTTAAACAGGAGATCTCCTAGTCAGTCTTCTCCAAGTAGCCAAGACAGAGCAGGACCATCAGAACTCCAGTCATTTTCAGAATCTCTGAAATCTAAACTTAATGCTGTGTCAACAAGGTACTGGATGAAGTTACTAGTCTTTTGAAGTCTGATATATTTCAGTTCTCTAATTGTAACTTGAACTTCAATCTTTTCCTGTCTTTAGATACAAAGAGTCCATTTCGAAGAGCACACGAGGGTGGAAGGAAAGGTGGTTCTCTCGAAACAGCCCTATGTCTGACCTTGGAACTGAAGTTAAGCGAGAAGTCAATGCAGGGATTGCATCTGTGTCACGCATGATGGAGCGGTTGGAGACTAGAGAGAATGATAGAAGCGATGGCAATTCTGCTCCAAGTAATTTAGAGGACGGTCCAATTCAGGGATCAAATGATCAGCATTTAACTGACAGTGAAAGGGACAGTCTTTTAAGAGACAATGACATAAAAACATCTTGCACTGCAGGTTCCAGCTCAAATTAAGCATATAGAAGGAATTGCTTGAACTCAGATCTGTTTTGTCCTTAAGGTATTATCTTAACCAAACTGATTATTTTAGTAATGTAAACTGAATTCAGGCCCGGCCCTGTGCCTGTGCAACAAGACCCGCAGCACAGGGCCTCACATATTCGGGGGCCTCCTAATATATTTAGGCATGTAAGGTATTTTATATATTAACGTTACTAATAAATAATTATATTATCAATGTAGTGCAGTGGATGGATGCAATTGTAATTCTTAGACATGCTTGACATCCATAAAAACTACATACACTTGAAATGCAAACAGTTTATTACTATTATTTTAGCTATTGAAAAATGTTCATGATAAAATATAATATATGCTATGGTTTGCTAATTCTTCTTCTTCTTTTTGATAAAAATTTATTATGATTAAATAGATAAAAGAATTCTTAAATTTAAAATATTTTTGAATAACCTAGCTTAATGTAGTATTTATAAAATTTATACCGTTTTTTATTAGTTTAGCATGTTAAATATCACCTCCTATTAAAATCTCTTTGTATTTTTTTAAGAAATATGTTATGTTTTATACTAAAAATATATATTAATAGATTGGAGTATTAAAGTTTGTCATGTAAATTGTATTCAATTTATTTTATGGTTGTATGAGCTAGCAGCAAATCTAAAAGAATAGAGAAATTTTACTGACATAAAATATACGAAAATTATAGTAATCACATTTGTTGAAATATTTTAAAATAATTTTTTAATTTTCTTATTTTTTATGCTATTTACAATTTAAAATATTTTTATATTTTATTTTATTATGGGTTCTATTATTAAAATAGAACAGGGCCTCTAAATAGTTTGGGCCGGCCCTGACTGAATTATACATGTTCTGATTATTAACTCGTCGGAACAATTTCTTTTTGTCATCCAATGATTGCCCCTTTTGTTTTGTAGATATTATTTGATTTTTCTTTGTTGGCCTTTTTCTATTTTTCCATTATCTGTATGAATCTTGGAACATGTAGGCTGTCTTGATTTTTTTGCTGTTGAATAAAATACTCAATTATGTTTCAGCAAGGAGACTTGACTTGGTTTTTGTTGCGTAATGGACTATAGGACATTTTCTTTTCAAAGTGAAAGCTTAGTTATTTATATAATCTACATCCCTAGATTTGGAAGCTCTTTGTTTGTCTAAATTGCATTAATTCTAATTCTAATTATGCCATTACTGTGCTGATGGATTTTTCTATCGTATCAGGTAGGAATAGAGTTGCTCATTACTGGATGTGAAGTTTTGTGGATGTGGCGAATTTGATAATCCTTTGACCTGCAAAAGAGACCAACAATTGTTAAATTGGAAATAAAGAACTTAAAACAAAGATAGTGGTGGTCTCATTTGTTTGTTGCTCAGGAGCCTAAATGTGATTGTGTATATTCAGTTCACCTTGTAAACTTATTTATAAATTATATAGATATTCCTGAGATAATCTTCACATAAAACACTGTCTCTTGTAACTATCTATCAGTGTTTTTAAGCATAACATCACCCGGGCCATAATTGTTTGACTGTGAAATACTATCAATAATGTGCCTTTAAAGCCCTGATGACAGCACTAAAGAGGCTGGAAATCAGATCTAACCATTAAAACTCCCCATTTGAAGTCCCAACAGACAGGGTTATACAAGTTATAATCCATTTTTCGGTAGTAGTCTCGCTTGTGTGAAATTCAATTTTGGAGGGAGAGTTTTATTGCCAATTATGGTTATAAGGTTCAACTTGAGGAAGTTTGCCTGCTGTGAAGAGTAGTCTTGCATGTTTGAAATTCAATTTTGGAGGAAGAGTTTTATTGCCAATTATGGTTATAAGATTCAACCTGAGGAATAAAGGCTATACATTTGCCTGCTGTGAAGAAAACCTAATTTACTTATTTTAAGTGAAATCATGTAAATATTTACAATTTGCTGTATAATATGGAGTAATGATGCTGGATATATTCAAGGGACAAAAATTTAACTATTTTTGGTAGAAATGGCTAAGTGAGCCTGCTCGCCCCCGCTTAAACCTATAAAAAGCAAGGTGGGTCAATTTATCCAAATTTAAAACCTATAAAAAGCAAGGAGGGTCAATTTATCCAAATTTAAAATTAGGGGTGGTAAAACGGATCCATTAGACATGTGTGTTATGTACACATTTTTTGTGTGGAGCGAATTAAGGTTTTAGTCCCATATTTTTTAATGTGTTCGTCTTGTCTTATCATGTTTTTTAGACGCGAACATTAATTAATATAACTTTTTGTATTGAGCTTTAGAGGTGCACTTCGTAGTCCATCATACTTCCCTTATTTCTCGTGGTCCATCATACTCTTATTTTTTGTTGGGGTTGACTAAAGTTTTAGGTTTTAGCCCTTAACTATGCATCTCCAAACTAACGTTTTAGGTTCAGCCCTTAACTATGTGTCTCACTCTGTTTAGTTTTCTTTGGGCTTTTACATTGGAGATATCCTGTAATTTATACTAGTAACCAAAGTTACTTATGCTTGAAGTTATTGGTGTTACCTACACAAAGATGAAATATTCAATTGACTTTGTTTTTTTGAAATGTGAAAATATACCACAGATGATTGACACTAATTGCGATACTTCAGTCGCAAAAACATTTTCATCTTCATTTGTTTTATTTTGTCAGTATGACATAACAAAAAATGGGGAATATAAAATTATGGGATTCTTAGAAAAAAATCAAGAGTGAAGACGGAAAATGGTCAAACTAATTCTGGAACTTGTAATAGATGTGCAAAATATTATATTCAGTTTTCTATAAAGGATTCATATGTTGATTATGTCATGTATTTCAAAAGGTGTTACGAATCTGCCCTATAAATTTGAGCTCGATTAGAAGGTTAACGAATCTGTGAGCGTCGATTTAGTGAGACAGGTTTCAGAAAAATGGGAATAGGTTTCTCTCCTATTTTCTCTCTTATAATCCTTATTTTCTATATATATATCTCAATTTTAAATTGATCATCTCCACCTAAGTAAGTGAGACAAATGGGCTAATCATATTTGGGTCTTTCTCCACATAGTCCAAATTCAATAAATATCCCTCTCACGACTATATGGAGGAAATCGCTAAACCGACAATATCACAAGTTTCAAATTTCCCTCTTGGTAGGAATGTGAGTAGGTCAGACCGATCTACAACAACATATAACCTAGCTTATTTAAGGTCAGACCATACCAGACCTATTTAATAAAAAAGTAAGGCTTAAGCTTTTTTAAAAGCCTATTTAATTAAATAAGCCAGACTTAGGCTATTAAAAAATTCTATAAAGCCTTATAGGCCACCTATATTTTCATATATATTAAAAGTAGTCTAAATAGGCTCACCTATATATTCATATATATTAGAAAAAAATGCTAAATATGTTGGCTTACACATATATTATAAAAAATGTTAAGTAGGTCGGCCTATATATTCATATATAGACCGACATATAAGACTTCTTAAGTAATATAGATTAATTGAAAACCTTAATAAGAAACAGACTTTTAAATAAACTTTCAGGTTAGGTCAGACCTTTAAAAAGGTCAGGTCAGACCAAAAAAAGAGAGCCTATAGTAGGTTATAGGCCAGACTCAAGCCTTATAAGTTTATCGTAGGTCAGACCCAGGCCTTTTAAAGCCTAACCTAGTCTAGCCTATTTCCACCCCTACCTCTTGGTAATTCTTTAGTCATCATATTAAAACTATTATCATCTGTATGAACTTTAGCTAACTCCAACATCTTAGCATCCAAAACATCATGTATCTAATGATATCCCACATCAATGTGTTTAGACCTATTATGAAAATTCATATTCTTATCAAGATGAATAACCCTTTGACTATCAATAAATAACACAAATTTGTCTTGAACAAAACCAAGCTCTTGCAATTTTTTCAACCACAGTAACTCTTTGCATGCTTCGGTAATGACAATGAATTCAACCTCTATAATAGACAATGCTACACACTTTTGAAATCTGGATTGTCAATCCACAATCCCCTTGCAAATTTAATCATGTAATCCGAAGTGTAGTTTCGAGAATCAATATCTCTAGTCATAATAAAATCAGAGTACCCCACTAGAGTAAGTTTATCTCCTAAAACACAAAGCCTCGCAGAAGTAGTACCAGGAAGATACCTTGAAATCCATTTTACAACATTCCAATACTCTCTACCTGAATTTGACAAAAATCTACTGAGTGTATCAACAACATATACTATATCTGGTCTTGTGCACACCATTATATACATCAAACTACCCACAACAGACACATAAGGAACATGTTTGATATCAACCACTTCATTTTCACTCGAAGGACTTTGATTAGAACTCAACTTGAAATGAGTAGTAAAAGGAATGCTTACCGCCTTAGAACTTTCCATTTTGAACCTTTTGCAACACTATTTCGATATAATATTCTTGTGACATCTAAAGTTTCTTCTCTTTTCTATCAAGCATGATTCTAATGTCAAGAATCTATTTAGTTGCTCCAACGTCTTTCATGAAAAATGACTCTCTCATTGATACTTTAACCTGTTAATGTTAGAAATAATTTTTCCTATAATAAGCATATCATCAACATATAACAACAGGATAATTAAGTCGTCTTTAGAAAATTTTCTAACAAAGACGCAATGATCTGAAGTAGTCTTATATTATCCTTGATCAGATATAACATACTCAAACTTCTTGTACCACTGCCTTGGAGCTTGCTTCAACCCATATAAACTCTTTCTCAATCTACACACATGATCTTCTTTTTCTTTAACTTGAAAATTATTGGGTTGTTTCATGTAGATGTCTTCCTCCAAATCACCATGAAGGAAATCTGTGTTCACGTCTATTTGCTCAACCTCAAAATCAAGAGTAACAACCAAACTCAACATGGTTCTATTTGATGACATGTTTACGACAGGTGAGAAAATATCATTAAAATTAACACCATTTCTTTGAAGGAAACCTTTCGCCACTAATTTGCCTTTATATCTTGGAGACTTAGAGTTACTCTCATGTTTAACTCTATAAATCCACCTGTTTTCCAAAGCCCTTTTGCCTTTAGGCAACTTCACTAAATTATAAGTGTGATTATCATGCAATGATTTGATCTCATCATGCATTGCATCCAACCACATTTGATTTTCATCACTTTCCATGGCCTTTTGAAAACACTCAGATTCACCCTCACCAATTAAGGCCACATACTCGCCAGAATTATACATTATAGAAGGTTGTCTCTGCCTATTCGACCTCATAATTTGAACTTGAGATGATTCTAGAATTTCATCAAGATTCTCATCTTGTGACATATTGCTCTCCCCTTCACCATCATTAGTTGGAATATTTACATCATCTCCAAGTTGTTAATCATCAACATAATCATATGGCTCACCATTATGATCATCACCACCAATAGCATCTAGATTATGACTAGGTAACTGAACTGGATCAACATTAGACAAAATAATATCTTTCTTAGGTGTACCCTTCTCTACCTTATTAATATCGTTAATAGTTCAGTCTTCCATGAACACCACATCGCGAATTCAGATAAGGATTTTTCCTATAACATCACTTGTAACCAAACTCATCTTGCCCATAGCCGATGACGATAAATTGTTTTGACTTTACATCCAAATCAGATCTTTCTTCCTTTGGAATATGCACAAAAGCCTTACAACCAAAGACTCTCAAATGATCATACTTGACATTCTTTATAAACCAAAATTTTGTCTGGAACTTCATTGTTCAAAGCAATAATAGGAGTGAGATTAAGAACATGCACTGTCGTCTAAAGTGCCTCACCCTAATAATGATTAAACAACTTAGCTTTAAAAAGAACACACCTTAATCTATTAATCTATCAATTAGTGTTCGACTCATCCTATCTTCTAGACCATTCAATTGAGGAGTTTTAGAAGAGTCTTTTCATGTGGATACCATGCCGCTTACAATAGGAATCCAAGGGTCCATAATATTCTCCATCATTGTCTGACCAAACATACTTAAGCTTCTTGCCTGTCTGTATCTCAACCAAAGCATCTAATTCTTTGAAATTTTCCAACATTTAGTATTTTGTCTTCAAGGCATAAACACATAATTTTCTAGAGCATTCATTAATAAAGATAACAAAATAAAGTGCACCACTAAAAGATTTTACCTTAATGGACCACAAACATCAGAATGTATCAATTGAAGCAACTTTGACTTCCTTGAGGGAATATGTCTCTTGAAAGATACTCTAGTATGTTTATCAACCATGCAATGAGAACACTTATCCAAATCTGTATCCTTTAATCCAGGAAGAATATCCTTTTTGGCCAAAACATTCAACCCCTTTTCACTAATATGACTAAATCTTTGGTGCCACAAAGATGCTTCCATGTCGATAGCATTCACATTGTCCATAGCAACCAAATTTTTAGTCCAATACAGTTTAGAAAGTTTTTTCCCTCTAGCCACAACCAAGTTACCTTTGTTGAGTTTCCACTTTTCAGAACCAAAGTGATTGTCGTAACCATAACCATCAAGCATATGCACAAATATCAAATTAAAGCGGACATCTGGAACATGTTTGACACCTCTAAGCAACAATCACATTACCATGTTGGTTTACAAACAAACATCACCAACACCAATTACCTTAGATACACCATCTTTACCCATCTTCAACATTTCAAAATCACCATAAGTATAAGATGTGAAGAAATATTTCCTTAGTGTAACATGCAATGTAGAACCATTGTCAACTACCCACATGCTCTCGTCTGATACAAGATTAACAGACTCATGATCACAAAGAATAATAAAATTATCACTAGTAGCAGTAGTAACACGATCATCGTCATGATCTTCACGGTCTCTTTGTTTAGACTTACATTTCTTGCCTTTGTTATCTCTTTTCCATTGATAATAATACTTCTGTACGTGTCCTATTTTATGACAATAACGACACTCCAAATTCTTGTATCGCGACTTACACTTGCTTCTGCTATTCCATCTACCACCCATTCGGTTCCTTTTTATGACTTATCCCTTATTTTTAGTGACAACTACCTTAGATTGATATGAAGAACCCTGTGCCTTATTTCTCATCTCCTTATTAAGAATACCATCCTTATCCGTTTCCAAAGAAACAACACCTATAGGATCATAACTTGTGATAGAAACTCAAAACGTCTCCCAAGGCTCTGGTAAAGATAACAATAAAAATATTCCCAAAAATTTATCATCAAATTTGATACTCATTTCTGACATCTGATCAAGGAGCCCTTAAAATTCACTCAAGTGATATGAAATAAAAGTCCCCTTCCTATACTTCAAACTTATGAAGCTATTCAACAAGAACAATTTATTATTTCTTGATTTAAAGTCATACAAGGACTCTATCTTCTTCCACAAAGTTTTTTCACGTGTCTCATTGGCAATATGATTATAAACATTATCTTCTACATATTGTCGAATGAGACCACATACCTGTTGATGTTCAAATTCTCATTCTTCATCAGACACAAAATTCGACTTTGTGGAACTAAAAATCGGTAAATGAAATTTCTTCACAAATAGTAAGTTTTTCATCTTGCCATCCATAAATGGTAATTAGAACCATTCAACAATACTATCTTCATCTTTGTATTTGACTCCATCATTCAAACAAGTAAAATAGTCCTTAACCAAGAGCTCTGATGCCACTCTGATGTGAAATTAAGACACAATAACAGACCAATACACAATGAATATAAAATGTTCCATACTTGTAGAAACCTTGAGGATCAACAACAAATATATAACGGGAAATCGAACAAATAAAGACACAAAAGAACACCGATATTTTAACGTGAAAAACACCTCAATATAAGAGTAAAAACCTCAATATAAGAGTAAAAACCACAATTCGTCCAAACCAAAGAAATATCTCTACTCTAATCAATTAAAAATACAAGAGAGTCTTAAAGTGATTCACAAACTAATGCTAACAACTACAAATCACACAACAAACTAGCTTACAAAAGAATCAAAAAGCTGAACCTAAATATGTAGCTTCAATGCTAAGCTGATATCTCTCAACTTAGAACTTGTTTTGAAATTATGAATGGTTAAAAATTAGATACAGGTGTTACGAACCTGCCCTCCAAATTTAAGCTCGATCTGACGGCTAACGAATCTGGAATAGTCGATTTAGTGAGAGTGGTTGCAAAAAAATCAAAAATATGTTTCTCTCTTTTAAATCCTTATTTTCTCTCTATCTCTCAACCATAAATTAATCATTTTCACTTAAATAAATAAGACAAATAGACTAATCATAATCAGACCTTTCTTCACATATTAAAAAAAAAAAAACCAAATCCAATATCTTTCTCTTATACTTTTTAACATATATCCTATCTTTTAACAAAATATACATAATAATAAATACACATCGACCAATATTGGACCAATTTCTTTATATATATATATATATATATATATATATATATATATATATATATATATATATATATATATATATATATATATATATATATATATTTTTGTCATAGTTTGTTAATGAGTAATACTTTTTAAGATACACTCTCTTCTTAGTCTAAATTGTCCTAAGAGTCTTCAAATTTTTTGTAGAGAGAGAAATTATTGCTAGAAATTCTCATCAATTAATTTTTATACATAAGAAATATATTTCCTTTAATGAATATGACTTAATTTTAAGCTTTTAAAATCTCCACACTACATAATAATAATAACTTGCCCTAAACCTTGCATGCGATCTTAACTACTCTAATGAGGTTATTTTAGTCGAGAAAGAGATAACACGTTTGTTAATAAATCTAGAACATTTAACATTGATGACCGTAGATCAATTTGTCATTTGACGGTGAGATCACGAATATTGCAACCATTAAAAGGGATTTCTATAAATAGACACTGTTTCTATTGGTAGCAAGCTGGCTCATTGAAATTTCCCTTAGCAAAAATTTCAACCACAGTTTAGAATTGAGAATTAATGTCTGTACTCCACCTCTCAGTAGCAGCTGGCTATTGGACCCATCTCCACCAGGTCCAATTCTTCCCTTTTCACTACAATCCAACAAAATCAACACTCTAGTTTAAACAATACAATACAATACAACCGACAAAATCAACTCAACTAGTTATTTAATTACCCGCTAAAATATCACTCCACATCAAAGATATTTTTTTTTACACTATAGTTAAAAATTCCTTTAAAAATTCATTGCTATTGTCTTAATTTACCCACCAAACAACTCAAACAAAACCCAACATAGTCACATGAAGAAAAGAAAACCACTGGACACAAAACATCACACACCAGCAAAGCAATTATTTTTGCTGTCTTCTTCAGTCAAGCAAGTTCTTGATTCCATTCAACCGCATTCTCTCTCTTCCATTCGCCATGTATTCCCATTACCGCATCCATGGCGTTCTTCTTCTTGTTCTTTTCTTTCTCTCTATTTTCTCATCTTCTTCATCACCAACGAGTCAAATCAACTCCAACTCAGTTCTAGTAGCACTTCTTGACTCACATTACACTGAACTCGCTGAACTCATTGAAAAAGCTATGTTATTACAAACACTAGAAGACACAGTTGCAACCCACAATATCACGATTTTCGCACCGAACAATGAAGCTCTTGAACGAAATCTCGATACCGATTTCAAACAGTTTCTTCTCGAACCCGGTAATATCCATTCCCTCCAAACTCTTCTACTGTTCCACGTCATCCCAACCCGACTCGAAACCCAACAACAAACCGGGTCGACCCGTCACCACCACCAACACAAGACTCTCTCCAATCACAATCTTCACCTCACCACCAATTTCACCACCGGCCAATGGACTGTCGACCAAACCGAAGTCACCCACCCGAACTTCATAACCCGACCCGACGGTATCATCCACGGGATCCAGCGTCTTCTTATCCCAATCTCCGTAGAAAACGACTTCAACAACCGCCGCAGTCTCCGTTCCATCACCGCCGTAAAACCGGAAGGATCGCCAGAAATCGACACGAGAAATCACCGATTAAAAAAATCTACACCGCCGGAAAATTCTTCACCACCGACAATTTCGATCTACGAAGCGATAGCTCCAGGACCATCCCTAGCTCCAGCGCCAGCGCCGGGACCAGGCGGCCCACACCACCACTTCAACGGCGAGGCACAGGTGAAGGATTTCATCAAAACTTTACTCCATTACGGTGGTTACAATGAAATGGCTGATATTCTTGTAAACCTAACGTCGTTAGCAACTGAAATGAGTCGTTTAGTTTCGGAGGGTTACGTGTTAACGGTTTTGGCTCCAAACGACGAGGCTATGGCGAAGTTGACGACGGAGCAGTTAAGTGAACCGGGTTCACCGGAAGAGATAATGTATTACCATATTATCCCGGAGTATCAAACGGAAGAGAGTATGTATAATGCTGTTAGAAGGTTCGGGAAAGTTCGATACGATACGCTACGGTTGCCCCATAAGGTTGTGGCCGAGGAAGCTGACGGGTCTGTTAAATTTGGACATGGAGGCGTGGCGGGTTATTTGTTTGACCCGGATATTTATACCGATGGGAGAATCTCTGTGCAGGGGATTGATGGGGTTTTGTTTCCTATGGAGGAGGTAATGGAGCAGGTTAAACCCGTTTCAGAGATGGGTCAACCCGGTAAAGTCCTTGTCAAACACAGAAGAGGTTCGTTGCCACTTGCTACTTCTTTTCTCTTTTGTAGTCTTATGAGTTCTAATTATGAATGATAGAGTTGTTGTGTTCATATGACAATGCCTTCTAAGGACGAATAGATGCTTCTGCGTCAACATGGTCTTTTGCAGTTCCAAACATGTTCTAAGTAGTATGTAATTTAGGTTGTTATTAGTTACGACAAGTGTCAGGTGAAGTTTAAGAGATGTGAACTGGAAGTTGTTTTTGGAAAGTTGACAGATCTTTAGTATTGTTATTGTGATATTGCCCGAATTCGAACAAGAAAAGGTTAGAAAAAATGCAGGGTAGTGAATGCTATTAGAATTTCCTGATCTACCTTTGATGTAACCTTTTGTTTCATAGAAGGTTCAATTCAATATTGGTCCTGAAAATTGAATACTTATATCATTTATTACTAATGCCACATTTTTGTATCAAAATGTACATCAATCTGTTGTAGTTTGTGACTGATTAAATGAATGTTTCTTGTAGGGAAATTGCTGGAAACAGCATGCTGGATGCTTGGAACCTTTGGACAACATTCTAGATTCGCCTCTTGTCTTCAATGAAAAAGCCCTCGTTTTTGTTTTTTTTGGCTAGCAACATTCATTAAAACAAGGTAATGAACAATTTACAAGTATCGTTGTGTTTGTGCATCAAAACTCATCTGTTTCTGGTTTACTATTTGCCTAATTGTATTTAATTATGCTCAGTTGTTAGCTTTATTTCCTTCCTTATGGTAATTTACTCACTGCTAAAACATGCTTTGATGCAGATGCACATATTGATGGAAATCTCAAAGATCTTAATAAGTCAAATATGCAAATCTTGCTGGAGATAATAGCTACCATGGGTGTGATTTTCCCACATTTTTGTTTTGCTCTTTTTGTTTTCTCTTTCATTATTTCCTTCATGTGGATTTTCATTCTTAGACGAGTGAGCAAAAGCTTTCTCTAGTCTACTTGTTGAACAATTAGTGCATATATATATTTTTAGAGATTCAATTACTACTGCTACTGCAATGTCATAGGTGGGCTCTGTTGGGCTCAAAGGGTTTTTCGAACTGTAACTAGGCATTGAACCATTTTGATCAAGCTGATAACAAGCGATTTTCCCAAAGAAGTGGAAATACAATAACGAAACGATTCTTTGTTATAATACAACATCCCTAGCTTGGCAATTATTTCTTTTCTGTTGTTCACCCTTTCTTCTATTAATCTATTCTAAAAAAAGTTTTCCAGTAATGACAGACCAAATTTTACACATCTATTTTTGTTGTTATTTTTCATGACATGGTAATCAAATAGAGGAATGGGGGTAAAAAACCAACTTATAATCTCTCCAACATGCTTCATGTCAAATGGTAAACTGCAATGAAAGGCATCAAAACACTTCCTATCCAGAGTTTACCATCCTTCTCCTCCACTTCACTCACTGCTTTAACAGCTTTTCCCTCACTGTCCTCTAATATCTGTAGAATTTTACCTTCCGGGCTATATTTGACGACGACTGCATGGAACCTGCCTCCGGTATGCAGCAGATAATGAAACCGTGTTGGAATAGGTAGCTTGAGTATGGCTTTTCTCAATTTTGGGAAGCGAGCATTTATGTAACTGTACATATACCTTCTACAATGGATGGCTACCCAAAAATCACCATCTTCATTGACTCTCACATTGTCAGGAAAACCAGGTAGGATTGCCAATATTTCTGAAGTTCCAGCATTATCTCCTTTTAGCCAGAACTTGCGTAGCCTATAGGAAAAAAATGTTTCAATCATATTTCATCATCTTATCACATAATCACATTTTGTGTCTAAATAGAAAAACATGTTGGACATCTTTATAAAACATGTTTGCATCTTTAGTGTATTGTTATTAATCGAAAAAGGCATCATGTGATTACCAGCTCACCTTCCAATCATCCCTTCTGAAAAGACAAAGAAGGAACCATCCTTGCTTAAGGAAATCCCATTCGGAAATCCCACATTCCTCGCAAGAACAATGGTTTCCTTTGTGGCAGGGCTGTATTTCAAAACTCTTCCACTATTCTCACCAGAAAATATCAGCTGATTGAAATTCCTGCGAATAGAATGACATCAAAAGTCAGTACAACAAAACCAGTCAAGATCTTTTGTACTTCCTGCATCCCCGAATTACAACCTTCTCTGATATGTAGTGCTGCTATCAGTGAAATAAACGTTTCCTTCTGCATCAATGTCTACATCGTTAGTAAATCTCAACGGTACTCCTTCTGCCTCTCTTGCAAGAGATGTTGCTAAACCACCTTGAGGCCCCACCTTCATCAACCCAAAATACGCATCTGCAATGTATAAATCACCAGTTTTCTTGTCAAATCTTAGTCCCAAAGGTCTTCCACAGATGTGCTCAATCTCAACATAGCTAAGTGGTGATGCAGATGCCTTAGGATTGCATAGTTCTGACCTGTGTTCAGAAATACGGTGCAAGAAACATTATCATGCAATATTCAAAGGGAAATAGCAACAAAATATCTTTCCACCTATAATGGATAGATAACAACAGAAGAGATGTGTGACCTGTTGGATGAGGTATATGCAAAATCAGTCCAAGACAGTCCATTCCAAAACAAAACCCTTCCATCAGCAACACCAGTGTAAGGACCAAGACCATGAGGATCGAAAGCAATACTCTCTGGTCCCTGCACTTGGTTCACAAACACGAGCTTCGATTTTTGCAACAAGTTGTGTTTGTCATGGTCCATAGGAACCTCAGACCATGATGGCAAGTTAATTTTGTGCGCCTCAAAATCCGGGAAGCCTTGGAGAGGGCTATGCTTGAAAGGGTCTAATCCACAGTACACAGCAATCAAGAAGATTACAACAGCGAAACCTCGAGTCAGCGTTGTATATGTCATAACTATAGATAGATAGATCAAAGCTTGAGTAGAAGGGTATATGAATGTTGCAATGTTAAGCACAGAGAAAAAAGGTTTGTGGGTTGCATGATCTCAAATATGAAAGACAGGTAGGTGAGTCATTTGTAGCGTGTGTTTGATTTGTGAGTAAAAGTTGTAAGATTTTCAAAATATAGAACGAAACATGTTGGCTGTTAGTTGGTGAAAACAATAAGGTAGATAGATGTTTCTGAAGTTTTTGGTCAACAGCCAAACATTCAGGTGAACTGAACTACAATGTAGTGTTTGGAAGTGAGATGTTGGAATTTGGTAAGTTAGATATGAGTGTTGAACATGTTAATTTTTCTAAGGTGCTACCAGAATTTTAAAAAAAAATTCTAATGCAACTTATCTTTCTTTATACTTTTATACTTTATTTGGAAATTTAGAGGAAATGAGTTTCAAGCCAACATTAAAAAAAAATATAGGAAATGAGTTTCACTAATATTTTATATCATTATATTTTAACAGAATCATATTTATTTTCTTTTTTAATGATATAAATATTGAATTTATTGGATTTTAATAGTTGAGATTAAAACCGGATGAAAACAAGTGAAAGGTACAAGGGAGAGAATCCATTTCCCTCCTAACCAGTAACCACACATATTTTCATTTTCGAATAGAAATAAAAGTATCTAATAAGATTGGTTATCATTAATAAAACAACTCCCATTTAATATGCCCTTGTGTGATTTTTTTTCTAAAACACTTTTTATCTCTTATCTTTAATTCCAGATTTATATTAGTTCTCTGATTAAACAAAGATTTTTGTTGGTCATTTAATTTAACTAACTAGCTCCAAATTAGTATTTTCTACCAATTCTATTTAAATAACGTTAAAAAAAAAAATACTTGTGTGACATCCATGTCTAACATTTTTTACTGTGTTCTTTTTCATTGACTTCCATTGTTAAAGTGAATTAGGGTTTTTTGAAAACCTCATTTTCTCCCCTTTAAATGAATTTTCAACTCCAAATCACGATAGATCCTTAAGTGTTGGTGTGAGAATTTCAATGTATTTCGAAGGGCTATCATTGTCATGAATTTTAGAAAACAATTTTAAAGATGTGCACATTTAGGATACATTTTGGAAATTTATTGTTAAATTTTTTTTAAAATACTTAGAAAACATGGTTTGATTTTTTCACACAGGCGTTACCATTTATTTTTAACTCTCATTTGGTTATGTAGGGACCCATGATGGTGAGAATATAAACAATGTTTAGAAGGGAGATTGAATAGATTAAATTTTCTTAGACAATTTGAAAATTTTTTTACGTTCCACAAAACTAAATCGGAGATTTTAAAGAAACGCAGAAGCAAAATACAAAACACAAGAGCTTGGAAGCATCTCAATGAATCAAGCCACATGACATGGTACATGAAGTTACCATGAAATTAATTGCTTCTAGTGCAAGTCACTTTTATGACAACCAAAATCGCTTTAAACGAAGCGATTTAAAAACACATTACTTAGATGTTTTTAACAATGTATAATTGACTTTATGATGATTCCATAAGATTGATACACTACAGACCTACGCTTATACATTAAATCTCTATAAGTACGGTCTAACCTATGTGGTATACAATCATTGCAATGATGAAATAACGAAAGAAAAAAAGAATGAATGCTTGTAAAGTAAAAGAGATAGGGAAAGGAAAAGATACACAGATATATATGCTTCGACATTCGTCATCGCTTTGCCTACATGCATTTTTCAATAGATGATGCCATCGAAACATAATCACGAGCTTCCACTATTTTGATAAAATGTTTACAACGTTTTGATTACAAATAACTATCACACCATAATTGCCTCTGATGACGCAGACACTAAACTTCTAACAAAATGCAAGATCCCTCAAGATCTTGATAATAACCTTGCTATCCACAATAACCTGTTCCAAGTATTCGTGTGTGGTGATCCCTCTGATCCCACCGGTTTCTTATATGAGCGGTTGCCATTAACCTAGCGTATATTGGACAACTCCTAACTTTGTCTACAAGAAATCTTTCTCCAACACCACTAAACAAGGAAAACTTCATACTCCTTCTTACGGGCCAATGATACTTGATCTTGCCAAAGTCTTCCTTAGAGTATAAGGGAAACTCCCATCTTGGTAGATAACAACTCAATGCCAAACTGCACTCAAGAAACGAAACCTGCACATTTTACAATAAAAATCCAACTACACACAAAAATATTAGATACCCTAATGTATCACTAGTCTCTCTTACACTCAATCTTTAGAGGAGATTCCTTACTCAAAGGAAAAAAACTAAGGGTGAAGATGGCGAACAGTGCCATATAATCTCAACAACCACTGACATTATGAGCTGTTAGTTAAGTAATTCAGTTTTAATGAATGATGAACACACACACACACACAAACAAACACAAGGTTCAATCAAATTTCTAGATGATTGAGTCTTAGTTCTTGATTGTTATCGATAGCTTGATCAAATATAAACAAGATTGATCAACTCATTCTCAAATTAACACAAGAACAACAACCAAATTTTACAAAACAAGATGCAACAAAAACAATAAAGAATTGACATGGATTCAATATCAAAAGATTGAATGATTGGAAAAGAAGAGGGAAATATGGTGTAAAGATGAACACACTAAGAAGAGAAGACAAAAATCACAATATTTATCTCTATGGATCACTGTTAGTTCTGTGATTGACAACAATTTTGGTGAAACTTGGTGTTATCATAAGATGTCCTATATGATGTCTTGACATGTGATCTTAACATTCTGCAGGTGGTTCTTTTTGTTGTTGCAGGGTTTAGTTCATGATGTCAAGTATGATGTCCTGACACATGTTTACAGAACATTCAATCAGAATGTTATGTTTTGTCTGTTGCATTTTTTCTGCAATCTTTTGTGTGCCTTTGTTAAGTGATTGCTTGCGCAAATCAAGGCGTGACATTATTTGAAGCAAGTATATTCTGTTTCCTTTTAAAAATGGTTTGTTGCTATTTTTGTGCAAAAAGATATGGAGAATAATTAACTTTAATTATGGATTACTTTTGCCCAAGCCTATGAAGAATGGTTTCTATTTAAAGACGTGCTAACCCTACTTGCAAGGTAGAGAGAAGATTTTGAGAAAGCTGCGTTTTGTCTTTTGTTAGGGTTTGAGTCTTTTGTTAGTTGTTTTCTTGTGAGCCATTCATTCATCACTTTGATGTGTGAATTGGACTGAGTTCTTTGAGTTGTAAGTTGTCCACTCTAAGCTTTTAAGCACGAATGCATTGTTCTTGATTGAAGCTTTTAAGCAAGATCAAGTGTTGTCCTTGAAGTGTGTCTTCTACTTTTTGATCTTCTATTTTTATCACTGCATGTAATTGAGAGGGAGTGAGAGGTGTCTCATATCTGAGAGTGTCTTAGATAGAAGTTACACGGGTAGAGATTAGGTGCGAAAACTGTAAACTAGAGAGAGTTTGCTGAGAGTCTTCAAACTAATTCTGTTTAATGGATTTCCTTCCTGGCTTGATAGCCCCCAGACGTACGTGTGTTTACACTGAACTGGGTTAACAATTGCTTGTGTCTCTTTACAATTGTTAAGTGCATTTTATCCTGTTCATATATTGGTCATTGTTCAGATATTAGTGTCGTGACATCTCTTTCGACATCTCATATCTGATACCAGAATTTCAATTGGTATTAGAGAAGACATCCTGCTCTGGTTCTGGGTGAGATCTAGGGACGATACTTTCTGGTACTATGGACAAAGAGGGAGGATTTGTGAACAAACCACCTGTTTTGGATGGAAATAATTATGATTATTGGAAACCTCGCATGGTGGCCTACTTGAAATCATTGGATAGTAAGGCTTGGAAAGCTGTCATAAAAGGATGGGAACACCCTGTCACTGTTGGGAAAGATGGAAAAGCTACATCTGGCCTGAAGCTTGAGGAAGAATGGACTAAGGAGGAGGATGAATTGGCTCTTGGAAATTCTAAAGCCTTGAATGCCTTGTTCAATGGAATTGATAGAAATATATTCAGATTGGTGAACAATTGTGAAGTTGCCAAAGATGCTTGGGAGATACTCAAAACTACTCATGAAGGTACTTCTAAGGTGAAGATGTCAAGACTTCAATTGCTAACTACCAAATTTTAAAACTTAAGGATGAAAGATGATGAAAGCATACATGATTTTCATATGAATATCCTTGAAATATCCAATGCTTCAAGTGCCTTAGATGAAAAGATGTCAGAAAAAAAAGCTTGTAAGAAAGATTCTCAGGTCTCTTCCCAAGAGATTTGATATGAAAGTAACTGCCATAGAAGAAGCTCAAGACATCAGCAAGATGAGGGTGGGTGAACTTATTGGATCTCTCTTAACCTATGAAGTGGGGATAAATGACAAATCTGATAAGAAAAAGAGCAATGCCTTTGTGTCTAATACTGAAGATGGAGAGGATGAATGTGATGTGGATACTGATAAAAGCTTATCTAATGCTATAGTGCTCCTTGGAAGACAGTGTAACAAGGTAATGAAGAGGATGGACATGAAGTTAAGACCAAATGCCAAGAACAACTCATATGACATCAGCAGGTCTAATGATGTTGGTAGAAGAACATGGTTTGAAGAAAAGTCCACTCAAAGCAAATGGATTCAGTGTCATGGATGTAAAGGATTTGGTCACATTAGAGCTGAATGCCCTACTTACCTCAAGAAACAAAAGAGGAGCCTAGCTGTATCTTGGACTGATGAGGATTTTGAAAGTGATCTTGAAGAAGAATTTGCTAAACATGTGACTGCTTTGACTGAGAGATATGTCTCTGATGAAGACTCTAGTGATGATGAATTAACTTTTGAAGAACTTGCAGTCATAAAAGGATAGTAAGGCTTCTGGAAATCATTGGATAGTAAGGCTTGGAAAGCCTTCTGGAAATCATTGGATAGTAAGGCTTGGAAAGCTGTCATAAAAGGATGGGAACACCCTGTCACTGTTGGGAAAGATGGAAAAGCTACATCTGACCTGAAGCTTGAGGAAGAATGGACTAAGGAGGAGGATGAATTGGATCTTGGAAATTCTAAAGCATTAAATGCCTTGTTCAATGGAATTGATAGAAATATATTCAGATTGGTGAACAATTGTGAAGTTGCCAAAGATGCTTAGGAGATACTCAAAACTACTCATGAAGGTACTTCTAAGGTGAAGATGTCAAGACTTCAATTGCTAACTACCAAATTTTAAAACTTAAGGATGAAAGATGATGAAAGCATACATGATTTTCATATGAATATCCTTGAAATATCCAATGCTTCAAGTGTTCTAGATGAAAAGATGTCAGAAAAAAAAAGCTTTTAAGAAAGACCATGGGAATCACGGTAGACGTCCAATTGTTGAGCTTGAAACCCGGCGGACATTTGCGTACAAAGCTTGTACTTCGGCTACTAGGACCTGCATCATCAATGGCTGGCACAATATCCCTCTCTTGGAATCCAACGCTTGTGAACTTGATCAAATTGCATTTCTGATGACTGCATGAACTAGCTTGCTGATCAGAATGATAACCCAGTCCAAAGCGATCATGCTTTTCAACCACATCCAGGATTTTCCCCCAGCCGAGAAATGGACCTTTCTCATTGGTCTCTTTAGCATTCTTGATAGATGACATTGCCATTTTGGTAATCTACCAGAATTGACAGAAGCGGAGTTGACATCTTCAAATTCGAGACATTGCAACGGCACTTCAGCTATGCCTTCATTAGTCTCGACATATCGGAAGGATGATAACTCGCTTACTAGCAAATCTTCTTCACCACAGACGATGACCATCTGATCTTCAAACATGAATTTTAGCTTCTGATGTAATGTGGATGTAACTGCCCCTGCGACATAGATCCAAGGTCTACCCAATAAACAACTATATGTAGGATTGATATCCATCACTTGTAAAGTAATGGTAAACAAGTGCGGCCCGACTTTAATGGGTAAATCCACCTCGCAAATGACTTGCCTTCGAGAACCGTCAAAAGCTCTAACGATCAAAGCGCTTGGTCTCATCTCGCTCCCCTCTACCAATAGTTGACTCAATGTACCCTTAGGCATCACATTGAGAGAAGAACCGGTATCCACAAGAACACGAGATAACAAAGAGTCCATACATGTTACTGAGATATGCAAAGCTCTATTATGGGCAGTACCTTCAGGAGGCAACTCTGACTCGTTGAAACCCAAGTAACGACTAGAAGTTATGTTTGCGACGACGATGTCAAATTATTCTACTGGAATGTCGTGTATCACATGAGTGTCGCATCTCTGTGAAGAGGGGCCGACAAGGATAGAAGAGTCGCCACCGTTCGTTATTTATCCCAAAAGAGGGAAAGGAAACGATCAGAGAAAACCTACGAAAGAGGGAAAAGATAGGTCATTGCAACCATATCTCGGGTTCGGGAGTCGGTTACGTAAGGGGAAGGTATGAGCACTCCTCATGTCCGTCGTACTCGACGGGATCCACGCTTGTTATCTATATAAAAGGGTGTTAATCTATCTAAGCTATAAGATACAGGACGAAATAAAAGAAAAGAGACTCGATAGAGCATCGCAGCTCTATGCCTACGTACTTCCTCGTGCAATGGGAAAGTCAGAGTCAACATAGTTCGGAAAACTACGGGTGAAGGTGGGGAAGGTTGCTCACCAAGACATCGCCGTCTTGTGCCTATGTATCCTCGTCTGGTACGAGAAATCAAAGCAAACATAGTTCAGGTTGACACGACCACAGGTTGGCTCAAGTGTTTTACCCGAGTAAGGTTAAACCTTAGTTCTAGCAGTTAGGTGTATTGCTGCTCAACCATTGGAGACTTAGGCGTTACCTGTTTGCGGTAGAACCAAGAGTTAACAACACTCTCTCTGAAAATGGTTTTCAATTAATCCCGAAGGATAAAAAAAGTTTGATGTCTGTTTTTGAGTCTTTTATGAAGAAGTGAATTGAATTGTGTTTGTCATTCATGTTGCACTAAAGACTATGACTTAGGAGCGAATGCGTCGCATATCGCCCAAAGGGCATACGCTAAACACTCTAAACAATTTAGAGGAGACCCCCCAATCATCATTTCCCAAATGCTTAAGGCTCGTAGCGTACAGCACTTATTATCCATTATTAGGTGTCTTGAAGAAGTTTTGAGACGAGAAGAAAGAAGACACAACTAAGGGGAAACTAACTCAACCCTAATGTTATCATGCAATGTGCTCCTATGATTGAGATTGAAAAGGGGAAAGAATATCCTAATGTTATCATGCTTGGATTGAACACTTAATGTCTCTCCTACTCCCCAAGGGACTAGGAATCCTAAGGGATCATGGCAAAGAAAACCAAGAAGGCACAAGATAAATCAATCACAAATGAAAAGGAATAAAGGGATGCAAAGATGAAATGCAACACAAAGAAAAGAGGGAGGAAAAAAGTGTGGGGAAGCAACCACCACAAGCACATCTCAACCTCTTGAAAACAAACAAAGGATGCAAAGCAAAAGAGAAATGCAAGCAAAATAAACTTAAACAAGTCCAAGCAAAAGTGAGATGAAATGGGAGAAGCGAGCTCCTACGACCATCGACCATCAATCACTGAAGAAAAGTGGGAGGAAAAAGTGTAGGACAACAGCCACCACAAGAACATCTCAACCAAATAATTCTTCAAACTTAAACAAAACAAATGAAAACTCATCACTTTGAACAACAACTACAAAAGTATGCATCCAAGTGGAAATCGAACACGCGTGTCGAAGAAATCATGATTAAACAATCAAGAACAGCAGCATAATATCCAAAATATCTCACTCAAATGCATCATATTGATCCATGAGGATTCAAAGTGAAATGATACCCAAAACAAGCTCAAAAACAGCAAACATGACATTCTGGTTCAGTGTTAATCGGTTAACACATATGGTTAACCGATTAACCAGTTAAAAATGTTTGAAAATTTGAAAATTTGCACTGGTTAATCGTTTAACCAGTTTGCACTACAACTGGTTAACCGATTAACACTGTACCAGAGGCAGAAAACAGCAGCTCAAAAACACTTTTCAGCAATTAATCACTTCTCCAATAATCCAGATGATCATATAATCAATTATGCACAGGTTTAAACAAGAAAACAGTGATCCTATCAACATGTAAACACATTAAAACAACAAGATCTCAATTCACATAAATCAAAATCAACAAAATCAATCGAAAATGAAGATCAACATGATGATTATGCAAATAAGCTCAAAAACAGAATCAGATCAAGAATTTCTAACCTACAAAGTGGAGATTTGCTTTGGTGATTGTTGATTCAACTTCAATTGAGCAGATCTAAGCAAGAAATATGGAAATCCTTCAAGATCCAAGTGATTACTTGTAGTAGAAATGAAGATCCACCAAAATTAAGCTAAAATAATCCAAATAAGCTCCTCTAGATCAACTTCAAAATTCAGATCCACAATAGCACGAAAATTGGATGGAGAATTGGAAATGATAAGGATGAAAGATGAAGGTTTTAGCTCTAGAATTCAATGATTCCAATGGAGAATCAAAGAATTCAAGGTGAGAAGAGCTTTAGTGAAGTTTGGGAGATGGAAAAGTTGAGAGCAAAATTCAAGAGTGAGCGAATTCTGAAAAATGAAATGAAATTATGAGGATTGATTGTGTGAGGTTTTGAGCAAATTCATTTAAATATGCTCTAGGTTAGGAGTAGAGTGGTGATTTGGAGTGTGGTTATGAAAATTGGAATGAGATTAAGAATGGGAAATTGGAGGGAATTTGAATTAATTTGAAAGCTAATCAAAATTCAAAGTGGTTCTAGATCCTTCCTCTGGTGTAAAATTAACTTCACAAGTGATCAAAATGGACCCCAAAGTGGCACACTTTGAAAAACTCACGTGCAGAGGTAAAATTTGCCTTGGTTAATCAGTTAACCATATTGGTTAATCGATTAGCACCCTTAAAAATCCAAATCTATCCTGATTTTGCATTGGTTAATCGGTTAACACCTTAAAAATTTAAATTTTGACGCCTTTTGGAGGGAAAAGTGAACAAGTGTTCGTTTTCTTCCGTTCTAAGCCCTGTCCATCCTTTGAAACTTGCTTTCGAATATCAAAACTGTGAGAATGCCTGAGATAGCCTGAATGTTGCCTCCTGAGCTAAAAAGTATCCTACAAAATAAAATAAAATCGACCGCTCGATCGCCGGGCAAAATAAATGCCGGAGCTTCTGATGTTCACTGTTTAGACTCCTGAACTAAGAGCAAACTCTGAGCCACAGAAAAAACTTGATCCCCTGTCTTAAGAACAAATTCTATGCTATGCAAACATGAAAAATGAAAAGAAAACATAAGCCAAGTACAAGAAATGGTTGGTCAAATTTTGGGGTACAACAATGAGCAGTGTTCAAAACTTTCAACAAAGCTGATCTGTACACTGGCGAGCTCATGAGCAAAGACAAGATAGAAATACTCGACGGAGTTTTCCCTAGCTGATCCACAATCTTAAAGTCACTCTTCTTGATCAACTTGAGGAACTCTTGATCATCCATGACTTCTTTGCTTTTGGTTACGTCTGCAGACGAAGTACCTGGAACTGATGCTGCAGTTGATGGCCCTTGTTGTACAACAGGGGTTGATGAAGTAGATTTCTCCTTAGAAGGAACGATAGTTGGAATTTGCACTGACTTAGATACGACCTTCGGAGCAAACATTCTTTCGCTACGAGTTATCCCCCTGGTGGCAGTTACGTTCACGATTTCAGACTCTGGGAACTGGATTTCTCGACCCCTAGAAAACAAGGCTGGACCATACTTCCAAGGAACTTCCTTCGAATTCTGATACAGGAATGGATTAGGAATACAGACAGTGATAATATGGATCTTCTTCTTAGGAGCTTCCACAGAAACCTTCCTATATACGACCGTGAACGGCTCGATAGTAGCTACCTCTTCCACGGACTTGGCTCTGGAAAACTGAATTACACCTCGATTCATTAAGATCTGAATGCATCCTTTCAACTTTCGACACTAATTAGGATTATCATCATAGATCTGACACTTCCCATGAAGACCTTTCAATAAACCTTGTTCTTTTAACTTCTTGATTACAACAGTCATCAGAGTTTTCACTTCGTCGACATCTCTAATCAACTCAGCCCTTTGACCGTTCTCAATCATATTAACCATAGGTCTACCATGAGTAGGCAACAAATTAGTCTGTATATTGGGACGCTCCTCAGTAAATGTCAGTATTTTTTGATCCATAAGCTCTTGAACTTTGGCCTTGAGAACAATACAATCTTCGGTAGCATGTCCTATGTACCCAACATGGTAAGCACATGATGCATTCAGATTATGCTTCGGACCAAAAGGAGGAACTGCAGGTGCAATCTCTCTAGGGGCTATTGCCCCTTGATGAATCAAATAAGGAAACAACTCTGTGTAAGGCATAGGAATTTTGTCAAAATTCATCCGCTTGCGGTTGTTCTGATTATTGTTCTGTTTGTTCTGATGCTGATTTCTGCTGTTTTGCTGAGACTGTTGTTGTTGAGGCTGATTCTGATTCTGAGAATTCTGAACTTGTTGTTGTGGATGATGTTGATATGACGATTGTTGATATTGAGCAGCAACAACATAAGGATAAGGATAATACGACATGGGAGCCATGGAAACCTGATACTGAGGAAAACCCTTTTCCATCACATCATTCACTTCACCTTCCTTTTTCTTTCAATGAATACTCTGAGGTTTCTTGGTTGGCTATTGAACAACGGAACCAACAATCCTACCAATCTTTAACCCGTTCTCAATCCTTTCACCAATAGTCACAATATCGGAAAAATTTGTCGAAGAACTATCCACCATTTTATCATAATACAACCCTTGCAAAGTGCCCATGAAAATGTCGACCAATTCATTTTCAGAGAGAGAAGGTCGCACCCGAGAAGCCATTTCTCGCCACCTTTGTGCATATTCTTTGAATGTTTCAGTTGAACGCTGTGACTGATTCTGCAACTGTAATCTGGTAGGAGCCAAATCAAGATTATATTTGTACTATTTCAAGAATGCCTCCGATAAGTCTCTCCACGAGCAAATATTTCTACGTTCTAAACCCATATACCAATCTAGAGAAGCTCCAAACAAGCTATCTTGAAAGCAATGCACAAGCAGTTCATAATTGTTAATATAGGACACCATCTTCCTATAATACATGGTCACATGACTACGAGGACAACTTAAACCCTTGTACTTTGGCAGCTCGGGAATTTTAAATTTCTGCGGCAGCACGACATTGGGAACCAAACACAAGTCTTTGGCTTCCATGCCAAAAGTAGAATATCCTTCAATCGCACGGATTCTCTCGTCCAACAATTTATACTCAGCAGGTATGTTATGGGCAACATATTTGATAAGAGCCTGAGGATTTGGAAGTTGTGATACGGCTGGAGTAGGTATCTGTGGGGAAGCAAACTGAGATGGATATACCAACCCAGAATTTACCATCTAACCCGTATTCTGACCCATCTGAAAGTAATACAGATAACCGGTAGGAAGTACCACAACAGCAGAAGATGCCCCAAGGTGAGGCATAGAATAAACATTCTGACCCATAGTTTGAGCAGGTTGAGACAAAACCGGAATGTGAATAGGAGGGCTCATATACACATGTTCGTTTTCTTCAGGAATTTCAACATCAATAGACACAGGCGTCTGGAGGACCTGCGTTTGAGGAATCTCGTGATCATTGTGAGTCACCACAGGAGGTGGAGTCAAAATAGGCATGCCCCAAGGATAAGCAGCAAAATTACAATTGAGCACGGGCGCAACAAATGTTGATACGAAAGAAAAGCACTACCACTGGAAATTTGAGGAGTGAAACTTGGAGGAATTCCCCACGGGAAAGCAGCAGACATCCTATTTAACCAGGCTGAACAAAAGGTAGATTAACAGAAGGCTGAACAACAGTTCTCTTGTTCAATATCAGCCATGATCCTGGTCTTGTTTGAGCGAGTGAAATAGTGATGTCGAGTCGTCGTCTTGCTACAACGCATGATGGACAGTGTAAGCACACGGTTTCCGGATGAAGGATATGCATATGAATATGATTGGATGCAATATATGCGAAAATAAAGTTTTTTTTAAATTCCAGGAATTCGTGAGCTTTATCTTTATTAGCAATAATCATAAAGCATATAAGTAAAGGCACAAAGGTAACTTAACAAGAGAAAAACTCCGTTCCAATCAATGAGACAAAGAAGTACAATCTCCAATATAACTCAAGTATCCTCCTTTTGAGCTACAACAAGATCAACATGAACCCTATCAAATATGACCCTACAAACAGACAAGAAGTGGAAAACATCCCAAGGAGTCTGGTGTGGCAACATATCAGCATAAGCATCCCCTCAATAACCCTGGTAAGTCTTCCAATGCATGCTCGGTAAATCTGGCTAGACGGTCATGCCTCTCACTCTGATATTTCGCATCCTTCATAAAGTTGTGCAATAAATAATGATTAGGTCCCTGTAGAAGATCCTGCAAAAATGCCTCCTTCTGATCCAAGAGGACTTGCAAATGATGGCTCTGACGTTCCCAATGAGTACTCTCCAAGCGAGATTGGTTGATCTCCTCTTGGCCCTGATGTATCTGATCCTGAAGCTTCTCGACATCACTGAAGACTTTGTCAAGCTTGGTTTGACCTGAGAAAGGTCTTTCATCAACCGATCAGCACAATCCTGCTCACTCTGCAGCTCTGTCTTGTACTCTGATAACTCTGCTCGAAGATCTGCAAGTTGCTTCTTGTAGCTCAACTCATCCTTATGGGCTTGATACTGAGCATCACCAAGTTGTCTCTTCTTTGAGGCAAGCCCGTCGTAAGTACTCTTCAAAGCATCACCTACTTTCCGGCGCTTGTTTTGCTCAAACTCTACCTCTTTGCTCATGAGCTCTCTCTTCTGGCAAAGATCTATCTATAAGACTTCCTTCTCGGATGTGACTTTATCGAGGTTGAGACGAAGATCAGCATTCTCCTTCTTCAACTTCTTAATAATATGCTTGAGCTGATCAACTTCAGAAGGGAGAACAATGATAGATTCAAGAAACTTGACATGCAGAAAAGACTCGAAAGGAAATGGTAGCAAAGTCGCTTGAACTCGTTCCTTGACCCATTGTGTGTAGACTTCTTTCGCAATACAATTCTTATTACCCAACTCATCTCTACCCCCACGGTGAATCTGTACCCATGCAACACTGAATCTCTTCAACAAACCCATGTCATCAACCCCTTCCTAAAAGATGAACTCTTCCACTACCTTAGGATCTGGTTTGTCAAGCATCGTATATCCCAACTGACGAAAGGCAAGCCTCAGATTATAGTTAATTCCACCTTTTGTACCTAAGAGAGGTACATTAGGGAATTTACCACAATGAAGAATGATCTTGATACCATCGTAGGCTCGAGAATACTAAGAGATGTCATTGGCAGTGAGAGATATGATCCTTTGAGATCACTTGAGGTTCCCACTATTCTCCACAAAGGGACCCTTCTGCGGAAGATGAGACATGAACCATCGATACATCATAGGAGCACAACATACACTAGTTCCTTTCTTCTTCTCATTCCTGGAATGAATAGAATAATAAGTATTAGTAAGAAGTGTAGGAACAGGATTCCTGGACAAAAAGATACTGATGGCAGCCTGATCGACGAAATCCTCCATGTTTGGAAACAAGACGATCCCATATATCAGTAAAGCAAACACGGTGTTGAAAGCCTTCCAGTTTCCAACTTTAGCAAAAGAAACGGCCTTGTCTACTAGAAAATTCGAAGCAAACCCTCGAATACCCTTTCCTTTAGTCTTGAGATTGTCTTCCACATCCTTCTTACTAAGGCCAAGAGCTTCCGCAATAAGAGGAGACTTTGGACAACTGCTGGTGTAGGCAAATGGAACCCGAATCTTGATCTCAACCCCCAAGATATGAGAGTACTCCTCAAGTGTAGGTGCTAGCTGATAATCTTGAAATGTGAAACACCTCAGTGGCAGGTCGTAGAACTGAACAAGTGTATGAATGACAGTAATGTTGACTTCAGTGTTGAGAATGGCCAAAAGATTCTCATAATCATCTCTGAAAACAACCATGTTATCTTCAATCAGACAAGATGCCAAACCTCTCAAAGTCTTCATCTTAGGCTCCACAAACTTGTAACTGAAGATACCTCTGCAACCAGTACTCATTGTCTATAACTATGCCAACAGAGAATAAGCCCTCAAATGACCTGGAAAATGCACATGTAAAAATGTTAATGATTATGATGAAATGGCATGCAACACGCAAATCACGGAGCCAAGAACAAATCGGATCAGTCAAATCTGCCCAATCTGAATATCTAAGTCTGTACAAACTGAATATCTGCGTAATCCTGTGTCGGTGCAAAAATCTGACGTGCGTGAGAGAACAAAAGGTATGAAGAGTCTTAGTTTCCTGAAAAAACCCATATCCCTCTCACAGGTATGATCTAGACTCAACAAGGTGGTCCTTAGAAAGGTCGCCCAAACCATAGGACTCAAATGAAAACCCCCCGCCGTAGCGAATTCTCGTAGTACGGGAGTATTCTCAAGTGAATCACGATTTGGGATGTGGCTCTCGTGACAACCTAACGCGCAAAACACAAGCGTCACGACTATCCACGTTCTAGCCTATATGTATGCTCAAGCCCGGTGATAGGACTTATCTCTCCAACAATATCTACCCATCCCAACAATAACAGAACATAGCAAATATCCAGAATATGCAACATATGAATATTTAAAGCAGTAAAGAAATGCATTAAATAACATAAAATAAAGCGAGTAAAGCATAAAGATAAACACCCAAGCAAGAAAGAAAAGCAAGCAAAACTAGGCGAGACCCCAACTTGCAAGCGCAAGGAATCCCCAGCAGAGTCTCCAGCTGAAGCTGGGGAGTCCCAGCTAGCCAAGAAACAATAAAAGCAAGGCGAGACTCGAACCTGCAAGAGAAAATACTCCCCAGCAGACTCGCCAGCTGAAGCTAGCAGAATTATACCTGAGTGAATCGCACACTCAAAGATACAACAGAGTCGCCACCGAATTTTATTTAGTCCCAAAGGACAGAGAAAATATCGATAAAACTCAAGGGAAGAGAAACTGGAAAGGGGGTCCGTTATACGAAAGGAAGGTACTAGCACCTTAAGCATCCTTCGTACCTAACGAGAACCATTTCGCTTACTTCTAGGCTTGGATGGGTTATCTATCTAAAGGCTTCTAGCTAGAAAAAAGGAAAAGAAAAGAAAGAAAAAAGAAATAAAGGAAAGTGCTCGAGGAGGATTGGGGCCCTCGTGCCTACGTACCCATATAGTGCAATGAGGAAGTCAGAGCTCCGTAGTTCAAGGAACCAAGGAAAAGAAAAGAATCTGGACGGACTAGAGAGACAGAAGAATGGAAG
Organism: Lathyrus sativus; assembly: GCA_963859935.3. Classification (NCBI taxonomy): domain Eukaryota; kingdom Viridiplantae; phylum Streptophyta; class Magnoliopsida; order Fabales; family Fabaceae; genus Lathyrus; species Lathyrus sativus. Next base: position 853,185,338 of record OZ012735.1, on the reverse strand, counting down.
AAGACGGAGGAAGGTGGCTCGCCAAGATTTCACAATCTTGTGCCTACGTACCCTCATAGTGCAATGAAGAAATCAGAGTCTACGTAGTTCGGGGAACTACTTCTGGTAAAGAAAACAAATACGGCGTCAAAGCCAAGAGCAAAAAGAGATAGCAAGACCCAACTGGGGGATGCAAGAGAAGTGGTGTCGAAACTAAGACAACTCTGATGAGAAACAAAGAGGCGAAGAAAGAACTCTGCAGGGGAACGCAGAAGAAAAGAGATGACTCTATAGGGGATAAACAAAAGAATGGCGACAGAGCCAGGGAAAAAGGGATTAAAGGACAAGAATAAAAAATAAGACCCACAAGGGATTCGGTGCATTAATTGGAAGGCAGTGATTAACCGAAGAAAGATAAGAGTAAAACTTGTGAGGATAGCAAGAAGGTTGGTGTCAACAAACAGACTGCGACAGAATAAAAGAAAGAGAGTACTGAATCAAAGAAAGATGTTTAACTCAGAGGGGAAATCGGTATATTAACTGATAAATAGTGGTTAATCGAAAGGATAAAGGGGCTGGTTTTAACCGATAAATGGTGATCAACCAAAAGACGAGTGTGGAACCAAGCAAAGGTTGTGACCCAAAGAACGGGTGTGGAACCAAGCGAAGGTTGTGACCCAAAGAATGACACATTGACTGAACTAACATCACTTGGCCAAAGGAAAGGGGTATTCGAACCGAACAAAGGTTCCTAACCCAAAACTGACAGTATTTGAACCAAAGAAAGGTTGCTAACTGCAGGGGATTCGGTGATTAATAGATAGACTGTGATTAACCGACAAGAATGAGTGATTAACCAAAAGAAGGTGATTAACTTAAAAGAAACTCAGTATCTTAACAGACGGACTGTGGTTAATTGAGAAAAGGGGGATTGGTTCAAACAGGCGGACCGCGATTGACCAAAAGGCGGGTGATTAACCAAGAGAAGGTGATTATCCCAAAGAAAAAGCTGGTTTTAAAGGACGGACTGTGATCAACCAAAGATCGGGTGATTAGCCGGAAGAAGGTGATTAACCTAAAGAAAAGTTGGTTTTAACGAGCGGACCGTGATAAACCAAAGATAGGGTGATTAGCCGGAAGAAGACGATTAACCCAAAGAAATGCTAGTTTTAACGGGCGGACCGTGATCAACCAAAGATCCGATGATTAGCCGGAAGAAGGCGATTAACTCAAAGAAAAGCTCAGTATTAACAGACAGACTGTGATTAACTGGAGAAAAGAGGATTTAGTGCTTGACTGTTAAACAGTGATGACCCAAATAAGAAGGAGAAAGAACAAAGAGAAGGTTGCAAAATCTGGTGGGGAATAGGTTAGAACAGGAAGACTCTGTAAACCAAAGAAGAAAAATTGACTTAGCTGAGGAAGAAGGGAATTAGGTTTAAACTGAAGGACAGTTGAATAGCCAAGCAAAGAGTGTTAAATCGAAAGAAGGAAGCTACTCCTAAAGAGGAGATAAGGGTGCAAGTGATCAAGGATCGACTCGACTAAGAAAAAGAGGGATACCATAGTAAGGAGATAGAGGCAACTATTCCAGGCACAGGGTCATTCATCCCCTATCCAAAATAGTCAGAATGAGTGTAGGAATTCTCCATTCTTATTCCTTCTCTAAAACCGAAGTGTGGTGCAAGAAACGGATAGCATAATGGCGCAACGTTTGTACAGTGCTCCCATGCATTGCGAATCTTCAACTCTACCGGGGAAGAGGGAAGGGCAAAGATAAAAAAGATCCAAAGGAGAAGAAAGAGAGAAGGATCGACTAATCGGAATGAAGTTTCGATTTATCAATCAAAAAGTGGATGATGCCAACTATTTTTCAAAGATGAAAAATTATTAAAGCAAAGGATGATTTATTGATTATACAAGATTGAGTTCATTCCAAAGAGGAACAAAATCAATGCAAACATGAATAAAAGTGAAAAGCAGTACCAAAACAATTAGCATGCATCACAAACCATGTAGCAAGTGATCAAAGAAATATGCAAGAATGATCATGATCAAAGTGTCGAAAATGCATATAATCGAGAATTGACAAATGACATATTGAAATATTGCATAGATGCTTCAAAGAGTAGGTGAATAACTTCTAAAACATCCACAAATATTGAGCATATCAAGCCATGTAAGTCATATGAGGAAAGAATAATAAACGAACTTGAAAATGGAGAAAAATGACATTCTACCACTGGGTAACCGGTTACCCTATGCAGGTAGCCAGTTACTTGCTTAAAAATGGAGAAAATAGGCTAAAATTGTGCAGAGTAACCGGTTACCCTATATAGAGTAACCGGTTACCACTGTAACAGTGGCAAAAACAACTTTTTGAAAATCACTTTTTACAACCAAAAGATTTCCCCAATCATCCACATGCTATGCTTGACATTTGTGCATGAAAAATGAAGTTCAAAAGCACTTAAACATCAATTAATCATCAATGGAAAGCATTAAACATGGAGATCAAAGATCAAGAAATCACATGATTAAACAAAACCGAAAAACGATCAAACTACATCTTAAATGCGCGAAATAGATTGAAACAGTAAATCTAGTAAAAGATAAACAACCTACAAGGCTGAGATTTTCCTTGGATGTTGTTGCTATTGATATATGATAAGAAGAAGCAAAGAAAACCATAGAATTCAGAATTTGCAACCGAACCGTAGCGAAACCGAGCAAATTGCGATGAAATCTCCAAATACGAAATTGCACCGAATAAGCTTGAAGTAATCACTTGAGATGAATCAAAAGCCAATAAAACTCCAGAAAATAAGGTAGAATCACAAGATGATGATGGCTAAGCTCAAGAGAAAGCACTTCCAATGAAGAATTTGCTACTCTTTAATGGAGGATTTGAGCTTTAGTGAGGTTTTGGGAAGAGGATGGAGATGAATGTGCAAATGTTGCAGAAAATTCAGAGAGAATGTGAGAGAATTGAGAGTGATCAATGGAGAATTTGGAAAAAATGATTGATCCCCCTTTCATCCAACCCCTTGTGAAATGGTGGTGATTTTATTATATAGAGATTTGCTTCAGAGTCTCTAGGTTCGGAGTAAGCTTTGGGTGCAGCCTCAAAACTAGCCTTTGAGTTAGTTAGGCTCAACTCACTGAGTTGGAGGTTAACTCAGTTAGTTAGGTAGTTGACTCGGTAATCATCCTAATGCAAGTTGAAAATCCAATGGTTCCCATGCTTGGAAACAAATGTGTATGGTGGTCTTGATTGGAAATGATGTATCAGAGCAAATGCCTTCAAGTGTCTTGAATGTTTTTGAAGTCTCTAGAATTGTCTAGAATGTTCCACACAATGCTAGAACCAAGTAGGCTCCAAAATATAGAGTGAAAGTTGTTGTCAAAAAAAATGCAGCAAAAACTGCATTTTTACACAGAGTAACCGGTTACTTGGTTTTGCCTAGAAAATGAGTAACCAGTTACTTCAAGAAAATTTTGCATATTTGCTTGAAAAATGGTGTTGTGGCCACTGTTTCGATTTTCGACCTTTTGATCTGATGAATAGGCATAGAAACCTTTATTTTGTGTTTATTTTGATGAAGTGATATCTTTGAGAGGATGTGATTAATCGGGCTTGCAAAACTTGAATATTCCTGCAACAAAAATCACAGAGAAAAAGTACGAATGCGTCTGTCAGCGATGCGAATGCACATGCTTATGCAAAAGGGAAAAAGGAGGTCAAATTTCGGGTTACGACAATAGGGTTTGATGGAGAAAATAAACCCTCTTCAGATTGTAGTCCCTCTTCACACCACAGTCTTTCCGAGCCTAAGCGAAATATGTCACATCAGATGTCTCAACATCATGGCAGAGGACAACCGAACCACCCAAGAGGAATATTCCAAAGATGGAAATGTCATTACTGTGGACGTTTTGGTCACATAAAGCCTTTCTGCTTTAGGCTATATGGATATCCTAAACCTGTTCCTCATCCTAGATCCAATCACAACATTCCTTCTAATAGGAAGCAATGGGTTCCTAGAGCTGCTGCTACCAGTTTGATAACTCATATGTCTCTCAGAGTCTCAGCTAAAGAGGATTGGTATTTTGACAGTGGGTGCTCTAGACACATGACAGGAATTAAAAATCTCTTAGTAGACATCAAATCCCATTCTACTAGCTATGTGACTTTTGGTGATGGAGCCAAGGGTGAAATCAAGGGGGTTGGAAAGCTAAACTGATCAGGAGTTTCAAACCTTGATAATGTGTTGCTGGTTAAAGGGTTGACTACCAACTTGATTACCATCAGCAATTGTGTGATCAAGGATTCAATGTGAACTTCACTAAATCTAAATGCTTAGTTACTAATGAAAAGAGTGAAGTGATTATGAAGGGAGTAAGATCTAAGGACAACTTCTATCTATGGGTTCCTCAAGATTCTAGTTACACCTCCATATGTGCTATAGCCAAAGAAGATGAAGTGAAACAGTGGCACTAAAAACTTGGTCATTTACATCTTAAAGGGATGAAGAAGATCATCTCTATGGAAGTTGTCAGAGGAATTCCTAAGCTAAAGATTGAAGAAGGAAAGGTATGTGGTGAATGCCAAATTGGAAATCAAACTAGGATGTTACACTAGAAGATTAAACATCTCACTACTTCAAAAGTGTTGGAACTTCTTCACATGGACTTGATGAGACCTATGCAGGTGGAGAGTCTTAGTGGAAAGAAGTATGCTTATGTGGTGGTGGATAATTTTTATAGATATACTTGGGTGAATTTTATAAGAGAAAAATCGGAAGTGTTTGATGTGTTCAAAGATCTCTATCAAATTCAAAGAGAAAAGGAGAGCAATGTTGTTAGAATCAGAAGTGATCATGGGAAGGAATTTGAGAACCAAAAATTTGCTGAATTTTGCTCATCTGAAGGGATTAGCCAAGAATTCTCTTCTCCCATTACTCCACAACACAATGGAGTTGTGGAACGAAAGAATATAACTATCCAGGAATTTGCTAGAGCTATGATCCATGCAAAGAAACTACCTTACCACTTCTGGGCTGAAGCTATGAACACTGCTTGCTATGTTCATAATAGAGTGACCTTAAGAACAGGAACCATGACTACCTTGTATGAGATATGGAAGGGAAGAAATCCTACTGTCAAATACTTCCATGTGTTTGGAAGCAAATGCTACATATTGGCAGATCATGACCAAAGAAGAAAGATGGATCCAAAAAGTGATGAAGGAATATTTTTGGGCTATTCTACTAACAACAGAGCCTATAGAGTATTCAACTCCAGAACTAAATCTATGATGGAGTCCATCAATGTTGTTGTTGATGATGTGCATAAGGAGGCTGATGTCCTAGAAGATGTTGGAGCATTCCTTGATATCTCAGTAGAGTCTGCAGACAAAAACACTGATCCCAATCCTACTAATGCAGAACCCGAACCTGAACTAGTAAACAAGGGACCCTCTACCAGAATTCAGAAAGACCATCCTATGGATCTTATCATAGGTGATCTAAATGAAGGAGTCGCTACTAGATCCAGAGAAGTCATAACAAGTTCTTGTTTTGTGTCTAAAATTGAACCAAAGAATGTCAAGGAAGCCTTAACTGATGAATTATGGATCAATTCCATGCAAGAAGAGCTAGGGAAATTCAAGAGAAATGAAGTACGTGATCTTGTTCAAAGGCCTGAAGGAACAAATGTGATTGGAACAAAATGGGTATACAAGAACAAGTCTGATGAAAAGGGGGTGGTCACCAGAAATAAAGCCAGATTGGTCGCTCAAGGATACACTCAGATTGAAGGGGTTGACTTTGATGAAACTTTTTCTCTTGTAGCTCGCCTTGAATCCATCAGATTGCTTTTGGGAGTTGCCTGCATTATGAGATTCAAGCTGTTTCAGATGGATGTTAAAAGTGCCTTCTTAAATGGATACCTAAATGAAGAGGTCTATGTGGAACAACCTAAGGGATTCATTGATCCAACTTTTCCCATCATGTTTATAATTTGAAGAAAGCTCTGTATGGACTGAAGCAAGCTCGAAGAGCTTGGTATGAGAGACTAATATAATTTCTTGTTGATAATGGATACATAAAAGGTGGCATAGATAAGACTTTTTTTGTCAAAGAAGAAGGAGGAAAGCTCGTGATTGCTCAAATCTATGTTGATGATATTGTGTTCGATGGGATGTCTGATGAGATGGTTCAACATCTTGTCCAACAAATGCAGTCAAAATTTGAAATGAGCCTTGTTGGTGAATTAACCTATTTTCTTGGGTTGCAAGTTAAACATATGGAAGGTTCTATATTCCTATCTCAGAGTAAATATGCCAAGAATATAGTTAAGAAGTTTGGGATGGAAAATTCCAGTCACAAAAGAACACATGCTCCTACTCATCTTAAGTTGTGCAAAGATGAAAAGGGTGCAAATATGGATCAAAGTCTCTATAGAAGTGTGATAAGGAGCTTGTTATATCTTACAACAAGCAGGCCTGACATTGCTTTTGCTGTAGGTGTGTGTGCTAGATACCAAGCTAAAGCCAAAGTGAGTCATATCAATCAAGTAAAGAGGATTATGGATTATGTTAATGAAACAAGTTAGTATGAAATGTTATACACTCATGGATCTCGCTATGTGTTATCTGAGTATTGTGATGCTGATTGGACTGGAAGTGCTGATGATAGGTAAAGCACATCAGGAGATTGCTTCTTTTTGGGGAACAATCTTATATCATGGTTCAGCAAGAAGCAAATTTGTGTCTCTTTGTCAACTGCTGAAGCTGAGTATATAGCAGCTGGAAGTAGCTGTTCTCAACTGGTGTGGATGAAACAAATGCTGACTGAATATAATGTCACACAAGATGTCATGGCATTGTATTGTGACAATTTAAGTGCTATAAACATCTCCAAAAATCCTATTCAACACAGTAGGACCAAGCATATTGGTATTCGCCATCACTTTATAAGGGAGCTTGTTGAAGACAAGATCATTACCTTAGAACATGTTGCTACAGAGAAGCAGCCAGCTGACATCTTCACTAAGGCATTGGATGCTAGTCAATTTGAAATTTTAAGAGGCAAATTAGGGATTTACATTTATGAGGATTTGTAGCAATTATTGCTAAGTAGAAATATCATTCAAGAGGTTTTGTATTTTCCAAAAATAAAGGTGAAGTTTGACTATGGTAGCTACATTTTTTATCAGATTGTGAAGCATGCTACTACCAATGTTGTCAAATAGCCCATTGCATTTCCTTCACTGATTTGTGGGATCATTCTAAGCCAGTATCCTGGTATTCTCTCTAGTAATGATGTGGTTTACAAAAGGGATTATGTGTTGTCTGTCCATTCTAAATTGTTTGCAGGAAGACATGTCCCAGACATTGTCTTGACATTTGTTGAGAAGACACCCTCTACCAAGATTGGGCTTATCTCAGAGTTGAAGGAAACTTGTAGAGATTTGGGAGAAGTCATTCGTGTTACTACTGCAAGGAAGCTGAAATTGGAAGCCTTTATTAGAAGTCTGGAGTAGGCTGAAGGTGCTGATGTAGATGAAGAGGAAGCTGGGAAGGATTCTACCTCTGATGAGAGGACTGGTGATATTGAGGGTCATGATTCTGGGTCTACTGCTGGTGATAAAGGTGACAACTCTGGTTTTTCTTTTAGCACTTAATGTGCTTTGGCTTGTAATTTTTTGTGGTTTTATTTTGCACTCTAGACACTGTTGGCTCTGTATGCTTATTCTCTGCTTGTTCTATGACAATGGTTTTCTCTTAGTGAGATTTCTTTAATTATGGCTAAAAAGGGGGAGAAGTAGTATGAGGGATGTTGTGTTGTTGCTATTGTTTCTGGGTTGAAGGGGAGTATTTTTTTATGGTGTTGTGGTATGGTTCTCTGGCACTTTGGTTTGAGGGGGAGCTTTATTTTTTGTGACATGTTAGGCTTTTATGTGTTTTTCTGCTGCCGTTGTGCTCTCTGATGTGTTCCGGTAGCTCTTGTGATCAATTGGTTGTTTTAGCCAAAATTTTGCCAAAAGGGGAGTTTGTTAGTTCTGTGATTGGCAACAATTTTGGTAAAACTAGGTGTTATCACAAGATGTCCTATATGATGTCTTGACATGTGATCTTAACATTCTACAGGTGGTTTTGTTGTTGTTGCAGAGTTTAGTTCATGATGTCAAGTATGATGTCCTGACATATGTTTACAGAATATTCAATCAGAATGTTATGTTTTGTCTATTGCGTTTTTCTGCAATCTTTTGTGTGCCTTTGTTAAGTGATTGCTTGTGCAAATCAAGGCGTGACATTATTTGAAGCAAGTATATTCTGTTTCCTTTTGAAGAATGGTTTGTTGCTATTTTTGTGCAAAAAGATATGGAGAATAATTAGCTTTAATTATGGATTACATTTGCCCAAGCCCATGAAGAATGGTTTTGTGAGATGTTGGATCGAACTCTAGTATGGTCGAAGTCCGTTCGTGAGTAATGCGTGTTGTAGTCGAAGTTTGTTCTAACATGCATTAGTCAATATTGCTAGGGTTGTTAGCTTGTTAGATTGGGCCTTGGTTGTAAGCCCAATTATTTAAGTTAACTTGTACCCTAAGTTAGCTTGTAATGGGTAATTGTTAAAAATCCCATTAGGTTAGTGTGTTATTTTTCTTATAAATAGGATACTAGTTTCTCAATCTTGTCATGAGGAAATATAGGAAGATAAAATCCTAATTTCAAGAGAGAGAGGTTATTTTGTTATTCTTGTATACTTGTAATCTTGTTCTAAGAGAAAGGAAAGAATAGCAGTTTAATAACCATCCTTGTTGTTTTCTTCTTTATTAACCCTAACCCTTGTGTGTGTCTTGATTATTATGAAACTATTTATACTTAGTTTTAAGGTATCCGATTCACAACAGGTTTCTATTTAAAGACGTGTTAACCCTACTTGCAAGGTAGAGAGAAGATTTTGAGAAAGCTGTGTTTTGTCTTTTGTTAGTTGTTTTCTTGTGAGCCATTCATTCATCACTTTGATGTGTGAATTGGACTGAGTTCTTTGAGTTGTAAGTTGTCCACTCTAAGCTTTTAAGCACGAGTGCATTGTCCTTGATTGAAGCTTTTAAGCAAGATCAACTGTTGTCCTTGAAGTGTGTCTTTTACTTTTTGATCTTCTGTTTTTATCACTGCATGTGATTGAGGGGGAGTGAGAGGTGTCTCATATCTGGTAGTGTCTTAGATTGAAGTTACACGGGCAGAGATTAGGTGTGAAGATTGTAAAGTAGAGAGAGTTTGCTGAGAGTCTTCAAACTAATTCTGTTTAGTGGATTTTCTTCCTGGCTTGGTAGCCCCCGGGCGTAGGTGTTTTTGCACCGAATTGGGTTAACAATTGCTTGTGTCTCTTTACAATTGTTAAATGCATTTTATCTTGTTCAAATATTGGTAATTGTTCAGATATTAGTGTCGTGGCATCTCTTTCGACATCTCATATCTGATACCAGAATTTCAAAAGGAGCATAAACCTTCGACGGTTGGTGAAGGTTTGTCCGTTAAGGGAAAATTCTTGCGAAAAGATGGTAAGTTTGACAAGAAGAAAGGTAACAGTCAGCAGAAGTCTTATACTGGCGAGGCATCTGGTATTCGATGTTATCACTGTAAGAAGGAGGGTCACACAAGAAAAGTGTGCCCTGAACGCCTAAAAGATCATGGAGGTAAAGATAATGGCAACGCAACCATTGTTCAAGATGACTTTGAATCATCTGATGTTCTTGTGGTTTCAAGCGGCGACTCAAGAAAAGAGTGCATTATGGATTCAGGTTGCACTTGGCACATGAATCCAAACAGAGAATTGTTCGAGGAGCTATATGATCAAGATGGTGGATCAGTGCTGCTGGGAAACAACAAATCATGCAAAACTGTAGGTATTGGATCTGTGAGATTCAAGCTCCATGATGAGTCAATAAGGTTATTGACTGAAGTTAGGTATGTGCCTGATTTGAAAAGAAATATTATTTCTCTTGGTGAATTGGACATGAAGGGATATGTTTTTCAAGGAGAGAAAAGTATCCTAAGAGTCATCAAGGGGTCGAAGGAAGTCTTGAGAGGCGTGAAGAAACAAGGCTTGTATACATTTGAGGCTGAAATTGTAAGTGGTTCGTCAAATGTTGCATCCACAAAACCATTGCCGAAAACATAAATTTGGCACTTGAGATTGGGCCATGTCAGTGAAATGGGTCTGGTCGAATTAGGGAAACAAAATTTGCTTGAAGGAGACAAAGTCGAAAAGCTGAAATTTTGTATACCCTGTGTACTTGGAAAATCTTGCAAAGTGAAGTTCAACAAAGGAAAATATAGAACTCATGGATCCCTTTCTTACATTCATGATGATCTTTGGGGGCCTGCAAGAGCAAGGTATTTTCTATCCATAGTTGATGATTATTCCAGGAAGTTATGGGTATTCATCCAGATGACTAAGTATGAAACTTTTGAGAATTTCAAAGGTTGGAAGACTCTGGTCAAAAATCAGACTGGCAGAAAGGTCAAGAGGTTGAGAATCGACAATATCCTTGAATTTTACAATGAGGCGTTCGACAGTTTTTGTGTTGCCTCAGGTTTTGCAAGGCACAAAACTACTACAGAGACTCCACAACAAAATGATATGGCAGAAAGGTTTAATTAAACTATTTTGAAAAGAGTTAGATGCATGTTGACTAGTGTTGGGTTAAAGAAGGTGTTTTGGGATGAGACTGTTTCGACATTAACATATTTGATAAACAGATGTCCTTCGACTGTGTTAGATATGAAGACACCTGAAGAAGTTTGGTCGAGACATCCACCTAATCTTGACAAACTGAGAGTATTTGGTTGTGTGGTCTATACTTACATTAGGCAAGACAAGGTCGAACCTAGAGCCCTGAAATGCATGTTCATGGGATACCCTGAAGGAGTCAAAGCTTATAGGATATGGTGCCTGGAGCCAGGTCACAGGAGGTGTATCACCAGTCGAGATTTAGTTTTCAATGAAGTAGAGTTGGCTTTCAAGAAAACTGATGATGCTGACGAAGAGCTGGAACAGGGAGAGATTCCTGTTGAGGTGGAACATGTTGATGATGAATTGCATACCCCAGGTGAAGTCGAAGAAGAAGTAGAAGCTTCTGTCGAAGATGAGGAGACTGATAATGACTACCTGCTAGCAAAAGACAGGTCGAGGAGAGTCATCAAGCCACCTTAGAGACTTGGGTATGCAGATCTTATAGCTTATGCCTTAATCTCTGCAAGTGAGGTTCTCGATGAAGAACGTAGAGACTATAAGGAAGTTATGAGGAGTCAAAATGAGACTGAATGGATGAAGGCCATGGATGATAAGATGAAATCTCTTCATGATAAAAACACATAGGAACTGATCAAGAAACCTACTGGAGTCAGGTTAGTTAGCTGTAAATGGATTTTCAAAGTTAAGGAAGGAAACTAAGGAGTGTCGTCGAAAAGATACAAGGCAAGATTGGTCGCTGGAGGTTTCACTCAGAAAGAAGGTGTCAACTTTAATGACGTGTTATCTCCTGTTGTGAAGCACCAATCCATTCGAATGTTACTTGTCACGGTGGCATAGTTCGACCTTGATATGGAATAGATGGATGTGAAGACTGCGTTCTTGTATGGTGATCTAGATGAAACAATTCTGATGAGGCAACCTGAAGGGTATGTCGAAAAGGGGAAGGAAGATTACGTGTGCAAGCTGAAGAGATCCTTATATGGAATGAAACAATCTCCTCGACAGTGGAATAAGAGGTTCGACAAGTTCATGGCACACATAAGTTTCATTAAAAGTTAGTTCGACCGCTGTGTTTACTTCAGATTTCGACTTGGTAGTTCATTTGTTATTTTGTGGCTTTATGTGGATGATATTCTAATAGCAAGAAACAATGTCGAAGATGTAATGAGGGTGAAGGTTGAACTCAATAAGGAGTTTGACATGAAGGATCTGGAAGCTGCGTCCAAGATTCTTGGGATCAACATCCGAAGAGATAGAAAGCAGTCGAAATTATGCTTATCTCAAGAGGCATACCTGCAGAACACTCTCGAAAAGTTTGGTATGTCGAATTCAAATCCTGTTGTGACTCCGACAAAGCCTCAATTCAAACTGAGTATAGATCAGTGTCCCAGTACTGATATCAAAAGACCTTATATGAATAGCATTTCATATGCTAATATAGTGGTTTCTTTGATGTATGTTATGGTCGATACTAGACCCGACATAGCATATGTAGTAAGTCTTGTAAGCAGGTACATAGAGAATCTTGGAAAGGCTCACTGACAAGCATTGAAGTGGATTCTAATGTACATGGGTCTCTAAACAGAGTCCTAATTATGGTGGAGCCTTGGGTAAAGATAGTAAAGAAGAAATTGAAGGATATGTCGACTCAGATTATGCAGGTTGTAAGGATTCTAGAAAATCTATTTTTAGATATGTGTTCACTATGTTTGGCACAACAATCAGTTAAAAAACAACACTTTAGAAGGTTGTTGTCTTATCAACCATTGAAGTTATGAAGGTTTTGCAAAGAAGCTGAAACTTCAAGGTCGAGTTGTCACTGTTAAATGTGATAGTCAAAGTGCAATACACCTGTCGAAGAATTCAGCCTATCATGAGCGAACCAAGCACATTGATGTGAGACTGCATTTCGTTAGAGGGGTAATCGAGCATGGAGAAGACCAAGTGCTGAAGGTTTCTACATATCATAATGCTGCTGATATGATCACCAAGACGTTGCCCAGTTGCAAGTTTTTCCACTGTATGCAGTTGATAAAGTTGCATGAAGAAAACTAGTTTGTTTTTTGATGGTAGAGTTAGATCCAAGGTGGAGATTTGTGAGATATTGGGTCGAACTCAAGTTAGCATGTCGTCGAAGTTTGCTCACGTGTTGTTGTCGAAGACCTACATGTTGTAGTCAAATTGTGTTATAGTATGTTGTTGTCGAATTGGACCTTGTGTTAAGGACCCAATTGTCTAAGTTAGCTTATACCATAAGTTAGCTTGTAATGGGTAATTGTTAAAAAGCCCATTAGTTTAGTATGTTAGATTTTATTATAAATAGCATACTAGTCTCTCATCTTAGTGGTATGACAAAACCTAATTGTAATCTGTTTTATAAAGAAAGTAAAGAATAACAGTTATAACCAATCGTTATTGTTCTCCTTGTTTTTCTTTAACCCTAACCCTTGTGTGTTTCTTGATCATAAAGAAATCGAGTATATTTTGTTTTAAAGCATCCTAATTCACAACACTTATTTTTCACTATAGCACGAAGATGCACAAGCAAACAAAAATTGGTATATCTGGTACTCCCTCCGTTTCATATTATAAGCAAATTTTACTTTTTAAATACATTGAATAAGTAAAGTAATGCATCCTAATAGTGATGTCTAATCAAGACTCTTCTGACGAAGAAGAAACTAATGATTTAGCAAATATGTTTGCTGACTTAGACATAAGTAATCAAAATACTAATGAGATAAACCCTGTTTATACCTCTAAACCTTTAGAGAAATACTATTATAAGCGTCCCTCTCCTCAAGATTTACTTTTTGAAGAACCTGAACCCTTCCAAAATTCATATTCTGGAAAAGCCATTTATGAATGGAACATTGACGGGTTAAATGAAAAACAAATCCTTGATACAATACATAAAATGATTATGTATTCCACTGTTTATAAACAAAACGGAAATTCCGACAGAGATATTGCCACCTTCATATCCACTGGGTTTGTTGGTCAATTAAGAGGCTGGTGGGATCATTATCTCACCGATAGTCAGAAAAAGGATATTCTTGACCATAAGAAAATGATTAATTCCGAAGCAAGTGTTGTTGCCACCACAGGCGAAGAAGATGCGGTTTATACATTGTGTCTCTCTATCCTTCAGCATTTTGTTGGAACCAATATCCCTATTGGAGAAAAAAAATTCAAACTCTACTCCAAAATCTAAGATGTACTTCCCTTACACATTTTAGATGGTACAAAGACACATTTTTGTCTAGAATTTATCAATTAAAAAACCCAAATTCTATCCATTGGAAAGCCAAATTTATTGATGGTTTACCCCATTTCTTTTCTGAAAAGGTTAGACATTCTTTAAGAAGTAAAAATGATGGGATAAATATTAATTATCCTGATTTTACCTATGGTCAAATTATAAGCACTTGTGTTAATGAAGGATTAACGTTATGTAACGATATTAAGCTTAAAAAACAACAACTTTCTGAAAAACACCAAATGGGTGAATTCTGCGATCAGTTTGCCTTCGATCTTGGTAGAACCTCTGAGAATAAAAAGAAAAAGGAATTTTTTTTCAGGAATAAACCTCATAAAAATAAGGATAATTATAAAAATTCTTATAAGAAGAAGAAGAAAATAAGTCACTTTAATAAAGGTAGACCAAAAGAAAAGACCTTTATTCATAAAGGCAAAAGAAAAGCTAAAATGCTTGATGTATCTTGCCATAAATGTGGTAAAGCTAGTCACTATGCAAACCAATGTTGGACCGAGAAAGCTCTCAATGAGATCGAGGATGAACAATTACGCTCTCAACTTGAGAAAGTTTGTTTACTCAAGTCTGACTCAGAAACTAATTCTTCTAATGAAGATATTGACATGATCTACGAATCATCATCAGATTATTCCTCTGATAATTCTGACAATAATAATTATCAATGTAATCAAATTGGTTACTGGAAGTCTATTGTTGGCATGAATGGTCTTAATGTTCTTACTACAGAACAAGATGAAGCCATAAAGGCTATTGAGTCTATTTCTGATAATAACCTTAAAAGAAAAATGCTTGAAGTTTTAATTAAAAAAATTTTAAAAAAGAATATCCTATTATTAGTGAAGCACCCTACCAATTAAGTGAGGTTTTATCCAGATTTCAACAATCTAATATCCGTGAAACCCCTGTTTCCCTTACTGATTTAAATAGAGAAATTAATCTTTTAAAATCTGAAATTACTCAGATAAAGAAAGATAATCAAAAATTATCTCAAAGGGTCTCCTTGCTTGAAACAGGTCATCTTAAAGTTGAAGAAATATCCTCTACTAGCAGTCTTTCTACTAATGATAGATTTCTCACTCTTATTGATAGAGTAATTTCTCAAAAATGATTTGTTAAAATAAGTTTAGTTATTAACAAACCGCTTATTTTAGAAAATGAAGTCCCCCTTATTGATAGTGGCGCTGACCTTAATTGTCTACAGGAAGGAATTGTTCCTACCAAGTATTACACAAAAACCACTCAAACCCTTGCTCAGGCTAGTGGTGACAAATTAACGGTTAATTATAAATTACCTAATACATACGTTTGTAATCAAGATATTTGTTTACCTACCCATTTCATCTTAGTTAAAAACATGACTCATAGAGTTATTCTTGGAACTCCTTTTTTAAATAGCATTATGCCTTTAATTAATGTTGACACTAAAGACATTACTACCATGATTAATGGTAAAACTGTCATTTTTGAATTTATTACTGATCCTCATATTAAAATGCTTAATGAAGTTAAAAGTATTCTCTTAAATAAAGAAAAACAATTAGGTTTTCTTAAAGAGGAAGTTAGTTTATGAAATATTAATGAACAACTTAATAAAAATGAGATAAGAGAACAAATCAAATTGATTGAGAACCAATTCAAAAATGAAATATGCAATGATTTGCCAAATGCTTTTTGGGATAGAAAGAAACATGTTATTTCTTTACCTTATCTTGACGACTTTAATGAAAGTCAGATTCCCACCAAAGATAGGCCCACTCAAATGAACCATGAGTATTTGGAGTTATGCAAAAAAGAGATAAAATCTCTTTTAGAGAACAAAATTGATAAGAAAATCCAAATCTCCTTGGAATTGCACAGCTTTTTATGTCAATAATGCTGCTGAAAAAGAGCGTGGGGTCCCTAGACTTGTTATTAATTACAAACCCCTTAATAAGGTGTTAAGATGGATTAAATATCCTATTCCTAATAAAAAAGATCTTTTAGATAGATTAAACAATGCTTTAATCTTCTCTAAGTTTGATATGAAATCTGACTATTGGCAAATTCAGATTAATGAATCTGATAAGTATAAAACAGTCTTTACTGTGTCTTTTGGACATTATAAATGGAATGTCCTTCCTTTTGGCCTTAAAAATGCCCCTTCCGAATTTCAAAATATTATGAATGATATATTTAATCCTTATACAGAATTTATAATTGTCTATATTGATGATGTCTTAGTTTTTTCTAAAACTATAGATCAACATGTTAAACATTTAAAAATATTTAAAGGATTAATTAAACATAATGGATTAGTCATATCTGCTCTTAAAATGAAACTTTTCAAACAAAAGTTAGATTTTTAGGTCATGAAATTGACCAAGGAACAATAATTCCTATATAAAGAAGTATTGAATTTGCTTCAAAATTCTCCAATATTATTACAGATAAGAAACAATTACAAATATTTCTTGGTAGTCTTAATTACATAGCAGATTATTATAAAAATCTTGCTAAAGATACTGCCATATTACATACTAGGCTTGGAAAAAATCCTGGCCCTTGGACTAATGAACATTCTCAGGCAGTCCAAAGAATTAAAAATATGATTAAATATTTGCCTTGTTTATCTCTTGCTAACCCTAAGTATTTCAAAATTGTTGAAACTGATGCTTTAGACTTAGGCTATGGAGGAATTCTTAAACAGGTTATACCTGAAACATCAAAAGAAGTTATGGTCAGATTTACTTCTGGAAAATGGAATCCTACCCAATCTAAATATTCTACTATCAAGAAAGAAATGCTTTCTATTATAAAATGTATTTCAAAATTTCAAGATGATCTTCTTAATAAGAAATTCTTATTAAAAATTGATTACAGCTCAGCTAAATCAATTATCGAAAAAGATGTTAAAAATCTTGTTTCTAAGGAAATCTTTGCTAGCTAGCAATTCAACTATGTTTACTTTGACATTAAACACATTAAAGGTGAGAATAATTCACTTGCTGACTACTTAACTCGTGAATTTTTGCAGGGAAAGAATAATGACCCCATATATGGGGAGAGGCCACGATTATAGCCGTGGTGGAAGAGGGAGTAACAATATGTTACCCCAACCAGAATCAAACATTCCTCTAATAGGGGATTGAACTACAGTTTACAAAGAAGAAAAATGCAGGAATTACCTGCATCTTCACCAAAAAAGGAAGATATAGCTTCCTTCTCTTCTAATAAAAATACATTCTACAAGGAAGTTACGGTTAATAACCTATCTCAAGAACAAATGGATTATTTTGAAAATCCAGTAACTGAAAAAATCATGTATATTGATGAAGAAGATATTAAGATAAATCCAAATGATGGATGGTCTATCAAAATCAGATACCCCGAATCGGTAACAATTACTCACCACTACCAGAACAATAATTCTGAAAGTTTTATAACCTTCAGTAAATGCCATATTAATAAAATCTTGTTACCAAGAGAATGGAGTCTTAACCCAAATGGTGAAAAGACAATAAGGATTGCCGAAGGAAAGTATATCTACTTTAATTACTGGGACTATGTCCAAGCTTTTACTCAAGCTTTTTATTACCGAAATCCTAAGAACAAGTATTCTTGGTTTTTCTCTATTAATCCAGAAATGATTAATAAACTCATACCAAATTGGTTCTACGAATGGTGGACTAAATTTGACCCAAAGAATTACTTGATTTATACAATCCCTGGTGTGATAATAGTCAACTTATTATAAATATTTTCTCTATTTTCTCTGATAATTTAATCACAGGACAATGTCCATTTTGATTCTTTACTAAATTTCAGATCCCATGGATATGGAGATGGTCTATCACCATATCTCAAAATAAATTCAACATACCCATTTTAAAAAGAAATTTCTTCTATAAATGGTGGAACAAGATGAGTTCTGAGTTCTGAAGAAATCCAGAATAAAATTGTTCTGATTCAAGCAGCTATAGTTCTGAAGAAATTTATTGCTTATGTAGCTTATCCCTTAGACCTTTTTGAAGAAGGTTCTGTTACTAACATGTTTACCTCCATTGTAGGTAATGTATTTGGGTTCAAGGCCTTGCGCGCTCTATGTCTGGAAGATTTGCGAATCCCTAATGCTTATGTTAAAACTTTCCAAGGTCCTCCTCACGGAATCCAAGTTGAGAGAGATAAATTGAACAAGTATGGACGTCCCCTATTGGGATGTACTATAAAACCCAAATTGGGTCTATCAGCTAAGAATTATGGTAGAGCAGTTTATGAATGTCTCCGTGGGGGACTTGATTTTACCAAAGATGATGAAAATGTGAACTCCCAACCATTTATGCGTTGGAGAGACCGTTTCTTATTTTGTGCTGAAGCAATTTATAAATCACAGGCCGAAACAGGGGAAATCAAAGGACATTATTTGAATGCTACTGCGGGTACATGTGAAGAAATGCTAAAAAGAGCTGTATTTGCTAGAGAATTGGGCGTTCCTATCGTAATGCATGACTACTTAACAGGTGGATTCACTGCAAATACTACCCTGTCTCACTGTTTCCGTGATAATGGTCTACTTCTTCATATCCACCGTGCAATGCATGCATTTATCGATAGACAAAAAAATCATGGTATGCACTTTCGTGTATTAGCTAAAGCCTTACGTTTGTCTGGTGGAGATCATATTCACGCTGGTACTGTAGTAGGTAAACTTGAAGGAGAAAGGGAGATTACTTTAGGTTTTTTTGATTTACTACGTGATGATTATATTGAAAAAGATCGAAGTCGCGGTATTTATTTCACTCAGGATTGGGTTTCTTTACCAGGTGTTATCCCTGTTGCTTCAAGGGGTATTCACGTTTGGCATATGCCTGCTCTGACGAAATCGAAATATCATGGTAAAATTTAACAATGACCCATTCGGATTAATTGATAATATTAGTTGATGGATCATTTGTAAAAAGGTTTGATTAACTCTTAAGTTATGCCGAGTAGACCTTGTTGTTGCTATAATTCAATTCTTAATTCATGCGTTGTAGGGGGGATTTATGTCACCACAAACAGAAACTAAAGCAAAGGTTGGGTTCAAAGCTGGTGTTAAAGATTATAAATTGACTTATTATACTCAAGACTATCAAACCAAAGATACTGATATCTTGGCAGCATTCCGAGTAACTCCTCAACCTGGAGTTCCGCCTGAAGAAGCAGGTGCAGCGGTAGCTGCAGAATCTTCCACTGGTACATGGACAACTGTGTGGACCGATGGACTTACCAGTCTTGATCGTTATAAAGGACGCTGCTACGAGATCGAGCCTGTTCCTGGAGAAGATAATCAATTTATTGCTTATGTAGCTTATCCCTTAGACCTTTTTGAAGAAGGTTCTGTTACTAACATGTTTACCTCCATTGTAGGTAATGTATTTGGGTTCAAGGCCTTGCGCGCTCTACGTCTGGAAGATTTGCGAATCCCTAATGCTTATGTTAAAACTTTTCCAAGGTCCTCCTCACGGAATCCAAGTTGAGAGAGATAAATTGAACAAGTATGGACGTCCCTTATTGGGATGTACTATAAAACCCAAATTGGGTTATCAGCTAAGAATTATGGTAGAGCAGTTTATGAATGTCTCCGCGGGGGACTTGATTTTACGAAAGATGATGAAAATGTGAACTCCCAACCATTTATGCGTTGGAGAGACCGTTTCTTATTTTGTGCCGAAGCAATTTATAAATCACAGGCCGAAACAGGGGAAATCAAAGGACATTATTTGAATGCTACTGCGGGTACATGTGAAGAAATGCTAAAAAGAGCTGTATTTGCTAGAGAATTGGGCGTTCCTATCGTAATGCATGACTACTTAACAGGTGGATTCACTGCAAATACTACCCTGTCTCACTGTTGCCGTGATAATGGTCTACTTCTTCATATCCACCGTGCAATGCATGCAGTTATCGATAGACAAAAAAATCATGGTATGCACTTTCGTGTATTAGCTAAAGCCTTACGTTTGTCTGGTGGAGATCATATTCACGCTGGTACTGTAGTAGGTAAACTTGAAGGAGAAAGGGAGATTACTTTAGGTTTTATTGATTTACTACGTGATGATTATATTGAAAAAGATCGAAGTCGCGGTATTTATTTCACTCAGGATTGGGTTTCTTTACCAGGTGTTATCCCTGTTGCTTCAGGGGGTATTCACGTTTGGCATATGCCTGCTCTGACGAAATCGAAATATCATGGTAAAATTTAACAATGACCCATTCGGATTAATTGATAATATTAGTTGATGGATCATTTGTAAAAAGGTTTGATTAACTCTTAAGTTATGTCGAGTAGACCTTGTTGTTGCTATAATTCAATTCTTAATTCATGCGTTGTAGGGGGGATTTATGTCACCACAAACAGAAACTAAAGAAAAGGTTGGGTTCAAAGCTGGTGTTAAAGATTATAAATTGACTTATTATACTCCTGACTATCAAACCAAAGATACTGATATCTTGGCAGCATTCCGAGTAACTCCTCAACCTGGAGTTCCGCCTGAAGAAGCAGGTGCAGCGGTAGCTGCAGAATCTTCCACTGGTACATGGACAACTGTGTGGACCGATGGACTTACCAGCCTTGATCGTTATAAAGGACGCTGCTACGAGATCGAGCCTGTTCCTGGAGAAGATAATCAATTTATTGCTTATGTAGCTTATCCCTTAGACCTTTTTGAAGAAGGTTCTGTTACTAACATGTTTACCTCTATTGTAGGTAATGTATTTGGGTTCAAGGCCTTGCGCGCTCTACGTCTGGAAGATTTGTGAATCCCTAATGCTTATGTTAAAACTTTCCAAGGTCCTCCTCACGGAATCCAAGTTGAGAGAGATAAATTGAACAAGTATGGACGTCCCCTATTGGGATGTACTATAAAACCCAAATTGGGTTTATCAGCTAAGAATTATGGTAGAGCAGTTTATGAATGTCTCCGCGGGGGACTTGATTTTACCAAAGATGATGAAAATGTGAACTCCCAACCATTTATGCGTTGGAGAGACCGTTTCTTATTTTGTGCCGAAGCAATTTATAAATCACAGGCCGAAACAGGGGAAATCAAAGGACATTATTTGAATGCTACTGCGGGTACATGTGAAGAAATGCTAAAAAGAGCTGTATTTGCTAGAGAATTGGGTGTTCCTATCGTAATGCATGACTACTTAACAGGTGGATTCACTGCAAATACTACCCTGTCTCACTATTGCCGCGATAATGGTCTACTTCTTCATATCCACCATGCAATGCATGCAGTTATCGATAGACAAAAAAATCATGGTATGCACTTTCGTGTATTAGCTAAAGCCTTACGTTTGTCTGGTGGAGAACATATTCACGCTGGTACTGTAGTAGGTAAACTTGAAGGAGAAAGGGAGATTACTTTAGGTTTTGTTGATTTACTACGTGATGATTATATTGAAAAAGATCGAAGTCGCGATATTTATTTCACTCAGGATTGGGTTTCTTTACCAGGTGTTATCCCTGTTGCTTCAGGGGGTATTCACGTTTGGCATATGCCTGCTCTGACCGAGATATTTGGAGATGATTCTGTACTCCAATTCGGTGGAGGAACTTTAGGACACCCTTGGGGAAATGCACCTGGTGCCGTAGCGAATCGAGTAGCTCTGGAAGCATGTGTACAAGCTCAGAATGAGGGACGTGATCTTGCTCGCGAGGGTAATGCAATTATCCGTCAAGCTTGCAAATGGAGTCCTGAATTAGCTGCTGCTTGTGAAGTCTGGAAGGAAATCAAATTTGAATTCCCAGCAATGGATACTTTGTAATCCAATAATAATAATTCGTTCTATTAATTTCCATTAAACTCGGCCCAATCTTTTACTAAAAGGATTGAGCCGAATACTGTACAGAATACTTGTTGTATCTATAAATGAATCCTATGGATCTTTCGGATTGATAGATTTTTTTCTAGTTCATTATTCTTTTTTGATTTGGAATATAATGAATTAAAATAGAAGTATTTTCTATTAATATTGACAACAGTGTATCAAACCAATATAATCCGATCGTGAATAAATGGATCGATTGACTCATGTCAGATAGGTTTTTTACCTTCATCAAATGGTGGATTCGTTGTATTTTTTTTCTTTCATTGTAATTTAATGTCATTCATTGTAATTTAATGTAATATGTAACATAATATGTAACATTTGATTCTATTATTTATAGAATTGCATCTTTTTTTATTGCGATTGGATATAGACATCCTTGTTTGTAATTGGATTAGGGTTGCTAACTCAATGGTAGAGTACTCGGCTTTTAAGTGCGACTCCATTTTTTACACATTTCTATGAACTAATTGGTTCATCCCTAACATCGGTAGGGTTTGTAAGACCACGACTGATCCAGAAAGGAATGAATGGAAAAAGCAGCATATCGTATCAACGGTGAATTCTAAAAAATTTTCATTCATATTTGATCCGACCAATATTTTTCTTTGAATTGTTGGCTCCGAACAAATGAATTCCGTTGGGTTTAATTAATAAAGGGATAGAGCTTAGCTGCTCCAATTATAGGGAAACAAAAAGCAACGAGCTTTCATTTTTGATTTGAATGATTACCACATCTAATTATACGTTAAAAAATAATTAGTGCTTGCTGTGGAAAAAGTTTTTCCTACGAATGATGGATTAACGATTTTTGTTATGAGTCCTAATTATTAGCTATTCCCCATTATTTTATGGGGTAGCAATAAATGTGTAGAAGAAAGAGTATATTGATAAAGATCTGATTTTTTTCCAAAATCAAAAGAGCGACTGGTCCAAAAAATAAAGGATTTCTAACTAGCTTGTTTGTCCTAGAAAAATGAGAAGGAACAAGCGAGGGGAGATAGTCCATTAATGGGTTTTAACTCGTTTTCTAGGTATCGCTTCATATTTGTTTTTTTATTTCAATTCGAATATAGATCTAGAATACCTTGTTTTGACTGTATCGCACTATGTATCATTTCATAATCCAATGAATCTTTGACCAAATCAAATTTAGAAAATGAAGGAATATCAAGTATATTTAGAACGAGCTAGATCTCGCCAACAGGACTTCCTATACCCACTTCTTTTTAGGGAGTATATTTATGGACTTGCTTATAGTCATAATTTGAATAGATCCATTTTTTTGGAAAATGTAGGTTATGACAATAAATATAGTTTACTAATTGTAAAACGGTTAATTACTCGAATGTATCAACAGAATCATTTAATCATTTCGGCTAATGATTCTAACAAAAATCGATTTTGGGGATATAATAAGAATTTGGATTATCAAATAATATCAGAGGGGTTTGCCATCGCCGTGGAAATTCCATTTTTGCGACAATTAAGCTCCTCCTTAGAGGAGGCAGAAATCCTCCAATCTTATAAAAATTTGATCCAATTTTTGGAGGTCCCTTTTTCATTTCATAGCACAAAAAAGAAGAATAGGAACGAAAAAAAAAAAAAAGAAATCAAAAACGAAAAATAGATTTCTCTTTCGTTTTTGATTTCTTATATCCATATTCATGGAGATAAAATTCACATCATAATTAAGAAACGAATGTGTAATTATTTTTCGTCATTCAAAATCATGAGGGTTATTGAGAATTATAAAAGAGTATTTTATTGAAGAATTCAGTTATTACTCAACAAATTTGTATTTTCTTAGGAATGAGATCAATTCAGAAGTGCTTTAATTGGATCTTTTATGAAAATCAATTTCTCTTTCTTATTTCCTTATTTCTAGAACAGACAGAATTGAATTGGTCTAATTCAGAACCGTTCGATAGATTTTAATCTTCTATATCTTAGGGATATATCAAGAGATAAATAATCGACCCGGTCCTTAGATTTAATTAAGGCTTTCCAGGAGCCGTATGAGGTGAAAATCCCATGTACAGTTCTGTAATAGAGATGGAAACAGGAATGTTATCACCGACTAGGATTATCTAATAGTTTAAGTACAATTGATATAGTTGATGCGCAATCAAAATATGGTTTTTGGGGTTGGAATTTGTGGCGTCAACCTATGGGTTTCATCGTTTTTATAATTTCTTCGCTAGCAGAATGTGAAAGATTACCTTTTGATTTACCAGAAGCAGAAGAAGAATTAGTAGCTGGTTATCAAACAGAATATTCAGGTATTCGATTTGGTTTATTTTACGTTGCTTCCTATTTAAACCTTTTCATTTCTTCATTATTTGTAACAGTTCTTTACTTGGGCGGTTCCAATATTTCTAGTCCATACATATTTGTTTCTGAATTTTTTGAAATAAATAAAACATACGGAGTTTTTGGAACTACAATTGATCTCTTTATTACATTAGCTAAAAGCTATTTTTTCTTATTCGTTTCTATCATAACAAGATGGTCTTTGCCTAGGCTAAGAATGGATCAATTATTAAATCTTGGATGGAAATTTCTTTTACCGATTTCTCTCGGTAATCTATTATTAACAACTTCGTCTCAATTGTTTTCGCTGTAAAAGATGTTCTATATTCATTACTTGTCTCAAATAAGAGAAAGAAATAAAAAAAACTATACTATTCATAGATATTTACAATATGTTCCTTATGGTAACTGGGTTCATGAATTATGGTCAACAAACAGTACGAGCTGCAAGGTACATTGGTCAAAGTTTCATGATTATCTTATCTCACGCAAATCGTTTACCTGTAACTATTCAATATCCTTATGAAAAATTAATCACATCATAACGTTTCCGCGGTCGAATCCATTTTGAATTTGATAAATGCATTGCTTGTGAAGTATGTGTTCGTGTATGTCCTATAGATTTACCCGTTGTTGATTGGAAAATGGAAACGGATATTCGAAAGAAACGATTGCTAAATTACAGTATTGATTTCGGAATCTGTATTTTTTGTGGTAACTGTATTGAGTATTGTCCAACAAATTGTTTATCAATGACGGAAGAATATGAACTTTCAACTTATGATCGTCATGAATTGAATTATAATCAAATTGCTTTGGGCCGTTTACCAATGTCAATAATTGATGATTATACAATTCGAACAATTCAAATCAAAAAAGACAATTTATTATAATTCAATAAAATACAACTTAAAAAAAACACAAATATTCTATATATTTCTATAGATAGAATAGATATAAATAGAATAATCTAAATCAAATATTTTAAATGTATAAAAAATGAATAATATAGTAAATATCATATTAGTAGAAATATTCTATAATTATTAGAGAACTATATTCTTCAATAGAATATATTAATATATTCTCGAAATTGAAAATATTTTGGAATTTCAATAAGATTTTCAATGGTTATATATGTTCTATCTACCTTTATACTTGAGTTTTCATATCGTTTCAAACTACTCTTTTGTATAAAGAGTGGAATAACATTGATTATATAACCATAACTATATCAATTTAAACTACTTAGGTTTTTCAATGCAAAGAAAAATTGAAATATATAAAAAAAAAATTCCTGGTCATATCAATAAGGTCATGAAATTTCGATTTCGTTGTCTTTTTTTTTACATATAATGGATTTGCCTGAAACGCTGCACGATTTTCTTTTAGTCTTTCTGGGATCGGGTCTTCTATTAGGAAGTTTAGGAGTAGTATTACTTACCAACCCCATTTTTTCTGCTTTTTCGTTGGGATGGGGTCTTCTATAGCTGACGACCAAAATAATAAAGTCAAAGAGCAAGACTCCCAACAAATGTCTATTGTCTATGGGAAATTTAAAGAACTTCTTTTAGAGAAAATATCCAAATGAATCAGAAGAAGAAATTATAGTTAGGACTCTGGATCATATGAAGAATCAATTCTTCTCCACTTTTCCAACTAAAACATCAAAAGATGAGAATTCATCCATGAAGACTAGCTCTTCTATGGGATCAATTGATTCCAACAATTTTGATTGTTTAGCAGGAGAAGCCCAAGCGAATGACCCCACTCCCGAAGATTTCTGGGATGCAATGATTCAATACATGACTCAGAAAGCAAAAGACAAAGCAAAGAAATAAAGAATCTCAAGACAAAGAGAAAAGACAAGAGAGAATCTTATCTTGTTTAGAAACAATGCAATAATTTTCTAAAGGCCAAAGATAAGAAGGAATCTTATTTTGAAAGTTAGCAAATAAAAAGATAAGAATCTTATCTTGGAAAAAGCAAATAAGCAGGAATCTTGCTTTTACTTTATTGTGTAAGAAAATTTTGTTGTTTGTGAATTATTTTTGTGTCGATGGGGTCCGATGTGTACCCGACATTAATAATTCATATTTGTTTATTATAACCGGTTATCATAGGTAGTTTTTACCGGCTTAAATAGTAAGCCTTTGTATCCCTATATAAGGGGGTTTTATTTTCTTTTGTAAGCACACAATTTTCAATATAACTAAGTTTTATATATGCTCTGCCTCCCTTCTATCCTCTCTCATTAAAATACTTCAGACATACTAATTCCGCTGTACTACTGGTGTGTGTATATATATATATATATATATATATATATATATATATATATATATATATATATATATATATATATATATATATATATATATATATATATATATATATATATATATATATATATATATATATATATATATATATATATATATATATATATATATATATATATATACATACATACACATACATACACCAGATACATTCATTATTCAATGTATCTTAAAATTAAAATTTGTTTATAATATAACACAGAGGGAGTATATCTATATGATTGTTATGCATGACCAAACATGAGCATATTATGCATGACAAATCACACTTGATTAACTAAGTTAAATTACTATTTTAACATGCATGTAGCATACTACCATTGGCTTAACACAAGAACACTCCTCACTTTGTGTTTATACTACACTATCAACATGCATCAACTGCTGGGAAACGATATCCCTGATGTTACAACAACACAAAAAAATATTTAAACCGTCAACCTGCAAGGGGGTGAAAAAGGAAAGGGATAAAAGCTACTTCAATGCTTTTGCACCATCGGCCACTGATGCTGTCGTGTGCCATGTTACTGAGGATTTGGAATTTCAATATTAGGAATCACCATTTATAGTAGTGCAGTTCATGCATTCCGTGAGACTGTTGGAGAAGAGGGGTCCTTAGCTCTATTTTAAGGAGTTTCAGCAAACATGTTTCTTGGAATGGCAGGAGCTGGGGTGCTATTCCTGGCTATCGAATTAGGCTTCCTACTAAGGAACAAGAAATGAAGGTTTCAAAGACTATCAGAAAGATGCATTTTTATCAACTCTCCTCTCTGCTTACAAGGCTTACTTGCAAAGATTGATAGCCTTAGAAAAACAGCCTTTATTTCAGCTTGTCGTAGTTCGCCGTATTTGTTCTTTGTTTGAATCAAACACTCATTTCAACCTTCGGGAAACTTTGTTGAATGTGACTGTCAGAAACATAAGCTCCATTAATAA
Organism: Lathyrus sativus; assembly: GCA_963859935.3. Classification (NCBI taxonomy): domain Eukaryota; kingdom Viridiplantae; phylum Streptophyta; class Magnoliopsida; order Fabales; family Fabaceae; genus Lathyrus; species Lathyrus sativus. The sequence continues at coordinate 853,157,872 of OZ012735.1, read as the reverse complement.
TGCCATAAGATGATTTTGTCGTTCCGTAATTAAGTCACTCTTCACGAATAAGGGTAAACATGGTGGTGAAGCTACTTTGGAGGCCATGCAGTTGATTTCTTATCAGGTTAAAGATCATAATTGCCAGTTGCACCCGATTCCATTGAGGTTTTCTTGTCTCTATCATTTGATGAGGATCTTGGGAAGTCAGAAAAGGCAGATAGGGATCAGAAATATAAAAAACAAGAAAGATAAGCAAGTCATAACATAGAGGAAATAGAGGAACTAAGAATACTGTTTCTACAAGAAATCAGTCGAATGTGCTAACTCCGCTTTGAACTGATCTGCGCAGAAGGTCCAAGGTTCGGCAACATGTTCAAGTGCACTAATATTGCCACCAATGAGGTAGTAGCTATCACGATTTTGAACATTCAGAAAAACCAAAAAATCGATGGATATGTCGCCCAAAATTCCCTGCAGCAGGAGCAGCACCATATGTTTTGATTCAACATATGCGATCACCTTGCCAGGGAATTGCACCACCAGTTACCCTACCTGTATTCTCCCACCACCAGCCACAGTATCTCTCCAAGTAATGTAGCCTCCTCTTTTACGAGTTGCTCCTCCGATCAATATTCGACAAGCAGTTACAGCATATGTCAATCCACAGGACACCAATTATCACGACAAGTTTCTGATAGCCGAATCATGGGATTTATGTCACCTAGCAATTTTGATGTATCTGAATATGGTTGGCTAGATTCCATAGTCGGTTTTCAACCTCTCCAGTTGATTCACAAACATGTGTTGTTCGCACAAATCTTGCAACTGAAAAGTCTTCTTGGAGCTCTCAAAAGATTATTGTAAACAATGACCTTTTGGAACAACTGATTGGCATATTTTGCTAAAACTTGTCTGGTGAGATCAACTAGGTCATACTTATAAGTACTACTTTTGAAAAGTTCATCTCCACTAGATATAAAAAGCTCCAATGCATAAATAACTTCAGATGTATACCATACGTGAGGTCGATCAAATGAATCAGTTATTTCATTGATAATTGGTCTTGAGTTTGGCTTGGCATAGGGACGAGAGTTTTCATTATGTACTGAAAGTAAGGAAGGGTCGACATCTGGGAATGCTACAATAACATCTCTGTTTTTGTCATAGGCTCCATCCATGCAATTGTAAATAGTATGATACAAGACATTCCATCCGTCCTGTACCAAAGGAACCTGTCTACATATCGTCTAGTTGAATACAAATCAACCCACATCTTAATATCAATTTTCTTGTGCTGAAACACCATTTCAAACATCAGATCATAAACAATGGGATTTTGTTCAATACCTTCCATCGACATTCCAACTCCAATCATTGTTTAGTTAAGACTTGTTCGTGCTTCAATTGGACCAGATGCTACAACATCTAATATCCCATACATCTCACTGTTTCTTGTAAAATTGTGCAATTTACACCAGATGTAAGGAACACCATAAAACTACTCAGGTAGTCCATATGGGTTTAACTTCATCAAACAGGTCAAGAACCACCAGATTTCCCACAGGAACAAAATGCAAAAGAACCTTCATTTGAGGAGGTCTCCAGAATGGATCATATGAAAATAGCCATCCCTGCATCAACCAAACAGCATCATTATCACCACTCTGTATCCCTTGAAAATTGTTGAACCTAATGAAGAAATATACTCTGGATCATCAACGGGTGGGGTGTTCTCATCAAAGGTATCGTAGTTGTGTATGTGGCTGGATCTTCCATACTCTTGCAGCCGTTGTTCAACAAATGCTTTAACGATATCAACAAACAAGGGATCAGTTGCATCAAGAATATAAGTGCAGGTCTATTTGGGGTCACTCTTAACAGAAAACCAATTTCCCAAGCACGTTATTTTTGCTAATGGAAATATATATATTTCAGAGCTGCAGAGACATTTCCAAAAAATGCTGGCAGGACAGGAGTCATCCCGAGCTCATGCATCCTATGTTAAGTTTAATGATCATAGGAAGCATTGTGCATTTGTCAGTGAAGTTATTATATGATCCATCAAGAAGCCGGAGTCAAAGTGGACTTTAGCATTTGATAACAGCTCTGAATTCACCTTTCCTACTACAAATAGATCTTCGGTATTTTCTGAACCACCAATGCCATCTCTCGTCGGGAGATTGAAGTCTCTCATGTTGAAAATGGTGGAAAGCATTCGGATGAAAATTTTGAATATAGTACAAGTGCACATATGGTTGGAGGTTCTTCAGTTTGTCTAGATGATATACAATCATTGTATTATGAATTACTAAATTCTTATCATCGGCAATTACCGAATTTCCGACAATGAAATTAGGCACCGGAGCACTGAAACATACCACAACCGAATTCACAGTATACACAATCAGGCATATTAGCAACAGAAAGTGCAAAAACGCCATGAAGTTTTGGTTGAGACCGACAATTCGGTACATAGGCACTGGGAACATAAAGCTAGTATGAGTAGAAATGACAAGTTGCTCTTGGGACTCAAAAGTCTTACGAAGTAGATGATAAAAAAAGGAGACGCAGACCTAAATATTGATGATTATGGCTGTAATGTTAGAGAATATCTCATCGATTACAATAACATCCCAAACCACGGTCTACACTGTCTAACGGACAACTCAAATCGTAGCCACCTTACAAAACCTGTCCTATCAGAAAAATCACATTCCCTGAGGCATTGTTAACACCAATGGCTCAACAGTCGATATTAATAACTTCTGTCAATCCTGAGACAAATGTATTTTCCCCTTGGCGATGATGAATTCGGGTCTGTGTCTCTATTTGGACTCAAACCTGCTGGATTTAAAAGTGTAAATGTGTTTGACTCAATGCACCTAATTTCATATGATTGTCTCCTAATTCATCGCCAGGGCATAACAACGAAGAAAAATCAGTCCTCTTCAAATCAGTTGAAAAATACTGGTAGTTCTATAGATGGTTCAGATGAAATTGCAAGTGACATGGGTGAGTCTGCAGCAGGAATAGAAGTAAAAGCTGTTACTGAACAAAAAAACAAATCAAAATCATTAAAATCCAAAACTGATTCAGCAACACACAAACTGAACCAATCACAACAACAAATTCACAACTACTAATCACTAACCATAACTAACTGTTTTCCTAACCTCTAACATTCTAAATCAATTAATCTAATTTTCTAACTTCTAACATAAACTAAAATGAATCTAACAGTCCCATTAACCATCACAACTCACATTGCAAACTGATTCAACAATTCAGATTTCACAAATCCCTACTCTTAATCTCTCTCTCTGAGTTTTTTCCTCTGCAACTTCACTCATCAATTCATAAATCTCTCTACTCAATCTACATTCTACACTCCTCCATTTTTGAATCAACAACAACAGCAATCACAACCTACAGACTATATTCAAAGCAGAAGAAGAAGTTTGTTGCAGAATAGAAGGTTAAGGAATTCGAAGCATACCTGTGGTTCCTCTGGTTTTCTTTGTTCTCCATCTTCAACATTATCCGAGACAAGCCACGGTCTCGCCGGCAGGCTACTTCCTATTCTTGCTCCTTTTACTTCAAACTCTTCACCACGATGTAGCTCTCGTTGAGGGGAATCAAAGCCCCAAGGTGGAGTGGCTTGATTCCCCTCCGTTCCGATTTAATTTCAATTATTGAGTTTAGGGTTCTTGAGTATTTTGGTTCAGTTTGGAGAATGCGACGTGAATTTATCAAAATTGATGCAGGAATGAGAGAGAGGAGGTTGGGAGGATTGCTTTGGTGGTGTTAATGGCCGTTTTCGCCGCCTCCGGTGCGGCGGATCAAACTCCAGAGATGAGAACATTTGAAAGGTTCCCCTCTCCCTTGGACATTCACTGATCCCTTAGGACTCCTATTCAATTGAGTGATCATAACTCCTGATCACTTGATTGAATGGAGACATTTGTACTTGCATTAAACTAGATCTCAAGTCACACTTAAGTTCAAAACTACATATTCAAGACTCTGGACATCAAGATCCTGATCACTACTAAGCTTCATCTTACAAGCAGATAAAAAGACTCTTTTATTCCTTCAAACACTTGTCAGTTACAATGCAAATTGTGCGCCATGAGTCTTAAGCAACAGAGAAGAATAAGAATGATTATTCCTATCCTTGTTATAAGTATCTTTGAATACAGGTCGTAGGCCCTAGTTATTCAAAGTATTCGCCCTCGTTCATAGATTTTAGTGCAAGTTAAATCATAACTTTCAAGTCTTTTTCCCCACAAGCAACACTTCAACAATCTTCATCAACAATACCTTTCTTTTTGGACCCAAACACAATATTCTTTGGACATTCATGCATTCTTTAGGTTAATCACCTAGTCATGGTTAAACACCCATCTTTGAACCAAACTCTTTTTCATGCATTGCCCTATGGAGCTCCGTGCTCTGGCAACCTTCATGCATTTCCCCGTAGAGCTTTGTGATATGGAAACCCCAATGTATTGCCCAGTGAGCTCCGTGCTTAGTCATACTCTTTTTCTTTTATTTTACTCTATAAACTCTGTGTTTAGGCAACTCATGCATGCCCTGTAAGCTCTGTGCTCAGGAAAATCATTCATGCCTTGTAAGTTATGTACTTAGACAACATAATTTCATTTATGCCCTATAAGCTCTGTGCTTAGGCAACCCTTTTCTTATAGGTCTTGATCTCCGGATCTAGGCGAAATCCCACAACTCTGCATTGGTTATTCACCATTTAATAGTTAATGCCACACACTTTTTGGTTTAGATACACCGCTCTATGGATTCAAATAACACAACAATGGTCCAAATAATACTTTTACAACTTTTTCTTCAATTCAAGCAAGTATTTCTTTTTCTTTTATCACACAAAAGTTTTTCAAAATAATTTCTTTCTTGTCATAAAAGAACTGTTATAATTCATTCCTTAACAGTTAGACTAAAATCTTAGAGCATCCGAACAAGGATCAAATCAGCTAATGTGTACACACTTTTAGGATATGATTATAACTATTCCCTAAAAACAACCAACACATCCATATTTTCTACCACGAACTACGAAGCTCTGATTTCCTCATTGCACAATGAGAATACGTAGGCACGAGGGTTTGAATCCTTGGCGAGCACATTAATTTAAAACTCATTTTCCCTTATAATAAAAACCAATTGCAAGTAACCTTTAGATAGTAACACCCATTCGCGCAAAGAACAATCAAAACAGTTCTCGTTGAGTACAATGGATGTGAGGGGTTCTAATACCTTCCTCTCACATAATCGACCCCCTTACCCATTTCTCTTCCCCTTGGATTTTATCGATATTTTCCCGTTCCTTTTAGAATAAATAAAATTTGGTGGCAACTCTGTTGTTTCATCGAGCGTGCGATGCGCTCGGGTATTTTGCATCGCGATAACAACATCGATATAGGTCGCACTCTTGTCCATAAATATGCATAAGCCAACCAAAACCATGAAGTATGAAATTGATTCTCATACTCTATGGTATGCAACTCATGCATCATCACCCACAACATCCAAAACTGCAACCATGTGGTCTTCATACAACTTAACCAATAATGAAAATATAGCATGACATCCTTTGGTGTCATCTATATCCTGTTGGGATTTACCCGTGTCAACTTCTAAATATGTAACCATCATGTCCAGTGATTCAAAAGCAGTTTATTAATCTTCCAATGAACGATATATATAGGAGGCACGTGACATCAACATTTGTGATTGTCATCTAACTGATTGAAAGATGAAATGAAAAGGACTCTGCATACCATCGCTCCATAAATGTATACAAAAAACTATGGTTAATATAACCAAATATAGTCTTGCACAAATCCTTCAACCCAGATAAGTGCAAGACATCCTGAAACCATGGTTCATCATGCTACAACAACTTTGTAATCTTCCTATCATGGTTAATACATTTCAAAGTATCACAATACTGTAAAAAATAAATACACCATCATCATATAATTTAATTATTATAACATAGGTGTTTAAAAGAGTAATTAAATATTTATTCTACCTTTCTATCTCACACATGCCTAGCAGGATGATTTGCACACATAGGTAGTAGTGAAAGGTCTGAGGGGACTATCAGAAAACTATCGAACACAACATCATTAGGTACAACAATGATTTCTAGGGAATGAGGGGCTTAATGATGAGCCGAAGAAACATTCCTTCGGGAAGATGATTCCGGAGACAGATGAACCCGAGAAACAAATGCTTCAACATCAAATGAAGTTTCTCCAACTATGTGTCACAAAGGTCTAACTTTCTCTATGCGAATGGAAGCATGTTGGGCCACTTTATCATGTATCATTATTTCTTGGTTGCTACACCTTTTCCCTATAATTAATAGTCAAACAAGAAAAGTCATGTCAAAACCACAGTATGTATTGGAAAACCGAACCAACAAAAAGAAGGTAAATCCAGATTTTTTTATATGGACTATGGGTCTGGATTTCAAAATCTTGTTTGGACGAAATCAACAAAGACAATGTAGAAATAAAGCATGCACGAACCCTAAGCTCAAATGTTCAAAATTTTAAAGTAGGGCATTTTAGAACAAACAAATATGACATAATTATTGCATTTAACCTAATGTATCATACTGATAAACTATTTAGGTAATGCATACGTGTAAACTTAAAAAAAAGGTAAGGAAACAATTAAATTACCAATTGTTTGCTCCGTTTGATCTTGGATTGATTGTAGTGTAGTGGAGTAGAGCTTTAGAGATGTTCTAAACTTCAATGCAATGGAGTTGAAATTATGAAAAAGCTTGGAACAAGAGTATGCTCACGGGCTCTGTTTGCTATGGTTTGCTATGTTTGCTGAAATGAAAAAGAGATGGGGGAAGGAAAGGTCTGGGTGAGAATACTTAAATAGAAGCACCTGTATTCCAATCTCCCTAGAATTTACAGACATTGAAATCTAGATTTTTTAAAAAATTTGTGTTTGCGTGGTTATGAGATTGGTCATATGTGTGGTGTATTGAGGCACATCCGAAGATAAACATCCGTAAATTACTAATATGGATAAAAAATCTAAATTTTTAAAAAAATTTCCTTTGGCGTGTTCCAGAGAAAGCTTGATGTGTATTTAGTGTGTCTAAATTCTAAAATCTGGATTGAATGTAAAAAAAAAAGGTAAGAAAATGAGTAACTTACCAAATATTTATTCTGTTTGATCTTGGATTGACCGTAGTGTAATGGAGTAGAACTTCATAGACGTGCTAAGCTTTAGTGCAATTGAGTAGAACGTATGAGAAAGCTTAAAAAATATTGGATCATGAGTATACTCACGGGCTATGTTTGTCCTAGTTTGCTCTATTTGCTTAAATGAAAAAGGTAAAGGAGAAGGAAAGGCATGGGCGCAAATATTTAAATAGAAGTGTTCAGATTCCAATCTCCGTAGGAATTTCATACATTGAAATTCATATTGTTTTAAAAATTTGTGTTTGCGTGGTTAATAGATTGTGCATAAGTGTGGTGTGTTGAGACACGTTCCAAGTTCAATATTTGTAGCATACTAATTCATAATATAAAACCCAAATTTTTTTAATACTTGCTTTGGCGTGTTTCAGAGAGAGGTTGTTGTGTATTTGGTGTGTACGAAATTTAAAATCCAAATTCTAATAGTAGTTTTTGAATTTCTCCAAGGCACATGAGTAAGTCATGATGTGTATTGAACAAATCTAATATGTAATTAAGTCTTAAATTTGTTTATAAAAAGATAAAATATTACAAACAAAACATTGAGAATTTTTTTTGGTACCCCTTGACTTTTACCTGAAACTCCTTCAATTTGTCATAATATCAAAAATGCACATATCATTTTTCATTAAGAAAGTGTTTTAAAATTTTCTCTCACGCAAAAAAATCATGTAGGCTAATCAAAAAATTCGGTATGTATTTTTACCGACATTTTTAAAAATTGCGATGCTTGACAAATTTTACTAGGTTTTTTTTTCTTCAAAAACTCCAGGAAATATCTAATTTTTCCCTTAGCCTTGAAAGCCGATGAAGATTTGAAGTTTATGTGGAGCACATGTCACCGGGATGAAATAAAGGGTCTGATTGAAGTGAATGCGACAATTGCGAGATCTGTTGCCGGTATTATCAAGATGTTGAAACATCTTCAATCATCTAATAATGTTTAACTTTTGCCCATGTTATTTTCTTGTTAAGTTATTTTAAGCAATGTTCGTGTTAAGTTATGTTAATTTCGCATTAATGTAATGATACTTTTCATCTAATGTAATGCTAATTTTCATCTAATGTTCATGTTTAGTTAAGTTATGATCGACATACCCGTTGAGCAATGAAGGGTCACCCAACCCTCCTCTGTATCGGTCTTAAGAGGAAGCTCAATATGAATCTATGGAGGAACCTCAATATCATCCTGAGGAGGAACCCCTACATTATCAACAATAGTCACATTAGAGTGTGAGGATAATCGTGACTACTCAATCATCGTGCGGTGAGAACCTGTGCCCTAAGATGCAATTGCTCTCTGTCTTCTTCGCCGCCTCCACCAAAGCTCTCGACAACGACTCTCTCTATATTTTGTCTACTCAATCATCGTACGAGATTTAAAAAAAATAAGGAAATTAACATGGTTGTATCGATATTTTTGAAAAATACCGGTTTAATGCATGTGCATTACGAGGTTTCATTGGACATTAAAAAAATACCTTATCTTTCTCTAGTCCTCACTACAACTACTTTATCTACTATGTCTATAAATACGGGAACTATGTTGCCTTCTCTTCCTCTGATCCTCACTAAAAATAAGTAAAATAATAAACTATGAGATTTTTTAAAAATTAGAAAATTAACATGGTTTTATCGGCATTTTTGAAAAATATCAGTTTACTGCATGTAAAATATGAGATTTCATCCGACATTTCAAAAATGCCAACAAAAATTCTTCCTAAAAATCTGATATGAATTCTAAATTACCGATAAAAATGCATAGTTTTATCGAAATAAGACTTGTAAATATTCGAAGATGATTCAAAAAATATGATACATATCACAACTTAAAAAAATCTATAAAAAAAAATGACAAATGAATATACCAATATATTTTAAATGAGTGGATATTATGATAAAAGAACTAGTAAAGGGGTGCTAGGTCCAATGATGTGGGTGTAATGTAAAAAGCTCCCAAATATTTGATTTTGATTTCAAAGTCCATCCTAATAACTAACAAGGCTAGATAAATCCTTTAGTTTCTTTCATTTGTTTTTCGACCCAACAGATCGTTATGTTTCAAAGAGCAGGAAGAAAATAATTGGTTATCATGTGAAGTTATTTTAATTTTTTATTTCCTTTATCTAGCAAATGTCTCATTAAAACTGCATTTCTTTTATTAATGCTAGCATCCAGACGGGCACTCGCGTGCCCGTCTGTCCGTTTTTTTATTGCACACATATAAATATAAATGATATATTTTTATTTAATATTAATTTTACATGAAATTTATGTGAAAAATTATTAGTAGGGAGTTATATGAAAGATGATAGTAGTAGTTCAATGGAAGTTATTGTGTAAGTTATATATTTTAAAATAAGAGTAAATTTGCTACACCAAAAATCAAGTATTGCCTTTATAAAATTACTAACCAACCCAAAAATTAAAAAGAAGAATACCGAAGATAAATTTTTCACTAAATTCTATACTGAAAAATGGATAGGTGCTGTTAGTTTTATTAATAAATAAAAAATTTAACCTCCTACCCTGTCATTATCTCTTTATCTCAATATTTTTTAAAATATTTTAATTCTATCTTTTTTATATATTAAATAATTTTATTATTTAATATTTATCATTTTTTGGTATGTATTTTTTCTAACTTGTAATTAATTTTTTCAATATGTATTTTTTCTCCATCAAATAACTTGCAATTAAGTTTTTCGGTATTTTCCTTCACCAAATAACTTGCAACCAAATTTTTGGTATGTATTTTTTTCTTAAAATAACTTGCAATCAAGTTTTCTGATATACAAATTTTCTTCACCGGTTAATCTACATATCGGAAAACTTGATTGTAAGTTATTTTGTGGAAAAAAAATACATACCAAAAAACTTGATTCCAAGTTATTTTGTGAAAAAAAATACATACCGAAAAACTTGATTACAAATTATTTGATAAATAAAAAATACATATAGAAAAATAATAAATATTAAATAATAAATTAAAAAGATAGAATTGAAATATTTTAAAATATATATGGATAGGAAGATAATGATAGAGATATGAGATAAAATTTTACTGAAACAAACCTAAGTCTTTTAAATTATTCTAGATAGTGGAGCCTAATTAATTCAATTTCGATAAAAATATGGATCATGCTAATAAGATTCGGAGTATTTTTTAAAAATATCAAATTAAAAAAATATTTCTTTTACGAAAGTCAATTATTTCAATTTCAAATGCATTGAATAGATGTATTTTTAAAAAATCGTACCATTTTAAATATTCAAAAAATGTCTATAAAACACTTGTTAAAAATTTTCAAAAATAATTCCGTGAAATTTTATATTAAGTAATCAATAAAGATGTATATTTTTTTAAATTTTTTTTAAAAATATGAGTAGATAAAAAGAAAATCTCTTAGAATTAAGGGTTATACTAATTTCTACTCATGTTAAAAAAAAATTAAAGAGTTATAAATTTGTGTTAGAAAACACTAATTTTATTTTAAATTCTTAATAAAAATAAATATATAATTTTAGAACAATATTTTATATTTACATTCTCAAATTGTATCCTAAAAGCACAAGAATCAAAATGGCATCATCCTATAATTAACTAAAAACTTGTTATAATAATCATAACTTGGCTAGTAGCAGTACTTTAATTAATATTAGTTGCAAGTTTGTTAACTTTTTTGGCTTATTCTAATATTCAATATAATCAACATTTTATTGTTTCAGCATCAAACAAAAATGTAAGAGATATATAAACCCAATACAGAAGACCATTCATTGAAAGACAAATATAAATAAGCATAAGCTTCAACATAAACAAACGCTGCAGAGTTAACACACTATTTGTTGATATTTAGTGAAGAAAGCAAATTATTGCATAAGGAAAGAAAAGGAAAATAGAAAAAGAATTTAAAAAGAAGAAACATTTGATTTATTTGTAAACATATGTGCATTGTGAAGTTCATATAAAATGTTTGACATCATTTTCAATTCCTAAGTAAATTCATTTTCTCATATTATTTTGGCTCGACCAGATGGATGTTGAACTATTCTAGGCCGATTTCATCACCCCAACCAACTATTAGCGAGAGGTCTCAGTCACTCTACAATCTTTCTAATATAAAAAGTTATCATCTTTATGATCAAAGATATCTATTATATAAATACATCCAAAAATTCTCCACAAAACAATATCATAATATTCTAGTATATATAAGAGGGAATGTATATAATCTAGTATTACTATATAAATAGTTAATAGATACTTTGAAAATGATTAGATATACCATGTTGTTAATATATATATATATATATATATATATATATATATATATATATATATATATATATATATATATATATATATATATATATATATATATATATATATATATATATATATATATATATATATATATATATATATATATATATATATATATATATATATATATATATATATATATATATATATATATATATATATATATATATATATATATATATATATATATTAACAACATGTACCTTAAGGTATATCTAATCATTTTCAAAGTATCTATTAACTATTTATATATATATATATATATATATATATATATATATATATATATATATATATATATATATATATATATATATATATATATATATATATATATATATATATATATATATATATATATATATATATATATATATATATATATATATATATATATATATATATATATAATATTTGCTAACATAGATCCACTTGTTTTTATGAAAGTCTATTTTAATAAATTTTAATTAAAAAATGATTAGATACACCTTAAGGGACATGTTGTTAAAATAAATCTTCATAAAAATAAGTGGGTGTATTTTAGCAAATCTCACACGAGTTTGTTAAAATATATCCACTTATTTTTATGAAGGTTTATTTTAACAAATTTTAACTAAAAAATGGTTAGATGCATCCTAAGGTGCATGTTACTAAAATAGACCTTCATGAAAACAAGGTTTAATTGCAACTATGGTCCCCTATTTTGTATTTTTTTTGATTTTGATCCCTCTATTTTAAAAACCACTATTTTAGTCTCTTTTTTAAGTTTTGAGTTTGATTTTAGTCCCCTCTCTAATTTGAGATATGTTTTTTATGATGTAGCGCTATCCAAGATGACGTGGCAATGTCAGGTCATTTTAAAATTAATTTGAGACTTTAATTATTGATTAGGATAATTAATTTATTAATATTATTTTCATTAATAAATAAATGAATTATTAATTTTTATATTTAATTAATTAATCAAAATTTTAAATGAAATATTTTGGGCCTAACCTTTTTGTCCTATTTCTTTGGTCCATCTTCTTAACACACAATTGATTTGTTGTGTTTGTGTAACATATATAAACACTAACAACATTTGTAATAAAAACAATGTAGGACTATTATAACACCATTTCTCTCTCTCTCTCTCTCTCTCTCTCTCTCTCTCCATATAGCCATGTGCAAGTTCTTCCCTTCATAACCAATTCTTGCCAAATTTTCAATTAAGACTACCCAAATATTTGCAAATGATAAATTTCTTTGTTGCTCAGATTGTGTTCAAATGTTGAGTATGATGCCTTCATGAATGCTTATTGTTAGAACATTGTTCAATGTTATGATAAATATTGAGTAGGATGCCTTCATGAAATGCATAATGGTAATTCTGTTGTGCAAATCAGGCGTACCTGAATATCCAAGGTTATAAAATTCACAAAACTAAAGTGTTCAAAATATTCATATAATCTTTGATCTTTCTGCAAATATAATACATAATTCTTCTTAAAACACCGTGTACCATAAGGATGCAATTGATAAAATGACAAAATAATAACTTCAACTACAACCCATAAATGTTGGAAGTTCAATGATCAAAAAAGAAATAAAGAAGAATAAAAAAGTTCTAATAAGATATTGGATTAACGAATTACTACAAACAACATTGAGAAAAAAAATCAACTGTAACTAAATTCAACACGAACCTTCACAATCTACATCTTCAATATCTAGACCGAGTTGTGGTAAATATTGAAGTCAAGGCTCTGAGCTCTATATATACATGTCCCAATTAAAATAATCCATTCCCTAAAATTTTATAAATAACAACATTACTTCAAATGTATGTTATAGCTACGCAAATTCATAGCTGTCAATATAAACACCATTATCTGAATTGCAGAGTTTCTAGGAAGACTTGAGTTATCATGGACGCTTTTGATCCAACAGTATTACAGGATGACATATAGGACCACTATAGAGTCTGGATGGACAATGAAAACTTATCATTAAACAGTACCTAACTTATTTTATGGACATACAAATCTAGCAGTGATGGACATTATCCACTTATGGGAATTTACAACTATCCAACTATATTCAAGGCTTTATCTCCGCACTAAATTGTCCAGTTCTTTTTGAGGAAGAGAATTTATCATTTGTTCATGGATAATGCATGGTCGAATTCTCCCTTTGTTACAGTTTTCTAAACAAAAATTTATGATAATATTGAACAATGTTCTAACAGTAAGCGTTCATGAAGGCATCCTACTCAACATTTGAACACAATCTGAGCAACAAAGAAATTTATCATTTGTAAATATTTAGGCAGCCTTAATTGAAAATTTGGCAAGAATTGGTTATGAAGGGAAGAACTTGCACATGGCTATATGGAAAGAGAGAGAAATGGTGTTATAGTAGTCTCACATTGTTTTCATTACAAATGTTGTTAGTGTTTATATATGTTACACAAACACAACAAATCAATTGTGTGTTAAAAAGATGGATCAAAGAAATATGACAAAAAGGTTAGGCCCAAAATGTTTCATTTAAAATTTTGATTAATTAATTAAATATAAAAATTAATAATAAAAAATTAATAATTTATTTATTTATTAATGAAAGTAATATTAATAAATTAGTTATCCTAATCAATAATTAAAGTCTCAAATTAATATTAAAATGACTTGGCATTGCCACGTCATCTTGGATAGCGCCACATCATTAAAAAATGTCTCAAATTGGAGAGGGGACTAAAATCAAACTCAAAACTTAAAAAAGGACTAAAATAGTGGTTTTTAAAATGGAGGGATCAAAATCCAAAAAAATGCAAAATAGGGGGGTCATAGTTGCAATTAAGCCTAAAAACAATGGGTCTACGTTAACAATATTGTTGGTGCGGTAAAGCAGCAAGCAAAAATAATATAAGTACCCAATTTTGTCGTCTCCACGGGGACTAGTGTGATATGAACGCCGTTCAACGATTTCTACATTTCTAAACTTAGTGTTCAAAAGTTTTGGTTTAAAGGATTCAAAGAAACATAGATAAAAACAGAAAATATAAAATAAAGACTGAAATATAAACGGAGCCTTGTTGGGATTGGATTTCATCATTTGATAACATATGCATTCTTCTGAACAAATTAAACACAACACAATCATTCATCTAATATCATCACGTATCACTCACGACAAAGCTTATCTCTAACGCGGCGTCGAGAGAAAAACCATGTTGTCTCATTGGTGATCTCTCACCCAACAAAAACAGAACACAGAGCATTAAGATCTGATACTCACGCAAATGCTAAGCCTAAACCTATCTCTAGAATTTAGGACCTAACAGACAATCATCCTTGATCCAGATATGAAGAGTATATCTCTATCACGGTTCAAATCAAATATAAACAAGAAAGCAAAGATAACACCCATATCAGATAAATGATTGTTTCATATAAAATACAATAATTAGAATACGTACACACGCTTAACCTTTTTTACATGTATTCATCTAATCCGCCAAATGGTTATGAACAACATTCTTCATCACTATTATCACATACCCACACAATATCATATTGATCCTACCCATGCTAGCCATGCTACTTAATCAACACAACACCATAGAAGATAAAATGAATATCAACTTCAAAACCATGTCAAAAGTTTGTTCATTGATAGAAGAAAATCTGAGATCAAAAATGTGAAAAGATTTTGTCAAGACCCACAAATACATAATCAAAGATATTCAATCAATAGAGAATCCAAAATAATTTCACAAACATATATTAGATGAAATACATAAGGTATCAAAAGATTACAATCCAAACCCCAACAAGAGATCGAAGATCTTACCTCCTCCCCCTTAGGGTTTTGTGTTTCTCTCTCTAGAAGAAATGAAGAAAAATAAGTTCTGATGTCTAGAATGGAAAAAATACAAGTTATGATCTAAAAAAGCAAGAAAAACACTTAAATACACATTCAGGATCTGTCACGTTCGCCTAGCGAACAACTAACTTTTGGTACTTTCAGATGTGTCCAATTCTGGGCTCGTTCGCTACCTGCTCGCCTATCGAGCAAGCTAACGAGTTATTCGCTAACTGCTCACCTAGCGAGCATGACAACATTTTGGTAGTTTTGCATGTTGTCTTGGTTTCCTTTCCCATTTCTTGTGTCTTACTTTTCACTTGTTTTGTGCCTAATTCCTGCACAATAACACACAAATCAAAGGTACCAAGAGATTTTCTCATCATGTTGCAAACCAACCAAAACAAGAGTGGTTTTCAACACTTAATTGACGAAAATGAGTGAAAGATGCCAACATTTGATATATCAAATAAGTGAAATTTGGTGTCTAACAACTCGCCCCAACTAGATTTTTGCTTGTCCTCAAGCAAAGTATGCCTCTCATTTCGCAATAAGAGGATTTGCTCAAGACTAAGATTCACCCAAGAATGGATAAAATTGGCTCAAACACAAATGATGCAAATAAGTCATGGTTTCAAATGTTTAGAATCAAACAACGCACAAGAACTAACTTCTTAAAGCAAATATAAAGTCATGCATCAATCAACAACTATTTTTTTTTCATGAATGAATCACTCTATCTCTCCTCTTCGAATAAGGATTGAAGAAATTACGCGTTTGCAACCGCGGGGACAATTTCACTCAACTAACAAACAATGCCAATATCAATTCAATTCATACAAAATCTAACAATCAAAAGCGAAAGTATGGAAGCAAAAAGATCACTAAGGTCTTTAAGGTTGTAGCTTGGTCGGGTTTACAAACAAGGGACATTTCTAAGGCCATTTAAACGAAATTGATGATGCAAAAGAGACATTCACCGAACACGTTATTTACACACCTCAACTTCATTCCATTTGTTTCTTAGTTGCAAACCTTCACAAACCTTATTTCACAACTTATTCTTTCACTATTTTTCTTTTCCAAGCAAGCACTTTTTTTTTCTCTTTTTTTTTCTTTCTTTTTTCATATTCACACAATTTTTTTTTGTGCTTGCTTGAATTTTTCAAAAGTTATAACAACCTACTATCTTCCTTTTTCATTCGCCCCAACTTAACTTTTACTCAACCCTCAAGTGAATGCTCTTAACTTTTTATGAAAAAGAAGACAATTAAAACAAATTCAAGGGTTCAAGAAAATTTTTAAAATCTCTCAAAATTAAGAATGAAATTCACATTGTTTAGGCTCAAAGGGGTTAACGAATTCTCTCTACTCACGGGTAAGTTGCATTTGGACATAGTTGTGCTCAATAAAAACAAGTGCCTTGATTATTTCTAATGCTTCCACAAATTCACAATGATAACAAGATAAAGCATGAATCAAATGAATCAACAAAGTTTATCAGAAATCCAACATTTAGTAAACAATGGAAGCTTTCTCACAAATTGTGGTTTTTGGTCCTAAGTGAAACAATCATTCAAACAAGTTGCCAAAAGAACAAATTTCATTTGCACAAATACTTAAGCTCTTAAGCATTCTAAAATTCCAAATAAAGGAAACCATGTACCTTGATAACATTCACTTGTTTCATACTATCATCGCCATCCAAACTCGGTCGAAGCTTCATTGAATACTTTTATACCGATAGCAACCACTATAGAAGGAGTTTTTGTCATTCCTGAACACACTAGAAAAAAAAACATAAAAAGAAATAAATATATACAAAGCTTAAAAACATAGAACCGTTGCAATGCACTTCAAAATCTCAACACCAATCCCCGACAACGGTGCCATTTTGTTGGTGCGGTAAAGCAGCAAGCAAAAATAATATTAAGTACCCAGTTTTGTCGTCTCCACAAGGATTAGTGCGATATGAATGCCGTTCAACGATTTCTACATTTCTAAACTTATTGTTCAAAAGTTTTGGTTTAAAGGGTTCAAAGAACCATAGATAAAAACAGAAAATATAAAATAAAGACTGAAATATAAACGGAGCCTTGTTGGGATTGGATTTCATCAATTGATAACATATGCATTCTTCTGAACAAATTAAACACAATGCATTCATTCATCTAATATCATCACGTATCACTCACGACAAAGCTTATCTCTAACGCGACATCGAGAGAAAAACCATGTTGTCTCATTGGTGATCTCTCACCCAACAAAAACACAACACAGAGCATTAAGATCTGATACTCACGCAAATGCTAAGCCTAAACCTATCTCTAGAATTTAGGACCTAACAGGAAATCATCCTAGATCCAGATATGAAGATTATATCTCTATCACAGTTCAAATCAAAGATAAACAAGAAAGCAAAGATAACACCCATATCAGATAAACGATTGTTTCATATAAAATACAGTGATTAGAATACGTACACACGCTTAACCCTTTTTACATGTATTCATCTAATCTGCCAAATGGTTATGAACAACATTCTTCATCACTATTATCACATACCCACACAATATCATATTGATCCTACCCATGCTAGCCATGCTACTTAATCAACACAACACCATAGAAGATAAAATGAATATCAACTTCAAAACCATGTCAAAAGTTTGTTCATTGATAGAAGAAAATCTGAGATCAAAAATGTGAAAAGGTTTTGTCAAGACCCACAAATACATAATCAAAGATATTCATTCAATAGAGAATCCAAAATAAGTTCACAAACATATATTAGATGAAAACATAAGGTATCAAAAGATTACAATCCAAACCCCAACAAGAGATCGAAGATCTTACCTCCTCCCTCTTAGGGTTTTGTGTTTCTCTCTCTAGAAGAAATGAAGAAAAATAAGTTCTGATGTCTAGAATGGAAAAAATACAAGTTATGACCTAAAAAAGCAAGAAAAACACTTAAATACACATTCAGGATCTGTCACGTTTGCCTAGCGAACAACTAACTTTTGGTACTTTCAGATCTGTCCAATTCTGGGCTCGTTCGCTACCTGCTCGCCTAGCGAGCAAGCTAGCGAGTTATTCGCTACCTGTTCGCTAAGTGCTCGCCTAGCGAGCATGATAGCATTTTGGTAGTTTTGCATGTTGTCTTAGTTTCCTTGGCCATTTCTTGTGTCTTACTTTTCACTTGTTTTGTGCCTAATTCCTGCACAATAACACACAAATCAAAGGTACCAA